>OZ010795.1:6428600-7096948 GCA_963932465.1 Maratus speciosus | reverse complement strand
AGCGACGTTATTTATCTTCCAAAAGAAGAAAAAATGCGTCTTCACCCACCACCCCATCGTCACCCATGGAAAAGACAATGATAGTTCTAAAGCTAGGGGTTTGGTGAAAAGTTTGAAGGATTATAAATTTCTTAAAGTTCTACAGGACATTGAACCCTTTAAATGTGGCATTGCAAAACGAGGAACTTGTCATTTCATCTTTTAAATAAATAATTTCTTTAAATAAAAATTGAATATTGCATCTCAGTTCTGACAGATCTCGAATCTAGTGTTGAACCAGGAGTTTTCGGACCAACTATCCATCTCAGGAATAATCAAGGATGTGCAGCTGACAAATATTAAAAATGGGGAAGAAGAGTTTCAGACTTTAAGAGGGATATTATTTAACCTACAAAGATATACGTCACAGAAAGACTGAAATCTATATCAACAGATGAGTTAACATCTCTGCATGTTTTTGATAATTGTGTTGGCCTCCCAAAGTTAAAATTCTTTTACTTTCGGGATAGAAGAAATAAAGAAACTCTTCATGTATTTGAACCCCAGTCTCTTTAATGAAAAAATGGATAGTGTATTGGTAGAGTGGGCAAAATTCAAGTTTATGTTCTCTTCAATAACACTGAAATATATGCTGGAGAAGTTTTATAGTGAAAAGTGTTCAGCAAGATTCCCCAGTTTGCTCCAGATTTTAACATTTTGTGCTGCTCTACCAGTGAGCACAGCTTCGTGTGAGAGACGCATTATCTGTCACAACAACCTCAAAACTGCATACAGGAACTTTCTGAAGACTGAGACACTGGATGATTTGCTCAGAATTGCTATTAATGAACCCATCCTGACAGAGTTTGACCCTACTGCTGCGATTACCATGTGGTATTTCAGTACAGAAAGGCAGCACTATACAAACATGAAGTGCTAAAAGTACAGGAATTTTTTCTTCATGATTTGTTAGTGGTATGTGACTATTTCTGTAACCACTGAAACCTTTTGGCAACATTATTTTGAGTTAATATTATATATATTTTTTTATTTTGTAGTAAATACGTTTTGATTTTTCAATTTCTACATTCTTTTATGATTCCGGTCACCAGAAAGTTCTTCATACTACATTTGTTAACATTTTAAAAATTGTTCATATTTTTTATGAATGTAAAATATTCTGGATTTAACAGATAGCTCCATCTATAACAATGGTCAATTTAATTCAGTTTTTCATAAATAGTTCATTTTCTGGCAGGTTTGGTGGCCAATTTTGCTGTCTGAATGAATTTAAAATAGAGGTGAGCAAAAATTTTAGTCTGGCTACTACCTTTTCAACTGAAATTTCATGCCCTGTTTTAGTAACATGAATGGTTACCTTTTTTCAACCATTAAAATCTGGATTTAAACATGACTTCCATTAAGAGACCCCCCTCTCGGAGCGGCCCATTTTTATTAGAACGAAACGTGGTCGCTTTAGGGAGGTCTTACTTGTATTTATCACACAAGAAATTTTAAAAAAAAGTTTTTTTTTTTTTTTTAATAAAAATAAGGAATTTTCCTGACAATTTTAAGCGTTATGAAGAACTTTTCAAAATGTCCCGTGCGCATTCCATATCCAATAAAATCCCGAATATTTTTTAGGCAAGTTTGTCAATATATATTTCATACAATTATGCATCGTTTTTTAGGTGCGTTCGTCATTATACAAATACGTAGCACCTGTAGTCGTCGTTCGATCCGTCTGTCTGTTCGTCCGTCCGCATATAACGGAGCAAAAACTACCCAACCGAATGGTCTGAAATTTTAAATATAGAATGGTTGCAAAATTTCCTCGAGTCATTTCAAATTTCATGGAAATCGGACGTATAGTTTAATGACAGGGTCAGTCAAAAGCTTTTCTTTACATTACGGCCCATGGGAAAAAATGATTTCAAGTGCATTGCAATGATGTGGCAGCCTTCCGAACAGAATGAAATGGATATAGGCATTTATTGATGTGCACTAAAGTATACATTCAGTATACTATGAGGTGCAAAAATTATTTATAAAACGAGTTAGAGTACGAACGCGCCGCATGTGCCACGTTCGACGAGCCATCTCCAACTTTTTTAAACTAAGTATAATTGGAAAAGTTAAAGGTAGTTAATTGCAGAAAAAAGATGCAAAAATGCTGAAATTTTCATAAAATTTAGAAAAAATATTTTTAATCATTTGGAAAAATGGTTATTGTTTGTTCTCTGTCAGGGTAGGAAATCAAAAGCATATCTGAAGGTTTTTACGCGCACTTTATTCGTGTTCTGATTGGTTTAGTAATTTGTATTTCCCTTTACATTCAACAACCATGGATACTTTCTGTTGCCACTATGACAAAAAAGTAATAAAAACTACAAAAAAAAAAATGAATAACTCAGAAACAAATTGAGATACAGCTTTCAAACAAATTGCATTTAAAAGTACATGTTTTTCTCTATACGACGGTGTAAAAAAGCAATAGTGTTTAGAAGTTTAAGAATGAAATTTCATTTAAAATGGGTCTTCAGATTTCTTGGAAATCGGACGATGGAAAAGCCTTTTTCCCGAACAGTCAATGAAATGCTTGGATAATTCGTAAGTTTCAGGTGGATAATACATAGTAATAACATTATTAATGTTTAATTCATGGCGTACGTAATGTAGGATCCACTCGGTGCGATTTTTTATGTCTTAAATTTTAGTCTTTGAAAAAGCATTTTCGAAATGGTCGTTGTAATTTGTTAAATTGCTTTTTTTTTTTTCTTACCTCGTATATTTCGTATTCAAGATTTCCAATATAGAAAATTAGATGCACAGTTTTATTTTTATATATAAAACAAACTTGCATAAAAAATATGGGTGATTTTAATTCAATGTAGAATGCGCATGGAGTATTTTGAAAAGTTCTTCATAAAGCTTAAAATAGTCAGGAAAATTCCCGCTTTTCGATGTCTTTAATTTAATCCATTTTCCTTTTTTAATTTGTCCGGTTTCAATTTTCCGATTCCCCCCCCCCGCTTTTCTTTTCAACCTGGCTTCCGCAAAAGTCTCGGCTAAAGGGACGGAGGCAGGAAAATCGGGTTTTCCGCTTAAATCGGGTTTCCAAATGAGTGACGAGGTTTACACATTGTTTACCGTGTTGGACTTTTTATTATTCGTATTCTGAATGTGGTTGGAAAGGGTTTCATAATGAGTGCTGGACGCATGATTTTATGTTCTTGTCACTTTGTTTTAAATGTGTTCGAATACCTTATAGAAGTGACTCTTGAAAAAGCCATTTTGAAACTTCCTTTTATTCCAGGGATGGTAAGACCGAATGAGGAAACGATTCGAATCAGAGGAAAACAGGTAGTTTTGCGTCCTATATCGGATTGCGACGTATTATCCGCTTACGAAGGAAATAATTGGATAGATCACTCGATTAGAATCCAATTATTTATACGTATATGTGTGTTGCATTATTAATTTTTCCTTCTCGATATTTCTTTTTATTATGCTAAATGACCGGCCTATTCACTTATTTCCTATTCTTTAATAATATATCTATCATGAATCCTATTAAATTCTCCTTAAATTAATTATTATCTTACTCAAATTGCTTAAATAGCTTTTATACATAAGTACGAGTGATAAGACGTACGTCCACTAAACCCTATCACACTATATATTCCAAACGAATATATAGTGTGATATAAAGCTTTTAGTCTATTCTTAAATTGCATCATTATTTCTGACCATTTCTAGTATTTAGTGTGAATTCGAAATGTTTTTAAAAGAGCCATTTCTTTTTTACTTATTTTTTTTCCGAGAATCTTTCGCGCGCTGGAGTATTTTTTACTTCAAAGTCCATCCGCTCCCAATTTCACAGGACTCTTTACAAAATCACTGTCATCGGACGTGACGTAGGCTTCACGCGTATTGGCCAGAGTGCACGCGACGTCATGATTTGTGTTAATGCGAGCTATAATAAAAAGCGGACGCATGGAACGATCTGGCAGAAACTGTTCGATTTTGCACCTGCCAACATCCTGCTCATTTGTAGTTCTTTGACAGCATTTTTATTCTAATTTACTTCACCTTCATAACGATGATATTAGTAACATCTTAAGACCAGAGCTTATCAATGGAAATGTGGGAATGGTTTGCGATAATACACTGATAATAAATGTATGAAGGCCAAATCTGTCTCATTATTTCGTAATGGAGAAACCCCTTTTTTAATTCCACTGCCTGTGTAATGTCACTCCACGACTTTCACCAACCTCAACGCAATGCATCGGCTATTTATCGAATCATAATGATTCTATTCACGACTGATAGGCTGTATTAAATCTGTAGGAGTTACATAACTTCTAGCATAGAAATCAATTTTATCGTCTGCGATGCCGTGGTCTTCACTCAAAGCTAAGTGCCTGCAATCTTCTGTGCAAAATTATTTTTCTGAAAACGGCAACTTTTTTTTGTTGACATATATTATATAAAGGGGGTTTTTTTAGCCCCCGGTACGGTATGCTATTTCATTCGCCCAGCTTATTTTGTCTCCAAAAAATAACGTTACCTTACAGAAGCCAGCAATAAACAAAGCAGAGGTATCATTGTACGATTAAATGCTCTATAGCAATTTTTTAAATTTCTAAGCATCGCACATTTTTAATTTTTATACCGCGTCGTATTGAAAAAAAAAAAAGTACTTTAAAAAAAGTAAAAGTACTTAAGTAATAAAAGAAAAAAGTGCAATTTGTTTGAAAACTGTATCCCCATTTATTTTTGAAATATTAATTTTTTTTGTAGTTTTTAGCACCGTTTGTTTAATGTTGGCAACTCAAGTACTCCATTTATATAGAAAGTAAAGGGAAAATAGTTGAAAAATAGCAATATCTTTTTGTTGCCGTTTTCTCATAACAACCGAAAGACGTTTTGGTTGGAAACTGACTCCAAACAAACGTATGCTACGCGTCATTTCTTTTTAAATATAAATCTTGGAAAATGATACCAGTACCTATCAAGTATTAAAACACTTAGATGTGAGATAGAGATATAAGATATAACTGCAACACACAAACAAAATAGAAAATACAACATAGCAACCGTTTGTTTGGAGTCGGTTACCAACCAAAACGTCATGATTAACGTCACGACTGAAATCATCTATATTAATGTTACAAAACAATGAATCATTAGATAGCCTTTTTTTTGTCGAGTTTCTTGAATGACGGCCTCTTTTTGCTGCATGTGTGTATTATGTTGCGATAGTGACGTCCTTATGCATGCTTTACTGTAGATGTTTAAGAGTGGATCGTAAATGTGTCATTCTCAAGTGGATGCGAATGACGTCCTTTTACATAAAATAAAAGTGTGTGCTGTAAGTCTTAAAATTGAAATAGGTTTTGTACTATTTATACATATATATATATTGTTTTTTTCATCGACACTCAATTCTGAAAAAGAAGAATTCCTGTTTTCTAGTTTTTTTTTTTTCAAGTGTGATACAGTTCACTTTTTATTATTATTAAATTCGCGTTATTATGAGTCCGTATTTAACTTAATTTAATAGGCAACCTGCGCTATCAGCGAGAAAAATTAATTTTTTCTTTCTTCTATCTTTACAAAAAGAAAGTGTATTGGATTCGTGAAAATTTTCGAATTCCGGTTTTCGACGGATGGACACGTTTGAGGGGTCAGAGATCCTTGAAAAACATGTTTTTACGAAATGTCTGTCTGTCTGTCTGTGTGTGACACACGTGTTGTGGGCGCTCTCTCTACTCATGCACGGAATTGAATAAAAAATTATATTCAGTGAGTCCCGGATGTAAATGGGTGCTAATTCGTTTTTGGGATCCATCGCCCAGCAGGTGGCGCTGCTAGGCTGCCTTTTGCAAGATTTCCGCAACAGCTCTCTCTCAAGAACGAAGGCACGAATTTTCACCTAACTTAGGATTCAGTTAGAGGGTGACACAAGTTATTGCTGTCGATCGCCCAATAGAGGGCGCTGCTAGGCTGCATTTTTCAGGATGGACACGATTTGAGCGAAAGTCCTATCTCAAGAACGAACGCACGGAATTACATACTTTTAAAATCCTCATGAGGGGCCTAGATTGCCATTTCATTTCGGCACTGTGATAGCGAATTTTGAAGTATTAAAGCATGTATGAGATAGAAGAAAGTTTTGGGATTGGCACGTCCAAAACTAGTTTTAATTATGAATCGGATATTTTGTTTTGCTGAAAGTTACAGCATCTTTCACCTTAATAAAGGGTTAAATTTTTATCCAGCATAGATGAATGATACAAATGTAAACAAGTGCGAGTAGTAAGTCAAAAGTACGTCTATTTTGCTTAAAAGACGTTATAAAAACACATTAAAAGTAAATTAAAAATCTATATTGACATGTTTCAACACTTTTACTGAGTCGTCATCAAAATGTATAACAGAAAATTACAAATGCATATGAAAAATGGAAAAAATCATCGAATATAAACAAGTAATCCTATAACGCGCCTTACATTTTCGCGATTGCGCGTGTTTCCTCTATGTCGCGACGCCGTAAGTTGTCCAACCCTTCAACCCATAAGGAAACACGAAAAGATAATGTAGGGTAGACCGGGGCATGTTTACGCGGTTTTTTTCCAATGAATTTTCTAATTTTTATGTTTTAACTTAGGAAATTTTAGACATTGTGGTTTTATAAAGCCGTTAATAAAGTCAAAATTTGTGTATTCAGTTGTTGCCCTATTTGTGTTTTTAACCATAATTTTTTTTTTTTTAGGTCCAAGTCTTTTGCGCAAACTTGCCACGGGAACGGGGCAAGTTTACGCATCAAGTGGGGCACGTTTACGCATATTATAAGGGATACCAAAGAGTAAGTGAAATAAATATTTAATCAAATTGAAATGTTTTATTTATAACTTAAAACACTGTTTAAAAAAATTAAAGAGAATTAATTAAAGAACATTTTATAGGCTTAACTGAAAAGATGGGGCTTATTGCTAATTAAAAACAGAAACTATTTTGTCATCTTCATCATCACTGTTACAGTTTTTACAAACAAAAAATAAAGTATTTCCTTTTGCACACTTGTCATGGGACCACCTTTTGCATCCAAGACATAGAAAACCAGTCTTGTCCTTTTTTTTTTTTTTTTTTTTTTTTTTTGGATTGGTTGTATGATTTCAAACAATAAATACACACACAGTTTTCATCTTCGTCATCAGATTCATTCACTATTTTCTTTATTCCAGAGTGTACAAACCTTTTCCCTTTTGCAGTTTTTGGTTTCACACTTTTTCCTTTGCTGGCTTCTTGTTCTGCTTCCATAGTAAATTTTTACGTAATTTCTTCTTTTTGAGCGTGCATAAAGGTGCCCCGATGTCAATGCGTAGACGTGCCCGTCGCCCTGTTTGGATTTATTTTTAAAGAGCAAAGAAAATTAATAACATTTCTGTTCATACAAATATAGTTCTCAAAAATGATAAAATTCTGCTAATGTTCATATATTTGTTTATTCTTAACTAAGTTTTATTAGTTCATAATAAGTTTCAATAAGTTCAACATAAAATTTACTCACCTTGACAGAAAACAGATTATCCTTTCCTCATGTTAGACCGAAGCTCGACTGACGCTCAAAAACGTGCGAGATTACGCACTAGAAAGCAGCATCCATCTGCCATGAAGGGTGGCATGCCAGTTATAACTCGTTTCGGGCACTGCGTAAAAGTGCCCCGGTCTACCCTATCGTTTAATCGTCGAATTAATTTACTTTTAATGTGTTTTACTAACGTTTTTTAAGCAAATAAATATTTTAATAGTGTGATAGGGTTAAATTTTGTTACATTATTCTAGATGTGTCGGAAAGTGCTTCATAATAAATGCTTGATGCATGATTTTTTTTCTTCCTTTTTTTCCCAGTCAGCGAAATTTTTGAGGAGCCTCTTTTTGATGGGCGGGGACACCCTTTATATAACCGAATGTTACATAACATAACGCTGCACCGTTTATGTAACTGAATGTTATATAACATAAGGTTGTTCCAATGCTGTTGATGCGAGCGAGAGACGTGCGTGCGTGGTGCTTATTTTGGGCATTGCGTAAACCGATTCCAGCTCGAAACATTGAAAAGGAGAAACGCATCTTGCATGATAATGGGAATATTAAAAAATTACAATTTTCAATATCGAGGCCATGTGTTATATCACGACTCAGCCGACCGCCATCTGTATTTAGAATCCCGTTCTTATATTTTAAAACTAATGCTGTGTGAAGAAAGACAAACTAGAGAACAAGAATTCTGCTTTTTCAGAATTTAGTGTCGCCCCCGACATTTTCATTACTTCATTTTCTTCTGATGGACTGATGGCTTCTATTATTATGAAACAGCCATTATAAATGAAGCGTTCAAAAAAAATTATGGCCATTTTTTCCCCCATTCTGACCAGAAAATCATAGTACTAACTTTTTACGGCTGCTCTTTCATCTTCACCTAAACACTTCATTTATAATGGCTGTTTCATAATAATAGAAGCCACCAGTCCATCAGAAGAAAATAACTCGGTTAAGCCGGAATCTACTGCCGTACAAAACATATTTCAATTTTAAGACTTAAAGCACACGTTTTATTTTACGTAAAATGACGTCATTCGAATCCGCTTAAGAATTCCACATTGACGATCTACTCTTATACATCTACAGTAAAGCATGCATAGCACATCACTATCGCGAAATAATGCACAAATGCAGCAAAAAGAGGCCGTCATTCAAGAAAATCGATAAAAAAATAAAGCTATCTAGTGATTCATAACTATTTAAAATTAAATATAGTTTATAATAACTTCATTGTTTTAACAGAAATCATTCGTTTACATTTTTTTTTTCAAAATAGCACGTATTTTAATGACATTTTCTTTCGGTTGTTATGAGAAAATGGCAACAAAAATATATAATTACTATTTTACAACTATTTTCCCTATACTTTCTACAGAAATGGAGTACTTCCGTTGACAATATTAAGCAAATGGCTCCAAAAACTACAAAAAAATGAATCATGGTTCGTACGGATACCGTTATTTCTCCAGGAAAATTACCAGTATCTTTTTATAGGAAAAGAAATGTAGGTTAAACGCGCAAAATTTCGCCTTCTTTTAAGAAGAGATTTTCTTTAAGATAATACTGGTGACAAAAATTTTTCTGGTCCGCAAAATTCAAGGAGGCGTACGAACCATGTGAATATTTCAAAAATAAATGGAGATGCGGTGTTCTAACAAAATGCATTTAAAAGAAGTTTTTTTCCCGATACGACGGTATAAAAAATGAAAATGTGCGATGCTTAGAAGTTTAAAAATTACTATAGAGTATTTAATCGTGCTGCTTTGTTTTACGGCTGGCTTCTGTACACTCTAAAACTGGGAGGAGTGAAAAGCTCACTCTTTGAAAGAGTGACAGGCCTTTCCACTCTTTTGGAGTGAATTTTGTAAAAATACACTCCTTAAAGAGTGGAATTTCCCACTCTCTAGAAAGGAGTGCAATATCTCACTCCGTTATCGAGAGGAAGTTGTCACTCCCGAAAAAGTGGCTTGCGTATGCATTGCTTATTAGCCAATCAGAACAGCAAGGCGACAGCGCCCTCGTAAGATAAGAAAAATGATCACATTTTCGTCTGGTCCGCCATCTTAGGATTAACAGATAAGGATATCATTAAAATTATTCTTAATGGAATACATAAAATAAAGGTAAGTCTTATTTAATTTTAACCATTTATTCGTGTAGATATGTTAAGGTTATGCACTAAATAGTTGTATGTTGTATAGAAAAAGATTGATCGTTAGAGTGTTCAAAAATGATTGTCTGTTATATTTCTTCATGTAGCGGTTTAAAATATAATTCTTTTAACAATTGAATACGCACTAGAGATCTGCACGGGCCGGCTCGTGCTCGGGCCGATTTTCACTCACGGAACTCGGGCCGGTCCCGGGCCACACTTTTTTCTGAAGGCTCGGGCCGGGCGTAGCTTATTTTTTCTGTACAAAGCCGGGACTGGCTCATTCCGAGTCTTCACGATCCAAAATTTTCATTCCTAATTTTGACCCAGCCCGTATGAAAATCATTGTCTCCCCGTGGCCTGGTCTATTCAAAGGTCAGTAAAATTAGGTCTGGCCCAAAAATGTTTGCAAAAAAATGCATACCTTTTTAAATCGTCATTATTCTACCCTTAAACATTAAAATTTATTATTTTTAAAGAACACTAGATTTCTGCGCTTATTAAAATATAGCTAAATTAAAACACAGTAAAACGTATGAAAAGAACCTGCGTATGACGGGACCCAGTTTTAAACTCACTAACGTATTGATCCATGCATAATTAATATACTAATACATAAGAAAAGAATATATAATACATTTACACTCGCTAAGAAGGGAACTTGTCTATAACGCATTTTTTTTTTCTTTTCTATACAATTCCATCTTACTGTATAGCATTTTCCAGATTTTTAACACTTCAAAAAAATAAAAAAATCAATGTTTTGTTGAAATTCACTCGGGCCGAGATTTTAACTTTTTTCCGGGCCGGGCTCGGGCAGAACTTTTAGGTTTTTTACCGGGCCGGACCAAATTTTTTTCTACGGGCCGGGCCGAATTTTTTTTCTATGAGTCGGGCCGGGTCCTTGGAAATTTCGGCCCGTGCAGACCTCTAAGCTCACAATGCTTAGCAAAAAAATAATCCAAACTTCATTAGTTCGGGAAATGTGAATTAAAAAAAAATGAGTGAAAATATTTTTTTATTCCCTTTCAATGCTGTGTTTGCAAATTATAAAACTTTTACCAACGACCAAAACAAAGAAGTTTTATCTCTTTCGTTTGAAAGGGTGACTGACTCATAAGAGAAGACCGATTTTCTCAATCGTAGAAGACAAGTCATTCAGAAACATTAATTTGCCGTTCTATGATATTTTTTTTTTTTGTTGTTTAATTTTGATTTCGGATTATATACAGTTAAGAGTATTTATTATTGTTTCGGAGTTAAATATGATATTCGATGCTTATGATATTACGAAAAGGTTGGTACAGTGAAACCTCCCTGTGCGACCAACTCTATTAGACGACCACCTCCCTCAACGACATTTTTTCATGGAACGAAATTTATTCCCATAGGCTCAATACTAATTTGACCTCCATTCAGAGACCATCCCAATTGAACCCCCTCCATGAGAGACCGATTTCTTTGAAGAAAATGAAATAAATTCCGTTTTTTCCTGGTCGCTTGAAGAAGGTTTTATTAAAAAATAATTCCGGAGAGTGCATTATTCATCAAACTTCTAAACTAAGTTTAGATTTTTTTTTTTTAAATCCCGGTAACTTTTAAGTGTTTAAACCCCTTTGTGCCTTTTTAGGCAATGAGTTTAACTCTGATTACAAATTAAGACTGACGGTTAATAAACTCCTCTGCCCTGTTGTGTCGGAAAACTCTCAAAGAAATAGATAAAGTAATGAAATCGTCATTATTTGTTCCCGTCCACAAAAAAATGCATTTATTTACTGAACTTCGAAAGGACTTGGAAATAAAAATTACAAAATATAAAACTGTAAAATTAAAGCAAAGCTCAATGTGTTCATTTTTTAAACTCTGCAGTAATTAACTTATGTACTTAACTTTTATTTTGATACTTAAATTTTTATATTTTTTTTCTAGTGTGAAAAATAAATTTAAGTAACATTGTTACCATTTTTCAACAATTAAAATCTAGATTTAACATGACCTCCATTAAGAGACAACCTCTCGGAGAGACCAATTTTTATTGGAACAGTACGTGGTCGTTTTAGGTAGGTTTTACTGTATATTAATTTTTTTAAATTTTATCTAAACATTTTTCTGCGGGTTATGATTTTAAAATTTCGAGACTAAGTAATATAAAAAAAAATAATTATGGACATTCTGCATCAGTTATTAAATTTCCTTCAATTTAAACGCATTTTCTACGTTTTTGATGCACGTAATTTTTGGCACTAAAAAATAAAACATGATATTTAAGATGATTAATTAAAATGATATTTAAGCATTGAAATAAAATGTTTTTTATGCCTGTTTTGAAGTTTATCCATAAGACAGCTTTAGTATATTTTTTAAAAAGTTCATATTTTCTTACATGATTTAGGACTGAATATTTTTTTAAAGAGATTAATAAGTACTTTTTTACATTAAAATGTTTTTCAAACAATAAGAACTTTTATATGCTTTATTTTTTCACTATTCACTTATTATATATTCACTTTATTTTTATTAAAATTCATACAGATACAAATAAATGTAATGTGTTTATTTTTATCTTTATTTTTTTCTATTTCCTAGGTCAATCTTTTCCTATAAAACATATCAAATCTATTTTGCTCATATTCCCAAAATACAATATCTACGGGAATAAAAAATTTAAATTAAATATGACTTACCGTGTCGTTTCATTAATAAGTATTGTTTTCAACTATAATGGGCCAAAATTAGAAATCATGATTAAGTTAAGGAATATGTTTAAAAGACATATATATACATATTCCAGAGAACTTAAAATTTAGACTACATGATCATATTAAATAAAACAAAAGCAAATCACAGCGGAAAAAAATACACATTATTAATATTTAAATCATACTTGGAACTCATTTTTAAAAAAAGTATGTAAGTTTATAAGCATTGTTTTTAAGTAAAAAAATGAAAAATATTTTAGAACAATAGGACGTTGCAAAAATAGCAATAATTTACGGAAAAAGTACGGTAAAAAGATAGGAATTTATATTTAAAACCAAAAATTAAAATGACATCAAACATTGTTAAACATATAGTAATATCCACCTATTAAAAAGTTATTTATAAAACTTTAAAAGTATTATTTTTATAGGGTATGCAATAAAAGCAAACACAAAGGATAAAATTGGAATAAAATATATTAGTTTACTTCTGTCAGTAATCTAAATGAAATTCATATGTAACTTTAACTGAATTTTTCCTTAAAAGTTCAATTAGTGTTACAAACTATGAATTAAATAAATATTGCTGATAAAGTATTTTATTCCAATCTTAACCACGCTTGTATCTATTTTCATTGCATGCTGTAAAATATGTGATTCTTTTAAAATGCCCGTAAAAGCAAAATAAAAAAAGAATTAACTCCATAAAAAATGAACATTCACTTCTATGAAAGAGTGACTCTTCACTCCTACCAGGGGTGAAAAACCGCACTCCTTTAGCAAGAGTGAATAGTCACTCCTCCGAAAGAGTGATTATCCACCCCTGTTTAGAGTGAATATTCACTTCCCAGGAGTGACTATTCACTCTTTCAGAGAGTCCAAAATTTCACTTTTGCTCAGAGTGAATAGTCACTCTAAAGAGGTTGGCCCTATTTTGACTCTGCGATAGAGTGAGTTATTCACTCCTCCGAAGTGAATAGTCACTCCTTTTTATTTAGAGTGTAAGGTAACGCTATTTTTTGAAGACGAAACAAAATAAGCTGGGAGAAAGAAATAGCCTACCGTACCGGGTGCTAATAAATGTTTCTTAACCCTTTATATCCTAGAATCCATGAAAATTTCATCTTCTAAAGCATTTTTCGCGAATTTTTGAAACTACATTAGAAGAGTGACATAAGCATTTAATAAACTAGTTGAAATACCTGCCGGGGTTGTAAACATGTTTGATTAGAAAAATCAGTTGTAAAATGAAACAGCGTACGGATAATGAAAATCGCACCCATAGACACTCGTTTTTAATATATTGAAAGCCTTGAGAAATTTCGCTTTTATACCAGTATTTTAAAAAAGCGTTTCCTAAGCCTAAATAATAGAGTGTTGATTCTTGAGAAAATTTTGAAGAAGAAACGTCCATTCACGAAAAGCCCTTCATAATATCACTTTCTCTTGCGAACCGTACATTCGTTTTAAATAGGAGATCATACGTGAATGAACCTACATGATTCACAACTAAAAAGAAATGGCGCATCTAGTATGGGTCGAGAATTGAATAAAAATCGCGACATCCTAATTCATGCATAATAATAATGCTTACTATAATGTGTGACTCGTATACATTGCCGTTATCAATTTTTTTTTATGCGTGAAGCATTCGCTATGTGTGTACTCCATTGTGAAATTGGGTCATTTTTGAAATTCAATATTTGAAAAACGGCATCGTCATTAGATTTGAAATTGATATAAAAAAAAGTACAACTTTTTTCCATTGCTAACGCAGTTTGTCTAACAATTTTCTGACAAATACTTTTCGAACTATTCATTTTTTCAGTCACTTCAAATATTTCATTTTCCGAGATGAATCTGTGGCAGCGATGAGCGAAAAAGGCAACGCGTAGGATTTTAGAAAGATTTTGCCAATTAAAATTAATTGATTAAATTAGAATTTATAGGGATTTTGTGCAATATTTATAACTCCACTCAAATCTTTTTTTTAGTATTTTATAGAATTAGAAAATGTGCAAATAAAATGCTCTTGCAATAGAAATATTTTCTAACTGCCCCCCCCCCCCCCCCCCCGCCCTAATCTTTCAACGTCAAGAAAGCTGAAACGAAAAAGAAATCATCCTTTTAAAGCTATTTTTTCTGTGTGCAACCCAAGATAAAGTATCTATAACTCAGTCTAAAGCGTATTTATGCTAATGGATGTATTCAATGAATTTTATAACAAGTTATTTTAAGGGTACTTTAAAGTACCGCCAGGGCATAAAGGGTTCAGTGGCTACTTCTCTCACGCGAAAGCAACCGCTCGCTCCTGTTATAATCCTATGAGAGAATTTTTTTTTAAATATCTCGTTTGCATTTCAATAGTTTTAAATGATTTTGTTTCTGCATGGGTCGATCTGTACACTTTCGGTAACAGTTTCGAAAGTGAAAGTATCCTAGTCAAAAAAACTGTATCGAAAAAGTAAAAAAAAAAAAGGCCTTCATAGAGATCGATCTCAGCTATCCAATAATAATAATAATAATAAAATCATTTAAAAATATAGAAATGCAAACGAACGAAAACAGACAGTGACCTCTTTCAAGTGACACACATTTCTGAAATGCGTTCCTTATCTTATTCTTAGTCTATGGGGCTGTATATCTATAACGTTATTAACTTTTTGGTCATTTTCACCCACTTTCGGTAATTTCCCTCTTTAAGTACAGCAAAACCTCCCTAAAGCGACCCATAAAAAGGGGTCGCTCCGAGAGGGGGTCTCTTCATGGAGGTCCTGTTTCAATCTAGATCTTTTAATGGTTGAAGAAAGGTAGCCCTTCATGTTACTAGAATTTATTTTTCACATTAGGAAAATTTAAGTATCAGAACAAATGTTAATGACATAAGTTAATGACTATAGAGTTTAGAAAAGGAATGCATGGACGTTTGCTTTGATTTTACAGTTTTATCTTCTATAACTTGTATTTCAAAGTCAATAAATGCTTTTTTTTTTTTTTTTTTTTTGGACGGGAACAAATAATGACGATTTCATTCATTTAGCTATTTCTTTGAGAGTTTCCTAATAGAATAGGGCAGGGTAGTTTATGGACCGTCATTCTTAATGTGTCATCAGGGTTCAATTCATTGCCTGAAAAGGCACAAAGGGGTTTAAACACTTAAAAGTCACTTAAAATACTTTAAGAAAATCTAAACTTAATTTAGAAGTTGGATGAATAATGCGCTCTCCGGAATGCGCTCTCCGCTTTTTCCAATAAAACCTTCTTCAAGTGACCCGGAAAAAGCGGAATGTGTTTCATTTTGTTTTCAAAGAAATGGATCGCTCCTGGAGGGAGTTCCACTGGGAGGATCTCTGAATGGAGGTAAAATGAGTATTGAGCCTATGGGAATCCATTTCGGTCCATGAAAAAAGGGTCGTTCAGGGAGATGATCGCACAGGGAGGTTTCACTGTAATCTTCACTTTTCGTTCATTTCCCTCCCCCCCTCCCCTCTTAATGATGTCCTTATCAATGTCTGAAAATTCTTTTTATTTTTACACATTTGAAGTGATATAGATATAGTGTCCTACATTTATTATTTGCATACTTTACTCATTCAAAGGAAGAGAAGAATAAAATATTACATGAGATTTCTTCCAACAGCGGATTTCAGTAGGATTGCCGACGAGCGTCTGGGGAGAGAACGACTGCTAACAGTAGAACTTAGAAAAAAATTCTCCTTCCCTTTCAGCTGTGGAGAAAAGGGAAAAACTACTGCGTTCTTCCCTCAGCCTTATGTAGCTTTTCCTTTTCGCTTGCATTTGTTAATTCGATTACGGAAATTGTTAAAATTATAAACAACGAAGAATGCTGAATCTTATAATTTGAACAAACAAACAAAAAAAAACCCATCGAATTTGCAAAAAATGAAATGTTTTTAAAAAGAAATAATAATAATAAAAATAGAATAGCTGCTATTTATCTGAAAATCTTTCGTTAGATAAATCTGAAAAAATATTTTTATAGCTTCATATTTTATTATTATTATATTTTAATATATTTTTGTAACAGACTTTCATATCCTATTATTTTTCTTTTGTGTGTGAGTGTGTGTGTGGGGGGGGGGGGGGGGGGAGTGTAAGCTTATGTAAAATTTTACGGTTAAAGGATTTTTGTAACTTTTGTACTTTTTTTAAAAGATATTTTATAATATCTTATTGACACATTATTAAATGGTTTTATGAAGGAAAATGACTTAATAAAGAAAAAGTTTAATTATTGTAATAATATTTGAAAAGTTAATTTAAAAATTATTAAGAAGATTTTAAACAACACTTCTTTTTAATTTCTTACAACATTCTCTTTCATATTTTTAATTCTATGTGTGCTCTATAGGTGTAAGGACCAGATATACGAATAATTAATTATTTAACCCTTTATGCCCCGACGCTACTTTAACGTACCATTAAAATAACTTGATATAAAATATGCATCGATTAGTAGTAGTACATTTTAGAATGAGTTATAGGTACTTTACGTTATCTTATTCCAAAAGCATTATTGATTGAACAAAACAAAAATATTTTTAAAAGGATGATTTTTTTTTCATTTGCACCTCTTCAGCTTTCTTGACGTTGAAAGTTCGAGGGTGAAAAGTTTCAGTTCAGAATTATTCCTATATTTCTCTTGTAAGAGAACATTGTACTTGTACATTTCCTAATTCTATAAAATACTTAAAAAAACTATTTAAAATAAAAGATTTGAATGAAGTTATAAATATTGCACAAAATTCCTATAAATACAAATTTAATTAATTGACTTTAAATGGCAAAATCCTTCTAAAATTTATTAAGTGATTGTGTAATTCAAAAATTCACAAAAAATAGTTTAGAAGATGAAATTTTCATGAATTCATAATTTGGGACATAAAGGGTTAAAAAAATAAATGAAATGTCATGACATGCTGTAAAAATAATGAACAAATGACTATTTGCTTAATATTTTTATTTAAAAAAAATACTAAGCAAATACTCTTCAACAGTCAATTTATATTAAGGAAAATCCTGTCTTTAATTTTATGAACCACGAGGATTGTCCATTTAAAAATTGAGTTAATTGAAAAACATATCGAAGTTTTAGCATTTTAATCACACTGATATATATATATAAGAAAAAAAAAAAGAACTTATAAAGATTGCAACTCTGGAAGGAAAATTTCATTTAATGTCAAATAGATGCAGTAAATTAAACGGGAAAATTGATATTTTTGTCCTTATGTAAGTAAAAAATTTTACCCCCCCCCACACACACACACCTTCCTACATAATCTGCTAAACGTAATCGTTAAAAAATATATTATCTCATACCTCCTTCATAAAATCATTTAATAATAAATTAAAAAGTCATTGTAAAATATTCAAATCGAATTCCCCAAACTGGAAATTTTGACATAAGCTTGCAAAAAAGAAAAAAAAAAGTAGGGTACGATGAGGTTTGTGCTAATCTTAACAAAATATTAAACATTTACGTCAATTTTCCTTATTTAAAAAAAGAATAGGTAAACACACAGAAAGGTAAATCATTAATAAAACTAATAATAATAAAACTTAATAAAAAATGAATACTGTAAAAATGAATTTTCCGAGGTGAAAAAGAAAAAATAAACAGTATTTCGTGACACACATTTTTGAATATAGTTATATATAATATTAATTGCCAAATAACTACATTATATATAAATATAACGCAGAATTGACAAATGTACTTATTTTTTAAAAATATGTTAATATATATATATGTGTGTGTGTGTAATAAAATATTATATATTAAAATATGAAGCTATAATTATAAAAATAATTTTTGCAGATTTATATATAAAAGGTTTTTATATAAATAACAGATATTATTCTTTTTTATTTATTTCTTTTTAAAATTATGTTATTTATTTTTGAAAAAAATCCTTTTTTTATGAAAATCAAATTATAAAATTCAACATTCTACGTTATTTATTTTAATGTTCTCATAACCGAATAATAAATACAAGCGAAACGGGAAAGCTACACAAGGTTGAGGGAAGAACGCAGACTGTTTACTCCCTTTCTTCCCTGTTGAAACGGGAGCCGAATTTTTTCTAAGTGCTACTATTAGAAGTCGTTCTCTCCCCAGACGCTCGTGGATTGCCGAAAGTTGGGGTATTCCATATTTAGGAATGAAATGATTTTATAATCATTTATTGGCTTTAATAACAACTTTGCATTATAACAAAAATAGATGAACTAAAAAAAATAATTATAACAGATTATTTTAATGTAAAGAAAAATATACAAAAATAAGAAAGGAAAATCTTGATTGGATCAAAAATGATAACGACTTCTAAAGACAACTTTCCCTTAACTTACCCTTTCCTCCTAAAGGTATCGTACGATATCAAGTGCCCTCCCCCTCCCCCTAAAGTGATAACGTTATACATAACGTACAGCTCGTATTCTAAGAACACAAATATTTCTTATCTAGGAAGATACAGTATAAATAGGAACAAAAATAAACATTAACTTCTCGTGTGTAACTCACGATTCCGATAAGCGTTCCTTATCTTATTTCATCCTTTATTGTTCATTAGCGTATCCTTATCTAAAACGTCCTAAACTAATAGACCTTCGAGATTTCAAGAAACAAATAGACAGAAACAACAGGATAAAAAACAAAGTGTCTTTGGCTGCCAATGATTTTGGGAAACTTTTCAGAGTCTTTTTTAGGGTTTCGTTCATCTGACGAAACCCTATTCGTCTCACTCCTCTGTCTGTCTGTCCGTCACAGAGCCCGTTCTCAGAAACTATATTGGTTGGAGACTTGAAATTTTGCATACTTAGAGCAGAACACTTGCGATCACACGAAAAATGATAAAATTTTGAAAAAGTCATATTATTGACCCCTCCGGGCTCTAACTTTTGTATGTTTAGAAATTTTTCTAACCTCCACCCTTTTCACCCGGGCTGCACTTTTCTAACTTTTGCCAACACTCCTTTGACCACTCTTTCATACTATGCACCCTAGCCGTACATATTTTAGTTCCAATTTTTACCGCCAGGGGGCGCCTACCTGTCTCGGGTGTTATGGGCCCGATCGCTAATATCCGAACCCTCAAGCTTAGATGCACCTTGGCGAAAGACGGGGGGTGCCAAATGATTTTGGAAGAAGAGCGTTTTCCGCGCGCGCCCAGCTGCATTATTTTCAGTTCGGCGTGTTATACTTTTTAGATATGCATAATGCAGTTTTAAGATAAGACATCATTAAAATCTTCACATTGACAGCTAAGACTTTAATCTCGTGAAAGTAAAATCATTTCGCACCAATTAAACAAAAAATGCTATCTGGGCTATAGCCGTCGTCTGGTCCGCCTAGAAAACACCGCCAACCGAAATGCTTTGAAATGGAATCTGCAGCAGAATGGCGTCGAGTCCTTTCCAATTTTATGAAAATCGAATCACAACTTAAAAAGATATTCATGAAAGTTTTCTTCATTCTAGTCAATCCTTATCCTACGTCATGGATTCAATGCTAGTTGCGGTTGTTCCTCTTCAAGAGGGATTCTTTCCGTATGCCTCAGTTGGATCGTCATCCATTTTGTATTCATGCCTTTTTGAATCCAGATCTGACTCTTTACAAAACGAGTTACAGTACGAACGCACCCCATCAGCCACGTTGGTCGAACCGCTTTCAGACTTGTTCTAATGGGTTGATTTGGATGGGACTTGCATTGTTAGTTGATTCATCAGGGACGATCCAGGAAAAATTTTGGGACTATTTAGGGCCCCTTCACAAAAATAAATTTAATAAAATGGGCCCCTTCACAAAAATAAATTTAATAAAATGGACACCTTCACAAAACTCCTTTTAATAAATTAAACCCCCTTCATTACATTCTTTTTTATAAAAACTGTATTAAAATGTGTAAATTGTAAATAAAACCAGCTCTCGAAAAACAGAAACTGGAGCAAGGGGATTTAAAAAAGTTTTGTCAATAAATTCTTCATTTGAATTGGAGTAAGTGGATTTTAACTTTCGTTACAAAATGTTATTTTTCACAAAAATATAGTAAAATTCACAAAAATAACTTGTACTTTTCACAAAATGGGCACCAAGAATAAAAACTTGCAATTTTTCAGGGATGGTTTGAGAAGATTGCCTATCCTTCTTCAACAAATACTCATATTAACGGACACTCAATTTTGTTCCGACACGTTTCTCTCTATTCTAAAAAAAGTAACTATCGCCGCCGCAGCCGGTTTTGAATTTTTTGTGACCGGAGGTCTTTCTTCGTTAATATTAAGAAAAATATTGCATACTAAAATATGAAAATCGGTAGTATTATACAGAAATGTTTGATAAACTCGCTGATGCAGACAGTTCTCAAATCGAACAATTATTTTAAGAGATATTGAATGCTAAAGTTGGACAAAATCGTTCCATTAAAAAAGTTTTACAGCAGCAAAAACTATACATGGCAGTGTAATCATAATCATTTTTAAATCATTTGATGCATTAAAATTTGCCGGAGTGCAGATTGCATTAATTTTTTTATTTTGACTCTATTTTTGAGGTTTTATTTCTATTTTAAATTCAAATTTTCAGCATTTTGAGACATATTTTTTACATAATTTACAATATGGTATTAATTTAAACTGTTGCCAACTGCATAAACAGCGCAAACAATGTTTGCTTCAAATTAAAAATTTATTTACACGTGAGTATTGTAAACATAAAATATAAAAACAGGAACTCATTGAAAATTACGCCATAAAAACTATATTAACACGTGAATTTTAAAAGAGAAAGAATATTGTAGAATAATAAATTCATTAACATGCGTTAGAAGTCTTAAATAGGAGAAATTACGTCACATTACACTTATTACGTAAAATGAACAAAAAATAATATCGCAAAACAGTTTAAATTTAAAAAATTTCGCGAGACATTTATTTGATATTTTTCAACTATTTTTGTAAGAACAGCTTAAATATTTCATTTCATAACAAAAGTATTTTCACGTGAATATTAAAAAGAGAAAGAAAAGTTTGGTGAAAATTACGTCAGATTATAAACGATATATTTAAAATGTCTTATTTAAAAAAAACTTTCTTTTCGCTTTGTTGAAAAATACCGGGAGAGAAAGACTTTATTTACTTAATCCATTTTGTTTGCTTCAAATTAAAAATTTATTTACACGTGACTATTATAAACAGAAAAAATCATTTGGAATTAAAATTAAATAATTATGTACAAAAAGCAGGAACTTATTAAAAATTACGTCATAAAAAGTATACACGTGAATTTTAAAAGAGAAAGGATATTGTAAAATAATAAATTCATTAACATGCGTTAGAAGTCTTAAATAGGAGAAATGACGTCATATTTACGTCACATTACAGTTATTACATAAAATGAACACAAAATATTGTAAAACAGTTTAAATTTAGAAATTGCGCTAGACATTTATTTGATATTTTGAGAGAATCTTTTCAACTTATTTTTGTTAGGAAAGCGCAAATAATATTTCATTTCTAACAAAAGTATTTTCACGTGAATATTTAAAAGAGAAAGAATAGCTTGGTCAAAATGACGTCAGATTAAAAACGATTAATTTAAAATGTCTCATTTAAAAGAACTTTCTTTTCGCTTTGTTAAAAAATACCAGGAGACAAAGACTGTTTACTTAATTCCTTTTATATTAGCTTATTTTGAAATGTTGTTACACGTGTCTACGTCATCAAGTTATTTTTATTTCGACATTTTATTTGTATTTTTATTAATGTTGTACTAATTTATTTGTTCTTTCGTTATTTAAAATAAAAAGTATGTCAAATTGTATAATTTGGCGAGTGGTTTGGCGATTTATATAACTTGGCGAAATGGGTCGACGGGATAATCAAGAAGTACCGCAGCGGATTGGGCGTTAAAATTCCCCAATCAAAGAGAAATGAATAGAAATCCGTTTATAGGGAGATCGCCACTGTTTTTTAAATTATAATTCAATCTTTCGAAATCTTTTTAAAGCCGATCAAATTAGCGTGCATTTAGAGTCTGCTGTGTCCGGACAGCGGTTGGCGAGCGTAGCTCGTAGGGGGCCGAGCGCCCTAGTAAATAAAAAAGAAAAGTGCCCAGTTAAACAGACGGCATTGAGCTCACAGGCTATTAACACTAATTGAATATTAGACTCTTTTTTTCAAAGAATAATGCTCCTCGAAAAATAAATGAAGGGGGAGGGGGATTCCACAACCCCGTTTCCCCTTGTGGGGCCTCAGATGAGGGCGGTAGCGTGGTGTGATCTCCTCAGAGGCGTGATGACAAAGGTTTTAGTGAGATGAAAAATTGAAGGTTTTATTCTCGTAAAAACAACAAGAAATCTCGGCTAAATACAATGTCAACACTGACACAACAAATACTTAGGAAATTAATTTGATGAAATAAAGTTTTGTAAGGTAAGAATATCTAATAAAAGTCCTTGACCGGATAACAAATCAGAGTCCAGATTAGTTATATTCAAGAGTCTCTGGGAAACACTAGGGTCCCTTCTAAGTAAATAAATGTCCGTTAAAGGTGCGGACTAACAGTCGTCCGTGCGTTCAGCTTTTCCGCTGATGCTCCCAGCTGTAGGTCAGCTGATCGGTTATTGTTGCCGTTGAGAGAAACAAGTCTCCTCTCTTCTCGGAGCGACCTCCGAAAGATAATCCCGTGAAAAGCCTGGAGAGAAACTTTTCTCTCCTTCAGGTTGAAGAACCTCTTTTCCGGTTTAGCTTCTGCTAAACTCTTCTAAAAGTCATCTAATCCTCCTGATCTCCTCAGAAAGCTCGTCTATATCCTTCATTTCTCTCTCGGAAAACAATGCTAGTTTCCAACATCCGCTGTCATGGGTTCGCCCGTCAAGATCCTTTAGACAGCCGACCTTCTAGTGGCTGGTCGGGGGCCCTTCCCCCCTTTTTGCACACGAAATTGTCCTGTCAAGAAGCACTTACCGGCATATTTCGGTGTTACAAAGTGGGAACCAGGTGGTCCTCCTTTTATGTACTATGTTCCAAAGTGTCCTCTTCGTAAGATCGATCGCACTGAAGTTATTTACTTTTATGTTATTGGCAAACTCTGAGACTTAGACGAATTTTCTAGTGTCACTCCCGAATACATGGAGTTTCCATAGGCCGTGATTCTGTAGCATTTATGAGGGTTTTTATATGTGGCAATTGTGAAAAGGCTAAGTTTCCGCAACACCCCCCCCCCCCTTTAAGATAATATTCTGGCCGCAGGGCTGAATATTTTGAACACAGAGGGCAGCTCAAAAAAAAATATTTTTGAGTGGCTCGCATAAAAAACCCCTATATTTAACTGCCTACCTGTCCGTTTCTTAAAATTTTACAGAATTCCTTCCTACCATTTTGTTTTTTTTTACAATATTCTATATACTAATACCATTTTTAATACACATTACAAAACACAAGAAAATTATAAAAGTTTTACTATATACAATTAATTTGTCCCTTTTTTTCTGTATACTACTCTGTCCTGCTCAAGAAGTCCACATGAGCTATTTCTTTGCCAGGCCTATATTTAATTGCATACTGGTAAGGTTGCAAGGTTAATGCCCACCCGAGAAGACGAGGATTATTTCCTGAATTGTTTTTTTAGGAATGTTAATGGGTTATGATCACTCTCGATCAGAAATTTTTGTCCGTCAATGTAATGCCTCAATTTTTTTATGGCAAAAATTATCGCTGCACATTCCCTTTCTGTCGCGCTGATTTTTTTTTCCGTTTCCGTAAATTTTCTGCTCGAATATATAATGGGATGCTCCTCTGAATTTTGTCTCTGCGCGAATACTGCTCCTGCCCCTGAATTTGACGCATCTGTCTGAATTATAAATTCTACGTTATAGTTGGGGCATACAATACAGCACCGCTGTAAGCTTTTCTTTCAGAGTGTCAAATGCCCTGTTCATTTCCTCGCTCCATACTATTTTTTCTTTTTTCTTTTTTTCCCTTTAGTGCCCTTGTAAGTGGTTCTACAATCGAGGCATAATTTTTTATGTAGCGCGAATAATAACCTGCCATTCCTAAACATCTGCGGATTTCTGTTTTCGTTTTTGGTGGCTGTAATTCGATGATCTCTTTGATTTTCGCTTCGGCCGGCCGCCGTTGCCCTTCTCCCACTATGTGTCCTAAATACTTCACAGTCTTTTGCGCGAATTTGCACTTTGCTATTTTTACCGTTAGCTTTGCTTCTCTTATTCTAGTAAGTACCGCTCTAAGATGCTCCAGGTGCTCTTCCCATGTCTCTGAGAAAATCGCCATATCATCGAGATAGGGCAGACAAAACTTCTCTAACCCTCTCAGCATTTTTGCCATGAATTTAGAAAATCTGAATGACGCACTGATCAACCCAAATGGCATCTTCAATGGGAAATATGTCCCAGTGTTTGTAACAAATGCGGCTAATTTTTGAGCTTGGGGCGTCATAGGTATTTGCTAATATCCTTTAGTCAGATCGAGCACCATTATGTACTTAGCTGCTGAAACTCTTTGTACTCTGTCCTCAATGTTAGGGAGTGGATAATATTCGACTTTGGTTACCGAGTTCAGTTTTCGATAGTCTATGCAGCAGCGAGGATCCTTACCACCTGATTCCACAAGGATCATGGGCGAATAGTAGTCTGATTCCCCTTCCCTTATAATATTTAATTCCAGCATTCTTTTTATTTCCTTTTCTAAAATTTCCTCCTGTCTGCGCGACATTCTATAGGGCCTTATTCTTATAGGTTTGTTATCTGTGACTTCAATATCATGGATTTCCATGTGCGTAGTCCCTGGGTTATTCGAAAAAATCTCCCTGACCCCCCCCCCCCCCCAGTAAGATTTCTAATTGCTGCAATTGTTCGGGATTGCATCTCTCTTTTAATTTGCTATCCTCTATAATTTCTCCAAAGTTATAACTGTGTGGCTCATCTAAAGGAAATGCTATTTCCATCTCTTGTAAGTCCTCTAAATTATCACATTCGTGTGTTAATATATTTATTTTTTCTACTCTTTGTACATATGATTTCAGTAGATTTACATGAAAAATTTGTGATTTTTCGCACCTACCTGGGACTTCTACGATATAATTTGTATCAGAAATCTTAGCGGTAATTTTGCCTGGTCCCCTCCAATTCGCTGACATGTTGTTTGCTTTGTTAGGTACTAATACGAGTACCTGGTACCCTGGTTTAAATTCCATTTCGACCGCCTTCTTATCGTACCAAGCTTTGCGTTTTTCCCTGCTTTTCGTCCGCCAACTCCTGACACCTTTTTAGCCGATTCATTAGTCCAAAAACATATTCTGTGCCTAGCTCAGGCTCCTGACTTTCACCTGTCCACTGCTCGTATAATAATGTTTCCGGTGTTCTCAAATTTTTACCGAAAACGAGCTCCGCTGGGCTGAAACCTGTTGAGTTGCTGACCGCATTTCTCAATGCTACTAGTGCGTGGGGCAAATTCTCTTCCCAATCCTTTCCATTTTCTGTGCACATGACTTTTAACAGCCGTTTGATTATCCTGTGCGTCCGTTCAACGTTATTTGAGGCCGGATGGCATACACTTGAATGCCTTAGCTTGATTCCAAATTTCTCTAAAAATGATGTCGTAAGACATGACGTAAAAGACCGCCCTAAATCTGTTTGTACCTCTTTTGCGTAGCCTAGTCTACAAAAGATTTGCATGAGAGCCTCCACTACAGATTCTGAGAGCATATTTTCTAATGGGATTGCCTCTGGAAATTTCGAAAACACACATAACGCCGTTAGCAAATATTTGTTTCCCTTTTTGGACTTTGGTAGGGGTCCAACTAATTCAATTGATAGCTTTGAAAAAGGCTCTGGTATGACTGGTACACGTGTCAAAGGGGCCTTTTTTTTCTCTCCCGACTTTCCAACTAGTATTTGACAGTGGTGACATGATTTCACGAATTCTTCCGTTTGCCTTATGACGTTTGGCCAAAAGAAATATCTCAAAAGCTTGTTAGCCCCGGTACGGTATGCTATTTCTTTCTCCCAGCTTATTTGTGTCCAAAAAATAACGTTAGCTTACAGACGCTAGCAATAAACAAAGTAGATGTATCATTGTACAATTAAATGCTCTATAGCATTTTTTTAAATTTCTAAACATCGCACATTTTCAGTTTTTATACCATCGTATTGGGAAAAAAAAGTACTTTTTAATGCAATTTGTTTGAAAACTGCATCTCTATTTCTTTTTGAAATATTAATTTTTTTGTAGTTTTTAGAGACATTTGTTTCATTTTGGCAACTCAAGTACGCCATTTCTGTAGAAAGTAAAGAAAAAATTGCTGAAAAATAGCAATTATATCTTTTTGTTGTCATTTTCTCATAAAATGGAGAAAAAAAATTAATTAAAAAAAATTAAATTGAAAAAAAAATTAATTAAAATACGTGCTACTTTGAGAAAAATATAAATGAAGGATTGATGATAAAACAGGGAGTTATTATAAACTATATTTAATTTTAAGTTTCTATATTAATGCAAATGACGTCATTTTACATAAATAAAAGCGTGTGCTTTAAGTCTTAAAACTGAAACATGTTTTGCAGTAGAGTCCCGATTATCCGAGTCACGCTTAACCGAGTTACTTTCTTCTGATGGACTGGTGGCTTCTATTATTATGAAACAGCCGTTATAAAAGACCAGTAAGATGAAAGAGCTGCCGTAAAAAGTTAGAACTCTGATTTTCTGGTCAGAATGGGAAAAAAAATGGCCATAATTTTTTTAACGCTTCATTTATAATGGCTGTTTCATAATAATAGAAGCCACCAGTCCACCAGAAGAAAATGAAGTAATGGAAATGCCGGGGCGACACTAAATTCTGAAAAAGCAGAATTCCTGCTCTCTAGTGCTTCGTTTTTTTTTCTCCCAAATGGGATGCTGTATTCTCATGACAAGCGCTTAGAATAGCCTATCTGAACTTCGTTGGTAAAACAAATTGAAATCTTTCTAAGCCTCTTGGATCGGTCGTTTTTCTTATTATTAAGGAGTTTCTGTACTCGAAGAACGACTTTTTTAAGTGCTTTTTCCTTAATCTCATGCAGGGTATTATTTGTCTTTTGCTCGTTCGCAAATTCTTTTTTCCCTACCTTACTTAAAGAAAAGGCTTCATCTACGATTAGGTCCGGAAGCAAAATTGGCTGCTCCTCCCCCCCCCTCACCTGCGTTGTCCGATTCCGCTCTATTGTTATCTACCGTTTCTGCACTCTCTGTGGGGCCTTGCCCATTGTCCGGTGATGGATCTTTATCCAGCTGATTCGCGTCCTGAATTTGACAGCCTGAGCCTTCGCTTTCCCTCTGAGTTTTGGTTCTGCTCCGTGTCATTACGGCATTTATAATTTTGGGTTTTGTGTTCTTATTTGATTCGATTAGTTTTTGGGTTTCATTCCCTAAGATATAATAATTTATGTCGGAATCTTTGTCTGCCACTAATGCTGTCGTATTAGCAGGGATTTCATCGGGTAATTCTAGCGTTATTTCTGCTATAGGAAGACAGCCGAGATCCTGAACTAATGGCTGTCTTACCCAGCTGACCTGACCAGTTAATTGATTAGTTTTAACTAATTTATTCCGACAAATGTCCACGGTCGACCCTGTGTCCCTTAATATAATGATTTCTGCGCCGTTTATTTTACCCCGACTCAGATACGATTCAAAACCTTTCTCTAAGTTTATTTCCTTATTGATATTATGCACGGTCTTGTGTGAGTTTTCACTTTTTTTAATTCTGGGCAATTCCGTTTATAATGTTTTGGACTTGAGCAATTAAAACAAGTATTTTTCCTAGGTTTATCAAATATCTTTTCCCTTTCTTTATTCGCATTTTTATCCCTCCAATTTAATTTAATTTCCGGGTTTTTTTCTGCCTCTTTTTCGACGTATCTGGGCCTTTCAAATCTTTTTTCGATGGGGGGCCTATTATTCCATGGTTTTATGGAGATACCCTTTATCGTTTCATACCCATCCAAATCTTTGACTAAGCTGTCCAGATTCTTGTACGAAGCCCAAGAGTCGATGAAATGTTCCTTCATTTCGGTCGGCACCCTTCTTTTTATTTGCTCCGTAATTAGTAAACTTTTGAGCTCTTCTATCGTATTTATCTCTAACCCATTGAGCCACCCCTCTTGAAAGCTGTTTAGCTCAAATATTAGATCTTTCCATGGACTGGTCGGATTTTTTTGATGCCGAAGCAGTTTTACGCGATAAGCTTCTGCGCTTAATCTATATCTTGTCAATAGAACTGATTTGACATAATTAAAACTGTCTACTTTTTCTTTGTCCTCTCGTAATATAAGTTCCGCTACATCAATTGGCAGTAATGCTAAAAGATGCGTGACTAAATCCTCTGATTCAATACCGGACCTTTCTGCCTGTCTTTCGAATAAATTCAGAAAAAGCGTAATTTCAGATTTCTCTGGGTCAAAATTATGCATGATAGATTTGATTTCGATTTTAGGGCCTCTGTTGGATCTGTTGCTAGCACTCGAATTACTTCGCTCCGCGCCTTGCGTTAACCGCAATTGCTCTAACTCAAATTCCCTGTCAAGTTTTGCTTTCTCATGCTCTCTCTCTTTCTCTCTCTCCTCTCTTTTTAGCCTCTCGTTTTCTTTTTCTCTAGCCGCATTTTCTATTTCTCTAGCTGCAGTTTCCTCCCTGTCCTGAACAATGTACCCAGCTTGCGTCACTGCCAGTTCTTCATCGTAATCATTTGCCTGCTCAATTTTTTGAATGATTATTGCAATCGTGTCGCCTTCCTCAATTTTTACCCCCAGCTCGTCTGCTAATTTTTGCAAATCAATCTTTCTACAATATTTTAGTGCCGTAATTTTTGCCATATTGTACACACTTAAGTTTTACTCAAATTATAACAATAATATCAAAGAGAATTTAATCCTGTCACCTGACATGTAAAAAAAAAATAATAATTTCAACCTATCAATTTTAAATTATGCTATGAATACTTTTATAAACACCTTTTGAATACAGACAGTAACATAAAGAATAAATTTGATATATACTATAAAATTATTTGAATGCCTCATCTTTCTGTTAAATATGCAAGATAAATTCAGCTTTGAAATCCCTATTCACACAAAATGAAACAAAGTATCTGAAAATTTTATACCAATTGTACATATAACTTTTTGAAAAACTCTTAAATTTCCTCAAGATCGAGCACACCTTGCAATCCTGATCCAGTGCTAACAATACTTTTCAGAAATTCAGAAAATTTCTTTATATAATAACCAACAATTAATAAAATATTTTCCTGCACGAATCTCTAAATAACATTGTATCCTTGCACATCTAATTTAAAAAACTCTTCCCTTTGGGGTTTTTTTTTCACCCCTAAGCACAATTTAATCCTGAAAATTTTCTATTCTTAGTAGTAGAAAAAAAAAAGATTTCCCATTTATTCTTCCCGAATAAATCCCAAATTCTAAATCTGATTAATAGGCTAGGCTACTACACAATAAATTTTTGCCTGAAAACTTTAGCTATTTACTTGACACATTTAAACAATTCTAACAATAAGAGCCACTCAAAAAAACTTTTTTATGAGCTTACCTCCCCTGTTGCGTCGACTCGTCATCAACTGAACTGCCGGTTGTGGGCTGATCGGGACACCGATGATCATCAGTTGTGGGCCACTGCTGAATCTTAGTGCACTGTCGTTGAGGCGCCTGTCCTCCTCGCTGTCCGTCTCGCGTTAGGCCTTTTCCAGGGGATCTGGCTCCGGTCTGCTTGCTCCGGGGTTGTTCTTTAGGCTCCCATTGGATCTCTTGGAGTTCCGTCCGCCTTTTCTTGGAGAGCTTGATTGTTGTGTCCTTCGCCGCAGTTGTTTTTTCGTCCTGCTGTCCGCTGGTTAGCACACGGGTCTTTCAATATCAGATTTCCACTGCCTCACCGCCACTTTATTTTAATATCGATGTTCTTTTTTAGCTGCCACCAGTTGTGGGGCCTCAGATGAGGGTGGTAGCGTGGCGTGATCTCCTCAGAGGCGTGATGACAAAGGTTTTAGTAAGATGAAAAATTGAAGGTTTTATTTGCGTAAAAACAACAAGAAATCTCGGCTAAATACAATGTCAACACTGACACAACAAATACTTAGGAAATTAATTTGATGAAATAAAGTTTTGTAAGGTAGGAATATCTAATAAAAGTCCTTGACCGGATAACAAATCAGAGTCCAGATTAGTTATATTCAAGAGTCTCTGGGAAACACTATGGTCCCTTCTAAGTAAATAAATGTCCGTTAAAGGCGCGGACTAACAGTCGTCCGTGCGTTCAGCTTTTCCGTTGATGCTCCCAGTTGTAGCTCAGCTGATCGGTTATTGTTGCCGTTGAGAGAAACAAGTCTCTTCTCTTCTCGGAACGACTTCCGAAAGATAATCCCGTGAAAAGCCTGGAGATAAACTTTTCTCTCCTTCAGGTTGAAGAACCTCTTTTCCCGTTTAGCTTCTGCTAAACTCTTCTAAAAGTCATCTAATCCTCCTGATCTCCTCAGAGATCTCGTATATATCCTTCATTTCTCGCTCGGAAAAAATGCTAGTTTCCAACATCCGCTGTCATGGGTTCGCCCGTCAAGATCCTTTTGACAGCCGACCTTCTAGTGGCTGGTCGGGGGCCCTTCCCCCTTTTTGCACACGAAACTCTCCTGTCAAAGTATGCAATGTCAAGAAGCACTTACCGACATATTTCGGCGTTACAAAGTGGGAACCAGGGGGTCCTCCTTTTATGTACTATGTTCCAAAGTGTCATCTTCGTAAGATCGATCGCACTGAAGTTATTTACTTTTATGTTATCGGCAAACTCTGAGACTTAGACGAATTTTCTAGTGTCACTCCCGAATACATGGAGTTTCCATAGGCCGCGATTCTGTAGCATTTATGAGGGTTTTTATATGTGGAAATTGTGAAAAGGCTAAGTTTCCACAACCGATTTATATAACGTGACGAAATGGGTCGACTGGATAATCAAGTAGTACCGCAGCGGATTTGGCGTTAAAATTCCCCAATCAAAGAGAAATGAATAGAAATCCGTTTATAGGGAGATCGCCACTGTTTTTTAAATTATAATTCAATCTTTCCAAATCTTTTTAAAGCCGATCAAATTAGCGTGCATTTAGAGTCTGCGGTGTCCGGACGGGGGTTGGCGAGCATAGCTCGTAGGGGGCCGAGCCCCCTAGTAAATAAAAAAGAAAAGTGCCCAGTTAAACAGACGGCATTGAGCTCACAGGCTATTAACACTAATTGAATATTAGACTCTTTTTTTCAAAGAATAATGCTCCTGGAAAAATAAATGAAGGGAAAGGGGGATTACACAACCCCGTTTCCCCTCTTAACCCATGAGCCTCCCGATGTCATCAGGGAAGCGCCTTATCGAAATAAACCGGTGTACCCAATTTGAAGCAAATCGGATAGGAAAACCCATTTACCTAAATTAAGGGGGTATGAGTCCCCCTCCCCCCCCCTTTATATTTAACGAATGAACTTCTAAATCTAATCAGGGAAGCGCCTTATCGAAATAAACAGGTATACCAAATTTAAAGGAAATCGGGTAGAAAAAGCCCATTTATCTAAATTAAGGGGGTATTAGCCCCTTTAGACTTAAACAATGAACCTTCAAATCTAATCAGGGAAACATCTTATCAGAATGAATTGGTATACCAAATTTTAAGCAAATTTGATAAATTTGCATGAAAAACACATTTATCTACTAAGTTAAGAGGGGGATTAGCCTCCCGTTCCCCCCTTTATACTTAACCCATGAACCCCCAAATCTAATCAGGGAAGCGCCTTATCAGAATGAACCGAGAAATTTTTTTTGAAGCAAATTGTATATTGCTATCACGAGTTATCGCGTTACATACATACGTCCATACTGAACCGGCGGGCACATTAGCTCTCAGGCTTTGATAACCTGTGAGCTAAAAAATAACGTGCAGTAGCGTTCGTATCGCTTTCAGTATTGCGGAAGGACCTCCAGTGCTTTTAAAACACAAGGTCCAATTTACCTACACATTTCGTTAGATTCAAGGTTCGTATGGTGAAGCGGGCGAGGCATACGGCGCTAGTATACGTAGAGACATCATCTTCCAGAAACCAATAAAAAGGCAGCTTGGCATACAACATAAAACTTATTTTCGTTATTTTATGCACCCATTCTATAGCTTACAATCACTGATGCAACGGAACACAAACAGGGGAAGTCATAAGTCAAGAACATAATTGCTAGATAATAAGTTGTTCCAAAACTGAAGCAATGCATTATTGACTCGGGGAAGATATATATATATATATATATATATATATATATATAATAAAGATGAAATCACAAATATATGAACAAATTGGTAAAATTCTAAAGATGAACAAGATATTAACATGGGAAACCAGTATGAAAAATAAGAAACTATGAATAACCCACAGAATCATCAGAGGAGCTTGCATGTTTAATTCATAGTGAAGATGCGTTATTTCATCCAATTTTGTCGGCATTAAGCCTAAAATGACAAAATTGAGCTCCTAATAGCGCCTCATAAAAGAAAACAGATGATAAAAAACTAAGAGATCTAAAGAAAGATACACCTCACACAGGATACTAAAAATTATTAGAGCACAATACCTCAATTATATATATACTAGAAAGGTAGCCCGTCAAAAATGACGGAAATTTAGATATAAAGATATATACAACTCATGTGCAAGAATATGAGTTTCTAGCTTGTTCCGCAGTGATCGATGAAAATAACACATTTTAAGAACGAAACACATTTATAAAAAATTGTGTACAGTAGAAGACCACTAATCTGCACAGTTTGGTTCCAAGTGTTATGCAGATTTGAAGCTTTTTGCGGTCATATCTATTCAATCTTTGTTTACATTTTTTAAAATTCATATATTGGACAATTTAGATTGTTAAGCCTTAAAAATAAATAAATAACACACTTGAAGCAAGGTTAAAAACTATTAAATTATCGTATACGATTTCATGAAATGTATTATATGGTATTATATGCGTGTGCTTCACGATCTTGGTTACGACGTTGGCGAAATTGGCTGCAACTTGTCATAATCCTAATAGTGTGGGCCGCTATAACAAAAAAGTAACCAGTTTTTAGTAAAATTTCTGATATAAAGTAGCTTTCAAAAACTTGTGTAAAATTGCACGCCGTTCTCGTGTTATGTCAGTCCTAGGAATAATATTTCTAACATTGAATATTTTCCATGTATATATGGAATTTAGAAAAGCTTCTCCAAAAGGAAGGTCCTGAAATGACATTGTAATTCCTCTAACTTCAAAGTTTAATCGGGCCCTGATGTTGAGTATTGAAATCTAATAAATACAGTTATTTTGAATATTACAACAGAATAAACAGTTAAACTTATTTAACTTAAACCCGCTGTTACTTCCCGATGTTATTTTTTAGTATTAAGAAAGAAAATTATTTAAAATTTTCAAACCATGCATTTATGAATTTTTTCCGTCTTTAATAACTAAATAATGAAAAAATAGGCTTTTGTTCTGAGATCATAAATATGACAATAAAATAATGTAACTAAGAGACATTGCAAAATTAAATCTTTGTGACTACAAACCATAAACAAACGATACCGCCACCATTTTACCTACTATGACGTCATTAGAATATTGCCCATTGATTGTTGGAGAACTTACTTTGTTAATGATTACCTCAATGATTTAATATTTTTGACGTTTCACGATGAATGAATCACTTGTGTTTGTTTAGGTTTATGGAATGAGATATTAAGCTGTGAAACTAATTTCAGTTGAAGTTATCCAAGGATATATGTATTTTTAATCGAAATTAAAAACAATGCTTTGATCTCGAAATAAAAAGTTTTTGTATAATTTGTTATTTCTGTTAATTATTTATTTAAGTACTTTTCCATTATAGCGCATTTTAAAAAAAAAGCTTGGCGCGATTCGGGCATCAGAAAGTGAGATATGTTGCGAAAATATATAAACAGCTATGAAAACAAATCTAATGAACTTTTATCTTTGTTTATATATGCACTTATATGCATAAAAAATCGTTTCTAAATATATATAATTTTTTTTATATACAAATTACGGCACAGATTTCAGATATGAACCGGGATACCTAACTGGCGCCAAAATGGTGTTATTTTGCCTGCTATGGTAACCCGGCTATTGTTTTTTATTTATTAATAAATTGTTTATTTACTTTTATTTTCTGTTTTTTAATTATATAAACTGCTTTATTCTATAGTTATTATTCAAACTTTTATTTATTTATAGTTATTTCCTTTTCAAAAGGATAGCAAATAATTGAAAAATATATAAGTAACTGGTATTCGAAAGCGAGATTTCTGCCAAATTGGCGTCATAGAAAAATCACGCAAACCCCCATGCGTATATGACATCTGTGCAAAAATTACTTCTGTTTCTTTATAAAAATGGGTAAATAGCTATTTTTATATTAAATTGTGGTACAGATGTCATATTCGCCCCATATTGGCGCGATTTTTTTCTGTCGCCAATATCATATAGGCAACACGTACTTAACTTGCGCCAAAGTGTCGTTATTTTGCTTGATGTGGTAACCCGGATTATGTTGTTTATGCTGTTGATGTTTTCGCCAAATTGGCAACCGAAAAAAATCGCGCCAATATGGGGCGAATATGACATCTGTTCCTAAATTGTCGGCACAGATGTCATATACGCCCATATTGGCGCGATTTTTTTTTTTTTTTTGACGCCGATGTCATATACGCACCGGGTACTTACCTGGCGCCAAAGTGTCGTTATTTTGCTTGTAATGGTAATCCGAATGTTGTTTATGCTGTTGATGTTTTCGCCAAATTGGCGTCGGAAAAAAATCGCGCCAATATATGACATCTGTGCCAAATTGTATACCTATGGAAAAAATTGCTTGTGAGTATGAAGCAGTAAATAGGTTGCCAGAAAATACGTTGGCAAACTTCTTTCTTGCCAAGAAACTTTTCTCTGAAGTATTGTACATAAGCAATGATTGCTAGAAATGCATTTTTAATTATGATATGCGCTTTTATGTTTCACTACATTTATGCATACTATACTGTGTGTATAAATGCTACAGTTCATATGCAGGGCTACACAAAAGAATTCGTAAGGGTTACTGAGTATGAAAGTAAATTGCTTAAAGGTGGCTTTTAAAGGAGTTATGCATTTTTACGCTGAACTGCATTTAGTTTCGTAAGAAATGTCTGTAGAATATAGATAAAATGATATACATGGTCACGCAAAGAATTGGATACATAACCGTCTATGGATGATAATATCTGGAAATGTGATTTCAGTAGTTTTAAGAGTAGTTAAAATTAAAATTTAGCTAAAAAGTGGCATGCAATAACGGTACTATTGGCTATGGACGGTAACTGCTGAAATCAATTTTTAAATTTTTTATGCGTTTTCTAAATGTTTACTTAGTTATCTTGGTACTTCTTAGTTATCCCGTCGACCAAATTACTGTCGCCAAATTGTATGATTAATTGCCAATAATGGTTGCCATTAATTAATTAATTAAATGCCAATAATGGCCAATAAAACCATTAATTCGACGTTTTATTTATATTTTTATTAATGTTTTACTATTGATTTGGCGATTTATATAATTTGGCAAAATTGGTCGACGGGATATCTAAGAAGTAACGTTATCTTATTTACCTTATCTCCCTAAATAACGAAGTTTTGTTAAAGCATTTAGGATGTGTTGGAAAGTGTTTCATATTCTATGCTTAACGCATGCTTTTTCTTTCTTCTTTAGGCTTATTTTGCATTTATTTTATTCTTAATTTTTTAGTCTTATACTGCTTTATAGAAACTTTGGCACAGTTGTCATATACGTTATCATATATTGGCGCGATTTTTTTCCGACGCCAATTTGGCGAAAACATCAACAGCATAAACAACAACATCCGGATTACCATATCAAGCAAAATTACGACACTTTGGCGACAGTTAAGTACACGTTGTGTATATGACATTGGCGTCAGAAACAAATCGTGCCAATATGGAGCGTGTATGACATCTTTGCCAAAACTTTAATATTTAATGTTTAAACTCTTCGCCCCACTCCCCTTGCATATAGTACAAACTATAACACGGATAGCGCAAAATTATAGACAGTTTGGTACTTTTCCACTGTAGGGGCTTTGGCATTTTTTAAAAAAAGCTTGGTGTAATTTGGGCATCAGAAAGTGAGATTTGGGTACTTTTCCGTTATGCGGACACCATTGTCGCCAAGTGTAATAGTTGGCGCAAAATCGTGAATTGAAGCATTTGAAAAATAAAAGAAAAACCATTGTCAAAACTAAAGTGAGCATTTAAAAAATATAACATTTGAAAATTCCAGGCTTTTACGAACTATTTCATCAAATCACAAATATATACTTAAAATAAGTGAACAAATAACTGCTATAAAAGCAATAAAATAAAACTCATATTAAACTGCTGGCATAAAATTACAATTATGTTTTAGCATTTTGAAATAATTGGCGCATTAGTATACGTTTTGGCATGGTGCCCGTATAACGGAAAAATATCGAGATTTGTTGTCAAATCATATAAACAGCTATGAAAACAAATTTGATGAGCGTTTTTGTTTGTTTTATATGTATATTATTGATGTTTTCTATGTACAAATTACCTCTGTTTCTGTATAAAATTAGAGAAACGGCTTTTTTATGTTAAATAAATCGTATAAATATCGAAAAAAATGCGTGTGTATATAAAATGAAACAGTGAATAGGTTCCCGGAAAATATGTTACCAAATTTCCTTTCTCGCCAAGACACCTATACTGGAAAAGTACCTAAAGCACATTAAAATCGCGCAGTTAGGAGCTCACACAGTACACCGTTGTCTATTGGCGGTTATGTTATTAGCAGCATCGGGAGGAAGATGTAAAGATGTACTTTAAATTCTCACCCATAGATTTCGAAAAAAATATCTTAAAAGAGTGGAGTTTAAATTAAATTTCCGTGACCTCCATTATGAAAGATTAATGGTTTTAAATGGGAATTTCGCCAAATTAGCCAGCTATCGCCAAGTTGGCTAACATTTGGCGCTACTGTGGTAACCCTGCATTAATATTTTTCAACAATTACTCATTTCAATGAGGCGGTCCTACCGGAATAGTGAGGGACACACAGAGACTTGGATTTTATATAAATAGATATATATATATATGTGTGTGTGTGTGTGTGTGTATGTATATATATATATGATGGAAATTTGTAGAACTTAGAATGGTTAGTCCCAAATGCCTTAAGTTCCACAAATCAAATGTGCGGTTTCATCTTCATATTAGCCATAAATTAGCTAAAGAATATGAATTTGGGACTACTACACACATAAAACCGAAAAATAAACCATTGAACACCCATTAAGTTCAAAATGAAACAATATTAAAAAGGATAGAGGGGAAAAAATACCAAATTAAAATCCATACTGTCCTAGCATTAGGTATAACAAATACACTCATTATGCATTTTATTCTCATTTAAGATAGTATACTGTTAGAAATTAATATGATATTGTCCTGAGTAGGCTAAAATTTAAATACAAGTTAATCGTTAACTTTATTAAATATTAATGAATATGAATAAATTTAATATGAATTGATAAATATATAAATATAACTACACCATTATACATATAAAAGTATCGAATCAACATCCGTTATAAAATGTGTATTAGCAACGTAGTTATAAATCAAATGCCCCATTTTTAAAAAATTAACCATTGTGCATTATCCAGACAACGCCACCCTCCTCCGTACTCTAACATCTACCCACCCAACCGTCCTATAATATATTTTTTTCTTTTTTATAACAATTTTTAATTTTTTATAATTATGTTCTTATTTTATATATTTTGTTGTAATTTTATTTACGCATGTGTTAATTTGTTTTTTTAAGATCATTTAAGTACTAATTATATATTAAAGAATAAATTTTTTTGGGAAACCATAATTTAATGCATCATAAATTAGTTTTTTAGTATTATTGTCAATTACATGAGAAGAACATAAACACTTTATTCTGTATAAATGATTAACGATTATATTACGATATACAGAATTATGAAGACAAGATTTAAAATTAGTAAATATATTAACTTTAAATTTAAATTCTTTACGTTTGTCATATAGATAAGTTTTTGTTTTGTTTTCTTTTATTGTAATTTTAAGATCTAAAAAGTTAATTGTATTGTTAGATAGAAGGTTTTCCGTTAATTCTAAAATAGTAGGGTAATCTACTGGAAATTGAGAAATATCAATTTGATCAGTGGCAATTAAAATTATGTCATCAATATAACGATATAAATGTAGATTACTATTAGTAAAACTACTTCATAGTGATATAAGTTTGATAATAAACAGGATGTACAACATCTATATAGAATTAACGGAAAACCTCCTATCTAACAATACAATTAACATACTTACTAAAACTAAAACATTATTCCGATTTAATTAAATTTGAACTATACATTCCTACATTTAAAGAAAAAAAGTTTCTGCTTTGAGAAAACGGCTGATTTATTAAAGAAAATTCCTCGATTTGTTTCTTTAGAACTTGAAAAAGTTGAATTGATATATATATCAAATTGATATATATATCATCATTTTATACTCATCCTATAGCTAATAATGTTTATTAGGGTTAAATTTTTGCTACAGAAAAATTGGCAGCAAAATATTTTATACCACTATTTCCAAACAACAGTCTTCGTGGCCTATTTCTGCATAATTTGCAATAGAAATAATACGAACCCTTGTTCAGAAATACTTCCGTTACATTTATTGATAACATTCATTTCGCAAAAAAATGTACAATCTGACTCTATTAATTTTTGTATAGCTTTGTTATACTACTCTTGTCATTTATTTTAATTATCCTGTTAGCAATATTTAAACTTTGTTAGCATTAATTGCGTGCAGTTCGGTTTTCCTCAAAAATAAACTATTTATTTTTCAATATAAAACGAAACATAGGTAAGATAAGTTGGGCTTATCTGGTATTTATGTATATCCATATATGATCTGGCATCCTGCATCCGGAAGGGCAAATCTATCTACATAGTCTCCTTGTATTTCTGTTTTTTATCCACATGTATTGATCGTGTGGTGTTCCATGATATTTAAAAGATGATATATATATATATATATATATATATATATATTGTGACTTGTAAAACTTAAATATGTCCGGAAACTTTTAAATAGAAAGAAAATTAACATTTAATTCAGCTTAGGAAAATACATCTCTCCTTTGGAGAGTCTAGTTTACAAGTAACAGTAGAAAAACATGTATAATATATTATTAGCAATAAAGAACAGGAAATTAGTGACATAAATATTAAATTATTTGTATCAATATTCATACTTATAGTAATTTAAAAATAAAGTTTATCAATGTCTTTAGTTCTTGAGTATCATGAAATGTTTATAATAGAATGTTTGTTTACGATTGTGCAATCACTTTTCACTTTCACTTCATTCCTTCAGATCATAATCACTTTTCATAATTGCTTTTATAAATCACATTTGACACATGAAAAACAAATTACTTAGCTTGATTATTTTAATGTCTTTGTTTGGAGATTATATTTCACAATAGCTGTCAACATATCCTTTGTTACATTATTTAAGTGTTGCGCGGCAGCGCAATACTTATTTATTTCCACTGTCACTTCTCAATGTTAATTTAACATGGAAAAGCCTATGGAGATCATAACTTTTTCATTTTTTCTTCCCACCTTTTTGTCCCTGATGCCACTCATTTTTTATTCTTTAATAATTTTAATGAGGTCGTTTTAAAGCTTTTGGCCTGTACATTACTAAGCACTCACTCCTCTCCTCTTAACTAATTTTTTCATCAGTAGAGGGTGTTTTAAAATTTTAATTTGTTCATGACTATGGCATACAATTTTACGAAAATTTATGAAAAAATTTGCATAACATCTCAACAATTTGCAACTGCTTCTCCCCCATTTTCACACAGTGAGTGGGTACGTATTTCAGACAAAATCGAGTTACATATAAAATCATATAAATTAAAGGTTTCTTTATAAATATTACCACGGACTCGGGCAACGCCGGGCGGGTCAGCTAGTGATATTATAAATTTAAAGTGTAAAAACGATTGCCTGACGTCAGGGTCAAAACGAATTGTAAAATGCCTTTGCATATGGGTGAATTATAACCCAGAGAGAAACATGGGCCAATTTGTTTTTATATTATTCAAATATTTTTCTTAATAATTCCAATTTTCGCTTTTTTCATTGAAAATCAGCGGACATTTTTCATAGAAAATATAACATTTTTACTTCATTGTTGCAAAAATTTCAAAAACCGTAATAATAATTTATTTCTTTAAAGTTGAAAGATTTTCATGTGAAATATTAAATTAAGCTAGTTTTTTTTTTTTTTTTTTTTTTTTTTTTTTTTTTTTTTCAAAAATTAAAAAGGTGAATATGGCGTCATAGTGGAAATAATAAAGAATATTTTCAGAATAAGTTTTTGCTTTGGTCAAGTTTATATTTTAGTAAAAAGTTTCTAATGGATAGCTATTTTTACGCAAGGTAGCGAACTTAGTGGGCAATTACATAATTTAAATTTAAAAATGTATTTTTTTTTCCGAGATGAGAACTATTTATACCCCAAGTTAAACTTAGGTAATAATTTTCTGATGTGTTTACATCACCCCTTGGGAGAGAATAGGGCTTAAAAATTTAAGCAAAACTTTTATTTTTTATTTTTTACTGTATCACAGCTATAATATTGTTAAATATTAGCAGTAAGGATTCAACACAATTTACATTTACATTCATAGCGTTCCTGAGTAGGAAATAGGGTATCTAAATTTAAATTAAGTTAATTTTTTATGTTTTGATTATAGATTTTTTACGTTCAGATTTTAAGTTTTTGTCCAAACTACCGGAACCTGCATTACTACAGTAGTGAAACATTTTGAATTGCACATTGGTAAACTGCATCCCACATTGTGATGCAATACCGCATATATCAACGCCTGATGATGATACTCTCCATTAATTTTGAAATGCGTTCATCTGAGTGCAGTAGTTATTAAAAAACTTGACATATTAAACAAAAACATAATTTGAAGAACACATTAAAAAACAAAATTTATTTCCTACATTGTTTAAGTCCGAGAAGGGACAAATATTAAGATATTTCATTCAATTAGTTTTACATTTAATGTTAAATTTTTCTAACAAATTAGTTAAGCCAATTGAAAATTAAAAAATAAAAATAAAATTCATACAATATGATACTTAAAACACCCTAAAAACTTAGATTCCGTTCAAATGAAATCGAAATAAACCTTAGACTTTTTTTAAGGTTTTGTATTTTGCATGCATCTTATCATTTTATGCACAATTTTCATAAACATAATACTAAATCTGCAATACAAATATTTTCAATTAAAAATGGAAGAAGTCTAAGATTTATTTCGATTTCATTTGAACGGAATCTAATTTTTTAGGGTTTTTTAAGTATCATATTGTATGAATTTTATTTTTATTTTTTAATCTTCAATTGGCTTAACTAATTTGTTACAAAAATTTAACATTAAATATCTTAATATTTGTCCCTTCTCGGGCTTAAACAATGTAGGAAATAAATTTTGTTTTTTTAATTTGTTCTACAAATTATGTTTTTGTTTAATTATATAAGTGTGTTGCCAGGTTCAGTGTACAGTCCTTCACCGGGTCGAGTTGGCTCTCTATTTTTCCGTTGCGGGTCGGGTTGACGCCTATTTTTTTGCTACGGGTCGGGTTCATTTTCATTTTTTCGGATTGACCCGATTTTTCACAAGAATCTTCGGAATATTTTTTCAGATTAAAAATTTATATACAATAAGACCTCCACAACGGGTACTCCCGAAAATGGGATACCTTAATTTACACTTTTACAGTAATTTGAATATACTCATTCATATTCAAATATATATTCATTTTCATCTGAAACATAGTTCTGCTTAAACTTTTTTGAAAATCCTAACAACCCGACATGCAGAAAACCTAATTTTGACACGCAAGAATTATTCTAGGGTGAACTCGACCCACAGAAAGAAAATTAGAGTCGCCCCGAACCGAAATAAAAATAAAATCCCTGTCTGCTCGGCCTACAGGCACAGGTGGATTTCGAAGTTAAGTACTCATTTCACCAACAAAAACGAATTCAAGAAAGGAGACAAACTCATTTTAACCATTTTATCTGGCCGCTTTGGACGAGTTTTTAATTACCTGTTTCTATGGTTACCAGAATCATGTAATACGATCATTTATTCTTCAATCCCTATTTTTGTTTAGTTTGTTTTTGCTGTAAGAGTCCTGTCAAAAAAGTGTCCTATAAAAGTTGTAGATATTATTAAGATTTATAATAAATTTAAGCTGATCGGATATATCAAAGTTACGAATTTTTTTCTTCTTCAACATCCTCCCTTCCTTTTTTTTCGTTTATATATATATATATATATATATATTCAGTAAGAGTGGATCTTATCAAAAACTTGTGAATATAAAAGTTGTAGATAGTATTAAGAAGATTTATAATAACTTTAAGTAAATTTTATATCTTGATAATGGCGAAGTTATGAATTTGTTTCTCTCTAAAACCCTATTGTTTTCTGTTGGGATTTTGAATCCCGTTAATCAGGCGTGAGTAAGTGATAAATTGGGACTTACCCGTTTTCAGGATACTTATCTGTTTTTTGGTGTAAATCCAAACTTTATTTTAATCCAATGTGTATTAGTTATCGTATTTTTTAATGCACCACTCTTTATATCTTCTTTGACAAAAGAAATTGCAGACTATTTGTTATATCAAATAAATAAGCGGTAACACTTTAAGCTATTTAATTCACATTGTTTAAATTGTAAAAAAGAGAACATTTAACATGCCTCTTCTCTGGATTAACTACATGTTCAGAATGAAAAAATGTTTACATTATAAGTTACATAACAACAACAATAATAATAATAATAATAATAATAATAATAAATCAATTACTGCAGTTTATGAGTCTTAATTCATTCACTCAACAAGTCATTATCTTTATCAAAGGATTTTCAAGGTTAAATACATTTGAAGAAATTTATGGCTAAGTTGAAATGTTATATTATGTAACTGAAGAAATTATTTTCGCACAGTTATTTAGCTTGATTTATGTCCATCAACTCCTCCTTAATTTCTGAAGTTTCATTGTCACACAAATTTAAGTTCCCTCTATGGGTTTGAAAAACAGGTTTGGGAACTGGTTTCGTAAACAGATCTGCTATCATCAATTTGGCTGGGCAGTACTTTAGGTTGATAGTCCCTTCTTGCTTTAGTTGTTTTATCAAGTGGAACCTAATTTCAATATGTTTAGTTTTACTTGAGTGCTTTTCTAATTCTATCATCTTGATCGTGGACAGGTTGTCTTCATATAGGTCTATAGGTAAGGTTTACTTTAGGTTTAATTCTTCCAGTAGATTGACTAGCTACTTTATTTGAATTGCTGCATTTGCTGCTGACACATACTCGGCCTCTGCCGATGATAATGCAATGCAGGATTGTTTCTTGGTCGACCATTGTATGGGATTTCCTCCTAACATGTATAGGTTCCCACTCGTTGATTTTCGTGAATCTGCATCTCCTCCCCAATCTTCATCCGCATAAACTTCAAGTATCGGTTTTTTTTACTCCGCTTAGAACTAGACTATAATTTTTTGTAGTCTTTAAATATCTTATCACTCTTTTTACTGCATTCCAGTCTTTCATTCTTGGTGATTCATTTCTTCTGCTAAGGATGTTTACTGCTGCACAGATGTCAGGTCTGCTTATAGTTGCTAGATATAGAAGTGCTCCTATGGCTTGTCTGTAATATATGTTGTTTGGTAAAATGTTATCCTCATCATTAAAACGTGTGTAATTTGTTTCCATGGGTGTGCTACACGGTTTTGCGTCTTGCAAATTAAATTTATTGATTAATTCCTCTATTTTCTGAGTTTGATTTATCATGTAGCTTTTATTTACTTTTTTAATGTTCATAGATAGGTAGTTACTGATGTCACCTAAATTCTTTAGCTCGTATTCATTATTTAAGCTCGCGATTGCTTCCTCTATTATTTCGTCTTTTCCGGCAATTAAAATGTCGTCTACGTATGTTATTATGTATGCTGTGTTATCGCCCCTTTTTCGCGTAAAAAGGCATGAATCAAATTTGCTCTGACTGAAATTCATCTTTTTTAGTGTTTCTGTAATTTTATTATGCCACGCTCTCGTGGCTTGTTTAAGTCCGTATATGGCTTTGATTAGCCTACATACTTTATTTTCCTCATTTGGTTCAGCGAAACCTTCTGGTTGTGACATATATATCTCCTCCTCAAGCTCTTCATGTAAGAACGCGGTGTTAATATCAATATGTTTTACATTTAAATTTTGATACAATGCTGCTGTTAATAATGCTCGTATTGTTGTATATGACACAACTGGTGCATAAGTTTCATCATAATCCTCTCCGAATTTTTGTGAATATCCTTCTGCAACTAAATGTGCTTTATATTTTTGGATTTTTCCTGTATTGTCGCGTTTTAGTTTGTAGGTCCATTTGCAACCTATTATTCTCCTATTTGGTGGAGGTTCTACAATTACCAAGTTTTATTTTTCATAAGGGAGTTCATTTCGCTTTTCATCGCATCTATCCAATTTTGTTTATCCTTAAAATTTTCCATGTTTTCGATTTCCTCATAATTTTTTGGTTCAGTAGCGTTTTCGTTCTTAACCATGTATATTAACCTATCAGGAGACACACCTTTATTAATTCTTTCTGATCGTCTAGGTTCTGCTACTGGTTGATTGGACGTGGATGGTGTCTCATTGCTATTTGAAATTTCTATTTCTATAAAGTTTTCATTAACCCGATTTTCATCTTGTTTTGGTTTGTTTTCTACTTTCTCGTTTCTATATTTAAATTTGTTTTCGAGAAATTTAACGGTTCTCGCGATCTTTATTTCATTTCCTCCTACATATATTCTGTATCCTTTGGATTCATTATCATATCCGACGAAAATTCCCTCTATAGCTTTATCGTCTAATTTTAGGTAGCTTTCATTACAAAAAGCCGCTCGGAGGAAAGCGATTTCAAAAAATTTTGGTATATTTTCATCGATCATGACCCCCAGACCCCCGATACCACCCTCCGTTCAAAATTGATATACATATATATATATATATATATATATATATATATATATATATCCATATATATATATAGTAAAGCGAGGAGAGTCTGCGCACCTTTCAAAAGAATAATAATAAAAAATCTAAATATTAATATTTTGCTAAACTATGCATGAATAATTTTGACTTCATTTGTTTTTTATGCATTTCCATTGTTATTTTGTTGTTCTATTGTAATTTAATAGAACAGCAGTAATAAAACCAAGAAAACTATTTTGCGCTATCTCCCCTTACAGGGTAGGAGAGAACGCGCACATGGGTAGGAGAGATTGCGCACATAGGTAGAAGAGATTGTTATTAATATTAACTAAAATTAAATTCTTAACAATAATAATTACACTTAATCGACATTGTTGAAAGGTTTTTGTGAGTAAATATTGTTAAAAATTTTAATTTAAGAAGATTAAAATATCAGAAAAAGAAAGTCCTACTAAGATTACAAAATAACATTAATTTAGTTGATAACATGTTTAACTTGAAAATTACTTCATTTCCATTTCCACAGTTTCATTGTATTTTGTTTACGAACCGAAGTTGTCGTCGTCCACAATCGATGCACTTATTGTTGTAAATAGTGCATCTTTCATGCAATCACTTGCAACAAGCAATACATTGAATCCAGCCAGTTCTCGAAGTTGTCTCCTGGTACGGTTACAGACATTCAGTGCACTCATCCTCATTGACATTCGGTTCTTTTCCTTGAGATTTTTATCCCACTTTTTGTGGAAGCACCTTATCTTCAGCTGTTTTTTTGTAGCGGCATCCTTCTTAAGTCTTTTTTCATGTATATTTTGTGGATCAGTAACATTAGTTGCACTCTGTTTCCTTTTGATTTCGATGGCATTACACTACTTGGAATGGGTGAAAGCTTTTCCAAAACATTGTATTAGAAAATTTATTTTAGTTAACAAAATTAATTTATTAGCAAATTAATTGCTCATAAATTAAAAAATATATATAAATATTTAATTAAATTAACAAATATATTATTAATTTATTAACAAAAATAATTATATAAAATTTATTTAATAACAACTGTATTATTAATTTATTAATAAAATTTTTATCTGTAAAAGTATTTTTTTGCAAATTAATTTGTTGCCAAATTTAGTTTTGATAATTATGTGTTTTTCCGAAATTATTTCAAAATTGATTCATTCATATGTTTTACACGTAATTTGCAATTCATGCAAATTTATCAATAAGCTGTGCAATCTCTCCTAGAACTTAAACTTATGGGGAAATGCGCAATCTCTCCTAAGTAGGAGATGCGCAAACTCTCCTATTTCGGTAGGAGAGATTGCGCGGCCTGTTATTTAAATATGGCCACTTCTAAAATGAATTTTTGGTGTTTGCATACTTAGTCCAGGTTAGTAGTTTATAAGAAATCGTTTAAGTTCAAAATATTTTGTATTATTGACGCTCTATAAAAATTCTGACGAACAGATATGAAAATTCAAGCACTTACTTTGGAAAAAAAAATAGCACTGCTTTATACAAGACGCTTGGAACAATCAATATGCACATTCATGTAGACACTGCACTAATGCTGCTGTACAACTATCTGGAGTCGCTGGGCGCGCACACTACTCCTTCCCGTCGAATCTCTTTGTGCGCAATCTCTCCTACTGCGCGAACTCTCCTCGCTTTACTATATATATATATATCTGACCTATGTCACACTCTAACTCTCGTAATTATGAACCGATTTCGATGTAATTCGGTGTGTACATAGTACATACCAATGTCTCGACCGAGTTCGTTGGCCAGCTTCATCCGCCATTTTGTTTCAAAATGGCGGCCATTTAAAATTTTTAAAAAAATTTAAAATTTGAAATGTGGTACCAGAAAATTAAAAATGGAAAAATATTTTTTTGTTATGTATTTGACCTTTATACAAAGATTCCGGAGCAGTTTTTGTTTCGTCTATATCTTAAAAAATGGCTGAGTTATAGTATTTTGAATTTCTAGCGTGGCTGGCATTTTGAAAAGTCCTGAATTTTGTCACGCGATAAAAGGCGTATTTATGAACCGATTTCGATGTAATTCGGTGCGTACATAGTACATACCAATGTCTGGACCGAGTTCGTTGGCCAGCTTCATCCGCCATTTTGTTTCAAAATGGCGGCCATTTAAATTTTTTTTTAATTTAAAATTTGAAATGTGGTACAAAAAATTGAAAATGGAAAAATATTTTTTTCTTATGTATTTGACCTTTATACAAAGATTTCGGAGCAGTTTTTGTTTCGTCTATATCTTAAAAAATGGCTGAGTTGAAGCATTTTGAATTTCTAGCTTGGCTGACATTTTGAAACGTCCTGAATTTTGTCACGCGATAAAAGGCGTATTTATGAACCGATTTGGATGTAACTTCGTTTATACATAGTACATACCAATGTCTCGACCGGGTTCGTTGGCCAGCTTCATCCGCCATCTTGTTTAAAAATGGCGCCATTTAAATTTTTAAGAAAAATTTAAATTTGAAATGTTGTACCAAAAAATTGAAAATTGAAAAAATATTTTCTTCTTATGTGTTTGACCTTGATAAAAAGATTCGGGAGCAGTTTTTGTTTCGTCTGTATCTTAAGAAATGGCTGAGTTATAGCAATTTGAATTTCTAGCGTGGCTGACATTTTGAAACGTCCTGATTTTTGTCACGTAATAACAGGCGTATTTATGAACCGATTTGGATGTACCTTGGTGTGTACATAGTACATACAAATATCTCGACCGGGTTCGTTGGCCAGCTTCATCCGCCATCTTGTTTAAAAATGGCGCCATTTAAATTTTTAAGAAAAATTTAAATTTGAAATGTTGTACCAAAAAATTGAAAATTGAAAAAATATTTTCTTCTTATGTGTTTGACCTTGATAAAAAGATTCGGGAGCAGTTTTTGTTTCGTCTGTATCTTAAGAAATGGCTGAGTTATAGCAATTTGAATTTCTAGCGTGGCTGACATTTTGAAACGTCCTGATTTTTGTCACGTAATAACAGGCGTATTTATGAACCGATTTGGATGTACCTTGGTGTGTACATAGTACATACAAATATCTCGACCGGGTTCGTTGGACAGCTTCATCCGCCATCTTGTTTAAAAATGGCGCCATTTAAATTTTTAAGAAAAATTTAAATTTGAAATGTGGTACCAAAAAATTGAAAATTAAAAAAATATTTTCTTCTTATGTGTTTGACCTTGATAAAAAGATTCGGGAGCAGTTTTTGTTTCGTCTGTATCTTAAGAAATGGCTGAGTTATAGCAATTTGAATTTCTAGCGTGGCTGACATTTTGAAACGTCCTGATTTTTGTCACGTAATAACAGGCGTATTTATGAACCGATTTGGATGTAACTTGGTCTGCACATAGTACATACCAATGTCTCGACCGAGTTCGTTGGCCAGCTTCATTCGCCATCTTGTTTCAAAAGGGTTGCCATTTAAAAATAAATTAAATTTAAAATTTAAAATGAGGTATTAAAAAATTGGAAAATGAAAAAGATTTTTTTTTTTTGTGTTTGGCCTTGATACAAAAATGCCTGAGCAGTTTTTGTTTCTGAAAATTTGTTCTTTTGTTTATATCTAAAAAAATGTTTGAATTATAGCACTTTGAATTTCTAGCATGGCTAGCATTTTGAAACGATCTTGTATTTGTCACGCGATAACACACGTATTCGCCTATTTCGATGTAAGAATGCATGTGGATAGTATACATCAATACCTCGACCAAGTTCGCTGGCCAGATTCATCAGCCATCTTGTTTCAAAATGGCGGCCATTAAATTAAAATATATATATATATTTAAAGTGAGGTGCAAAAAAATTAGAAATTGAAAAAGGTTTCTTTCTTAAGTATTTGATATTGATATAAGGATTCAGGAGCATTTTTTGTTTGTCTTTACCTTAAAAAATGGCTCAGATATAGCAGTTTCAATTTCTATTGTGTGTGACATTTTGAAAAATCTGATTTTTTGCATGCGACAGCACTCGTATATATCAACCGATTCCGATGTGAGTGAGCATGTGCACAGCAATTACTAAGGTCTCGACCCAGTTCACTGGTTAGCCTCATCCACCATGTTGTCTTAAAATGGCAGGCACTTTAAGAAATCGCCGAATTTGGCAGCCAAATATAAGTTACTTTAAAGAAAAGCAGCTTGGATAAAGCTAATTTCGCGAAATTCTCATTCATTATATTGATAAAAATTAGAATTGAATCTCCTATATTCGGTTTCCACTAAATTGAGCTTCGTGTGTTTGAATGATATAAGTTGGCTTTTTTAAAATAAGGAATATGAAAGCTACCTCTTCCTCCCGGCACTGGCCGGAAGGACTTTTTGTCTTCTGGCTTTACTGATATATGCGAAGGCTTTGCAGCCAAATACCCTAACGTAACTTAAGTTTGTCCATAACTCGTATGGGGTGTTTTCGTTTGCTTTTGTCGGTAGTCTGTTTTGCAAATGATTTGCTGTGCAAATTGCTTCCCCCCCAGAGCTTTAATGGTAAATTTGATTCACTTAACATTGTTCTTGCCATTTCAACTAACGATCTATTTTCCTCTCTGCCACACCGTTCTGGCTTGCGCAATATGGGACTGTGTGTTGATGTTTTATCCCATTAGCCCTGAGGTATTTTTCTATTTCATCTGATGTGAATTCCCCTCCATTATCTGTTCTAATTGCTTTCGGTGTTTCTCCAAATTGGTTGCTAATTAACGCGATGAATTCTTTAAGTTTTTCGTAAACTTCACTTTTTCTAGACAATAGGTATATGATCGTAAATCGTGAGTAGTCATCAATAAAAGTCAAAAAGTATGATTTCCCCCCTATTGTCGGTGTTTGAAAAGATCCGCACACGTCGGAGTGAATGAGCTGGAGTCTTTTAGTTGCTCTATACTCTGCAATTTTTGGATAGGGTTCATCAGTTAATTTTGCCTTAATGCACGTTTCGCAATCTATGTTATGCTTACAGTTGTTTATTTGGATTCCTCTAGCTAATTCCTTTTGTGTAATTGCTTTAATTGATGTTAGATTTCTATGTCCTAACCTACGATGCCATAATTCTAGGCAATTTTTGTTGTTGCAGCTTTGTGCTACATTTGCATAGTTTTCGAATGCTAACTGAACTTCGTATAGGTTATTTACTTTTCGCGCTTCTAAGCATACATCTGTCATTTCTGTATATAATTTCACATCCATTTTGCGTCGCTTTGCTAACCGATAATAAATTTGTTTCGATTTCAGGTACTAGTAATACATCTTTAAGTGTTATTTCATGAACTTTGTTGTCTGATGTTCGCGTGTTTATATTTACGTCACCTGACCCATAACTGATAAGTTTTTTTCCGTTTGCGATGGTTACATTTGTTTTTTCGCGTGATTTTATTTCTGTAAACATTGATTCTGAACATACAATATGGCTTGAGCTGCCACTGTCTACTATAAATGTTTTGTTTTCCATTCCTTGCGTTATAAAGGCGTAATTTTTATTTTCGCTCGCCTTCCATGTATTGTTTTCATTTTCAGAGTGACTATACCTACGGTTTGATTCTGGTGTTTGTTCCCTTCTAAAATTGTTTTCACTCTTTTTAAAAACTAGTGATGTAGAGTAATGTTTTTTGTTTAGTCTAATGTGTGGATTTTGTGGTGTATTTTGTGTTTTGGCTTTGTTATGCCAACATTCCTGGGTATAATGGTTTCTCATCCGACAATTGGAGCAGTATTTATTACTTGTTTTGTTGTTGCAATTTTTCTGTGCTTTAAATGCTCTGGCAGGATTTTCTGGTCTCTCATCATTATCATATCGTCGGTTATATTCGTCAATAAGTTTAGACTTAATAAATGACGGTGTAAGTTGATTTTCTTCTCTCGATTCAAGGACAGTAATAAGAGTATCATAAGATTGGGGTAGGGAGCATAATAACAATGCAGAAATGTGGTTATCATTTATAGCTTCTCCTATGGCCGCTAATTTATCTACTAATTCCATTATTTTTGTAATATGGTTAACAACGTTGCCATCTTCCGCTAATTTAATCCCGTAAAGTTTTCTTAAGAGATAAAGTTTGCTAGACAAATTATGTCGCTGATGGATTTCGCGCACAGCTTGCCAAGTTTGTCTGGCTGTCTGTAAATTTTTAACATGAGTAATCTGACTATCATCAATTGTTAGATTAATTAGTGCACGGGCTTTCTTATCACTTTTGGACCAAGCGTCCGTAATTGGTTTAGGCGGTTCTTCCGTAATGACATGAAATAAGTCTTCTTTAGTTAACATAATTTCGGCCTTGAATTTCTTTATCGAATAGTTCGTAGCTGTTAGTTTTTCAATAGCTAAATTATCTTTAGAAGCTGCCATTTTCTTAAGTTTTGATTAATTACGTGTTACCGTAAAAAGTTCTTCCAACTTTTCTTTTTGAAAGTTTAAAAGTTTATTTATCAAATATCTGATATTTCAGATTTCAGGCTATTTAACTTATTTATTTTTAATCAGTGATCAGTAATCATAATCTTGTTGGAATTTTGAATCCCGTTAAACAGGTTTGAGTAAGTGATAAATTGGGACTTACCCGTTTTCAGGATACTTATCTGTTTTTTGGTGTAAATTCACACTTTATTTTAATCCAATGTGTATTAGTTATCGTATTTTTTAATGCACCACTCTTTATACCTCCTTTGACACAAGAAATTGCAGACTATTTGATATATCAAAGAAATAAGCGGTAACACTTTAAGCTATTTAATTCACATTGTTTAAAATCCTTTGAGCTCTGATGGTTGAATTTTCTACCACTTAATTTTAATTCCAAATGTCACATTGGCGCCGGAATATTAGATGAAATTTATTTCAAAAATGTTTAATGCATTTTTTTCAGGTATATCGCAGACCGATTTTTTTCTTTGTAAGATACTGGTGTCAAAGTGATATTTCAAATTTTGTAGAAATTTACCCTCCAGAGTTCAAAGGGTTAAATTGTAAAAAAGAGAACATTTAACATGCCCCTTCTCTGGATTAACTACATGTTCAGAATGAAAAAATGTTTACATTATAAGTTACATAACAATAATAATAATAATAAATCAATTACTGTAGTTTATGAATCTTAATTCATTCACCCAACAAGTCATTATCTTTATCAAAGGATTTTCAAGGTTAAATACATTTGAAGAAATTTATGGCTAAGTTGAAATGTTATATTATGTAACTGAAGAAATTATTTTCGCACAGTTATTTAGCTTGATTTATGCCCATCATTTTCGCCCCTTGAGCCCATTTTTAATTTTATCAAAAATCTGTGATACATCAATTTTTGGCCATTTTTTTAGAAGTAGTAATAAATTTAAACTGATTTGATATGCATTACAATTAAGAAGTTATGGACTGTTGTTTTTTTTCCACAAAACCCCTTCCTATTTCAATACCCTGTTTCTGAAATGCCCATTCACGAACTTGAGCGAGATTTTCTGCCCCTTAATTTTATATATCAGTTTGGAAGAGATTTGTGCCGAATGATGGAAGTTATCGGGTCCATAAGAAAGTGATAGATAGATAGATATGTACATAAAGTTTTGAACTGGGGATGGTTTTGGGTATCTGTAAAAAAATTTCAGAAATTCCAACATAGAGGAGAATGTAATAGGTAGTTATTTCTTACGAAATCTGCCTAAAAACGAGTTCTCAGAAAGAGTAGAAAACTCATATTTCTACGTATACAATGAAAGAGTGGTCTTTTTCGACAGTAAATACTCGGTATGAACAATGCAAGATACGACAGATAAAACACTAGGATATCACCCAACATGAGAGGAGATAAACTAAAGACTTTGGAGACCATTTTCTGGAGTATCATAATGCAGATAAGTTTTTCACTCACATTTTCCTTCCTATCTCATGGCATCGTCTAAGTTCGATAAGCTGTGTGGGGGGAAAAGAAACGAAAAATCATGCTTCCAGCATAGATTGTGAAACACTTTCCAACACATTTAGAATACAGTAATCCCTTAAGGATGTTCTTAAATGGTTTGTTCAACAAGCGCAAAACGTTTTGACACATTTACAAATTCATTTTTTAACGGAAAGATATAAAATTGGAAAGCCTGACCCTGGAAGCGATTTGGAATCGAATTGTTTTTTCCATTTTTGGATCAATAAATTGCCTATTGAGACATTGAGTTATAACCTATTCAGACCCGAAGTACAAAAATGTGCACCTTTATTCTTTTCCTCATAAAAACTAAACTGTTGGATTTTGTTACATTTTGACTTTACTTTTAAGTAACTGAATGTTTTTTGCTTTGGGACAAATCCAATCAATGGCAGAATTGATGCTTATTTCCTCATAAAATAAATGTTATTTTTATCTGAGTTTGCAAAATGCCTTCAAGACAGTGTGGCCAATAAAGTAAAAAAAAAAAAATCACAATTGAAGAGCTGAGTGGATGAACATGTTAGTCACATTTTCTAAAAAAAAAATTTTATCTTCTGGATGAAAGCGTTATGAGGTATCCTATCACATGGTGAAGCTAAAATACTAAGATACCATTTAGTCTTGAAGATTTAAGACATCATTCATTAATATTTAATATTTTAATATTTAATAATGTATAATATTAATAATTTTTAATATTTGAAAATTAAATAGGAATAAGTTTTTCTAGGGGAATTTAGTACCATACCTGTTAATATTTTAAACACATAGTATCAAACAGAAAATAAATCATTAAAATTGACAACAAAAACTTTCACTTCAAATTTTTTCAAATGTCATTTTTGCTACTTAACATGTTCTTCCACTTAGCTCTTCAATTATTTAACTTAAACGTTTTACAGTAAAAAACTAATTGGATGTGCCACTCCCAAAACTTTCTTCTATCTTATACGTCTTACTATTTCAAAAACTAGTTACACATGCTAATACTTCGATATTATTAGTTCAATACTTTGCCAACTTTGATTTTCATCTTAAATTTCTGCTTCAGTCAATTAAACGAACTAAAAACAAGTTAATCAATATCATTTTTGTTAAAAACTAATAGTTTTTCCTTATTCTGTTGTTACCAGTTGCTTCCGAATAGCCGGCTTATCAGAAAGCGAGTTCCTGCCGCTGCACGAGCCGCCTATGGACAACAGAACTACGAAAAATCAAGGAAAGTACTCAAAAATCGCTATCACAGAGCCCCTTTACCGCACAATGTTTCCAAATTCAAGGAGAAGCAGTTGACCAAAGCCAAAAAACATGCACAAATAATTTGGTTCAATTTTATGCATAATTTTATACACTTTTCGATGGTACAATAAAGAAAATGACACAAACTTCGATACGCCAGCTTGCCATAGCCAGAAACATACACAAAAATTTGGTTCAATTCTATGTGTAACTTCATACACTTTTTGGTGGTACAATAATAAAAAGGGCACAGAGATCGCAATTATAGCGTCCCCTTCTGGCGGAATTTTTCCAAGTTCAGGGAGGACATGCTTGCCATAGCCAGAAATATACAAAAAAAAATTTTTGGTTCAATTCTATGCATAACTTCATACACTTTTCGATGGTACAATATTCAAAATGGCCCCAAAATTGCTATTACAGCCCTCCTACCAGCGATTTTTTTCCAAATTAAGGAAGGACCTGCTTGCTATAGCCAAGAACTTAAAAAAATTTTTTTGGTTCAATTCTATGCATAACTTCATACACTTTTCGATGGTACAATAAGGAAAATGGACAAAAATCGTTATTGCAGCGCCCCTACCGGCGAATTTTTCCAAATTCAGAGAGGACCTACTTACCATAGCCAAAAACTTAAAATAAAAATTTGGTTCATTTCTATGCATAACTTCATACACTTTTTGATGGTACTGTAGCGATCTCATCTCACATGATCAGTATAAAGCGAGTTACTAGATTAGAGTAACTGGCTTGGCCTTTTGCTCGACGCTAGCGTTCTCGCCTCCTGATCATGGGATCCGTGGTTCGTATCCCATCGGCGCCATCGCACCAAAGTGGTGACCCGGAGAAAAACACGCAACCTTCAATAACAATCACCTCCCCTCATAACCAACAGATGGCAGCACCAAAAAATAATCTCCAGCAATAAGTCTGTGAAACCAACTGGTAAAACGCTCACAGCACTGGCATGCTGCGCATCACTCACGACTCACGAGTACATATCGCTCGTCAGACATCGACAAGATGTCTTTCTCACTGGGGAGGGAGCGTGTAGCGATCTCGTCTCACATGATCAGTATAAAGCGAGTTACTAGATTAGAGTAACTGGCTTGGCCTTTTGCTCGACGCTAGCGTTCTCGCCTCCTGATCATGGGATCCGTGGTTCGTATCCCATCGGCGGCGCCATCGCGTCAAAGTACAATGGCGACAGACAGACATTTTTTATAAACATGTTTTTGGGGATCTCTGACCCTTAAAACGTAATTGATCATTAAATTCATATTTTAAGGAGGCTAGTCATTTTAGATTCCTGTTTGTGAACCTAAATGACCCGTCCCCTAAAGTACCCATTTCAGAAAAAGGGAATCTTCTGTCATCTAGGTTGTCTTTTTGTTTGTGCAAAACCAATAAATGTGCATTTGTAGTGTTATTTTACCTTCAGGTGTGAAGAGGTTATGCGATTTTGATCACGTGACAAACACATTTTTCACCCATTCCTGACCGGTTATTTGTCTTTCGCGGGGAAATTTGGTTCAAAACGCCCATTTTGACACTCTTTTCTGAAAGATCTATTGCGTTTGCAAAAAAAAGGGGAAAAAAAAACCCAGCTCGATGACCTAGTTTCTGAACAACAACACCTGATAGTTTCATGCATTTCCGAACAAAAATAAATTAAAACTTGTGTCACAAAGTTGCCCTTTTGGATTTGAGAACAGCCTTAACATTCGCGAGGGTTAGGTTCGCAACAACCTTCGCGAAAGTTCAGACTATATCTTCTCGTGCCAAAAAAAAGGGGTTAGGTTTTAGAAAAGAAATTGAAACATAAAAAATATACTGTGAAATCTCCCTGAACGACCCTTTTTTCCATGGAACGAAATTCATTCCCATAGGCTCAATACTCATTTTACCTCCATTCAGAGACCCTGTCAGTAGAACTCCTTCCATGAGCGACCCATTTCTTTCAAGAAAACGAAACAAATTCCGTTTTTTCCTGGAGACCCTTGAGGAAGGTTTTCATTAGAAAAATAATGCAATTCATCAAACTTCTAAACTAGGTTTAGATTTTTTTTTTCGGTAACTTTTAAGTGTTTAAACCCCATTGTTCCTTTTTAGGCAATGAATTGAACTCTGATGACACATTAAGAATGACGGTCCATAAAACTCCTCTGCCCTATTCTGTCAGGAAACTCTCAAAGAAACAGATAAATGAATGAAATCGTCATTATGGGTTCCCGTCCAAAAAAAAAAAAAATAAATAAATAAAAATTGCATTTATTGACTGAACTTCGAAAGGTATTAGAAATAAAAGTTATAAAAGATAAAACCGTAAAATCAAAGCAAACGTCAATGTATTCCCTTTTTAAAGTCTGCAGTCATTATGTAATTAACTGTTGTTTGGATACTTAAATTTTCACATTTTTTCCTAATGTGAAAAATAAATTTTAGTAACATGAATGGTTACCTTTTTTCAACCAATCAAGAGTTAAATAGGACCTCCATGAAGAGACCACCTCTCGGAGCGACCCATTTTATGGGAACGGAACGGGGTCGCTTTAGGGAGGTTTTACTGTATTGAATAATCTTTAAAAAGTACATGCTGTAAATAAATTTGTAAACATAATAATAGTAATAATTGTAAACATATTGGACAGAGTTTAGTTGTTAGTGGATGGCCTAAAACATTTTTTGATATACGATTGTGTGGAAGAACAGATTTTTTGTTTATGAATTTCCCCATAAGGAAAAGCTGCGGTCTCAATTGCTCTTTTAAATTTAAGACTCATTACACATTAAGGACTTTTCCAACGAAGTTTTAAAATTTCTCACACATTTTTTTGAGAAATTTTTCACTTGCAATAAAAATTTTGAATTTTGGAAAATGTAGGATTTTTTTATTTTTAGTATCAAGTCATGTTTCGGGTTTCACAGAATGACTGATCTCTATTTTGCCTCAATACAAGCGCAGATAGCATGAACATTAACAGCAAGTTTTATTTTTTTTCTGATATTATCTTGACGTGAAATATTTGAATTGAGAAATTCGCAACAAATCTCCCACAAGGTGTACCATCATTCACTTGCATGAGTAGTTTGTTGTGAAACTGATACCAAGACTGTATTTTACCCCTTCGGGACGAGCGTCTTTTACAGAAGTTTTAATCTTTAATCACAGGTTTTTTAAAGCAGAAATTTTTGCCTAATTGAATCGGGAAAGTGCTCGGATTAAATAAGACAAAATTTGTAATAAACTTTTACTGGTAAGAATAATACACGATTCTGAGCTCCTTACGCGGCACGAATACCGGTCGCTCGTCCCCAAAGGGTTAATTCACGAAAGTGACGAAGGCAAAAAAAATCCCTCTGTTGAGAGAATAGACAAACAGCAGATACGCAGAAATTGCTGAAATTTTATTCGGCTGACACCGCTTTTTTTAAATGCTATACTTATGAAATACCAAAAAAGGCTCGAATTGAAAAGTACAAATATTACCCTAACTTGTTTAGGGTGGTAAAAACGATGCATGCACCTTAACGGTGCGTATGCATCAGTAGACCTGATCTGGCCTATGGACCCCTTCGAAGGGGTTAAACTTATAGTGTAACATTTGTAAACCGATAGTGTGGCATGGAAAGATTACTACTTTGCAGTATTTTTGATGACTTGTTTGCCGTTAATTTGCAATAAATTGGATACAGCATGAATTGAACTTGCACGACAAGTTAGCTGCAAGTTCAAAGTGTGGTGTCTTCGGCCTTTACGTTATCTTGCTGCTGTCTTGTTATGAACTTTCAGTCTTGTCATGCTGAGCTTTCTGCAACTTGGCAGGTTTTCAAAGCAAGACTTCTGCAAATTTTCTTCAAACTAAAAATGCTATGTGCGAGGATTGAAATTCTCGGAACGTAGGCTATACAGTACAATGCAACTGTCCATTGTCAAGTAGTTCATGGAACTAGTAAAAGAAATCGAGTTTACTTTGTAAAAAAAATATTCTTTATCAAACAAAATGGGCGAATAACCCAATTAAGTATTCGCGAATGTTGAAATGTTCTCCATTTCAACATCATTTCGCGAATGTTAAATCCATAAATGTTGAGGGATTGCTGTAATGAACAAAACTTAACCGTTTAATAAGGTGATGGAAACACAATTTCAGAAATTAACATCTACAGTTGGAAAATGATCTATAGATTTGTATATAGACCGCATAGTATGCAAAAAGTCAGCTCAACTTGGAAACACGTAATACAGTCGAAAATTTTCCTTCAGTCATTTTCGGAAAGAAACAGAAATGGACTCGAATTCTTGGGTGCAACCCTGCATAGGATTTATACACATAAATTATATGAAAACTAGTATGTTGTGATTAGTGATTGAGATTGAGCTGTAGGGGAAATTCTGAAAAATTCAGCATAGCAGCGCCACCTGTTGAGCGATTTGCACCAAAACACAAACAGCACTAATTCATATTAAGGTATACCGGAATCTGAAGTTTGATGAAAATCGGTGCATTAGTTCTGGAGCTAGAGCTATTGTGGAAATCACAAAAAATGCAGCACAGCAGCGCCACCTGTTGAGCGATTTACACGAAAAGGTACAAAACATCATTTCATGTCAAGGACTCACTGAATCTGAAGTTTGATGAAAATCCGTGCATTAGTTCTGGACATTGAGCTATTGTGGAAATCGTGAAAAATGTTGCATAGTAGCGCCATCTGTTGAGCGATTTACACCAAAACATAAACAGCACTAATTCATATCCAGGTATACCTGCATCTGAAGTTTGTTGAAAACCCAAGTATTAGTTCTTGAGATAGAGCTATTGCAGAAATCTCAAAAAATGCAGCATAGCAGCGCCACCTGTTGAGCGATTTACACCACAAGAAGCAAAACGTTAATTCATGTCAAGCACTAACTGAATCTGAAGTTTGAGGAAAATCCGTGCATTATTTCTTGAGATTGAGCTATTACGAAAATCGTGTAAATGCTTCAAAATGCAGCATAGCAGCGCCATCTGTAGGGCGATTTGCACCAAAACATTACCAGCACCCATTCATATCAAGGATTAACGGAATCTGAAGTTTTATAAAAATCCGTGCATTCGTTCTTGAGATAGAGCTTTTGCGGAAATCCTGAAAAATGCTACATAGCAAGGCCACCTGCAGGGCGATTTACACCAAAAACGAATCAGCACCCATCTCTATCAGGGACTACCTGAATATAATTTTTTATTAAATTCCGTGCATTAGTTCTTGAGATAGAGCGCCCACAAAATGTGTGTCACATACAGACAGACAGACTCACAGACAGACATTTTGTAAAAACATGTTTTTTGGAATCTATGACCCCTAAAACGTATAAATCCGTCGAAAACTGGAATTCGAAAATTTTCATGAAACCAATGCTTGTCAGGATAGAAGAAAGTAAAAAAAGAGTTAATTTTAAAAACGCATGCCAAAACAGAAAAGAAAACTTTGAACAGGGATCGTTCAACGACTACAGTACTGTTTCTGAATTCTTTTGTATGTCCCTGTAAAGGAACAATAGATGTTAAGAAAACCTTATTCTATAGTAAGCATCTTAAACTGAACCTCAATGATGTCTATCTAGTATTTCAATATATTTGAAAGATTGTCACATCATTGAAAACTCTGCAAACGATTTTTCCCCATTGACACTCCTGTTACGGAATTTTTTTTGTGTGACCCTGTAAACGAACCATGAATGCTACACACTTTCTTTTCAATACTGAACATGCATCCATAAATGACATGGAAATCCGAGTTCATGAACGCGAGTTTGAGAGCACACGGCCAAACACATCGAATTCATAAACACTTTTCAACTGTGTTAGAAACAGGGCTGCGGAGTCGACCCTATTTTTGAGCGAAAGAGTCGGAGTCGGATCTGTTAAAATTCCCGGAGTAGGAGTCGTCCATTTTTCCCACCGATTCCCGCGGCCCTGGTTAGAAAGCATCCATACAAAATGGATTATGCATTAAAAAATGCATGCAAACGAAATGTAAAATTCCTTTATTAGAAATCGGTTTAAAAAAGTATATTTTTATATTCATACAATCTAAAATCATAAAATGTATGATACATGTTAAGTATTACAGATTTCCGGGTCACACTTTAAGCATTATTCATCCGAAATCCAACAAAAAAAAAACTTCTATAGAAGCAACCATGACAACAACAACAACAACAACAGCAAAAAAAAGATTGCAAATTTTAACAAAAAACATATAGCAAGATAAACAGAGAATTTCAAAAATTCGGTGCCATTTGCATTTCAAAATAATACATTAAAAATGCGTTATTTTTATCTATAATATATATCAAAATGCTCTCAATTCAATCATTTATAAACTTTTGTGACAGATTTCTTTCCTTTTCTAGATGCAAACTGAGTATTATTTGTAGAAAATGCAACAAAGTGTTTTTCTCAGAAACAGTTCTAACAACAAAACATGAAATATCCAAATTCTAACTAAAATTAATTGGGTAACGTAAGCAGACGATTATAAATTGCGTTGTCATTATTTTTTTAATTCCTAAATAATATGATAAATATTATTTAGGAGTTAAATTTATTTTAATTATATGATAAATATTATTTATTATTTCATTAATGGATGATTTTTAGCTTAATTGTTATTTAATTATATCAAACACTGTCATTCGTTCTAAATTCAATAATTTATCCTCTAAATTAATAGATTTCTTTCTCTTTCTAAATATAAATCAAGTATTTTCCCCTAAAATTCAACGAAGTACAGTGAAACCTCCCTGTGCGACCACCTCCCTGAACGACCCTTTTTTCATGGAACGAAATTTATTCCCATAGGCTCAATACTCATTTTACCTCCATTGAGAGACCATCCCAGTTGAACTCCCTCCATGAGCGACCCATTTCTTTGAAAACAAAATGAAACACATTCCGCTTTTTCCGGGTCGCTTGAAGGATGTTTTATTAGAAAAATAATTCCGGAGAGCGCATTATTCATCAAATTCTAAACTAAGTTTAGAATTCCGGTAACTTTTAAGTGTTTAAACCCCTTTGTGTCTTTTTAGGCAATGAATTGAACTCTGGTGAGACATTAAGAATGACGGTCCATAAACTCCCTTGCTCTATTATGTCAAAAAACTCTCAAAGAAATAGTAGATAATTTAAGGAAATCGTCATTATTTGTTTCCGTCCAAAAAAAATTGCATTTATTTACTGAAATTTGAAAGGATTTAGTTTATTCAGGAAAGCTATAAAAGATAAAACCGTAAAATCAAAGCAAACGTCAATGTATTCATTTTTAGGTGTGTTCGTAATTATATAAATACGTAGCACCTATAGTCGTCGTTCAGTCCGTCCGTCTGTCCGTTTGTCTGTCCGCATGTAACAAAGCAAAAACTACCCAACCGAATGGTCTGAAATTTTAAATATAGGATTGTTGCAAAATTGTGTCGAGCCATTTCAAATTTTATGAAAATCGGATGTATAGTTTAATGACAGGGACAGTCAAAAGTGTTCCGTTACATGACGCGGAATGGGAAAAAATTATTGGAAGTGCATTTTAATGATGTTACAGACTATGCACTTTATGAAGTGCAAAAAATTATATATTCAGTACACTATGGGGTGCAAAAAATAATTATAAAACTAGTTATAGTACGAACTCACCTCATTTGCCACGTTTGACGAGCAATTTCCAACTTGCTTAAACTCTGCAGTCATTAACTTATGTCATTAACTTTAGTTTTGATACTTAAATTTTCATATTTTTTCCTAATGTGAAATATAAATTTTAGTAACATTGTTACCTTTTTTCAACCCTTAAAATCTAGATTTAAACAGGACCTCCATTAAGAGAACACCTCTCGGAGCGACCCATTTTCATGGGAACGGAACGTGGTCGCTTTAAGGAGGTTTTACTGTATATTTGTTTCTAGCAGCCATGATAACAAAGAATTCGGTTAGAGTGTCTAAAAACAATCATGGCTGGAAATGCGTTTTCAGTTTTTACATTAAACTAATTGTTTGCCTATTACTGAGTGCGTATAAATTCTATAGATGATATACAGGGCAGCACAAAATACCTCGAGTACTTTTCCGTTTATTGAAGGAAATTGCGTGCGGAAGGGGAATTTAAAACTGTGCTGTGCGTTTCCGAACTGAACGCAATTTTAGCATACTGGATCTGCAAATCTACAAATCCTATACAGGGCTGCACAAAAGAGTTCGGGTCATTTTTCAAGTGTAGACGGAAATGACTGAAATTGGATTTTCAAATGTATTCTGCTTTTCTCCAATTGTTTACTGAGGCATCCTCAACTAAACGGTGGAGTTTTCTTGAAAGTATTCTGGAGGAAAAGGGTTTCATAATCGACGCTTGACGCATGATTTTTCTCTTCTTATTACAAACCGTTGATTTTAAAAAATGCAGGAGTTCTTTTCAACTCAGAGTTCGGTCATTTGTTCCTAACTGTTTTACAATTCATTAATACATCCTGTACACCATTGCACCCTAAGAGGGTGTTAACACATCGGCTGATAAGTTCCCGGTCTGACACACAGATATCGCCACAAATACAGAATTAATACGAATTGAATATTTCCAACTGAGCGAAAAAATGCCCAGGCCGGGAATCGAACCCAGATAACCTTAAAAGGTTATCTGAGCGAAACATGCTGGCTGGTTGTCGGCCCAGTTAGCTTAAATGGAAAAGCATTGGCCTTGTAAGCCAAGGATCTGGGTTCGATTCCCGGCCTGGGCATTTTTTCGCTCAGTTGGAAATATTCAATTCGTATGATAGCTTTACCAATCAGTTTGATTGTGTTAAAATAATAGTTACAGAATTAATATTCTGTTTAGTAGATACTAACCTTTAAAAGGTAGCAGTAAACATTTTATGACGATCTGACGGTGCTTCAAAAGTTACAATTATTTTACTACGTTTAACGTATAGAAATTAATGTTATCGTCTGCGATGCTGTGGTCTTCTCTCCAAGCTGCGTGCCTGCCATTTTTGTGCAAAGTTATTTTTCTGAAAATAGCAATTTTTTTTTTAAATTGTTGACATGTTTATTATTATTATTATTATTATTATTTTGTGGAATTAAGAGAGTTTCGTGAAAGTGTTAAACAGTTCACTTTTTATTAATGAGTTCGAGAGTTAGGATGAGCCCCTGTTTAATTTAATTTAATATGCATCCAACGCTATCAGCATGAAAATAGTGTTTTTTAAAATTACGAATCGGTTACAAGAAGTTTTGCCTGGCCGGTGAAAGTAACCGGTTAAAACGTTTTATTAAAAGACCTCACAAGCGACGGGTCGTGAGTGACCCGATTAAGGTCAATTCGGAATTTTCTTTTTTCCAGGTTGTTTCATTTGAGAGTTATAAATAGAAATGAATTCATTTCACGAAGTGGCAACGACCGAAAAGCCTTCATTTCAAAAGAAAGTAAAAATGACCGAGCCAAGAAAAAAAGAGAAGAAAACTGTCCTATAATTTTATTGTAGGAGCTCGCAACAGAGTGGCTAACTTTTAAAAAAAGGTTTTTCAATTTTTATTTAAAAAGAATATATTTGGTTGAATAAAAAACTGAGGAGGTTACAGATAAAAATCTGCATCCTGGGATAGTCCTCAGTATAAAAAAAAGCCTATAAAAAAGGAACCTATCGTAAATGGAAAAAATGGTGCATCTGGTCAAAAAAATTGCAAATAGACGGTGATAAATCGGTCAAAAATAAAAAGATAAAAAAAAAAGCAATTTAACAAATTACAACGACCCTTTGGAAAATGATTTTTTCAAAGACTAAAATTGAAGACATAAAAAATCGCACGGAGTGAATCCTACACGACGTACGCCATGGATTAAACGATAACATTTCTGGACCCCATCATGAACCCATTTTAAAATAAATTTCAGTTTTACAATTTTCGGTACTGTACATTTTTAAACTTCTACGGAGCTGGTCCTACATTACGTACGCCAAGGATTAAAGATTAATAGTGTTATGACACGTAAAAATTGCAAGCAAGAGAAATCGCCTGCGACTCGTCAGATTTCCTATGAAACTTACGTAATAGCCAAGCATTTCATTGGCTGTTCGGAAAAAGGCTTTTCTATCATCCGATTTCCAAAAAATCTCACGACACATTTTAAATAAAATTTCATTCTTAAACTTCTAAACATCCGACACTATTACTTTTTATACCGTCGGATAGAGAAAAAAAATGTACTTTTAAATGCAATTTGATTGAAAGCTGTCTCTCAATTTGTTTCTGAGTTATTCATTTTTTTTGTAGTTTTTATTACTTTTTTTGTCATAGTGGCAACACTCTGTTGTCCATCGTTGTTGAAACCAAAGAGAAATACAGATTACTGTATAGACCCATCAGATAACGAATAAATTGCGGATTAAACCCATAAAACGCTTCAGATATGCTTTTGATTTCCTACCCTGACGAGAACAATAACCATTTTTCCAAATGGTTAATAACAAGTGGGAAATGGCTCGTCCAACGTGGCCCATGAGGTGCCTTCGTACTCTTACTCGTTTTATAACTATTTTTTGCACAGCATAGTGTACAGAATGTCTATTTGAGTGCACTTCCTAAGTGCCACTCCATTTTATTCTGTTCGAAAAGCTGTGACATCATTACAATGCACTTGAAATCATTTTTTCCCATGGGCCGTCCTGTAACGGAAAACTTTTGACGGTCCCTGTCATTACGATATGCATCCGATTTTCATATAATTGGAAATGACTCGACACAATTATGCAACCATTCTCTATGTAAAATTTCAAACGATTCGGTAATTTTAGATTCCTTTTGAGTACCGTTAAAGAAAATTCGATGTGATACTTATTGAATTCGTCTACTCCTAAAAGTAGATAGCACTTTTCATGCAAAACAATGGGCTCCATCCCATTTTTGAGTGAAACAGTCGAAGCTCACTCTTGTTTAAGGGGACACATTTTGAAATAATTGTTAACTCTTTCTAACAAAGTCGAAAAGTGTTTAGGCATTCGGTTTGTCTGTCCGTCTGTTCACGCTCCAACTCCCGTCCCTATACACTCGAATTTTTCATGCAATGGATAAACGTTATGGAGTGTCACCCAGGCATGTGTGGGATTCATTGTTCAATGACAGGGGCACTCAAAAGTATTCCATTCCATTAAGTTATGCCGTGCATTTTAATGATAGGACATTGAAATGGACAGACATCCGTGAATGGATCCGAAGAAAAGGATCCATCCTTGAACTCTTGAAACCTTAAAGGGAACTATTTTTAAATAGGACTGGATTCTATAGATCCTGGCCACACAAAATTTCTCAACAAGATCGGTTTAGGGGGCGGAAATTCCTGAATAGAAATTTTCAATTGTGCTATGCGTTTCATTGAACTCACTTATACCCTATGCATATCTATCCGTGGATCTGCCCCAAAAAATCGTCTATTTCCCCGACTCTTGTTTTCAAAGGCATGATACGCTTACCAAACTCTTTATTGAGGCTTCCTCTTTCACCTGAGTAAATTTATAAGTATTTTGTTATAATATCCTGAAGGTGTTGCAAAGTGTTTCATAATCTAGGCTGTATGCATGATGTTTCGTTCTTGTTTCAATTTTTCTTCGGCCCTTTTCTAGAATGGAGGAAGAGTTCAACCTTACTCTCCCCGCATGCCAATTTGCAGGACAGTGTTGCCCTAGGCGACTCTTTTTTTTCAATTCTTACTACTAGTTCACACTCTCCCTATATATATATATATATATATCTTGTTCAAATTTTCAGTTGTTCATAAAATACTTATTATTCATCCTATCAAGTTGAACTAATTTTTTTTTTAACTTATACTGGATGACAATGGATGTTAATACAGTTTTTTTCAAATATTAATTCATTCATTCAATTTTAATTCATTCATTTTAGTTTTATAGGGGAGACAAAAGGGCAGCCATGGCATTGAACAGCATTGAATGCATCTTCCTATCTATAAGGGGGCTTACCCTAGGGGGGGGGGGACCCTGTTCTGTCGCCCAATACCGCCCAGTTTGTCGCCCACTTGGCGATCGATCGCCCGATTGGGCGACACAAATGAGTCGCCAAAAGTGACAGCAACTGGGCGATATCTCTCCTATTTCGCCCCATTCCCACAGACTTCCATTGTAAAGCAATGCTTGCTTATAGAAAATCAATACATTGAGATATTTTAATGCAACAAAAACTAATATTAGCTTAAGGGATTCTATTGAATTTTTCTTGGATGACCTATGTAGGAATTGACTTTAAAAACAAAATTTTTATATTACTTGTTTATTCCATGCCTACCACTTTTACAAAAGAATATATTTTTTTCCCACACAGATCTATAACCATTTCAAGAAAATTTTACCATAAATTCTTTTTATTAAAGAGTGGTACGAATAGAGTAAAAAAAAAAGTAGTCTCCTGTCGGAATGAATATACTATTTCGTCACCTGTGTAACAGAAGGAATTCGATTGATAGTGTTTAAACAGAAGGTGCGAAAAGGGAATTACGCAAATTTCTGTCTCATTGTGAAACCTACCAAAGACCGATTCACGAAAGGAAAATCGGTGTGAGGCCAGCTGTGAGGAATTAGTATTCACATTCATGACACAGCTGCAGGAAGTTAGTATCGGAGCTCGCACGCGTGTCAGAGATCTAAAAATAAAACAGAAATTAGTAAAATGCATTTCTTTGCATACCCTTAAAAGCGTGTCTGCCAGCTGAAACAGTGTCGTACACCTGTACGTACATCTGACAGATTGGGTGCGCCTGGTCGTGCGTCCATAGAGTCAGATTGAATTGGGGTTGACTAGGGTAGGTTCGGTATTGAAAATGAAGTGTGTCGTATTTGCGGTTCGTCGACAGCGACACTCAAAAGAATTCCGTTAGGCATATCACACACTGAACAGAAAAGCGTCAATCAAGAGACATTTCACCCTGATAACAAAGAAGAAACCGGTTTGAACGCTGCAACTTGTCGCTTGTCTTACGTTTTTGTCTGCTTGTCTGCTCAGTGTGTGATCTGCCCTAACACTACGATCTATACAAAATGTCTGTCTGTCCGCGTCTCGCCCTTGCACCCTCGAAAAATGCATGAAGTTATGCATAGAATGGAACCCAATTTTTTGTGTCTGTTTTTGACTAGGGCCAACAGGTCTTTCTTGAATTTGAAAATATTCCGCAGGAAGGGAGCGCTGTCATAGCGATTTTTGTATAATTTTCTCGATTTCTCGTAGTTCTAGTGTCCATCAATGGCTCGTGCTTCGACGGGAACTTCACATCCTGCTAAGCCGGCTATTCGCCAACAGTTGATGTACGACAAAATAACGAAAAACGATTGTTTTTAATAAATATCAAGATCGCGATGAACTCGTTTTGACTCCGATTCATACACTGTGGCAGAAATGTAAGATGAAGGGGAAAGTGGGTATAGTATTGAACTAATAATATTGAAGCATTAACTTCTGTAGAAAATGAACTGATTCTACTAATTTACATAAGAAACCCTCAAATATATACAAATACTACTGGGTATAGGAAATCCCATGTATTTATGAAAACAGGCTGCGATTTCGACTAAGTTCCAACTTTTGCCGGAGGGATAAAATGAAAGCGATCCATCCTAATGCATCATCGAAAGTGGCACTTCTTCGACTTGGAGAAGAATACAGAGCCGGTCTGGTAGTTCTTTTATGCACCCCTAAAACGAAAGTAGCGTGGACGCTGAAGAAATCTTCACACGACTGGGAGATAGTGAAAGTACACATTCCAGAAAGAAAGCATGAACACGGTCATTCTATCAGGTGACAGTTTGCCGGTGACATCAACGCGAAACGTTTCTAGTGACCAGTGAGTCACTATTGTTTTCTATAATCAGAGGATCATGGGAGCAGATCCTTGATTAGAAATAAGTTAGTTAAGTTTGGACTCTTGAGAAGAGAGGTTCAGGTCTTTACCTGGTAGAGAGCGACAGGCTCTCTCTTTACGTTATTTTCTCGGAGAGGACTAGGGTGAACTTCGTTCATTCGGACACAAGGCCGGTGGTCAAATACTGAAACTGACTGTCAAAGCTGAGAGTGTTACTTACACGGCAGAAAAGACTTTCTAATAAGGAAAGGGCAGATGACGTCACTGTTGGTCGAATGACTGTGGGTCAGCACGAAAAACATGTCCGTACTTTATGACTCCTACCGTACACACGAGCGAAGGAAATTTGATGGGTCTACGTTTAACAGGTCTCTGATAGGATTGGCCAACGTCGCCAAGACTATTCCTGCAATGATTGTTATGTTAAAAATGTAGTTGGTAGATTGGTGGACGGAAGTGTTTGTTTGTAAACATGCCCTTTCCTTATACATAGCTGAACTATATCAGAGGCTCTGTTATTTTATGAATAATCTTATCGACTTATTGGGACTTAATGAACCGATCCCGCCAATTGTTATTTATCACTCATCAACCCCTTGCATCCATCCTTTTGTTGTTGTTGTTTGTACGAGAATATTTAATCTAGAAGCAACCTCTTGTTTTATGTCAATAAAATTTTCTTTCTTCATTAAATTTTGTCATACGCCTTCGAGAAGGCATTTACCACGTCCATCTGAGGTTCCACACATTTGTAACAACTTTTTTTAAATATTAAGATGTATTAAGAGATAGAAGAAAGTTTTGGGACTGGCACATCCGTACTCATACGTTTCACACAGAGTGGTAAAAACAAACTGAACTCGATCTCATGATTTTGCATTGAAATACTTTTCGAAATGGATCGCCCGACTCCAGCTAATGGAGGGCAAGCATCATCCTGGAAGGCCCCCTTCTATCGATCTATAGAAGCGTTTTGGCTGGTATTAAACTTCATTACATGGTGCACTCTATGCTAAATTTTGTACACGGTACTGCTCACATACAAGGCATCACAAAAAAGAGGGTCACAACCTTAAGGGAAAACACTTAGTAGGATAATAGTAGAAATAAACGGTCAGGTGCGTGTATGACTCGCGCTCAGAGGGATATAAATTATTAACTGTATTATTAAAAAAATCGTTGCTAAAAGAATAATAAGACTTTGTAAAAAACCATACAACGTAGGGCTGAGTATAGCTATATGTACTAGAAAAGTATGAATGGGTAGACAATAAAAGTTCAAAGAGATAGGAAGCCTAAATAATATCAAATATCGCTATACAATTCGGTACTGACACTAAAAGTAGTGCCTATTTAAACTTCATTTGGCATTTCATAAAACTAAGTTCAGCATAGTAATAACCTTTTTCTTTTTGCAGTGTAGCTAAAACAAACCCTAGTTCAAAGTTTAAACTTAGCATTGTGCTAAGCGCGCTGCGAAAGGAGGTCGCAGAGTTGCAGCGCTACTTGGGTCCATGCCGCGATTTTCCAGATATTTTTTTAAATAACTTTTAAAGACACGAGAGGCGTATTGAGAGATCCACTCAATTCAAATGAGTCGCTATTCCCATAGCATTTATGTGATTAATTTTAATTAAATGAGTCGGTGTTTAACAATTTGACGTTTATTGCTTTTATACTGCTACTGGGCATTGCATTACACAAATATAACATTAAAAGTTGTTATACAGACTTTAAAATCGGATGGTACACAGAGTACGCCGCCCGGTCATTATGTGTGTCCAAACCGTCCGTGTCTTTAAGGGTTAATATCTCGACTAATGACCGACGATGTTTTCGAATATCCTTATCAACAATGCTTTTATACTTCTGCTACGATAGGTACCTCCAGCTCTGCTCAACACTTTTTCTGAATGCCCGTAAATCGAAATATGTGGGTAACGAAAAAATGCACTTTTCTCAAAAACTATGGGACCAGGGTCATGGCTATAGTTTTCCTGCAATGTTTAAATTAACGTCTACTACCTCTAATTTTTTCATAATTTTAATTTCAATAGATTCAGAAATAGACGGGGGGGGGGACCTATTTGTTCCCTACATTTTCGACGATACCTCTGAAAATAGAATACCTAAAATTAAATGAAATGTATTTTTCAGTTCAGCGTTCCGAAAGCTTTCACACGATACCCCACATGATATACAAAGGAATTTTTTTTTTCAACTAACTCAATGGGCCCCTCTACATTTTTACTAAATATATTGATAAAAATGTTTAATAATCTGAAAATAGTCTTTGAGCCAATAGTCTTTATGACTTCCCCCAATTTGAACTTTCCACGTTGCATAGTTTACGAGTAAAAGATCTGTGCCAGACAGACACAGGAGTGATCTTATAATGGTTCCGTTTTTACTTTTTAAGTACAGAACCCTAAAAAGGACAGATGGTTTGACACGAGTATTTCTTTGCAAACTTTTACTTTGCTTATTTGTGTGCAGCCGTGGGGAAAAAAGTAAACACCCCTTACTAACTGGAAAAAATTATCGTAGAAGAAAGTGACTGGTACCACACGATTGGTTGTAAAGTCTACTTTTAAAGGATGTCTCTAAAATTTGCTTAGGGGGCCACCTACCTATCAAAACCAACCATAACTTTTTTTTTTTTTTTTTTTTTTTTTCAATAGCAGTACACAATTCTGACAGAAAAAATGAACTCTACACCCTTCCATGAGCCTAAAAACAAATTTTTATGCAATTCGTACAATAAGTTTCCGAGAAATTAATTGCTTTAAAATGAGCGTATTTTAGGGGCTGCATCCAAATGGAAGTTCGGTACTCGATGGTGGACCGAGAGAGCCCCCTTCTTGATCAAGGCAACTTAACCGCCACTCAAACAGTCATTGAAGACTGCAAGACTACAGGATAGCATGAGAAATTTTAAAATATCTAGTCACTTCTATCCTAGACGGCCCCATAAACCATCATTTTTCCGTTTTTTAAGCATCGTTTGAAATCTACTTGGGGGGGGGGGGGGAATTTTGGATTCCCATAAAGCAGGACTTCATAAATCTAAATCCATCCAAAAATATGTAGGTTGCCATTCATAATTTTTTCGAATATTAATTTCATAATTCATAACATAAAATTATAAAAATTGCAAATTCAACGTATTTATGCTTGAATATTTTATAATTATTGCTACACAAAAAATGAGCACATTAGGAGTATCATTTCAGGAGATATTAATAAAAACATGAAAATGTCATTTAACATGAGAAGCACATGTTTATAATTCAAAAACTTATCATTCCAATGACTTGAAATTGGGTGTCTAGACATAGTTTGAACCGAAGATTTGAAATAGCTTGTTAAAATTGGGTATTGCCATTGAAAAAAAAATAAAGTTTGGGTTCGTTTTAATAGGTAGATGGCCCCCTAAGAAAATTACATATACATCCTTTAAAAGTAGACTTTATTTCCAATCGTTCGGTACCAGTCACTTTCTTCTAGGATAATTTGCTGAGAAGTGAGTAGAAGGTGTTTATTATTTTTTTTCCCACGACTGTACGTTATAAGAGGTCTAAAAATAAAAACCTCAAATGGGTTTTAACTTACGACGTTACGAGGAAAACGTCAATAAAGAGTTTCTTTTGGAAACAATAGAATACTAAGTTATTATAATAAGATTTTAATCATTTGTTTTCTAATGATAGAGTTACTTTTTTGTGTGGATGAAGGGAGTACGGGAAACAGAGAGGGGAAGGGGGACCGCGCTCCCTTCCTAAACGTTAGTAAAAATACATGAATTTTGGTTCACTTTAATCATTTGGCACCTTTTAATGAAAACCCTGATGACTCTCAGGAGGGGGGGGGGGGATTAAAAGAGGGCCCCGCATGTCTCTGCATAAGTCGGACTCTGCTCACCCTCAAGAAAAGAGACACCCCCTCCAATCAGTGGCGCAGCCACGGGAGGGGTTTGGGGATTAAAACACCCCCCAGAGCTAAGAAAAATTACTATAATTGCCTCTTATATGAATCAAAACCAAAATTAATCTTTAAACGTTTTGGCGTTTTTCGAAATTCGCCGCTTTGAGAAATCAAACTCTATTCAACAAAGTTATTCAATTAAACGGCGAAAATTCTATTTAAAACTGTGAAAGCGCATATTGCATGCATTGGTTTTGTGAAAATTGGTTATTTGGACCGAGTCACTTTTTCGAGACGTCCTTTGCTAAAATGGTCATTTCCTGCCACACAGACGCTTTGACTTTAAGTATTATACAATGGGCCATTTCTTAATTGCACTTCTGTCTTTGTTCCACGTTCGAAACAATAACAGACCATCGAATTTCAGAAAAAACATGAAACATACACTTTGCAGATCTCTCTCAGTTTCAAACGCCCTGTTTTACGCTTTTGCTCCCAGTTATATCTGAGACCAGGCTTTTTACGTACCCAAGTAAAAATCTATGTAAAATAAGAATTAAAAAAGTAGTAACTATAAAGTTGTAAAAAGCTGTTTTTTGATTGTGATTGAACAAATTATCGCAATCAGTGTGTCTTTCGAACATATTTGCTCCTTAGGAGATCTGTACACAAATTTAAAGAATGTATTCCATTAGTTAGTAATGTAGCAATGAGTAATGGTGCTTGCTCTCGGAGAAGCATTGCCACCCGTGTCACGTAGGAAAGAAGCATTTATTGTAATTTCATTGAGTTATAGATAATATGTCTGTGAGTATGGAATTTGAAAAGAGAGGGGTTAAATGTAAAACATTTTCTTAGACTGTATAAAATATAATTATACACAATTTTATGCTAATCATGCATTAATTTAAATTAATAAGCACATTGTTAAAAATCTGCAGTTTTAGCTTTATAGTCACTCGCTATTATAGAAAACAGTTACTTGAATATATTATGGAATATTCTCATTATTTTTTATTATTCTCATTCTCATTATACCTTAAAAGTAACCACCATGTCAAAAACCAAGCTTTTATACCAACTACACTATATGGCCGAAGGTGACCGGTCACTTGCAATTTTAGACGTTTTGTTAAATATCTAGAAAAATACATGAGGAATTAACCTGAAACTGCAGGTGCGTAAATAGTATAGTATAGGTCATACATTTCCGCGAAGATTTTTTTCCCGAAACCCCATAGGGGACCGTCAACAAACTGAAAAAAAACGAATATCTTTTGGATAACCTTATAAAAACTAAAGTAGTAAAACCGTTCAAACTCGAGATTATTAATAAGTAGCTTATTGTAATATACTGTGTTCATTTTTATGAGGATAGCATGTATACTCGTAGAGAAATTAAGGTTTTTATAAAAACAGTCCCAGATTTCACCAAGTTTTTTGCTTATAATGTGCAGAGTTCTTATTATAAAAAAAGTTCTTTTCAGAAAATATAACAAACAACATTGTACATAATACCCTGCAATCAGAATTAAAAAATAATAAAAATTGAATAAAAAATGAGCAGGTTTACTAAAAAATGTTTCACTGCGCATGCGCGAATGCAATCAAAATATAATGTGCATAATGTATTAGCTAATTATACAGAGCAAGTTTTGTGAAAGTCTCAAAATCATAGCTTGAAAATTCTGAAAATTATCGTCAATAGAATAAGCTCGAAATCCGTTGTTCCCAAAAGGAAGCAAAAAGATGAGGGGTTGCATCCAAATATAGTAGTGTGTGCAATATTGTGTACGCTGTTTTGGCACCAATCAACAGACATTTGATACAACCCCTCATCTTTTTGCTTATTTTTGGGAACAACGGATTTCGAGCTTATTCTGTCGACGATAATTTTCAGAATTTTCATTCTATGATTTTGAGACTATCGCAAAACTTGCTCTATATAATTAGCTAATACATTATGCACATTATATTTTGATTGCATTCGCGCATGTTCAATTCCATGTTTCAAGCCGTTGTTTTACCGATGTAAAATATAGCTTATGTTGAAACGGAGATAGTCACCATCATTTTGCCATTATTATTAAGGTTCCACTCTACGCTTAAAAAGTAAAATCGGAATCATTATAAGATCATTCGTGCGTGTTATTTTTCTGGCGGTCAGCGGGGGAGTTGAGGGCACTCGGTGTACCTAAGCGACGTAGAATCTTCTAAGGATTGTCGGTAATGATTTTCGAAAAAATGGGTCAGTAATTTGCCGAGATATTAATTAAAAACCCATGTAGAAAACAACGGTACGAATCAAAACAGTGTTGCTACTTTGTGACCTCCTTTCGAAGCGTGCTTGGCACAGTGCCAAGTTTAAACTTTGTATAAGATCTTTGTTTTAGGTAAGGTGAAACATAGTGATAAGCACTTTTTATTCCAACTGAATTCAATTATTGAAGGCAAATATTAAAAAGATAATTCATACAATAATTCCAAGACATTAAATGTCAGTAATTTTGAGACAAAAATTGCTTATAATTCAATAAATAATTCATTTATAAGGAAAAAAAACTTTTCGATTAGAAATCATTTCAATAATTATCATGTCTGAATATGCTTTTATTTTTTAAAATGAATAGAAAAGTTTCACGTTATTAAGCTTACTTTTTTTTATTCCTTTAAAATTGTCCACTATTACATGAAATATGATTTACAAGTGACTTTTCGTGAGAATCGCTGCGACCTCTTTCCGAAGCGTGGTTGGTTCACTACCAAGTTTAAACTTTGTACAAAGTCTGTGTTTTAGAGGGAGAAATATTCATCGGTTTTCATTCCAAGTAGAATTAAATTGTGGCATGTGGTATTGTTATATGTACGCAAGTAAATATTATCGTTGAACAGTTCTGATATATTGTATGGAACCCTTTGTATGCGAGTTAAGTTCGCACACGACCGATTATCTTTTTAAATCCGTTCGGTAGTTCCAAAAGTAACTCCTCCAAAAAATTTTACTTCTTTATAATATTAGTTAAGGTACGACTTTAGTTTGAACCCGGATATTTTTAGAGAACTTTAACAATAATAAAGATGTTTTAACGAAATTTTCAACAGATTTACGTTACTTAATGGCAAATTCGATGTCATGTAAAGTACTGGAAGTGCACAATGAAAAAAGCAACAATAAAATACCATGTTTAATATCAACTACATTCCAAAATATGGATTACCTAACTGAGCACTAATTGGACGTAAATGATGATAAATTCCACCAATTTTCGTGATGTTGTTACATTTGACAAAAGCACGGTAAGTCTATTGAAAATTTTGTTAAAATGCTTCATTATTATTAAAGTTAAAAACAAGAATTCGAGATTGTCTTGGAATGAAACCCTGTGTATTTTTGGTTGAACAAGTGGATTGGAATTCTGTGATTTTCTATGCAAAAATTATTTCTGAACTGTACACTTACAACTCTTAAAGTTTGCCTCATCATCTTTAAACACTTTTTATAAATCTAACCTAGTTTGGGGTTATTTCATTGGTGCATTTTATGTTTTCTAACTCTAATACTGTAAACGCTGTTTAAATGAAGCCAATGTAACTGCGGGTAAAAAGCATTATGATTTGATTCATTAAAAAGACAGATTATATTAACCGGTGATTCAAATAACCGTCGAACACCTTTATCAAAAAACTCAAAACCCCCCCTAGAACCGAATTCTGGCTGCGCCACTGCCTCCAATAAATTCATTTTGCGTATGACTACACTGAAAGGTCCGATACTCTGTTATTTCATACAAAAAAAAAAAATGAATTGTCTGCTTTTTTGAAATATAGGAACGTGAATTCAGACATTTGTTTCAGACATTCACTTGTAGTTTTCTTTTGTCTCGACCCGGTTTTCCTCGACTGAATCGAGGTCCGCCAGCGTGTCGTAACAGCGGACGGACAGCCCCGGGACATGTCCCAGATACTGGCTCGCTTGCTCGACCACCTTCCTGGGAGAAACGAAAGCAATCGAAAGTGACACCACCCCTCAGAAGTGTTGCAACATATGTTGTCTTTAAAAAGACGGTTCCACTCAGGCCATTTTCCTCATCATCACATGTCAAGATAAAAACGAGTGTGTATAATGGGCCATCACAACATTATCTTCTGTGTTACTGTAAACAGGAAAGAAAAATCATGCGTCAAGCATATGTTATGAAATACTTTCCAACACTTCCTGAATTCTTTACAAAAAATTCGCTGTTTAATAAAGTAAAAAAAAAAAAAAAAACTAGAAAAGAGGAATTCTGTTTTTTCAGAATTTAGTGTCGCCCCCGATGAAAAAAAATATATGTACATAAATATAGATAACACAAAACATATTTCAATTTTAAGACTTAAAACACAAGCTTTTATTTTATATAACTAGGGGGCTCTGCCCCCTACGAGCTACGCTCATCAACCCCCGTTCAGGCACCGCAGATTCTAACGGAAATTTTTCTTTCTCTTTTTAATATTGACGTAAAAATACTTTTGTTAGAAATGAAATATTATGATCATCTTAAAATATCAAATAAATGTCTCGCGCAATTTTTAAATTTAAACTGTTTTGCAATATTATTTTTTGTTCATTTTACGTAATAAGTGTAATGTGACGTAAATTCTCCTATTTAAGACTTCTAACGCATGTTAAGGAATTTATTATTTTACAATATTCTTTCTCTTTTAAAATTCACGTGTAATTATAGTTTTTATGACGTCATTTTCAATGAGTTCTTGCTTTTTATATTTTCTGTTTATAATAGTCACGTGTAAAATAAATTTTTAATTTGAAGCAAACATTATTGTTTGCGCAGTTTATACAGTTGGCAACAGTTTAAATTAATACAATTTTCGGTACTTTTCGGTTAGCCGGGCGCCAGTGTTTAATATACATATTTATATACATACATATATGTAAATATACATATATTTACATATACAAATATTGTATATATACACACATATATATATGTAAATATATATGTATATTTACATATATGTATGTATATAAATATGTATATAAAACACTGGCGCCCGGCTAACCGAAAAGTACCCAATTTTCTAAAATATCTAAAAAATATCTCTCGAAATGCTGAAAATTTGAATTTAAAATAGAAATAAAACCTCTAAAAAATGAGTCAAATTAAAAAGCTAAATGCAATCCGCACACCGGGAAATTCTCACGCATAAAATGGTCTAAAAATGGTTAAATTCCTATGTACAGTTTTTGCTCCTATAAAACTTTTTTAATGGAACGATTTTGTCCAACTTTGGCATTAAATATCTCTTAAAATAATTATTCGATTTGAAAATTGTCTGCATCAGCGTGTTTATCAAACATTTCTCTATAATACTACCGATTTTCATATTTTTGTATGCAACAGATTGTTTAATATTAACGAAGAAAGGCCATGCTTAAGCATTCAAATTGGATGCCGATCTTCCGGGAATATCTACTCAGATTTTCATTGGTCCATTTCCAAATCAAAACTTTTTTTTATATGTATAGAAGGAAATGACGTCATTCGAATCCTCTGAAGAATGCCTCATGGACGACCCAGTCTTAAATAACATCAACAGTAAAGTATTCATAGAACGTTACTATCGCTGAATAATACACACACACACACACACACACACACAAAAAAAAAAAAAAAAAAAAAAAAAAAAAAAAAAAAAAATCGGCTATCTAATGATTCATATGGCTTCATTTGTTTGTAATATAGATAATTAAATCAAATATAGTTTATAATAGCTCCAAGTTTTAACAGAAATCATTCATTTATATTTTTGTAAAATAGCACGTATTTTAATTACATTTTTTTTCAATAGTTATGGGAAAATGGCAAAAAAAGATATAATTACTATTTTCCAACTATTTTTTTTTTACTTTCTACAGAAATGAACTACTTGAGTTGCCAAAATTAAACAAATGGCGCTAAAAACTACAAAATAATAATAATAATAATAATAATAATATCTCAAAAACAAATGGAGATGCCGTTTTCAAACAAATTGCATTCAAAAGTACTTTTTTCCCAATGCGACGGTATAAAAATTGAAAAGGTGCAATGCTTAGAAGTTTTAAAAATTGCAGTAGAGTATTTAACAGTACAAAGATACATCTGCTTTGTTTTACGGCTGGCTTATACAACGGAACGTTATTTTTTGGAGACGACATTTTATTAGCTGGGAGAAAGAAATAGCATACCGGGGCCTAAAAAAAAAAAAAAAAAAAAAAAAAAAAAAAATCAAAGTAAACATTTTAGAAAACTCATAACACATTTCAAAACCAGATTTGAGCAACAACCGTCCGCAGCAGAAAAGTAGTCCATTATTTTGAGCAACCCTGTATGTAATTTACAATTTGTACATCTTCTACATAATGTGCTAAAACTTACTTTTGTAAGAAAATGCATAATAGGTTGAAAATTCGCTCTCTGCAGTTTCTATCAATAGACAGAAAGATGCTTGAATCATTTTGGACAGCCCTCTATATTACCAATAGTCTTTATTATCGCTACCTATTAAGCTAAAATTTAATTCAGGTTAAAACATAATTAGAACGACTCTAATCACACTTCCAAACATTATCATCTTTAGGAGGACATTTTTGCGTGGCCCTGTATATGATTTTATTTATATTATACAAACATTTCTTAGCATACTCAATATAATTCAACTTGAAAGTGCATAACTGAATTAAAGGCTGCCTTTAAGCCATTCACGCTGATCATCCGCAATGCTTGCGAATTTTTTTGTGTATCCTTGTATAATCTTCTATAGCATTTATACACACCCCATACTAAGCAAAAATTTAGATCGCATTTCCAGCACTTATAGTTAATAGACAGATTTAGTAGTGTGACTATACCGATTCTAGACAAGGGGTGGGTCAAGTGTCCATTGTCCATGAATTCCGGCCCAGTGGGGGAAGCGACCCGTACCCCCAGTACTTATTCCCACTACTGGTGTATTTCAAATACAGTACTTTATCCGAATCTTTTGCGTGTTCCTGTAAATGAACTATGCCCACCCTGTTATACAACAAGTATCTTGCAGTAAGCCTCAGTAACGTATATCATTTTCATTCTGTTTGAAATTGTGGAACAGAGCTAAAATACTGTGCAAACAGTTCCCCGTAGACCCTTATGTAACGGAATTCTTTTGTGTGCCCCTGTCAATGAATAGTAAATGCTTTGCCACCCCTATTCTTCAGAAGGCATGATTCAGTGCACTCCTCAAATGCTAATCCGTTTCATTATGTTTGAAATCGTCTAACACCATTAAAATGAACTTGAAACGATGTCTTTCCGTAGACCGTCCTGTAACGGATAAAGTTTTGACCGTCCCTGTCAATGAACTAAAAATGCAAGACACTTCATTTTCAATGCCGATGTAAGCATCCATAACGGACAGATGGACAGACAAACCGAAAACATAAACTCTTTTCAAGTTTGTTGGAAAGTGTTAAAAAGGTCAAAGCTGCTACAGCGGAATGGCAGTACACGTTTCTTAGCAGCTCCACCGCTCTGAGAGAGCCAAACCAGTGAAAATGGAACCTCTCTGGAACGGAAACATTCCTGTCACTGAAGAAAGACTGTATAACGGTCACGACTCCATTGGAAATTTTTACCAGAGGGAATTTTTTCCGGTCTCTAAGCGATTTCTCTTTCAGAGATTTGACTGTGTATATGTTATTCAGTGAAACTTGCTAAAAGAGAATCTTAAATAAGATTTCGTCTTGGCAGGTATCATTTTATTATATTTCTTCCATACGGACAGCAGTTATAGTTCCTTGACAGGGACCTTCAAAAGAATTCCGTTACAGGACGGGGAAACATCCTCTGCGGTGGTTTTTAATACGTTTCACAATTACAAATTCATTGAAATATTTATATAGAGTTCATTAGGATGAGCGAAGCGAATCCTCTACTAGGCTACACAAATTATATTTTGTCGTACACTTTTACAAAAAAAAAAAAAAAAAAAAAAAACTATTCAGCTATTTTGACTTGAAATTAAACATAAACATAAATTAGGATTTGTAGATTTGCGCAATATTATTTTTTTTACAGAATAAACTTTTAAAAAAAAATTATTATTTTAATTAACTCATTTTACGTGTTTTCCATTACGGACGCATTTTTGCAAATAAAAAAGGAAACACGTCTATTTTCAGAAGAAAAAACCAATCTTGGAGTGAGTCATTATAGATCGAATCACGATTCATTCAATAGTTTCACGATTTCTTTTATGAAATTTTTAAAATGCTTTTTTTATGAAAATTATAGAATATTTTTAATGAATTAAAATTGGTGAAAATTCAATTATTTACATTCCATTATAAAAGTATCTTTCCGTGTTAAGAATTGAAATACACAATTCATTCTTATTATGTGAAATCATTTACGCAGACGATACTTACGCATTTTAAAAGAATTATATTATGATTTTTTTTGTAAAGTGGCAAAAAGAATTGTAAACAAATAAAATTAATTGTTAAATTTGCAATAAATAAAAATTTAATAAATAAATAAATAATAATAAATAAAAAATTCCGAGGAAATTCTTAGTTATTTTGGCTGAATTTACATTTCTAAAATGAAAATGCGCCAAAACATAAAATAACGTTTTTGCTTAAGAAAGATGCAAAAATAATACAAAAATACAGAGTTCCTTTCAAATATTTATCTTAAAATAATGCTTCGCGAATCCAAACAAAGCGTGGCTTTTGCTAGTATACTATATAGCTCAGTAATAGGATATGGATAGCACTCATCGCTCCTTCAGAGGGTACTGAAAAGAATTCTATTACAGGACGGTCTACGGAGTAAAAGCGTTTGCGGTGTATTTTATTCGTGTTACCTACTGGAATTGATTTATATCTCTGAGGGGCACTGCAAGCTATTTACTATAGAATAGGATCTGCATAGCATGGATCCTGGATAGACAAAAGAATTCGGTTACAGTTCTCTCTAGGAACCATCATGGCTGGAAGCAGTACGTCTTCTGTTCTGGTACCTGTTTTTAAATTAAACTTCCCCCACCCCCCCACTATTTCTTAGTGTGTATCCATTCTACAGATCCTATACAGGGCTGCTAAAATATCTGAAGTACATGACCGTTTATGGCTGAAGGGAGATTTTCAATAGTGATATGCGTTTTCTAATGGAACTCAATTTTAGCATACTTTTATGTGATAAATCTATAGTACCTACACAAGGCAGCAAAAACAGTCAAAAAAAATTTTTTTTTCGTCTTTTGACGAAAATGGATGAAATTAAGTTTTCAAATGCGTTACAAATTGTTGATTGAGACAAACAGTCTTCACTTTATTAAACTATGAAGTTTTATTATAGTTTTCTAAATAGGTTGGAAAGTGTTTCCTAATCTATGCTTAACGCATGATTTTAGGTTCTCTTTTTTCCTGCTGTTTTTAAAAGTCAAGTGGCAACACCTAACTTGAAACTACCATTATAAATGTTATCGACTCAATCACCCGTAAATGTATACCAGATACCCCTCTATTGACCACCAGAGCATTTATAGGCTTTATCCGTCGAAAAATAATAAATCTTTCAACGGGCCTTTCTTTTCCAAGCGTTCTGGGGTCATCCGCAAAAGAAAGAGGCGGGGATAAACAGGTCCTTGACGTCCACGCTGACCTCTCGATTCCCGACAAAAATCAGGTCACATGAAAGGGAGCGTCTCACCGCACAAAAGGTACCTCTTAGTCAAAATCTAGTACAGTACGTTTTAAACATTAAATGAATGATCCGGGGAGTTCATACGCGAAGTTTCCTTCCAAAATTTGATGTCCCACGCATTTTAGGTAATCACATACATGAGGGTTTAATGCATAACTCTATAAAAAAAAAAAAAATAGCTGGTACACAAGCTCTTCAGCAGGAGTTTATATGCGAAGTTTTCTTTCAAAGTATTATATTCCTCGTATTTTAGGGGATGATACATACTTGTGGGTTTACTGCATAACTCCACAAAACCGGTTGTTACACAAGCTTTTCAGCGGAAGTTCATGTTCATACGCGATGTTTCATACATTTCAAAATTTCATATCCCACGCAATTTACGTGATGCTACATACATGTGGGTTTGCTGCATAACTCTATAAAAAAGGTAGTACACAAGTCATTCAAAGCCCAGATCGCATGGGCATTAGCAGCAAGTTTGGTTTTTTCTGACATTATCTTGCCGTGACCAATTTGAATTGAGAAATTTGCAGCAAATTTCTCGAAAGGTATACCATCCCCCCACCTGCATGAGTAATTTGTTGTGAAACGGATGGCAAGATTGTCTTTCATTCACGAAAGTGACGAAAACAAAAAATTCCTCTGTTGAGAGAATAGACAATCAGCACATACGCAGAAATGTCAGTCATTTGGAACCGCTTTTTCTAAACGCTATACTTATCAAATACCAAGAAAGGGCTCCTATTGAAAAGTACAACTATTACCTTAATTTGAGATGAAAACGATGCATGCACCCAGAGTTGGGCAAATTCGCAATCTGATTAATTTGTAATCTCATTGCAATGTAATTGGCATGTAAGGGATTATAATTTCAATTACATGCTAATTAAAATCTGAATTGGAGATTCAATTAGCATTGTAATCGTAACTATAAATGCTATGTTTAATTTTATATAATTGTAATTATAATTGAGAAAAATATAATTAAGATTATGTGTAATTATAACCTGAATTTAAAGTTCAATTAGCATTGTAACCTTAACTATAAATGCTATGATTACAATTATATAATTGCAATTATAATTGATAAAACTATAATTACGATTACAAGTAATTATAATCTGAATTGTAAATTCAATTAGCATTGTAATAGTAACAATAAATACTATAATTATCATTATATAATTGTAATTACAATTGAGAAAAATATAATTAAGATTATGTGTATTTATGATTTAAATGTGAAATTGAATTAGCATTTTGTAATCGTAACTATAAATGCTATGATTATTATTATATAATTGCAATTATAATTGAGAACTTATAATTACAATTACGTGTAATTTCAATTGCAATTTTTTTTATTAAGATATAATTGTAACTGTAATGCAGAAGGTTAAGATTTTCATTACGGTGCTGTAGTGTTATAACTGTAAAATTTTAGTTACAATTACTTGTAATGTGAATGGTAAATTTAGATTATTGATTTGATTTCAAATGTACTTGAGATGATTATAATTACCATTACATTGTTGTAATAGTAACTAATAAATTTTAGTTACAATTACGTGTAATGGAAAAAGTAAAATTTCCAATTAGATTTTATTCCAACTGTATTTGATACTGTACTTATTAATGATTATATACTCTTTTGATGACAATTAAAAAAATTCAGTTACAGTGACATTATAATAAGGGTGAAATTTGAAGTTATACATTGCAGTTAGTATTTTAATAATAACGGAAAATTTTCAAACACGGATAATCTACCATTTTTTTACTGAAGCCCCCCCCCCCCACCCAATATTTTAGTGTGTCATAAATAAAAGGGGCGGTAACTTAAAACACTTATAACACAAACTGTAATTATCGTAGGACACTCATATTTTGTATGGTAAAAGTAATCTTTATGAAAAGGGGGGCAGGGGGTGCATTTTTTTTAACGGAGGTTAGTAAATTTTAGAATAGCGCAAACATAAGGGCCTAATAACCAAAAGATCTTGTAACTCTTATATAAATTGTCGTAATCCAGACAAAATCGATATGGTAAACGCAATAGTTTTAAAGGGTAGGGGCTTTGTCGATTTTTTATTGAAACCCACCATATTTTAGTATATTATAAATATAAGTTGCTGACAACTTAAAACAGTTATAACTCTAACTGTAATCTTCGTAGAACACTTATATTTTGTAAATCAAATCTTTATAAAGGGGGAAAAGTGTGGGCGTTTTTAACCCCGGATTTCGAAATTTTTGTATAATGCGAATATTAGGTCTCGATAACGACAAATACGTGTAACCCGAATTCAAAATTCAACTTGTCACATCTCACACAAATTTCGTTTAATTTCGTAATCGTTTTAAGAGGGTGGGGTATTTTCTATAGCAGTTCTTCCATATTTTAGTGCATGAAGTACTGACAACATAAAACAGTTATAACTGGAGCTGTAGTTATTGTAGAGCTCTCATATTTCGTAAGGTAAACGTAATCTTTAGAAAGGGGAGACATTATCTTTATTATTATTATTTCTCAGTTTAACGTTCATTGTCGGTTTAAAGTTTAATACTAGTGCATTTTTCTGTTGAGAAATTAATTTTTCACATGTCTGGATAATACTTGAATAGTTTTTTTTTTATTTTCTAATATTCTGTAATTAGTTAATACCCTTTAAAGTACAGGCTTATAGTCTATCAGGTATTCTGATAGTGCCGCAAATAGCATAGATTTTTTGTTGTCCTTTTTGCAATTGCCATTATTTTTCTGAAATTGATTAGCAATTACGATTGAAAGTTAATAAGAAAAGTAAAGTTTAATACATAAAATCAAAATTCATCGAAATTTTGTTTATATGCTAATGCATTTTTTTTTTTTGAAAATTTATATTTTACGTGTTTTGGTAATATTTGAATATTTTTCTATTGTTTTTATACAATACTGTAAGACAAATTTTATATTTTACATGCAATCGTTTTAAAGGAGGAAGTTTTTTTTTTGTGTGTGTGGTGGGGTTCTGTTTGCAATATTTTGTATGGTAAACGTAATTTTTATAAATGGGAAAGGGACATTGCCGGTGTTTTTAACAGAAGATCCAAACTCTTAGTATAAGGCAAATATAAGGACCCAATGAATATAAACGCTTACAACTCTGATCCAAATTGTCGCAGAACATGTACTTTTTTGTGTCCTGTTGGCAATTACGATTGCTTACTGAAATTGACTTAGTGTTTATGGGTAAAATAAAGTTTTGATATTTAAAATACTGGTTCGTCGAATTTCAGTTCATATTTTTATGCATTCATTTAATGTAAAATTAGCTTTTCGCATATTCGGGTAATATTTGAATGTATATGTTTTATCTTATATTGTTATATAATTAATTAAAAATACTTTAAATCAGAGTTCTTCATTGAGTTTGGTAGCCCGATTTTGTCAGTAGAATCGACATGTCTATGTTAATGTACACTCATCCATGAAACTTTTTCGCAGATCTGCAATCTCTCTCTCTCTCTCTTTTTTTTTCTTTTTTTGTAATTTCCAAATCATTAAAAATTAAATATATCTTATTACTAATCCTACAGGTTGTAAACGGTCTCTATAAATTCATGAATTTCATAAATTGAGTGCTCCGAGGCTCACATTTTAATCCTGTTCCATGCACTGGCAGCATTTTTGTTAAACAAAACTTATTATAATCTGAAATATAAAATGAAATAAAACTGCAAAATATTGCTATTGAATATTTCTTAATTTGGTAAACAAATGGTTAAACACTTCTGTATTACAGCAACAACTTTTGAACTCTGTGTGACTTAAAAGAAGTTTTTATGTGTTGTTAGCACTGGGGTGCAATTTAAGAGGGTTAGGAGAACCTCCCCTTCTTTAAAGAATTCAGATTATAGCGGCCATCAGAAGTAATACAAAATTAAATCCGCTTGGTTTATATATTTCTTAAAGAATAAATTTATCAAATTTATTTAAAAATTCCACTAATCTTTAAAATTGAAGAATCTGAGTGCCTTTGAGCTTTTTTACTTTTTATGCGTAAAATTTACCTCCTTTGAAAGTTATGTTGAAAATTTAAAATTATGTATTCCCTACAATACAGAAGGTATGGGGGGGGTGAATGGCGGATCCAAGGGGAGGTCACGGGGGTTCATGACCCCACTCTGAACACCAACAAAAATATTCTAAAGATTAATTTAAAATGAAATATACAGTAGAGTCCCGATTAACCGAGTTTCTACTTTAACCGAGTTACTTTCTTCTGATAGACTGATGGCTTCCATTATTAATTATGAAACAGCCGTTATAAGTGGAGTGTTAGATGAAGATGAATGAGCTGTCGTAAAAAGTTAGAAGCCTGATTTTCGGAGTTTTTTTGAGAAAAAAAAAATATGGCGATTTTTTTTCCTATTCTGACCAGAAAATCAAATACGACTGCTCTTCCATCTACACCTAGCACTTCATTTATAACGGCTGTTTCATAATAATGGAAGCTATCAGTCCATCAGAAGAAAATGATCCATTCCAAAGGTACAAGTTCGATTGAAAAAAACTATTTAATACTTTGAGCTGAAAGAAGAGGCTGCACCTGCAATTTTCATAACACTAATAGAATCACATAGCTGCCAATAACTATATGATGCCTCGCTGTCCGGTGGGCCATTAGGACACCGTATGTGATTAAATAGTGTTTTCCATTTTTCGATAAAAGCAAAGAATCTTACAAAAAATTCTGTAAAATTTGACTTTTTAAACTGAATTTCCGGAAGTGGCTGACAATTTTTCCTTTTGACGACATTTCTGATGCTGTCAACTCGTAAAACGTGGCTAAAAATGTTAACTTTGACAACATTTTCTAAATGAATCTTTGCCTTTGTAAGAAAATGGGAAACTCTTTATTTTCTTGGTATCTGAAATATATCGGTACATTTTGTATTTTTACGAATATTAATGCTATTTTTTTTTTGTATTTACGAATGAAAATGACTTCGCGAAAGTATCAGAAAAGTAGTTAGTTTGGATTTGGGAATAACTTTCAATATAAAAAATTTTCATAAAGAGATGTGATACCCTCCCACCCCATAAAAGGGCATTCATGACCCCTGAAACGGGATCGGGCTAAATTTTATTTATTTACAAATTGAAAAATGAAAAAAAAAGCGATTGCTAGTTCAAAAACAGAAATGTAATCTCAGTTTTTAACCCCTTGGGGACGAGCGACACGTATACGTGCCACTTGAAGTGCTCAAAATCCTTGCTTTTCCTCACCAGTAAAATTTTACTGTAAAATTTGCCTTATTTAATCAGCGCATTTTCTCGATTCATGAAGACGCAAATTTCTGTTTTTAAAAAACGGTGACAAAAGATTAAAAATTTCGTAAAAGGCTCCCGTCCCGAAGGGGTTAAAGGCATTTTATAATCAGCTAAAAATCAAATTGAAAGAGATTGAATTCCTATTAGCCGGATATAAAGAGAAATATTCCATCTGATTCTGAAGACTTGGCACTATCAATCTTAACATACAGAAGTTGAGGAATGTCCCTTGTTTAGCCTTTGTTTCTGTTTGAAGTCTTTCTTTTGAATTACTGGAAATAGAACTCGTGTCTTTCTGTCATTGATGAATAATGTTATTTTAAAAGAATAAGAAGAGTTACTTTTCACATTTCTGACGTTGGTGGGATATGAGTTTCAGGGACGTGAAAATTATGAAACATCATTAGGGGCAACTTTTTAGAATTATTACTTATTTTTATACAATAAGATACTTTTAAATCAGAAAATTACTCTTGAAACAATTTTTAAATATTATTAATTTATATCGCGTACTTTCTTTATCCAGTTCGGGTTCTGATGACACAAAATGTTTCAGGCTCGAATTTGAAATCGATGGTCTCTGACTTCGAATAAAAGGTCCCGAACATATCTAGTCACAGACGCAGAAGATGGTTAAATAAGGGGAAGATAGGAGGCGGCGAAATAAAATCGTTCATAGGGCGTATGTGCGCATAATCGTGCATGTGTGTTTAAAAACGATTTATAGCTGAAGATTGCATAAAGCTACTGAAGTTTTTTTTTTTAATGTGAAACTAGTTGGATGTGCCAATCCCAAAACTTTCTTCTATCTAATACATCTTAATATTTCAAGCATACAATGATGGATCCCGCACGGAATCGGGCGTGGCGTCAGCATTCTGCGTCATGCGGAACTATGTGGTGGTCCATGAATGGGCCTGTAGAATCGGAGATGATAACTCTGTATTCCAAGGAGAACTTTTTGCGATTCTGCGGGCACTAGATTGGATCTCTTCCCAACCACCTTCCTTCATCAGGCTGTACAGTGATAGTCTTTCAGCCTTACAGTCAATCTTAAGTGGTGCTAAATTCTGATATTAAGAGTTGTTTAAGTTTGTCATATGAATTGATATGAAATTCTGTTTGTGTTAATAACTGGGCTTTTCCTCGTAATGATCTTTTACAAAATATGAATTTATGAAAGTCAGATAAATTAAACATATTAGTAACATCCTCAAAATTATTAAACCATACCTGTATATCACTAAAAGAACTACCATCGAAAGGAGGTATTTATTAGACTTTCAATATCAGTAAAATTCATAGACGATGGCATAAAACTTTGAACTGGAAATTGCTGTTGTTTGTCAAAATTTGATAATTGAGTGTTATTACTTGAAGTCATATTATTTGAAGGCAGTTCGGGTTCCGAGTCGGTGTCACTTTCATTTTGTATAATATTATTTTGTAGTAAGGTCAAGTCTGAAAGGTATGTCACTAATCGGGTTGCGAGATCGTTTAAAGATCCCTCATTATCAATACAAAGTAGATTGCACACTGTAATCAGATCATTTAATGAAAAATCAGTTTGAACTTTAGTTATTTTATTTTTGAATTCAATGCTGTCGGTTTGAAAACCGAAACCAGTAAAATCACGTATTCTTTTTCTATTAGAGCGATCACCGTCAGCATCAAATAGGATTTATGCAGCAATTTAATTTTATGCGTTCGTTCGTTTTTAAATGCAACTTCCAGTTCAGGTATCTCAACTAACTTCATAATCAAAATAATAATAATGAACTCACCGTTAGAATAATATCCGGCTTGAATATGTAGGATGAATAACTCTAATTAATCATATTGGTGGGTTAACTGTCACTTCTGACGCCAATTTATGGGGTGAGACTCCATACATAACTCACAACTCACTTTTAGGACGAACACTGACATTTATTGAGACGAATACACAAACAAAAATACAGATATAAACACTCTTCTCGTTCTTTAATTAGCTTAAAGTCTATAATTCAGGACGTCGTTGAATATTTCTCAGATTTTCTTACGTCGTGTAAATATTCAATCTTATTTCACCGTAATATGTTCTGTTCTTTTTTAACAAAAACCCTGCGTCGTAAAAACTCATTTCGTTCTCTTTACTTCTTCTGCATTTCCACTTCACACAGCTTCGTTAAGGCTCGTTTCCTTTTTAATCTCGAAGCGGAAAATACGGAGACACTCAGTCTAATGCAGGTGTTGCTTGCGAAATCTCCACAAGCGGCCGTCCTGACATCCGGAGCTGCCGCAGCGACATGTGGTAAAATAGAATCTGAAAAACAAAAAACAAAAACCAGTAACTGGTCTTAGGGGAAAAGAAAAAAAAATTAATCTGCCCATCATAGTTGAAGTAGCGTAACATCGTATTATTATTATTATTTTTTTTTAAGTTTCAGTTTTCGTCAGGCCAAGGTTTCATGTATTCAGCACAGGAGCTAGTATTTATCGGTCCTTCAGTTGATGAGATTTTCGTTACGTCGTAGGTGTCATTAGACTTCACTTTGATTGCTTTATACGGACCTAAGAATTTAGATTTCAACTTTAAACCTGGTCCTTGCTGGGTTCTCTTAATTGCTACAAGGTCATCAAGCTTGTACTTACGGGGTTTCTTACGTCGTAAATTATAGTGCTTGCGATTTTCTTGTTGAATTTCCAGAATATTCTTCTTGGCTTCTTTACGGAGCTCTTCTCTGTCTTTCATAAATTGTTCTTCGACTGCACTGTTTAAGAGGTCAATAATTTGTACATCTTCTTTCTGTTTCATTTTTGTACCAAATAATATTTCAAACGGTGTTCTCTTAATGCTTCTTTGGTAAGTTGAATTAATGACTTGTTGAACTTTAGGAACATGTTTAAACCATTTGGTCGGTTCGTCTTTGGACATTTTAGAGATTACAGAAATTATGGTGGAATTAAGTCGCTCTACTTGAACATTGGCACGGGGAAGGCCAGTTGTAACTGTCTCGTGCTTTATATTTTCATCTTGACAATAATCAGCAAATTCTTTGCTTGTAAATGCAGGACCTTTATCGCTAATGATAATGGAAGGATTGCCAAAAGTATGACATTGTTGTCGTAGTTTTGATATAACTTCGGTAGCAGAAGTACTTTTACATGGATGCAACCAGACGAATTTAGTAAATGCGTCTATTAAAGACAAAATATGTTTATAATTTTTGTTGGTTGTTTCAAGAGGGCCTAAATGATCAATGTGGTAGGTTTGGAGAGGAGTCTCTTCTTTAGGTAAGGGATGTAATTCACCTTCTTGTTTGCCACGTTTGCGATTATACAAAAGGCATGTTGCACAATTCGCTATAATTTTATCAATTTTATTTGACGTATTAGGGATGAGAAATTCTTCGTTAAGGAGTTCTTCACAGCGTTTACGGCCAAAATGTCCTTTGTCATGAACGTGTTTAATGACATTTAGCTGCATTTCATCCGGCACATCTATCAGATCGATACCTTTATGATTTTTATAGAGAACGTTATTTTTAAGGAAATAGTTGTCATATGGCTTTGTTTTCAAAATTTCTTTGATGGCCTGTATATGTTCGTCAGTGTTCTGTGATTGTATGATTTTGGTAGTAAAACTATCTTGAATGACCATACATATTGGATTTCTACTTAAAGCGTCGACATGGCGCATGCGTGTACCTTGTCTGTGTTCGATTGTATAGTTATAGTCAGCTAACATTAAAGCCCATCGAGCAATCTTGGTGCAAAGATCTTTTTTATTCATAGTAAGGGCGAATGCGTTGCAATCTGTGACTATCTTGAAAGGAATACCTAGAATGTAAACGCGAAAATTTTTAAGGGCTTCTATGACAGCTAAAACTTCTAATTCATAACTCGAATATTTACGTTCGGCATCTGTGGTTTTTTTTCTCATAAAATAGACAGGGTGAAATTGATTGTCAATAGAAGACTTTTGAAGGAGGACTGCTCCGTAACCGTCAATAGATGCATCACAGTGAACTTCTGTTTCGTTACTAGGGTTATAAATGCTTAAAACAGGACCTGAAGAAAGGATATGTTTCAGCTGATTAAATGCATTTCGTTGCTGGTCGCCAAAGTGAAATTTAGTGTCCTTTCTAAGAAGATCTGTTAAAGGCTTAGCTATTAAAGAGTAATCTTGAATGAATTTACGAAAATATGAAGTTAATCCGACAAATGAATGTACATCTTTTATACTTTTAGGTTCTGGGAAATTAAGGACAGCTTTAGTTTTTAAGGGGGATGGGTGCAGTTGACCATTTTTAATGTGGTAACCCAAAAAATCAATTTCTCGTTGTAGAAAGTAGCATTTTTTGAGATTCAGTTCTAAACCATATTCAGATGCAGTTGTAAGGACGCGTTGTAATTTCTGGAGTCCTTCGACTTCGTTTTCAGCTGGTATTATGAAGTCATCCATATAGACAATAAGTACTTTTTCATTAATGAGGTCTCGAAAAACGTTATAAATATATCTTTGAAACACTAACGGTGCATCGCTAAGGCCATAATTCATATATAAGAATTCAAATTGACCAGAATGTGTTACGAAAGATGTATATTTTCTACTAATTTCTTCTACTTCGACATGAAAAAAAGCATTTTTAAGGTCAAGAGTAGTAAATACTTTTGCAGAATGCAACTGATCAATAATGTCATCAATTACTGGGAGGGGAAAACGTTGTTTATGTGTTTTAGAATTTAACTTCCTATAGTCAACACACAATCTATATGAACCATCTTTCTTTTTACTAGGACAATAGGTGATGAAAAATTACTAGTGCTTTTACGAATAATTCCTTTTTCGAGCCACTCAGAAATTTGTTTTTCGACGAAGTTTTTCTCTATTTGTGCCAAGCGCCTGGGAGGACAAGTAACAGGTTCTTCGTTTTCCAGATGAATTGATAATTTAACATCAGTTGTCTGTATTTTTTTAGGGGAATAATTTTGAATAAGTTCTGAAATTTTTGAACGTATTGTTTCATCGGTAATATGAGATAAATCAAGATTAAGATCGTCAAACACATGAGCAATATTAATCAAAAAATTATTGGACGTGTCGTCATTTTTCTCGATTTTTTGCATCGAAATATTATTTCCAGAAATTGTTAAAATACTTTGTTGAATGATATCTGTACCTATAATAAGATCAAAAGATATGGAATAATCTGGGACTACATAAACATTAGTTGTATAATTAAAACCATCTATCATAATGTTCGTAGAGAAAAAAGCTAGGGGTTTGATTATAGTATTTCCTAATCCAGTTAATGTGATAGTTGAATGTTCAAGGTTCGAAATTGTAGGGAGTTTGCGATAAATACTTTCCTTTAGTAAACTTCTTTCACTACCTGTGTCTACCAATGATGTAACATTTACAGACGAAATAATGACTTGTTTGGTCATGAAAGTGTTCGACGTGACAGTGGAAACATTGGAGGGTTCTGACTTAACTCTAGACCTCCTTGGTTGATCACATTGAGCCGATTTATGGCCAAAATTCGAACAATTAAAACAACGAGGGCCTTTATCTTTATGCCTGCATTGGCTACTTTTATGATTCGACAAACCACAATTAAAGCAAAAAAGATCAGATTTTGGTCAAAAGGATTTCTCTTTCATTGGCATTTCAGGTTTGACTTTACGAAATTTAGTGTTATCAAAGTCATGTCGAATTTTGTCATAAATTTTGAGCTTTTGCTTGAATTCTACAATGGATTGGCATCCATATAACATTGATTTTCTGAAAACGGGGTCGGGTATGCCGTTTATGATGTATTGCATTAATGCGGAATCCTCGATTTTACCACGCGAGCATATTTGTTTCATGATAAGAAAATATTCTTCTATTGATCCATTTTCTTGCAATTTTCGTTTATTTAATATATCATGTAACTCGGCAGAATTATAAGTGGTGCTAAATTCTGATATTAAGAGTTGTTTAAGTTTGTCATATGAATTGATATGAAATTCTGTTTGTGTTAATAACTGGGCTTTTCCTCGTAATGATCTTTTACAAAATATGAATTTATGAAAGTCAGATAAATTAAACATATTAGTAACATCCTCAAAATTATTAAACCATACCTGTATATCACTAAAAGAACTACCATCGAAAGGAGGTATTTATTAGACTTTCAATATCAGTAAAATTCATAGACGATGGCATAAAACTTTGAACTGGAAATTGCTGTTGTTTGTCAAAATTTGATAATTGAGTGTTATTACTTGAAGTCATATTATTTGAAGGCAGTTCGGGTTCCGAGTCGGTGTCACTTTCATTTTGTATAATATTATTTTGTAGTAAGGTCAAGTCTGAAAGGTATGTCACTAATCGGGTTGCGAGATCGTTTAAAGATCCCTCATTATCAATACAAAGTAGATTGCACACTGTAATCAGATCATTTAATGAAAAATCAGTTTGAACTTTAGTTATTTTATTTTTGAATTCAATGCTGTCGGTTTGAAAACCGAAACCAGTAAAATCACGTATTCTTTTTCTATTAGAGCGATCACCGTCAGCATCAAATAGGATTTATGCAGCAATTTAATTTTATGCGTTCGTTCGTTTTTAAATGCAACTTCCAGTTCAGGTATCTCAACTAACTTCATAATCAAAATAATAATAATGAACTCACCGTTAGAATAATATCCGGCTTGAATATGTAGGATGAATAACTCTAATTAATCATATTGGTGGGTTAACTGTCACTTCTGACGCCAATTTATGGGGTGAGACTCCATACATAACTCACAACTCACTTTTAGGACGAACACTGACATTTATTGAGACGAATACACAAACAAAAATACAGATATAAACACTCTTCTCGTTCTTTAATTAGCTTAAAGTCTATAATTCAGGACGTCGTTGAATATTTCTCAGATTTTCTTACGTCGTGTAAATATTCAATCTTATTTCACCGTAATATGTTCTGTTCTTTTTTAACAAAAACCCTGCGTCGTAAAAACTCATTTCGTTCTCTTTACTTCTTCTGCATTTCCACTTCACACAGCTTCGTTAAGGCTCGTTTCCTTTTTAATCTCGAAGCGGAAAATACGGAGACACTCAGTCTAATGCAGGTGTTGCTTGCGAAATCTCCACAGATACACATACGATCTCATACATATAGTGTCAAGAGAAATGTACTTTCTCTCACCAGCAACTACAGCATTCCTCTCTGGCCATGGACCATTCCAAGAATACTTGAAACGTTTCTTTCGGGCAGCCACCCCCTTCTGCCAGTGCGGCGAGGTCGGCACTCCAGAACATAGCTACTATCACTGCACGCTTACCCAAGCCCATGGCATATTAAACGCCCCCGCATCCTTGCCAAAAATTGGCTTTCCAATATTCTAACAAGACCCCTTCTTATAGGCAAATTAAATAGAATTTATAAATTTGAAATGGAACTAACAAACCTTACCTCATAGACCTGCATGGTGCTGCAACTTACCCATCAACCTTGTGGCTACTCCTCCACAATTAACTGGACTTATTGTGTGATCCAGCACACTCCACGCTCACTCACTCTGCTCATCCGCCCCTTGTCGCGAGGGAGCAGCCTGTGCTCCGACGGGAGGAGCTTGTATTGCACATATTATTATTATTATTATTTTTCATTTTTTATTTTTTCTTATTTTATTTTATTTATTTTATTATTTTTTTCTTATTTTATTTTATTTATTTTTTTTTTTTTATTTATTTTTTATTTTTTATTTTTTTTGTTAACGAATCACCGCGTGCCGGGGAGCACTCCGGGTGGGGCAAATAGAGTCTACATCGGACCCTTGAGGTCTGGTGATTCTGTCCCACTTAGGCAATAAATCAATAAATATAGTTACAAATGTCAATAAAATAACATTATTAGTTCAATATTATACCAACTTTGACTTTCATCTTGAATTTCTGTTTTAGTCAAATAATCGGAGTACAAACGAGTTCATCTCGATCATGATATTTATTAAAACCAATAGTTTTCCGTTATTCTGTTGTACATCCGCTGTTCGCGAATAGCCGGCTTATCATGATGCGAAGCTCCTGTCGCTTTACGAGCCGCCGCTGTACAACAGAACTACGAAAAATCAAGAAAATTATACAAAAATCGCTATTACAGTGCGCCCTTTCGGCGGAATATTTCCATCTTCAAGGAAGACCTGCTTGGCATAGCAAAAAACATGCATCAAAAATATGGTTCAATTTTATGCATAACGTCATACATTTTTCGATGGTAAAATAATCAAAATAGCACAAAAATCGCTATTGCAGTGCCCCTTTTGTCGGAAATTTCCCAAATTAAGTGAGGACCTGCTTGCCATAGCCAAAAACTAAAGAAAAATTGGTTCAATTCTACGCATAACTTCATACACTTTTTGATGCTACAATAACGACATACGGACAAACGGACATAGGGACACATGGACAGACAGACATTTACTATAAACATGTTTTCTGGGGCCTCTGACCCCTAAAACGTGTACATCCGTCGAAAACCGGATGTCGAAAAATTTTTTAATTACAATTATTTCTTCTGCTGAAGATATAAGAAAGTAAAAACATCACGTCTTTCTGTCTGTGTAATACCTCGCAAAAATATACTCGATAACTTATATATATTATTGAACTATGCCATGGCAGGTTCAGATTGAAAATGAAGTGTATAGTTCGTTTACTTGGTCACTTAAAATAATACCATTAAATTATGGTCTATGGAGAGAATATTTGCAGTGTATTTTATTGATGTTGCAGTATTTAATTTTTTTTTAAATTTATATGCATCCCTGACGTTTACTGAAAGATGCTTGCTACAGAATATCTTGTTCATTTACATTTCATTTACAGGAACACAGAAATGAATTCGGTTACAACACTGATTAAGAACAATAATTATTCGAAGTGTGTTTTGAGTTGTGGTATGCGTTTTTATATTTAACTGATTTTGTGCCATTAACATATGATAACATATTATACCTGGTGTGTAAAAATTTTATAGATTATATACAGGGATACACAAATAGTTCGAGTGCAATTCCGCTCATTGACGGAAATTGCTGAAGGGAGATTTCAACTGTGTGATGCGTTTGCTAATTTAACTGAAATTTTCGCATATTATGTAGCGTATATACAAATCGAATACACTGTTGCGCAAAAGAATTCGCATATTATTCCGACTACAGGTGGCCATTGCTGAAAATGAGTTTTCAAATGCCATATGCGTTTTCCATATTGTTTTCATTATGTTTTACAAATGAAATATCTAAAGGGGGGGGGGGGTAGAAGGGACCATTCTCCCCTTGAGCCAAAATAAAGGGTTTCCAAAACGACATTAGAGATCTTCGAGTGAAAAGACTTAGGAGGCAATTCAAGCGTGGCACCCGGGCCACGACAGTTTTAATTCAAGAGAATCGGACTCTCTCCGATCTTTTCTCTTTCAGAGCTGGGTCGGGTTCGGGTGTTAAATTTTTCTGATGATTCAAGCCGTGCCAGACTTGTTTAAACGTTCTGCTCGTGTCCAACCTAGCCAGTATGAAAAGCGTTATTGACCCGACCCATGCGGTTCTCTAAATTCTTCCTCTCGAGTCCACGTTGGGCTTGTTATCTTGCTTATTTATTTTGGTAAAAATTATGTTAATGTTTGCTTAGCGAAATCTTAAAAAAAATTAATTTGGCTCAATAAATTCTAGAGATGTCTTTTTAAAAATCAATTTTTTTTCTTTGTAGAGCTTTAAAATTTTGTTTTTCTTTAACCATCCGTTTCTTTCATTCTAAATTACGTTGATTTTGTTACCGGATTTTTTTTTTATGTCATTGTTTATTTCTCACCTGGTGTTTATGTACATAATTAGTCTAAGTCTAAGTAGTCATCGATATTGTTATTTTTCTGTATTCATGAATTTCGAACATATTCTGAAAGTAGAATGTGTGCAAAGTCAAAGTAAGTGTGCTTCGTGAATAATTTTAATTGTAGTATCCAGGCCGAAATTTTTGCTTTTATATCTGACCGAGGCAATTAATTTTTTGGCTCGGGACAAAGTTTCAACTTTTATACCGGGGCGAGACAATAATTATTTTGGTTATTGGACCTGCCCTTGGGTCGGGAAATTTTATCCCGTGTAAATCTCTAATTGGCATATCTAAGCCAGCTTCAATTTTTTTTAATGCATCTTTCAGCCAGCATCCCTTAGCTACTGAATATATGTTTCTTTAATAAGTTTCAAAATATTCTTTAATGAATTATAACTGAGCTTAGAGATAAAGAGACAAGCAGTCTTATACCAAGTTAGTACTTTTTAAATAATTCTGAAATCTGGTGAGGCATCAAAGCGTAAAATTGTCTCGATTAGTATACTGAAGAGAAAGTAGTTAGCTTTAAAAAAAATGAGCCTTTATGCAACTTCGGGTATGTAACTTACTCAAGTGCTCGGAGATACACATCTCTTTTAAAAAAGATCTTGTATGAATGCTTTGTATATTTTTCGTCTTGTGCCTGTGTAAGGTAATTGTAAGAAAAATCGGAGCGACATTTTTACTTTTATTGTATTGTGCTAACGCTCTTCCCTACAGCTTTATTTCCGAAGTGTTCGTTATTCTTTTGGACATTTTATCACAACGTACATTGAATCGTAGGTGATGTTACAGAGATGAGAGCTCACTCTACCTCATGAATGTTCGATTAAATTATACATTAATACTGCACCTATCTCTACCTCTGTCTGATTGGGGACATCTTTAAAGTTCATATCCCTTACTATATCTTAACTAACTCTCACTCCCACACCCAATAGTTTACTTGGGATGAGAGTAAGGAAAATCAAGTGATATGCAATTGCCTACATGTGCAATGCGCTAAATAAGAGGTATTTGCTGTTAAACTTTAAGGCGTTTGTTGTGAAAAGCAAGAAAAACTGGCGACTGAGAGGAAAAATGGAAGGAAAAAACAAAAATATTTATATTATTTCTTCTCCTAAAAATTTTAGCATTGAATGCAATACCTAAAAAATCAAGTGTTAAAGAATAGAATAATTTTTTTTTAAATTTTAATTTGCATCTTAAATTACAATTAATTATTATCTCATAACTATCTTTTGCAGAAATATGAAATATTACCAATGTTTAATTTTAATTTCATTAAAGAATGCATAGTCAGAATTAAAACGCAAAGGCTCTGTCGCATTTGGAAACTTGGTCCATGCAAACGTTCTCCATTCTTTTTGTGAATTATCTGGAGAAGAACGACACTAATATCATACAAATGTGATATGAAGAAGAAGGACAATGCGTATGGAAAATTTTGCCTCGATTAATTCATACAAGTGTCTGATCCAAGTGTGCAACTGTGAATTGCGGTAGGAACCTATCGGAAGATGTTAACCTTTAACCGGTCTCACAGACCGCTGCTTTTTTCAATTTTTATAGTTTAACTTGTAACTTTCAGTTTAACTACAGACACGACCAAAATTCTCTTTCGTTTGGAACTTTAATACTATCACAAGAGACTGTTGAATATGTGAATTTTAATTATAACAGCCCTGTACAAAACGTTAAGTACAAAAACACCATCCTATGAATTAATCGCGCCTTTTATTCATCTTTCCATGGTACGGTCTGACAGACCACTTTACAGTAGTTACATGACAATTTCTATCACATTAGTCAAAGATTAACTTTCACTAATAGGGAAAAGGCTTTGATATGCATTTTATTTATGGAACTGCAAATGGAAGTCTCATAGGCTCAACGATTGTAAGAAGACATGTCATTAAACTTGCTTTTGTTAATTTATCATTCTTTGCCTCGTATAACAACATCATATTCGGCACCCTCTAGCACCTTAGCGTTTTAATTCCAACCATGCATTCTTTGATGAATGTTGTTTGTTTGGATTTGTACTATAAACTCTTGAAGTTTTACACATCTTTTATGAAACATCCTGTATATATATAAATGAAATCTTTCTCTCCGCTAAACAACGCGCGACTTTCCGACACGTTTACAGATTCCTTTTTAAAAGTACAAAAATTCCTGCCGGCCCGGCCTACAGGCGCAGGTAGATTTCGAAGTTAATTGCTAATTTCAACAACAAAAACTAAATCATTATTAGAGATAAAGCCACTTTAACAATTTTATTTGGCCGCATTTGACGAGTTTTTATTTCATTTTTATATAAGAGATGGTTTTATCAGAATCATGTTAAGGCGGTATTAAAAAAAAATATTTTTCCATGCACAACAACTCAAAATTTTTTGGCACATTTTCACATTCATTTTTAAAATAAAAAGTATGAAATTTGTTGACGTTGTTTTTGCAGATATTTATAAGCGACCTGTGTTTTTATATTTTGTTCAATTAATTAAAACTTGATTTATAAACAATTATTTTCTCAGTAAGACAATATTTTTCATTTTCAACACAATCGCTTCGGGAAATTCGGTTCAAAATGCCCAATTTGACATCATTTTTTGAAATATATTCTGACTCTATCAAAAAGTCGACCATTACGGTACATTATAGAGTTTCTGAATAAGAGAATCTACTCATTGGATGCGTTTGAGAGCAAAAATAAATTAAAAAATGAGTCAAAAATAAGCAGTTTGGATTTGAATACGCCCTTAATATGATGATTTTTTTCTTCAACCGCTATGTATTTTTAATTTGTTTTTGCTGTAACAATTGGTCCTACTTGTCAATATAAATGTTGGAGATATATTAAGAAGGTATATGATAAATTCATGGGGATTTTATATCTTGTGAATTTACGAAGTTATGGATTTTTTTTCTTCCACCTACCCCCCCCCCCCCCCACACACACACACACACTTTTTTTTGTTTTCGTTTTTAATTTTCTTTGCGCTACGAATTGGTCCTATCAAAAACTTGTCAATATAAAAGTTGTAGATAATATTCAAGGAGATTTATAATAAAATTAATTGTATTTGATATCTTAAGAATTGACGAAGTTATGAATTTTTTTCTCCTAAAACCCTATTTTTTGCGCCCCTTGACCCTATTTTTAATTTTATAAAAAATCTGTCATACATAAATTTTTGGTCCTATTTTTAGAAGTAATAACAGCTTTAAACTGATTTGATATGTACAAAAATTAAGAAGTTATGGGTTTTTTTCGGTTTTCACAAAACCCCTCCCTATTTCCATCCCCTTGGTCTGATTTTGCCCATTAACGAGCTTGACCGAGATTTTATGCCCCTTGATTTTATGTATCAGTTTGGCAGAGATTTGGGAAGAATTACGGAAGTTATCGTGTCCATAAAAAAGTGAATTTATGTATATATATATATGGTTTTTACTGAGGGTGGTTTTGAGTTCTAGGGGTCATGATCGGTGTAGATCTGCAAAACTTTTTCAGAAATTCCAACATAGGGGAAAATGTAATAGGTAGTATTTCATACGAAATCTACCTAAAAATAACTTTTGACGTGATTTGGAAACGAATGGATTTTTTTATTTCGATAGCTTTTTCTGCGTTTTTCTTATATTTTAGAATTTCCAAAAAATTCTAGTTTATTATTGTCATCTAGCAAGCTTCTACAGTTTCGGCATGTACTAAAACAAAAGTTTTGCCTTCACTTTTCAAACATCCCACCAAAAAGTTTTGTTTTACCCCACTTAGTGTCCTAAACAGGTAGGGTTGTCCAGACACGAACCCGAAAATTCCATTAAAAGTCAAACTGAAACCCGGCCACAAAAGTTTCGTCGACCCGAAACCAAAATGAAGGAAAAATAATTCATATTATAATGCTATTATATAATGAAGTCTAGATTTACATCTTTAATATAAATTTTAACTTTTATATAGGAAAATAAACTTCTAGTATATACTCGTTAGTATTAAAATACACTAGAACCTCTAAACAAGGGTCACCGCTGAACAGGGCTCTCGAATTTGTCACTTATTCGGACGTGTGCGCTATTCAGAGACAAATATTTGTGTTGGGAATTGAAAAGTTACGCTAAATAGAGCTGCCCACTATTCGGGAGCGTCCGTATGAAGATTTAACTGTATATGCTATTAATTATGAATAACGGACATATTTCACGGTTCGGAGGCGTCCACTCTATAGGTTTTACATTGCAAAATATTAACAATTATTCCCAAAATAATTTTTTGGGAGTGTCTGGGAGTGTTTTGGGAGTGTTTGCTGACTATAGTTTACATTGGGAAAAATATTTAGACTTCCTTTTGAAAAATCGGGTCAAACCGAACCCTTCTCGCAAGAGTGAAAACCCAATTCGACACCAACCCGAGCCCTAAATAAAGTAAGTCAATCTGACCGGAACCCAAAGTGCGGCAAAAAAGTCAACCCGGCCAAACGCGGATCGCAGCAAAAAAGTAGAAGTTAATCCGGCCAACAGCAAAAAGTAGAATTCAACGGACCCAAACCCGATCCGAACTAAAAAAGTAGAAATTACCCTGGCCTACAATGAAAACAAACTAGCTTCCGAACAGCGGTCAAATTGGAACCTGCAAACTTCTAAAACGGCTCCCCCCCCCACCCCCCTAGTATACGGTAAACATTTGTTACAGTATTCTGAATGCGTTGGAAAGCGTTAAAAGGTATCTGTCTCAGAGACCATTTACAGCAGTTAAATATTAACATTTAATTGCTGTGAGCAGTTTCATAGACCGCTGCTTTTTTTAATTTTTAGCTTATAATTTTCAGTTTAACTACAGATACTAGTGAAACTTTGTTTCATTTGGATCCTTAGGAATATCGCTAGAGTCTTCTGAATAGGGGAATTTTAATTATATTTAACTTGACGATAAAGTTTAGTACAGAAACAGCATCCTATGAGTTTAAGGACCTCTTTATTCATCCTTCGATTTAGCAGTCTCACAGACCGCCTCACAGTAAATATGCGACAACTTTTGTCACATCAGTTAAGGGTTAATATGCCAAACTATTCAAACATTTTTTACAACTGTATATTTATAATTCAATAAAAGAAATATACCATGATAAAAAAATAAAATAAATAAAGGAATAAACAAACCATTATCTTCAAAATATAGGGTTTGTTTCAATGAAATCAAATAAAGTTGGACACTTTTTTTTCAATTAAATGATTTAACTTTAACTTCAACAAGAATTTGCCATTAACTAAATCTACAATTTTAGATTAATCTTTAACTGATGTCATAGAAATTGTCACATAACTACTGTGAAGAGGTCTGTGAAACCGCTCCATCGAAAGATGAATAAAAGCCGCGATTAACTCATAAGATGTTGTTTTTGTACTAAACTTTTTGTACAGGAGTGTTATAATTAAAATTCACCTATTCAAAAGTCTCTGGTGTTAGTACTAAAGTTCCAAACGAAACAAAATTTTAGTAGTATTTGTAGATAAACTGAAATTTGCAAGTTAAACTATGAAAATTGAAAAAAGCACCGGTCTGTCAGACCGGTAACATCAGTTAAATGTTAATTTGCATTGCAAACAGTTTTAAAAAAAAAGATTTATCATAGTTACTAATTTGATAACATTTTCTCTTTTTCTATAATTGCCGAAACGTCAGTGAAGGCTTACTGTGGAGACACGAAAAGTTTTGATTTCCGTTTGTCTGTCTGTCTGTCTGTTCCGCGATAACTGCCGCAAAAAGCACCCGATCAGCTTGAAATTAATTGGGCATATTCGTGAGATACCCGGACGTAGCTGTATAGTTTTTGGTTAAATTTGGTTCATTCGTTCGGAAAATATGGAAGATTTTATTTTTCTTTATAATGCTTTTCTACGGCAAGTCAGACGATTTTCAAATTTCCATTTGTTGAAAGAAAATGGCACGTTTGATTAATGGATTTAAATGTCAAATTATGGATACTAAAATTCCAAATAAGGGTTTTAAATTATTCCTATTATATTGAAGTTTTATCAATATATCTGTCAGATTTTTTTATTTACGTGTATAATGTTTTGAGAACATTTATACATGTATTCCAATAATATAAAGAATTTTTAAATTAATTTTCTTGTTTAATATGATACATATTTCTTTTTTTTCACTTTTCTTCGTTGCCTAGCGACTGTTATTCGTAGCCTATCATTGCGTCAAATATGAATGAAGTTAGTAAATTACGTTAATTTTGTTGCAGGTACTATTAAAAGGCTATCACAAAAAATATTTTATCGCGCCAAATCGATGCAATTTATGCAATTAACAGTGGGCACGATAATGAATTATTTTCCAGTAGATTTATAGATCTCCAGATATGCATATTTTGGGGGGCTTTTAATATGTTATTGCTATCGCATGGATTAGGATGTTTAAACTAATGTTTAACCATGCTATAAGTGAAAAAAAAAGTACAGTTAAATGCATGTAAATCCTTTTTAACACTTTCCAACATGGATGAAAAGTATTTATGACTTCAGTTGTTCTATCTGTAGTCTGCCGTGCTTCTCTACGTGCTCTAACTCGCGTAAATATAGTCGGGATTACATTTAATTGATATACGTTATTGAGGTTTGCCAAAGTATGTTTGGTATTAAAAATGAAGAGTGTAGCATTCATAGCTTAATTACAGGGGCACTCAAAACTATTCCGTTACATTATAGTCTTTGGGAAAAATCGTCTGCGGTGTATTTTAATAATGTTACACAATTTTAAACGTAATGAAATTTATATACTTTATTAAGGTGCACTAGAACCTGGTTACTATAAATATGTTATGTGTAGCACTTACAGCATGCGTACAGGGAACTGAAAAGTATTCATAATATTACGATCTTTGAAGAAAATCCTTTTGTGGCGTTTTTTAATGATGTTACTCTGTTACAAAATAATAAAATTGATATGTATTTTTGAAACATTTTTGTAGTATATGGGGTGCAAAGCATATGTTTTTTTCAGCGTCACACAAAAGTGGCCGATTAAAATGTGGTCTACGGGGGAAAAAAACTCCTCACAGCTTATTTTAACACATTAGCGACGGGAAACGAGAATTCTCGTTTTTATTCAGAATGCATCATTGGCTAAGGGAGTGACTTCTACCTTACAGAAAAGACATTTATATTGTGTTGTCCATATTTTTTATAGATTGTAAGACATTATATATTACATCCGTACATTGAAAGATATTTACTGCTGCATAAACATGAAAAACATATCTCAGAAACCAATTTCCGAGACACTTTCAGAAGAGGGAGGAGCTTCTACTGTTTTTAAACCCAGATTTAATTAAATTGCCTGTCGTCAGTGTGTTAATTGTGTTGCACTAATTCAAACATTATGAAATTAAATTACATTACTGTGGTTGACTACAAGAAGCTTGAATATGATTTGTATCGTATTTATCGTTCATTTATAGGGTCACATAAAAAATTTCGGATACAATTCTGGTCTATTAGGGATGATTGCTGAAGAGCATTTTTGATTATGGTGTGCGTTTTAACGTTAAGTAAATTTGTGCTTAATAAGTAGTGCTTAAATATTGTATAGACCATGTACAGGGATACACAAATGAATTCGTAAGTATAAATGAAAATGAGCGCGCATTGCTTCAGTGTGTTTTTTTTAATTTGAGTTATGTATTTCCCAGCCCAATTACATTTAGTATACTTACAAATGTTTGCAGAATTTAAATAGAACCATATACAGGACTCCGCAGAAACTGGATATATGGTGCACACTATGCATACTAATCCCCGGAAATGTTATATGAGCAGTTTTAAGAGGATTTTTTGTCTGCATTAAATTTAAATGTTATAGACGACGCGTAAAAATCTTCACGTAATATACAGGGCTGTAGAAAAGAATTCATGTACGTTTCCGTCTATTGGTAGAATTTACTAAAGGACATTAACACAATTAATTGATAATTACAAATGTAAATTAAATTACTCTACGAAGGGGTTCAAGGGGCTCTGCCCCCCTGAAGAAATCTACTTTATTATCTAAAAATTACCAGAATAAGTAGCTCATGAGATTTTCAGAATACCATTACATAACAAGGGGTTTAATTTAACGCTTCTAATGTCAGAAACCTTCGAAATATTTTTTCGTTTTATAAATGTTTATGTAATTTCAAAACTTTAAATTTCGTTTTTTGCAGAAAGATTAATATTACTCAAAGGGTGCTAAACACAATGAATTGTAGAGCTGACGTTGAGGCTCCTGATCTGCAGATTTACTAGTAAATAAATACGTTTTATTTATTAAAGAGTTTTATTTTGAAACTTATTTGCACAGCTAGACCCTTAAATTTCTTCACTTGTGAATATCTGAAAATCATAACCCACAAAAAATAGACTCGTGCAAGCAGCATTGGAAAGTACATTTAATTATATCTTCTTTAACACTTTTTTTATGTCAAATGACACCTTTTAAAAGTTTTCGATTTATGGTTTTTCATTTGTAATTTTAGATTGAAAGAATTACAAATCATTTTCAATACCTTGAAGACATTTTTATGCTTATTGCATTCAAAAAGTACGAGCAAAATAAACACAAATCAAAACTTTGAAAAGATGTCATTTGACACCGGTAAAAATAGTGTTAAAGTAAACACTCTTCGTTTTAAAATGTAATTAAAATAAATTAAGGATTTTTCCCGTTCTTAAAAGTTTGTATTTAAAAATTTAATCGAAATAAATTATTTGCATGAAAAGATTAAATATAAAGGAGAGTGCTCCAAAGATAGCTAGTTGACTTAGCCCAATCATAACCCCCCCCACACACACACACACACACATGTCCTCCTCCCCCTTTTCTAGTCAGGTTAGTTTTTATGAGCACATGTAGGATTCTATTACTATATAACTTATAGTTACCATAATAAAACTATGAAAATTTAAATTTCAGAGACATTGATATTTTAGTTACAATTACATTTATTTAATAAAATTACAAAATTTCTTTCTGAAATTAGACATAATTAAACCATATAAAAAATTAAACAAATTTACAAAATTAGAAAATGAAGCAGTAACATACTTTGGTATTAAAAAATGAATTAAAGTTAAGTACGAAAATATACGCTGAAAAGGTTTGATTATTACTTTTTAACATTGAAGGAAACATTTTTCCTTTTGGCATTAAAATATTTTTCAAATTTTTATAAGCATTCTTCGTTATATTTAAGATTGGCTTTTAAAACAACACGTTTTTCAAACATTTCGTCAGAAAGCCTATTAGCTTTACAATAATTTGTAATAGTTGCAAAAGAAAATAATCCATCTACAGATGCCGACGAGGGCAGCGGTGTGTTATATTTAATGAAGATTTTTGTTATCTCTTTATAAGAATTCAATACACTTAGATCTTTGTTTTCCTCCAAACAGAAATGCGCGTACGATAGTTCTGCTTTCCTTTTAGGGTCTTGTTTTGCTTCTTCATGATCAGAATCAATAAAGAAAAAGTTATCTCTTTCTTCACTATTGACAGAACTCATTATATCCAGAGATTCGTTAGATTTCATTTCTTTTGTCAATTCAGTAATAAACAACATTTTAATTTTTGTATAAGCTGAATCGCTAATACAAGACAGCCACTTGAATTAAAAAAAAAATTGGATGACATAAAGTTGCAATTACGGCTATTTCTGCTTGGTGAGATGAAATATATAAATACTGACTAAACCTGTTTTCTATACTTTCTAAATAACCTTCGGCCAAAGGTCGGCAATACATAAAATCTTCTGTCAATGATTTTTGTAATTTATGTAGTAATGATAACAAAGTTGGTAACAAAATCCCAAAATACGTTTCTTTTTCTCCTTGAAGGATATCTAAAGCCGCGGCAATATGTTTACTACATTTAACGTATTCTTCTATATATGTGAAATCCTGATCTTTAAATGAAGTTTTCAAATCTAATTCCTTGCTCAAAATAGCAGATTTTTCTTTTATCGATAGAAATTGTTTCATGGCGTCAAATAAACTATTCCATCGCGTTGCGTTAGGTCGACTAAGAGTATGTCCCAAAATGGAGATGATAATTTCTGAAGATTTAGGTCGACATGCTGCTCTCCAAAAAATATTACATTTTTTCATCACTTGTTCGTGTATTTTTGAAACTTCTGTGTCTTGGCTTTCCAGAACATTGTTAGAATCAGTAGTGCACACAAAATAAGTGTATGATACGCACATCTAAAATGTAAAGGTAAACACTCATTTAAATCAATTACATCTTCTACATCATCATCTATGCTAAACGTAGTGTCAGAATCACACTCCGTACTACATGAATTGTATTGCGCATCTAAATCACCAGCATCTTCTAAAATACATTTTTCTTCAATTCCAAAAAAATTAAATGCTTTCACAAAATTACCACCATTATCAGTAATCGCAGCTATTACTTTTGCAGAATTCAATTCAACCTTTTTGTAGATGTTCATAAGATGGTCATAAATTTTGTCGTAACTATGAGTTTCTTTGAATATTTGACAAGCTATAGCTCTAGAAATCCGTTTTAATGTCTCCGGATGAATCCAGTGAGCTGTCACTCCTAAGAAACTTCTTCGTCGCCCTGACCATATGTCTGTGGTTATACAAACGAACTCGATATCTTCCAACTCACGTTTAATATTTTCTACTTGTTCATAGTAATATATTGCAATTTTTTGTCCGAGGGCCCTACGACTCATTATGTTAAAAGATTTTGAACAAGAATTAATGTTTTTAATTATATTGTGGAAATATTATCAATGCTTCTTAGTGAAATCATCGAATCAATAAAATAATTTACTACATCTTTGTCAAAATGATCCTGCAAATATACGCTTCGACTTGATTGCCCAGAAACATTTGATGATTTTCGTTGTTTTTTTTACTCCTTTAAATAGGCACGATATTCTTCCAAATAATTGATTCCATGCTTCCTTTTAAGGTGGGTTACAAGATTGGAAGTGCAATTATTTGAGGCTTTTACCTCAGTGTTACACTTGGTGCATTTTGCTACAATTCTACCACCTGAAGACTTATTTTCAATTTTTTTCGAAAAAATTTCCATCTAGTATTGTAGGTTTATTTTTACATATAGAGTCAGAAATATCAGAATGAAAAGCAGTTTGTAAATCACTACTGCATATTGGAAATGAACTAATGACTTGCATAATATTTTTCGAAGAAATAAATTCCCATTCAATTTTTTAAAATTCTATAAAGAATTTAAAAATGTGCATTCACATGAAAAAAAATTATAAAGGCATTGTAATATAATTTGGTTCACCAAAACACTCGCGTACCTACCATTCGACAAAAATAATTTTTATAACGCGACAGCAGTAAATTGCATGTGAATCACGTGATTTTAAAATCAGCGCTTTATTTGCATAAGGTGACAAGTTGAAAGGTGTTTTTCTACAGATTATGCATCTTTTTTACTTGGTTTCAAGCAGATAGAGCATTTGGTGTTTTATTTTGTTCCATTTCGCACATTGTTTGCTAACATAATTAATTAGATTATGTACATGATTTTTTGTTGATAATATTTATTTTAATTGTTTAAAAAAAGGAAAGTAAAAAAAAGGAAGATATGGGATATTTGCAAATGACGTCACAAATCAACTGTTGGAGGTAAAACAATGTTGGAGAAAAGTTTTGATTGGTAGCCGTTAGGATTGTGGCTGTTACGGAAGTCATGATTCGCAGTCAATGCGCAGTCGTGATTGGCGGATGAGAAGGTTATCATTTGAAAGAAACCTCCCTATTAGTCTGACAAAAGTGAGCCGACGAGCAAATGGTCAAAAAACAACCTGTCATTTATAGATTATACATTATATGATAGAGTTACAGACAGGAAAAGCATAACAACAGTTTGTTTGGAACAATAAAAAATATTGTAAATTTTGAAGTTAATAAAATCCATGACCACTTTCCCAATGTCTCGAAGTATGATGTTTTGGCATCCGCGTATCAATCCGCGGTCAATATACCTTCCCCCACGCCCCCAAAACTCCGACTGTAATTCTAAACCTGCCAAATATAGTGTGGTTAGACATCATAAGGGGCCATTATCGGGTAACTCAAAAGGGTTTTTTATGGAACTATCTAAATTTTATATAAAAAAAGATGAATTAAGGGCACTAAAAAGTTAAACTCTCTTAATACACGTGAAATTGTAGCAGGGCGTTCAAACTGTGCTTTTACAAACTGGCGAAATGTAACCGAGGACTTTGTCCGTTTTTTTAAATTGGAGCCTCCAAAATTTTAGTGCAGTGCGAATATAAGGGCCTGATAACCACAAACACTTATAAACTCGGATAGAAATTGTCGTGGCCTGCTCAAATTTTGTATGGTAAACGTTACAGTTTTAGCGGGGGCTGGGGGGGGGGGGGGGTTGATTTTTTTTTATCTAAGCCTCAATATTTTAGTACGCCATAAATATAAGCTATTTACAACTTAAAACACTTATAACTTGGAATGCTTTTGTCGTAGCGCGTTCATAGTATTTTGTATGGTAAACGCAATCTTTATAAAGGACGATGAGAGATTTTTTGTTTTTTCAGCGAAGCCCCTTAAATTTTAGTGTAGCGCGAAATAAGGGCTCGATAACAAAAAAACACTTTTAACTCGAAACCAGATTGTAGCAGATCGCGCAAATCTCGCATGGTAAAGTGATTCTATTAGAGGTTTAGGGGGGGGGGGGGGGGTGTCTCTGTCTATTTTTTATTGAAGCCTACAATGTTTCTGTATATACAAAAAAGATTCTTAAAATTGAAAATGCTTATAATTTATAATACTTATACTTATTTAATTCTCACAGCACATACGTTTTACAAAGGGATGCTCATGACGGGGTCATGCCATTTCGTTTCCTTCCTATAACTCAGGCTGTAATTGTCGTAAGACCACTAAACGTTGTTATGATTAATATCATGAGTGTATATTTTCAGGGTCCTTTATCTTTTTTTAATAACAGCTAAACTTTATAAAACTGTGAATATATATATATATATATATAAGGCTGAGAAAATTAAACTCTTATAACTCGTGAACAAATTGACACAGAAATTTTGTGTGCTTGATCAATGGGACATAATTGAATATTAGACATTGTTGGATTTTTAACCACAGCCTACTAAATTTCAGTATAGAACCCGATAACCATATACACTTTTAAATCGGATCCAAGTAGTAGTACATCGCAAAAATTTCTTATATTACACGTAATCATTTAGAGGTGGTGGCTCTATTGATATCTTATCAAATCCTCCAAATTTATAGACGAGCCGTTAATTCCCAAATTGGCTCATCCGACCTCAGCAATCTGATCCTTTGTTAATATTAATATTTTGGATTACTTTACTGTGATTTTGATCAAATTTAACAAAATAAATCAATATAAGTCATTTTAATTGCATTCTATTTTACATTACACTACTTCATAAGAAAATAAATATAATTATCTACTATATAAATATCAGTTTTAGCCAATCAGATTGCTGGACTCGGTTGAGCCAATTTGGGAATTAACGGCTCGTAAATTATAGTATATCATAAATATAAGAAGCCATGAAAATTATAACTTGGTTTATATATGTCGTAGCACTCTCATAATTTGTATGGTAAACGTGATCTTTATAAAAAGGGAGGGAACTTTGTTGGCATTTTTAAAACCCGAGTTACAGGATTTTAAGTTGTGAGCATGTTTTGTTTTCATCTACAAAAATATATGGTGCGATCATAAAAAAAAATCAACAGAGCCTAACTCCCTTAAAATTTTTACGTTTATCATAAGAAATTTGTGTAGGCTGCAAAAATTTGCATCCAAGATAAAAGTGTTTGTAGTTATCATGGCCTTAAAATACTTCTATATTAAAATTTATGGGTTCCTGTTCAAAAAAAGAAATAGCTCCGGCTTTAAAAAGATTACACTTCCCATACAAAATATGAGTATTCTACGATAATTACAGTTCGAGTTTTAAGTGTTTGAAGTTGCCAGCATCTTATTTAGGAATGGATGCTGTAGAAATTTCTTAAATCGATTTATCATTTATGTAATATCGCGATTTTATAATCATAAATACATTTAACAGTGACGTTACCTTTAAAATAGGGAACCCATTTTTTAATTTATAGTGATCAAATAAGGTCTTTAATCGTCATCCCCCCCCCCCCCTTACTGTATTATATAGTATAGTAAGTAGTTTTTAATTTTCCAAGTAACTTTGATAAAATATATATTTTAAGCTTAAAAAAGTTCGTATGACCTCGGGATTCAGCACTTAAACAATAAATCAATTAAATTAAAAAAAATCAAAATACCAGACTGCGTAAAAAGCGAACTAATTAATTATTTCTATCAATGTGAAACTATTTTTTATATTATTTACGTATTTTCTTTTTATTTATTTGTATTGGTGACTTTTAAATTGCGTTTAATTGTTAGTTCCTATCTATAAACACTATTTTGATGAGGCCTATAGATGTCTATGATGGTTAGAGTTGCAGTAAAGCTAGAAATCCTACATACACAACTTCTAGGTTGTGTAATATTTAAACGAAGCTTCTGACTGTAAAATAGTCAATGAAACATTGCCTTCAATTTGAAAGACCTATCCAATGATATGCCACTCAATAACGTGCGTAATTTTTTTTCGTCTGTACCGCCATTTTGTATTTTACGGCCTCCATTTTGAATTTATAAAAACAAAACCTAGCCTATAACCATCGGACGATTAATCCGAATCGATAGAGACCTCATTCATTAAAATCCATCCAGCCGTTGGGATATTTCGAGGGTATAAAGAAATCCACATACCCAGGTGCGCGAGAAACACATAACCCTTCTTTTCAGTCGGGTAATTAATGCGCTATTTTGAAAATTTTGATTAGTTCAGTAAAAAAATAATATAAAATAAAAGGATTGTGTTTTTTCTAACTTCTGATGGCTGCTGAAATGTAAATTCAATAGTCTGTAGGGGGGGAGGGGGGGGGGGTCCCATAGTCTTCTTAACTTGCACTACAGTTCTAAAAACATACAAAAACATTTTTTATTTTATTTATTTTTTTTTTTTAACTGAAAAATGATTAAAAAGATATTGAGGAAAAACAGAAGCATATTCAGTGAATCTAATACTGAATTTAACCAATAACCTTCCGTCATGAGAAATAAAGTTAAACTAGGGAACAGGAATTCTGCTTTTTCAGAATTTAGTGTCGCCTCCGGAATTTCCATTACTTCATTTTCTTCTTATGGAAATTATCTCTTCTATTATTATGAAACAGCCATTATAAATGAAGTGTTAGGTGAAGATGAAAGAGCAGCCGTAAAAAGTTAGAAATCTGATTTTCTGGTCAGAATTCTGGGGGGGGAGGGGGGGGGGGATGGCCGTGATTTTTTTTTATGGCTGCTTTTTCATCTTCGCCTAACACTTCGTTTATAATGGCTGTTTCATAATAATAGAAGCCAACAGTTCATCAGAAGAAAATTGGTTAAGCGGGACTCTACTGCAGTACAAAATATATTTCAATTTTAAGACTTAAAGCACACGTTTTATTTTATGTAAAATGACGTCATTCTCATCCGCTTAAGAATTCCACATTTACGGTCTACTATTAAACATCTACAGTAAAGCATGCATAGCACGTCACTATCATGAAATAATGTACAAATGCAGCAAAAAGATGCCGTTATTCAAGAAAATCGAAAAAAAAAACGGCTATCCAATGATTCATAGATACTTACAATTAAATATAGTATATAATAGCTGCATTGTTTTAACAGAAATCATGCGTTTATATTTTTTTTTTTTTCAAAAAAGCACATATTTTAATTGCATTTTCTCTCGGTTGTTACGAGAAAATGGCAACAAAAATATATAATTACTATTTTTAAACTATTTTCCCTTTACTTTCGATATAAATGGAGTACTTGAGTTGCCAAAATTAAACAAATGGTGCTGAAAACTACAAAAAAATTAATGTTTCAAAAATAAATGGAGATACAGTTTTCAAACAAAATGCATTTAAAATAACTTTTTTTTCCCAATACGACGGTATAAAAAGTGAAAACGTGCGATGCTTAGAAGTTTAAAAAATTGCTAAAGAATGTTTAATCGTAATGCTGTGTTTTTCAGATAGCTTCTGTAAGCTAACGTTATTTTTTGGACACAAAATAAGCTGGGAGAAAGAAATAGCATACCGTACCGGAGACTAATAAAAAGATAAAACAAAGATGTGTAAATCATACGCCGCAGTTTTATTTCCTTTTAGGTTTTAGATTATAATAAAATGTGTTTATCATAAATGCTGACATTCATGTAGTTGATGGAGGAGGATTGAAAGTAGGAGCCTCGGAGCACCCGGCTGCTGAAATTCATGAAGTGTTTGTGGCGGTTTGCTCCTGTAGGATTTGCAATAAAATATATCTAATTTTCAATGATCAGAAAATGACAAAGAAACTGAAAATTTCATATAACCGGGAAAACTCATAAATGTGTCCTCACCCCTCTCACTTTCTTTCCTTTTGCAAGAAATCGGGTTACCAATTCAGAACTATGATTTAAAGTATTTTTTTTTTTATTAATTTCAAAATAATAATATATTAAAACTGAAATATTCAAATATTTTCCAAACATATGAAAATTAATTTTTAAGGTAAAGAATGTATAAAAGTACAAACAGAAATTCGATGTATTTGTATCGTAACCCGAAATCGCTGTTAGCGGTCTCAGAGACTGCTGTATTTTTCCATTTTCACACGTCGTTTAACTATAGATGCTGGTTAAATTTTCTTTTATTTGGAGTCCCTTTATCTTCACTACTAACTTATGAGTAGCTGAATTTTAAAGATAATAGCCGTGTACATGAAGTTTAGTAGATAAATAGTATTTTGGGAGTTAATGTAGCATTTTATTCATATTTAGATTAAGCGGTCTCACAGACCACTCACTGCAGTTATGCGACAACATTTGTCACTCCGGTTACGGGTTAACCGGTCTGACAGATCGCTCACGGTAGATATGCGACAATATTTGTTACTTCGGTTACGGGTTAAATATAAAATTTTAATCTTTTTAACCATAAATACTCAATAAATTTAGAAATGTATTCGTAATTGTAAAAAATTTAAAATCAAAAATGCGTTAAAAAAAATCGTCGTCGACACCGCCGAAATACAATGCCTAACCCGATGCATGTTTCTGCTTCAATGTATTTTAATTAATTAGAAAATAATAATAAAAATAAACGTATACATTCCAATATTACCCAAGCATGCGAAAAATTAATTTTCCTTAAACTAATGCATGAAAAGGCAAACTGAAATTCGATGAATTTGGATTTTAAATATACAATTTTTTGTTTTGTTTTTACAACTATAAAAACGGAATCAATTTCAAGAAGAGATTCTCAATCGCAAACAGGACCAAAAAATGTCTTTCTCTCCCCCTTTAAAATAATTGCTTTTATCATATGAAATTTTTATATTCTGTGACAATTTAGATCCGAGTTATAAGTGTTTATGTTTAACGGGTCCTTATATTTATGCCATATTGAAAGTTGGGGGCTTCTGTTAAAATACCGTCAATGTCCTCTTCCCCATTATAAAGGTTACGTTTACTATACAAAGTGTTTTACGATAATTGTAGCTTGAGTTATAATTATTTTAATTTGTCAGCCGCTTATATTTTTGATACACTAAAATATGGAAAGGCTTTTATGAAAAATCTATAGAGCCTCGCCCTCCTCCCTTTAAAACTGTTACGTTAATCATATGAAACTTGTGTCGACAAATTAGATTTGAGTTATATGTGTTTTTGGATATCGGGCCCTTATATTCGCGCTATAGTAAAATTTATGTTTTTTTTTTTTTTTTTTTTTTTTTAAGACAATCAATGTCTTCTGTAAAATTATGTCACTTTTTGCACCAAAATAACTAGGAACTGAAATGGCATTGGGACCGATGTGTCGGGATCGAAGCCCTATGACCTAAACAGCAGGAACAAAGTCTCAGGACCGAAATGTACTCATGAATGATTAAATTTGAGTTCCTTCATTTTTAACATTGCATTCTCAATCATCAGATAATCTACAAAATTTTAAATACATTGCATGTATATTACTTATATCACAGAGATATTTAAGATCTATATGTTAAAAATAATGTGATATTGTCCCTTCGAGCGCGATAAGCATTTTTTTTTATATTTCGTAATAATTTAAACCTTATATATTAACTTTTTTCCGGGTATAAAACTTACTTAAAAAAAATAATAATCGTTTTGTAAAATTATGGTGTATGCACCTCTGTCTCATGACACCTCTCGACATCAGACTCTGTATAGCGCGTTTTTCCGGTCTGAATTAAAAAAGTAAAAAAAAAAAAAAAAGAAAAAAAAAGCGTATTTCCAGAAAACGATTAATTACGTAAAAATAACTAGAAAATTAGTAAATATGCAATTCTGCTTAAAAAATTCTATTATGTTTTTATAACATTATAAATTAATACTTACTGACATATAAATAGTTACTTATAATTTAGTTACATTCTTATAAACGTAACTGGGATTAACTTGCATTGAATTACAAGTAATTTTCATATCAATTTTAGAAATGCAATTAGAATTAACTCGTAATTGATTGCAATATAATTTAAATACATTTCATAGAATGTAACTTAGATTTAGTTATATTACATTACACGCTAACCAAATTTCATTCTGAGCAAACATAACTGAGATTAACTTGTAATACATTAGAATTTAATCTAAATTATATTTTAAAAACTGCAATTAGAATTAGTTCATAATTCATTGCAATTTAATTTAAATACATTTCACAGAATGTAATTTAGATTAAGTTGTATTATATTACACGTTAACCAAACTGAATTCTGAATAAACGTAATTGACACTAACTTGTAATACATTAGAATTTAATCTAAGTTATATTTTTAAAGATGCAATTAGAATTGATCTATAATCCATTACAAGTTAACTGGATTCTATAATTAAAAAAGTAATCGATTACAGGCTAATTGGGTTATATAATTAAAATCGAATATGAGTCATCTTGTAATATAGATTACATGTTAATTGAATTATACAATTAAAAATGTAATCTGAATCATCTTGTAATCCATTACAAATTAATCTAATTAAAATTTAAAAGAAAAAAAATGAGAATTGGTTTGTAATCTATTACACGATAATCAGATTATGTATTTCAAAAGTGTACTTAAAATTACTTTGTAATGCCTTACATGTTAATCAATTGCATTGTGAGGGGATTATAATGTATTTTAATCTATAATTTCATTACTTTGTAATCAGATTTTGCCCAACACTGCATGCACCTTCTGACGGTGTGTTCGCATCATTAGACGTGTTCTGGATCTTAGGACCCCTCCGAAGGGGTCAAACTTAAAGTGTCACAATTGTAAACAGATAGTGGGGCGTGGAAAGATTACTACGTTGCAGTATTTTGGATGACCTGTTTGCCGTTCATTTGCTATAAATTGGATACAGCATGAATTTAACTTTCACGACAAATTAACTGCAAGTTCAAAGTGTGGTGACTTCGGCCTTTGCGTTATCTTGCTGCCGTCTTGTTATGAACTTTCAGTCTTGTCATGCTGTGATTGCTGCAACTTGGCAGGTTTTCAAAGCAAGACTGCTGCAAATTAAATATGCTATCTGGGAAGGAGTTCATACGCGAACTCCTTCCCGTATGAAAGGAGTTTTTCCTTACAAAATTTTATATCTCACGCATTTTAGGCTATGCGATGAGATACATGAGGATCTACTGCATAGCTCTACAAAAATAGTTTTAGCGATGGTCCTATCTCAAGAACGAATGCTCGGAATTTCATATCTTTTAGAATTCTCACCTAGATGGCCATTTCATTTTGGCACTGTGATAGCGAATTCTGAAGTATTAAAGCATGTATGAGAGAGAAGGAAGTTTTGGGATTGCCTCGTTTTAATTATATAAACATCCTTGTAGTAAGTGAACTTTTGAGAAGCAAGGGTGCCAACGAAATATAAAAATAGTCGCATCTCTGCAGTGGATGAACATGTCGAGATTAAATAAGGAAAATATTGCTATTTGCAAAGAGCGGTGGCTATGGAATTTAAAAACTGCCACTGACCCAACTGTGCTTCCTGGTCTATAAGCAAACCCCATATCGGTGACAGCAGTAGTCCACGGCTTAAGTTCCCAAACGCATGTAAAAAGCTCTTAAACGTCCGTTCTTTGGAATCTAAATTGTTTTATTTATTTATCACCAAACCACCAAATACAATCACCAAAAATATAAAAAATAAGTGTCTCGATAAGCATATATATACAGTGTGATTCATAAATATCAAAACAATAGGCTTAGCTCCTTAATTAATGACCCTAGGTACATACTTCCAATTGCAAAGTTCCATAAAAAAGGTGAAAAATTGGATGAGATAAGTTACAACTCCATGGGAGGTCTATTTGAGAAAATACGAAAATTAAATTTTTATACGGCCCCCGTAGAGTAAAATTTCCAATTAGGAATTTTTTCCTTATCCATTCCTGAATTAAACACAAAAAGTTCCATCTTCATATCTGCAAAACTCATGGAGTTATGCCTGTTTAAATAATTCGTCAGGTTTTAAGGGATTAGACACACATTGAAATGCGTGTTACTCAAGAAACAATATTACTTTAAAAGTTCCAGGATACTTATAAAAAATATATTTATTGAGTTAGAATTAGATTTTTCTGTTTTTTGTGATGATTAACCATATAATTTGCAAATAAAATCACATCCTACAATTTCTCAGAAAGTTTAAAAATTTTAAAGTTATTATTACTTTTTTAATTGGGGTAATTTAAAATCGTTATAACTCGAAATAGTATCGTCGAATTTCAAACTTTTTTTCATTTATTAAAGAGGAAAATATAATTTTAATTTTGTTTCAGGATTTTTTTAAATATCAATATTAAAAATATTAAAAACACAAATTAAAAAAAAATTATGTAACTTATTTTTTAAAAAATCATATTTTCAAAAATAAATATATTTTCAAATTTGACGAAACAAAATTAATGTAAAATAATCAAATAGGTGATGTTCTGAGTTTGCACCTTTTTTTTTTTTTTTTTTTTTTTTTTTTTTTTTAACAATTCTTGACTTTAAAATGTAAATTAATAATTTAAATTAAATTTATTTTAATTACGCATTTAAATTAATAAATTTAAATTAATTATTTTTAAATTAATAATTTAAAACACATTTAAAGTTTTAAACAAAGATTGGCTCCTAATAAAATGTTTAAATGCTTTTTAAAAAATTGCAGGTGAGTATGTAACTCTTTCCTGTAGCTTAAACTTCCGATTCAGTTTAACTTTTGCCCTTTCCACCTTCTTTCTGTACTATTTAAAACAATGTTTTTTCTAACATACCGATTAAGAGTGTTTTCATAACTTTAACTTCAGGTAATAACTAATAACTTCAGGTTTTATATCGTCCTGGCGAGCGGTTAAAATAAGTCTGTATTCTGGGGCCGGACCAGTCTCGACCGGGCCTAATGTATTTTTCATACCGAACAGGGACTGGCTTCCTTTCTTCCTAGGTCTGCACGGGGCGAAATTTTCAGTCCCAGTCTCGACTCAACCCGTATTAAAATCATTCTATCAGACACACCTAATCCGTGCAAAAATCAGTAAAGTTTGGCTCAACCCAAAAAATTTACAAAGAATGCATATATTTTAAATCGCTATTACAATTAAAACATATTACCATTTACAATTAAACTTTAAAAATCGCTTTTAAAGGATAGTAGATTTTAATGCAAAAAAAAAAAAAAAAATAGTAAAACAAGTGAAAAAAGAACCTGCCTATTACGGAATCCTCTATAAAACGGAATAATTTTTTGATCCATGCAAAATGAATATAATAATACTTGAGAAAAGAATAGAATCCCAGATAGCATGAACAATTGCAGCAAGATTAATTTTTTCTTGATATTTTCTTGTCACGACAAATTTGAAGTAATAATATTGCCGCAAGGACACTACTAGGTAGACGGAACATAATCAATAGCTCCCTTGCAACGCAACTTTGCTGTAAAACTGATACAACACTGTCATAAAATAACGACGTAAGCGAAAAATTCCTTTTGTTGGAAGGAGAACAGATATCAACGCGCATGCGCGGAAATTTGACAAAGATAAATTTACAACACTTCTTTATTGAATCCCATGAAGCAGCGCCATTGGATTAGCGTTCAAGTAAAGAACCCAGATATAAAGGTATTTATTATTTTAATTATTCAAATGTGATTCGGATATTTTTGTATTTTTTCTGTACAAACTACAACTTATTTTGTATACAAATTCTAATAAATTAAAAAGTTATGTTTATTTACTGGGTAATGCTTACATTGTTAAAATAGTTTGGTTTTGGTCCATGTTAGGCATTATTGAAAATTTTAATTTTTAAATGAATTTTTCTCAACTTTAAGGGGAATTTCTAAGATATCGTTTTAATTAATATTTGCCTTTTTCTTGCTATTCACGCGGATCGAGCAGTGTTGAATTCAGATATTTTTCTCCGGGAGCAATTTCTGCGGCTCGGGGGGAGGGGAGGGCGACATTTCAGAGATTCGGTGTGGAAATCGCTTATTAAAAAGCATAAAATCTACCTTCCGGAGCGTAATTCAATGTTCCGGGGGGAATGCCCTCCTCTTGAATTCAGCAGTGCGTTCGAATGTATTTTTAAATTTAAATTATCTTTTCATGGTCATTAAACCCTTTTCTCTATATAAATATTAAGTATTTTAAACAGTTTCTTAGTGTGCTATTCTCCATGCTTCTTATCATGTACTTCTATTGTATCGCTATTTTCTAATTTTTATTAAAATTATTAACAGTATTTCCTTCCGGCTTCAGTTTTATTTAATTCTTTAAAAATTTCTCTTTTCTTTTGACATAACTGCTTGTTAATCGGATGTGTATAAGTCTTTTTATTTCCAATTTTTCTTAAATTTTAAATACGAATATTTTGAAATTGTTAATTTTTCGCGTCAGAAAACCGGGGCTTGGAATGTGCCAGAGCAAATGGGAACAATATTCCGGTTCGTAAAATTATGCCAAATATTGATCTGGTTTGCAGTGTTGTAATCGTAAAAAAATCAGAAGGTGTAGGCTAAAGTCATGAACGTCATGTCTAGAGTATATACGGTATAACTTTATTCGAGAAACCAGCGGTATACGGAATTTTTCTAAAAAAATCCAGAAGGTATACGGCGTTTACCTCCGTGTACCCTCCAATACACTCCCGCTGGTTTGTGAAATTATGGTAAATATCGTTCCGAATCGTTAAAACATATTAGTATTATAGTTTTATACATATAGCTTTTAACATTCAAGTTAACATTCATCAACAAGTAAAATTTAACATTCAAGCTAATATTAATTCTATGGATGCGGATATTTATTTTATTATTATTATTCAGGGCCGTGCGAAGAGAAAACTGCGCCCGGGGCAGCGTGTCAATTTGGCGCCCCCCCCCCCCCCAACTTCAAAATTGATAAAGGGAAGAAACTGAAATAAATTATATTGAATAAATATTTTGCGTTAATTTTAGAACTTTAAAAGATTTAATTTTAATTCAGAAATTCCAAACAACTAAATAACAGTAAAGAAAATTGCACTTATTTGTTAATGAGATCATAATGCTTTGTGATAGATTTTTCTTAACCTTTCTCACATATTTTTCTAGCCATTTTTAGTTGTTGTTAGTCTTTAAGCTGCAGAAAATGGGTAAAAATCGCTAAGAGCCAGGTTGGAAACAAGTGGTCCCTTCAACCGATAAGTGCTAAAAAAGCAAAACACACAAAAAAACCTGCAGAACATAATGTAAAAGATAAAAATACAATGTTTTAATTATCAGAAAATAAAGTATAATATCAGGCAAATACATTTACTTCCATTTTATTTTTCTTGCGTTTAGGGTAGCAAAATCGTTTATTATTTTATGTGTAAAGATTGCGTCACACTGAATTTTATAGAAAGTAAACTCGGGTTGCTTAATCTCTCGACTCATAGTAGATCTTAAGTAGTTTTTTACTATTTTATTGTTACTGGAATACTTTTAAATTATGTACGCTGTCTCCATGTTTTTGTAATTCCTTGTTCTCCCTAAGTTTTAAAATTATGGAGCAACTAAAGAATTTCTAAATGATCCATTTTATAAAAGTTCTTATCTAATGATAGAAATAATGTTTTCGCATTTAAAATCTCGCTTAACAATTCAAGTCCATGCAAGCCAGCAATAAAGAGAAATATCCAGGCAATATTAACTTAACAGATTTTCGGTTGATTTTAGATTCGCACCAGCCAGAAACTCAAATTCTTGTTATACATTTCTCAGTTTCGTAAACCTCCAGATCAGTTGCACGGTTATAGTGTCTATGTAACACGAAATCCTTCACTGTCATATAAATCTCCACTTTCATCAGGATTGACCGGGAGCCGGCAGCACAGACACATGGTTCGTACGGATACCGTTATTTTTCCAGGTGAACTACCACTATCTTTTTATAGAAAAAGAAATCTAGGTTAAATGCGCAAAATCGCCTTCTTTTAAGAAGAGATTTTCTATATGATAATACTGGTGCCGAAAAATTTTCTATTCTGCAAAATTCAAGGAGGCGTGCGAACCATGAGGCAACCACCTCATCGAGTTGGAGGCTGAAATTCCAGAATTAGCTAAAACTCGATTCCCATATTAAAACGCAATCCGTCTGCCAAGTCATATCTTGGTGCAAAACACCTGAAAACCCGATTTTAGTGGCTGACTTGTAGGTTTACCATTGTGTTTTCCTGCTGCCAGTCCTCCATGTTTTCACACCTTTTGGAGCAGGAAAACGCAATGGTAAACCTACAAGTCGACCGCTAAAATCGGGTTTTCAGGTGTTTCCCACCAAAATATGACTTGGCAGGACGATTGCGTTTTAATATGGAAGTCGAGTTTCAGCTAATTCTGGAATTTCAGCCTCCAACTCGATGAGGTGGTTGTCTGTGCTGCCAGCGAGCTTCGTAGTCAAATTGTTCTACGAATTTTACGTTTTCTGTTTTGCTCAAATGTGTCGTCTAGTTGCAAAACCGGCCAACTCCTGTACCGGCCTCCAATTTGTTTTTTTCGGTTTTTTTTAGTTCTAAGCAAAGGTTTCTATCATCTGGAAACGATAAACCATGCAAAAACATGTCAATCCCTGTGTTATATGCGTTTGAAAATCACGATGTGGTGCAAAAGCGGCCAAATCCTTCAGCCGGTGAGTTTCAAAACCGGCCATCTCCATATCCGCTTGCTGATGCTTCTGCTCGACCCCACAATAACTTCTCACTTGTTGATTAGATTAATGTTATCGTGTTTTCTCTCGCCTGTGACTGTTCTCCCTTGGTGCATGCAAATTTTCTAATAATTTAGCTTCGTGTTTTCTCCGACTATGGAAGTGTTTCTGGAAGAAGTGTCTACTAATCAACCAAGGAAGCGGCATAGTGGATCTACGACGTGGTAAAGGAGAAAACCCAAATTCCAAAGGTATTATAACCTTTTGATAACCAGGGGTGATTTATCATTTTTTGACGCCCTAGGCCAAAATACTTTTCCGCGCCCTCCCCCCCCTCCCCTTCATAATACTGTAAGTGAATTTTCTTTGACAAATTTAAGAATTTTTAATCTATTTAATTAATTAATAATATATTTAAATTTTGCTTTATAAATTTTAGTATTTTGAGGATTGTAGATTGGAAATGAATGGTCTTTTGTTACACTTAAAATCTGAGAGAATTTTGTGTTGGTGTATCGAGAAGTAGAAAAACTGTTTTAAATGTAATTATTACAAATTCATTTTTTATTTAACACTTTTCGTTAAAATTTTAAATTTTTCTTATTTCATTAAATTAAAAAAACTTTAAAAGTTCTTAATTTTGCGAACCCTACGTAACGTACGCCCCTTGGCCATAGCCTAAGTTGCCTTATGTGTAATCCACCCTGGGGATAATATAATACATAATTAATTGATAACATAATAACATCATAGTTAGCATATTTTGATTAATTAATTATCATGATGTCATAATATTTTATTAATATAATAACTTGCTTACGTTGATTCAGTATTCTTTTATCCCTCCAGACCGTGTTTCAGGCTCAAATTGAAAGGAGATTGAAGAAAATCGAGTCCCTCACTCAGCCCGCAAAGTATGAAGAAATTTTATCTGAATATGGAACAGTTTTCAAGTCGTGAAGAGACCGACCATGATTGGAAGAACAGCAATTTCTTCCCCAAACCACCTGCACTGTGACATTTCAAATTTGCTTCTACGAAAAAAAAAAAATCATAACAGAATATAAAAATAAGCTGTTGGTGCAATGGGAGGTCATCTGCAAATCTGAGGTAGAAGTCAGAAAGTCTGTTCTCAAGAGTAAGAGAAGTATTATGAACAGCAAGCTCGAGGACGTGGCTCTGGATACCGTGGGGAAGCCTCTGAAACTTCGGGATGTCCAAAACTTACTGACGAAACATTTCGGACCAAATTGGGATGCTGGCAGGCGGTTATTTTTTTTACAAAAATATATTGGCATCAGCTGCTTAAAAAGCAGAAAGCAAAGATGATGAAGAAAAAGACGCATGGATGGACCATCATGACGAAATTTGTGAGACTATCGAAAACGATGAGACCACTAAAGTTTGAAATTGTTTGCACATGTACATAGTATGATTTTTGTTTAAGTTTTTAAAATTTAATAATTTTATTTAAAATAATATCATCTCATTTAAATCATTTGTTTAGTGACATTTAAATCAGTTTTAACAGCTAGTCAGTTAGTTTTAACTATTAGTCAGTTTTAACAATCAGTAACTTTGTAAAAGTCGTTTTACGTTAATAACTTTCCTAAAGTTCTTTTTGTTAAATAACATTAAGTTAAACAAAACATTTTTGTGTATTTGCAACCCCTAAAACCCAATGTCAGATTAAATTTAGCAAAAATTAATTTCTGGTTTGTTGCAAAACCGGCCAACTCCAAAGTAAGTTGCAAAGGCGGCCAAATCCAAAACAAAGGCCTAAATAACCATTTCCCTTCATGTGCCCCTGCCACCTTATTTCGTGTTTTGAAATATACTGCCCTAATGACTATAAAACTGAAGAGTTTTGGTTCCAAACTTAATTTGGCTAAGTGTGGTAAAAAATCAGCTTTTTCTCAAAATTTTATTTTTTGGAGATGGCCGGTTTTGCAACTAGACGCCACAAATAAGGACTCTACATTTACGGACATAACCAAATCTTCGCTTTCTTGTTCAAAAATTTCCTCTCTTATTGTCTGAAATGTGTTTTTTAATGTTTCAATTAGTTTGTTGGCGATCAAAACATTGACAGTTTTTCTTCTTCTTTTTTTTCGTAATAATAATATTAACTTTTTCTAATTCATTTAAAATTCTGTGTTAAACTACTAGGCCGTAAAAAAGGGGGAATTTATTTATTTGCTTTATTAAGCTTTTTGCTCCTGAGTCAGTTTACTCAATTTACTTCATTTCTATAAGGTCTTTCAGAGCTTTTAAAATCTGTGGCAATTGTTTGTAAACTGCAGATATAGCTCTATTTTTTCGTGACCATAGAGTATCGCAATATTTCTTTAAATAAACTGATAAGTGGGACATAAATATATCCCATCTTTCAGAAGAAGAGAAGAAAAAAACAAACACATTTTATACAGTTCCGGACCAGGGGCGCCATTTCAGAACTTTCTTGGGGGGTGGGGGAGCAAAGATTTTTTGAGGGAAGTTACATAGCTAAGGGTAGGATCCGGGCGTCTGTCCCCCCACCCCAAACGAGAAACGTAAACTGAATCATACTTACAAAAACAGTAAAAACATTCAATACGGAAACTCAAGAACAAATGAAATATTTCGTTTCAAACAGCGGGTAAAATTGCAATATATTGAATATGAAAAATTTTCTTTTTAGACAGGATTCTATTATAAACTACACTTTTACAGAAATCCTCAAAGACTGATAAACCATCCACTCTATAGTATAGCTCTGAAAAGAGATGTATTACAATAAAACTTGTGAAAACGAAGCCTGTCTATAACAGAATTCTTTCTCAAAGGGTAAAAGAATCAAATTTCGATGAAAAAACATCATAGAATTATACTTGCTGAGACAGAGACCCTAGTCCCTTTCGATTTCTTTTTTTCAGATATTACTACAGTGGTGCCATTTAAAGAGTTTCCTGGCGAAGAACAACCAAAAATTTTCTTTGAGGGACAAGGAACGTGCAGAATTGCACAAAGTACAGAACTGCACAAATCTCACAGAAAATGGGAAAATACCGCACATTAAAAAAAACTCTGCGCGATTTTGTCTCCTTAACATCTTTCACGGACATGTAATTATCCAGCGAATATTTTTAATTTTCGCGAAAGTCCACGATTTTTTTTTCTTTCGAATTCAGCAAAATCAATTCGTCAATGGGTTACAAAAAAAAAAAAAAAAAAAAAAAAAAAATCACGCATTTTGCAAATTTTGAAAAAAAAAAAAAAATCCCGAAATCGTAAGACAAAAATCGCTAATTTCTCCAAACTAGAGTGGGAAATATTGCTAATTTCATCAGAGATCGCGAAAAGAAATGCAGATTCGTCAAATGATTGTACAAACCCAAATCACGAATTTTGTAAAAGGATTGCAAAAAAAAAAAAAAAAAAAAAAAAATCGCGAATTTCGTCAAAAATTTGCACAAAAAATCACGAAAATTTAGTCAAACAATAGAGGGGAATTTCTTCAAACAATCGTGAAATAAGATACAAAATTTCGTCTAACTATCACGGAAAAATTTACAAATATTATTAGTCGGTGGCAGAAAAAAAATTACGAATTTTGTCAAAATATCGCAGAAACAAATATGGAATTTCGTCAGTTGGTCGCGGAAAAATATTGTGAATTTCGTCAAATTGTCGCAAGTAAAAAAAAAAAAACAATTTCGTTAACGGTTGCAGAAAAAACCCCGTGAATTCCGTGAAACGGGCGCGGAAAAAATCGCAAATTTCGTCAGATGATCACGAAAAAAGAATCACGAATCTCATTTAGTCATGAAATAATCAGCCCACGAATGTCATGAATAGGTCACGAAATTTGCAACTTTTGTGATCTATAGTGATAAGAAAATTTTGGTTAGTGATTTTCTGAAAGTAAATGTAAGGTAAAGTGTTAATCGTTTCGGATTGCGTTTTCACTATTTTGAGGTGGTTTCATGTTAATACTATTTTCAAAGAAATCCTGGATATTTTTCAGATGAAGAAGCTACATATTTGAACATTAACGAATACCATATATATATATCTTCCTTTTTCTACATGAAACGTAAAGTTTATATTAAGGATATAATTGTAGACTTCTTTTACAATAATTATGTTAAAATACAGATTAATTTTCTTTTATTTCGGGTCAGGTTGACATTCAATGGATATCTTTTAAGCGGTTTTCGGATTTACATGAAATTACAATCCTGAGTCAGGTAGGTTGACGTATTTTCTTCGTTGCGAGGGAAGTACACTTTAAGTTTTTGGATTGTGCTTTATCTCTTTCGGTCAGAAAAGGGATGACCTGGTTTTTCACAAGGAAATCCTGAATATTTTTCAAATGAAAAACTATATATTTGACTATTAATGGTGGCCCATAATAATAATCCATGTGTTCATTTCTGTACATAAGGGATAAAATTTTAGACTACTTTATTTTAAACGTGTTAAAATATGGAGTAATTTTCATTTAATTTGGGATTTGTGGAAGTGTGTCTTTTTTGGGTTAAGAAATTGTTTTGTCGAGTGCATGCAGACTCCATTCCTAGGCGTTGAAGAATTTTGAGAGTGTACCATATATAATATGATTTAATAAAGCAAACATTTAAATAATTTGATAACATAGCAAGGATTGCAGTAAATATAATGTGACACTAATAATCCAATAAATGTAAAAAATTCGGATAATTAAGAACTTGAATTATACTCGCCCCTTCAACTCACCACCCGCCCCCCTAAAAAAAAAAACTATCTGAAAAAACTCTACCCCTGAATTTCTAGCCATGAGAGGACTAGTTTTCCTATGATCAAGTTGTACACAACTGAGAAGCAATTGATAAAAGAAAATGTCTCTGATGTATATTTAAATTTAGCCAAAGTACGATATATGTCTCACGAAAGTGCGAATAGGAAATTTTTCTGATAATTATTAATTTCTATGCATAAAGCATTTATTTAATGCATATGTTTTTATTACAATCAAATCTGATAAATTATGTTAGCGTTTGAGCAATTTTTTAATTTTTGTTTGAGTATGACAATTGATGCTTGATAAATTTTCTGAAAAATCAAATTCCTTGGGGGGGGGCTATTGCCCCCCGCCCCTCAAATGGTGCCCCTGTTCCGGACATTTTGGGCATAAACCAGCAGCACGAACTCAAAGTTTAGAGAATGTGCAGAACATGGTAAAAAATAGACGAATTTATTTACTTTTCGACGATTGGAGCTTACACAACATTATATTGGGAAGCCATATTTGCAACATATCAAAACATTGAGCTCTGTAGGGTTGATATTGGTATTGTTTATGACGGCCGATTATCTACAAGTTGGATATAGTAGACCGGAGTGGGGTGGGGGTGCCTCTGTAGGGTCTTTCTAAGGGAACCTAACCCGTATTTACGCAAGGTTCGAAGAAAACTACGGACAATTTCGAAACGATTAGGCTTACATGTGCGATTGGGTCGAACTCAGCACCTCCCGTCTACCATTTTTGAGAACAGAACCTCTCGTGCAGCTGTGAATGTCGAGATTGTCGGACATTAGCTTATCTAAAATTCTTGCGCTATTTTTTTTTCTTGACTTGATGTAGTCAATAAACCTTTCTACGATTCGAAATTTTCCATTTTCGGTATCATATAACTTGCGTCATTTGTTCTTTGTGAGGTGTACTGGATTCCTAAACTGGACTGTGTTTAAAATTCAATAACTTGCAAATGGTGGCAATTATTATAAGAAATTCTTGCAAGAGGGTTATGTAAGATATCAGAAGTATTTTTACAGCGGTTCTCGGTTTTAGTTCCAAATAGCAGAGATAGGTGGCAAGAAATAATCTCTCAATGGAGGTCTAAACTGAAATCCCCTAGCATCATGCGAAGGAAGGAGGCTAAATATATAGAGTAGGCCCCCAAAATAAGATTGTATTGGAGAATGAGGCACACTCTATATATTTAACCTTCTCTTTCCGCATCAGAGTTGGGCGATTTAAGTTTTGGCTTTGATTGAGCACCTATGGCGCTAGATGTTGTCTTATAGTGCTTGTGTGGTTATACATTGTTAGCATAATTGTCAATTCAGTATAAACTTGATTGACTTTCACGAATATAATTTAATAAAGTATACTGCTGTAACCTGAATTTACTATAAACCTGTTTATTTCTTCAACAAATCATCGATATTTATGTTGTAATATGAAATTGTAAAACTGCGGTATAATAATTCAAAAAGTCCTTTGTAACGCGAGCGGCTAGTGGATTTGGTTCTCCCCTCAAAGTTGCACTATCACTCTAAAGCGTAGCTAAGTTCCCGAGGTAGTCATTTCTGCTTGCAGCGCCATCTATAGTTGCTATTTGGAACTAAAGCCGGGAATCGAGGTAAAAAAAGGACTACTGACATTTTACATTATTTTCCCGCAATTTTTTTCTTTTTTTTTTTTAAATAGCTGTCGTCATTTACAGGTTATTGAATTTTAAAAACAGTCAATCCATTTTAGGACACTCGGTATATCGAGTGAGATCGACCGAAATTGAAAAAATACCTTGCTCTATGAATTTCTTCTACAATCATTTTTCTTACTTCATTAGCAAGAAGGCTCATAATTTCATCCTGAATATATTTCACCATTATCTTTTTCACTTTCAATAATTTTTCCTTTTGCTCTTTTCAAATTTGCTGTCGATTACATGATTTAATTTTAAACGTCTCCCAAGTTCATTTTAGCGAATGCATGCATTGCTGTGTTCTAGAGCATTTTTATGCTCAGGAATTTTAGGATTTAATTTTTTCCACTTGAAAAACCCACAATCTGGCTTGGCTAACGTTGGAGGGCGATCATGATAATTGGTGAATAATAAACAGAGAAAACAAAATATAGTGATTCCCTTATTTAAGTTATCCAATACTAAGCCGCAATCACCGTTAATAATTTCTCCACTAGGTGTAATTTTCTGTAACGTCAGTTTGAAAAATTTTCGTCCTTCCTAGTGAAAAAAAAAAAAAAAAACGGAAATTAGTAGTACAAATTTGGCGCCCCCTGAATTTCCGCGCCCGGGGCGACCGCCCCCTTCGCCCCCCCTTTCGCACGGTGCTGTTATTATTATTATTATTATTATTATTTTTTTTTTTTTTTTTTTTTTTTGCATTTGAAAGCTGAGGTGGATCTGTACAAAGATCCTTTTGCACTTCACATATTTCGGGCTCACATTTTAATTTTTTTTTTTTTTTTGCATCGGATACATCTGGTTGATACATATAGTTGTGCAATTGTACCTTTTCGGGTTTTTATGCTATTTTTTATATGCAGATACTTTCAATTTTGAAACCTGTTCTGAAAGTGAAACTGTACTCATATAAAAGAAAACTGTAACCAAAATCGAAAAAGTACAAAAGCACAACAATATATATAGTCCTCAGGTATCCTATGCAAATATATATATTATTTAAGCTGTATAGCATTTTAGCTGTAAAGATTTCTCCCATATACTAACTTTAGCGTTCGAGTCTTCGCGTGACTATAGTGTATATATAGTATAATTATGTAGTGGGTTAAGTATATGTATATGTAATGTTACGAGACTAATTCAGTTACGCGAAAACACGCCGTTCGCTAATATTAATACAATGGGAGAATTTTTTAAAGCTATTTTCGTTTGCATTTTAATATTTTATTTTTTTTATTTTATTATTATTATTATTTTTTTTTTTTTTTTTTTTTTTTTTTTTTTGCATTTGAAAGCTGAGGTGGATCTGTACAAAGATCCTTTTGCACTTTTTTTTATTTTGTTTACAAGTATTTTTAATTAGAACACTTTCACTTTCGGAATCTGTTTCGAAAGTGAAAGCATCCTCATAAAAAAAATCCTCCAAACAAAATCGAAAAAGTAAAAAACTGTCTCTTTTGAGATCGACCTCAGCTGTCATATGCGAAAAAAACAAGTTGGAAATTGCTTGTCAAACGTGGCAAATGAGGTAGGTGCGTTCGTACTATAACTAGCTTTATAAATATTTTTTGCACCACATATTCTACTTAATGTATATTTTAGCGCACTTCATAAGTGCATATCAATTTCATTCTCTTCGAAAGGCTGTAACATCATTAAAATGCACTTGCAATAATTTTTCCCATTAGCCGTAATGTAACGGAAAACTTTTGAATGTCCCTGTAATTAAACTGTACATCCGATTTTCACAAAATTTGAAATAACTCGAATAAATTTTGCAGCAATTATGTATTTAAAATTTCAGACCATTCGGTTGGGTAGTTTTTGCTCTGTTATATGCGGACGGACAGACAGACGGACCGAACGACGGCTATAGGTGCTACGTATTTATATAATTACGAATGCACCAAAAAATCATTTAAAAATAATCAAATGAAAACGAGATATTTTTAAAAATTTCTCCCACATAATTAACATTACCGAACAAGTGTTTTCACGTGACTCTTACACTAGTCATGTGGAGAAATTCGAACGCTAATGTTAATCCTATGTGAGGATTGTTTACAGATTTCTCGCTTGCATTTTAATATTTTTAAAATATTTTTTGCATAGGGTACCTGATGTCGATAACTTTTATCGTGCATTTGTACTTTTTCGATTTTGGTTGCAGTTTTTTATATAAGTATAGTTTCATTTTCAGCACCGATTCTAACCGGTTTCAAAAGTCAAACTATCTTGATATGAAAAACTGTGACCAAAATCGAAAAAATACAATCGCACGATAAAAGTTATCGAACTCGTTAAAATTTCTTTGCGTTACTAGTTTTAACCCTTTAAGCGGAAAAACTCGAACGCTAACTTTAAACCTATCTATCTTGCTCACATTTTAATGTATTTTTAAGTGATTTCTTTCGGATAGGATACCCGAGGTCGAAATATATTGTTGTGCGTTTGTTCTTTTTTGGTTTTGGTAACAGTTTTTCAATATGCGGACACTTTTACTTTCGTAAGAGGTTGAAACCTGGTCTGAGAGTGAAACTATTTTCGTATTAAAAAAACTGTAACCAAAATCGAGAAAGTACACAAACGCTAACATTATATATCAACCTCAGGTATCCTGGAAAAAAAATCGTGTAAAAATATTAAAATGCAAGCGAGAAATTTGAAAAGATTTTACCCATAGGTTGAACATTAGTGATCCAATTTCTTCGCGTGACTAGTGTAGACCCTTTACACGGAGAAACTAAAGTTAAATCTATGAAAAATTTTTTTACAGATTTCTCACTCACATTTTAATATTTTTAAATAATTTTCGTTAAACAGGATACCTGAGGTCGATATCTATTGTTGTGAGTTTGCACTTTTCTATTTCGTTTGCATTTGTTTTTTTATATGAGGATAGTTTCACTTTCACAACACGTTCCAACCAGATTCAATAGTGAAAATGCCGCATAAAAAAAAAAAAAAAAAAAAAAAAAAAAAAAAAAAAAAAACTGAACAAAATCGAAAAATTACAAACGCACAACTCTATCGATAAAAGCTATCGAACTCACGTACCCTATGCCAAAAATCTTTTAAAAATATTAAAATGCAAGCGAGAAATCTGAAAAGATTTTTCCCACAGTTTTAACATTAGCGTTAAAATTTAGGATAGGATACATGAATGCATGAATATGCATAGGATACATGAAATATCGACCTCATGTATCCTATGCATATATATCTCTATCATTTAAGCTGTACAGCTTTATCGCGGTGAAAATTTATCCCACATACTTCACATTAGGGTTTGAGTTTCTTCGCATGACTAATGTAGGTTCTTAAGAAATCTCTTTAGTCACGGGGAAAAAGAAAAACGCTGATGCTAAGTCTATGGGAGCGTTATTTTCAAATATCTCGCTCAAATTTTAATTTTTTTGAATATTTTTTTTTTTTTTTTTTTTTTTTTTTTTTTTTTGCATAGGATAGCTGAGGACGATCTACAACCGTGCTAGTTTTTACTTTTTCGATTTCGGTTTCAGATTCTTTTTTAAAAAATACTATTACTTTCGGAACCGGTTCCGAAATTAAAGCTATCCTATTAAAAAAAAAAAAAGAAAAGAAAAGAAAAATAATCAAAATCGAGAAAGTAAAAACTAGTCCGGTTGTAGATGATCCTCAGCTATTCTATGCAAAAAAAAAAAAAAAAAAAAAAAAAAAAAAAAAAAAAGAAAGAAAAAAAAATTCAAAATTATTAAAATTTCAGAAAGAAATTTGAAAAAAACGCTCCCATAGACTTACCATTAGCGTTTGACTTTTTCCAAGTGACCAGTATGGGTTCTTAACCCTTTAAGACCGGGAGTTTTTTTGGTAGAAATTGAAAGTTTGGGTGGTTTCCCTTTATCGATAGGATCGTATTTGATTGAAAAAAAAAATATAAAAAAATATCCGATGTCAGGTTATGACAAGAGAGGACCCGCACAATTGTGTGGATTCGGCCTTAATGTAGCCGTTTTTGGGCGAAATTTACACAATTGTGTAGTTTGGGATTATGTGTGCAAATATCTGAAAATAAAAGTTTAAGCAAAAAAAGTTGTTTATTGAGATAATTTTCATCAGCCACAATGAAAATATTTGAAACAATTTTTGTTTTTGGACAGACCACTACAAATTCATTTTCTGAGACGTGCTCAATGCTCGCACCCCTCTTAAGAGCCTTTGACAAATGGTATGCCCTTTACTTCGTGTGGATTGCACCTGATCCTTCAAATTTCTTTTTTTTTAGTTTTTCCAGCAGCGGTATTTTGTTGAAATACCGATCGAAGTACATAAAACTAGGTCTGAACCAGAGTAAGGACTACAGCAGGTCCTAAGCCTAGATCCTTGTGGACCAGGTCTGTATTTTCCCACTGGTATAATACAAAAATTAAAACTATCCCAGATGATGCTGTTACAACAGAGTGTGGTTTGTTTTTGAAATACTACTTTACTGAGGCACGTCCTAAAAAATGGAATAGTCTGCTCATCTATGGAAATTTTTCCCTGATTTCCTGATAAATTCAAACAGACATTACAGAATCTGTCGAGCATTTGCTGAACTTTCCATAATTTATGATTTATTCCTGGTGGTTTACTTGCTGTGTCGACAAAATGGAATGAATTTATCAAACTTAAAAATCAATCTCGTGGTATGCATATAACTCATATAAAACTTATAAATCATATATGGCATCTATAACTCAGAGCAGAAACATACAGTTCGTTACATGTGCTTATTATATATCTAATACTATCCATTTTAAATAGAAATCATGAATAGTACAAACCTATTAATTTAAAATTGGTCCGCTTTAAAAATGTAATTAATAAAAAATAAATTGCTAAAAACATGAGTTTAAAAAAATCACTTAAAAAATAAAATTTTATATATGAGGAATTGTATCTATTTTGGAAATGGTAAATGCCGGACCCGCACAATTGTGTGGGTCATTGGTTTTTCAACTTTTGTGAAGCCTAATTAAATTTATAAAAGACAAAATCAATTAAAATCATGAATAAACTGTATGAAAAGAAAAATTAAATCTAAGCAAACACTATAAATCATATTTAAAAGAAATTACGACAGTACATACTTTTTGTCTATTGCTGTCAGATGATATAGTCTTTTTTAAAGCAGAAAATCTATCCCTGTATTGTAGTTGGTACCCCCTAGTTGTGTCTTATCAAAACATCTAAAGCCAATTAACTCATATAAATGTGCAGATTTGGTTTTAAATCGCACGAAAACAGGAAATAGTCATTCTCTTTTACTTTAGTATCGCCCGCACAATTGTGTGGGTCAAGTTGGTTGGTTGGTTGGTTGATTTTTGACGGCCAATTATCTACACTAGGGATATAGGCCCGAAAGGGGGGGGGTGTGCCCTCCGTGGGGGTCTTTCGAAGGGAACCTAACCCGTATTTACGCATGGAAATCCATGGCTCGAAGAAAACCACGAAAACTCTGAACGATTAGGCCGACGGGCGCGATTGGGATCGAAGTCAGCACCTCCCGCCTACCAGCTTCGAGAGCAGAACCTCTCAGCCACTTGTGGGGCGTGTGGGTCAGGGCTTAAAGGGTTAAGAGGCTACTTCAGTCAAGCGGAAACACCCATTCGCCAATGTTAATCCAATAAGAGAAATTTTTTAAGGTAACTCGGTTGCATTTCAATATTTTTAAATGATTTTTTTTATATACTTTCACTTTTGGAGTCGGTATAAACAGTGAAAAGAGTGAAAGTGTCCACACAAAAAAATAAAAAGAAAGAAAGAAAATAAAATAAAAACTTCAACGAACTTAAAATAAAGTAAAAAACCACAATTGCAGAAATTGACCTCAGCTATCCAATGCAAAAGAAAAAGTATTTTTAAAATATAAAAGTACAAACGAGATATTTTAAAAAATTTATCTCGTTGGATTAACATTAGCGATTCGGTCATTTTGCCTAAAGAGTTATAATTTGTGATCACCTTTAGAACTGTAAACAGGATTCTTAAAAATAGTAAAAATTTAACTTGTAACTTTTAAAATGCACTCTATTGTTTCTCTCTTTTAGGATGCAAAGACACGGAAATAATATAGAGAAGAATGTTAAATAATTGTATGTTAATTTGGTAAATATTATGTTAATACTTTGTGTTATAAACTATTATTTGTAACTGTGTGAAAATAAACTTTGTAATTTTATAGCTTGTATTGTTTTATTATAACTTTGTTCTTTTTAAATTTTTGAAACTTTTCAAATATTTTGTTGTTGCGGAATTATATTTATTCAGATTTGAGGATAGGGAAATTCCAATGTTTTTAATGAGTTTTTTTTCTCCTGAAAGTTAATATGTTTTAGTTATATTCCACTCTGGCCAAAAAGAAATGAAAATAAATTATAATTCCTTTAATACAATTGTATATGAAATTAAAATTGTGTGTGTGTGTGTGTGTGGGGGGGGGGGTATACTCATCTAGGTTTGCTTCGAATTGGTTATGTACATGGACCACTTATTTTTAGATAATGTTTTTAATTACCTTCTAAGAATTAGAAGGGAATAAGCAAATAATTCAGAATTGGCGATTCTAATAAAACTTCTAAACAAATTAAGGTATATTATTGGAAGTTATTGGGGCTTACCAGGTAGTTGAATGGTTAGCCCTGTGACCTCCGATTCAACTATGTCGGGTTTGATTCCTGCGGGTGTGGTAGTATATTTGCGGTGATTTGGAATCTACTTTAAACTATTAGTCCTTGTTTACTCGGTCTATATAGCATAAAAATATCAAGCATTTGACAAACCTCCGATTATATGGAATCCTGCACAAAACTCGCACAACCTTCAAAAGTACGGCTATTAGCGTACAGATAAAAAATATACAATCAAAAATTGAGTAGAAATGCAACAACTGGTGGCCATTCACCAAAGTTTGGGAAGAATTTCATTTTGATATTAAAAATGAATATTCGATGAGTCCTTAAAGAATAAAGTTCTTTTATCATGTTTTGGGAGCATTTTTAACTCGGAGAGCGGGAGGGGCAAGAAATGAGTAGAAATGCAACAACTGGTGGCCATTCACCAAAGTTTGGGAAGAATTTCATTTTGATATTAAAAATGAATATTCGATGAGTCCTTAAAGAATAAAGTTCTTTTATCATGTTTTGGGAGCATTTTTAACTCGGAGAGCGGGAGGGGCAAGAAATGAGTAGAAATGCAACAACTGGTGGCCATTCACCAAAGTTTGGGAAGAATTTCATTTTGATATTAAAAATGAATATTCGATGAGTCCTTAAAGAATAAAGTTCTTTTATCATGTTTTGGGAGCATTTTTAACTTGAGAAGCGGGAGGGGCAAACTAAAAATTTTAAGTATGTTAAAAGACGGGTATCAATTATTATTATTATTATTATTTTTTTTTTTAATGATTACCATTTGCAAATCGATACGATCATTTGTTACATAGTTACGACAAGTTTTATGAATACGAAGTCGAAAGCTATAATTTGGTGCAGGCAAAGTAGGTTTTACAGCAGCAACTAATAGCCATTCAAGAAACTATATCTGGTAAGAACTTCGTTTTGGCACTAGAAATGAAGATACGATGAGTCCCCTCAAAATAAAGCTGTTTCATCGTGGGGTTCTTTTTGAGCAGGCGGGGGGGGGGGGGGGGGGGGGCTTTAACACGGCATGGACGAACAGAACTTATTTTTTAAATGTCAAATGGGGTATCGTTTGTTATGAACTTTTTTATTCTGAATCAAATGATATCGCACGCAAGCCGATACGATCATTGTTTACAAAGTTAGGCCAGGTTATAAGTAGTGGATTAATGACTTGGAAATAAACTCAAAATTATCCTGATTTTGATTATTGATATTTTGAAGACATTTAATAGTTTTGAGATGACTTAATATGACATAAAAAACTCTTTTTAAGCGTAAAATAAATGTGACAAAACTATGCTAAAAAATATATATATAATTTTCCACTTTGCATTGATAAAATCTTTTCTGTAACTTTCTTATAAATGTTCGTATCGACTTGCCGATAATGTTATTCAAATACATACGAAACGATATCCCACTTAATCTATTTAAAAAAAGTTGAATTTTGGCCCCTCGAGCTAAAATGCCCCCCCCCCCCCCCCCAAAAAAAAAAACAAAAAAAAAACACGGTAAAACAACTTTACATTTTGGAGACTTATCGGATCTTAATTTGTAGTGCCAAAACGAGGTTTGTCTCAAGCTTTCGTGAATAGCAATCACTTGTTACTGTAAAAACCTATCTTACCTGTAAAAGACTTTGTATAAATAAAACCTGCCGTAACTTTGTAAGAAATGATCGCATTGACCTGCTGATGATTTCACCTGATTCGGAATTATAAAAAACATAATAAACAATATCCCATTTCACCTACTTATTTATTTATTTTTAGTTACCCCCCCCCCTCCCTGAGCTAACAATGCCCCCTTTTGCGCACAAAACATGATAAAACAACTTTATTTTTTTAGTACTCATTGGATCTTCATTTTTAGTATCAAAACGAAGTTCTTCCGAAATTTGGGTGAATGGCCATCTGTTGTCTCAAAAAATCCTATTTTACCTGTTTACTACACGCAAAATTCACAGAATTGACAACATTTCAATGAAATTACTACATATTTGCAGCTATACTTGTCATGACAAGATTCCGAGTTTGCAATTCATTTGTAGATGTTCTGACATGACAATATTGCAAATTTACAATGCGTTTGCAAATAGTCTGACATCGCAATATTACTAGTTTGCTATGAGTTTGCAGTAAGATTGATGCAACAAGATTGCAACTTGCACGACAACTTGGCTGCAAGTTCAAAGTATGGTGACTTCGGAGTTTGCATAATCTTGTTGCAGTCTTGTTATGAACTTTCAGACTTGTCATGCTGAGCTTGCTGCAACATTGCAAGTCTGCAATGTAAGATTGCTGAAAATTTTCTGCAATCTAAAATTGCTATCTGGGATACATTTGCACCTCCTAAGATGCGAAATTGCCTATAAGGCATTTTTTTCTTGTCTGTGTGATTCCGTCTTAGAAGGTTTTACTGTATATCATTTTTGAAAGTCTCCAATATATGGATTATGGATTAACGACATTAAAGGGTAAGTGAAACATTTACATACAAATAGAGATTCATTAAAAAAAATAAACATCACAGCCAATTCTTTAAAAATGAAAATTATAAAAATGTAAAAAGAAAATCTATAAGCTATTATAAAGCTATTTTTGGTCAGAACTCTTTCATACGAAACAATTTTTAACCATATCGACGTAAAAATCTATGTTTTCTAGAAATTCAATCAGGCCAGACCAGACTCGGGCTAAGATTTAAACACTTTTCCAGGCCGGGTCTGGATATTTCGACCCGTGCAGACCTTTTATATAATATAACAATATATTAAGGAGATTTCTATTGTTTCGCTATTTATGAATCACCCTGTATAAGAAAAAAAAAAACCCTTTTAAAATCCATGGAACGCATTTGAATCAGGAATTCAGACACTTTTCTCCGGGAGGGATTTCTGCGGTTCTGGGGGGGGGGGTTACACTTTTTGACTATTGAAAACACAAAATTTCAAATCTTCCGGGTGGGGAAACATTCATTGTTCCGGGCCGGGCCACCGCCCTCAGACACAGGAAAGAAGTTAATTAGTTATTTAATCTGAGAGGGTGGGCCACCCTCTGAATTCAACACTGATTTCAATTTGAAAATCCTACATTAAAGTAAGGAGATGAATTTGTCTGATGCTGCCATCTGTGGGTGGAAAATGTCACCCCATTCACATTCTGAAAGTAGATTGATTGTGTGTGAAATGTGCGATACCCTACTTTGTTGAACGGAATCTTTAAAAGAGGCACACTTATTTCTGAAGTGGAATTTACTTTCGTTTTATAAATTTCAGAGAAAATTATATTTTTTAAATATCTTTTCTTCTTTAAATTATGATTTTCTTGAACGCTCTTTTGTTCTTTCGTTTCATTTAAAACTACTTTTTTTCCCTTATTATATAACAAGTAATATAAAAATTTTGTTTTTAAAGTCAATTCCTACTTAGGTCATCAAAGAAAAATTTAATATAATCCCTTAAAGCTAATATTAGTTTTTGTTGCATTAAAATATCTCAATTTGTTGATTTTCTATAAGCATAGTAGGTTTACAATGGAACTCTATGGGAATTTGGCGAAATATTAGAAATATCGCCAAGTTGGCGTAACTTTTGGCGACTTATTTTGGCCGCCAAATTTGGCGATAAACTTGGCGGTATTTGGCGACAGAACATGGTGCCCCCTAGGGTAACCCCTTATTGAAAATACTTTCATTGACCTTCAATAACCAATGGCCGCCATTTTGTTTCTCATGCAAAACTAAAATTAATTAATTAAAATTTAATTAATTAATTAATATTTGAAAAAACTGTATTAACATCCATTGTCATCCAGTACAAGTTAAAAAAAATTTATTTCAACTTGATAGGATGAATAATGAGTATTTTATTAACGATTGAAAATTTAAACAAGATAAATATATAAATAGTATAGGGAGAGTGTGAGCTAATAGTAGGAATTGAATTATGACATAAAAATCTGCAATGTTCTTTAAAAAAAATTTTAGTTGTAGGATCACCTGGAATAAAAAATGGGAGCATTTTTAATAGAATTTGAGGCGAGAAGCCTTGTTTCATTGATTTTTGTGCGGGCTAGACCAGGCTATGAACAGCGGGAGAAAAAAAAAAAAAAAAAAACCTGGAACTTTTAGCTTTAACACAGAGACTGGTTGGGCAAAGGTCGTTTTGGTCCAGGTTTAGGCATGAAAAATTTGGTCCACGCAGGTCCGTATGCTTCTGAACCACCTCCTCATGCACATATAGATATATATATTTTGCTAATTATAAAATGCATGAAGAAGAGCTCTAAACTATGGATTTCAGTTTCCTACCTTTGAATCAATATTCGTTTATTGAGTCAGGAATCATCTCGGCACTGATTTAAAAAAATAAATAAATAAAATGTGAGTCTAGGATTGGAAGTGAGAAAGAAACCTTTTATAAAGCATTGCAAATTACGTTATATACTGAAGGCATTGTAAATTTTCTAGTGCTGCCATCTGTGGGTAAAAGATATAATTCCGCTCACAATTCTGAAAAGGGAATAAAAAATAGCCCTTGTTCAAAAATTTTAAAATGATTTGCGATCCGATCGCGAGCAGAGCAGGGGTGTAGTGGAGACTTTTTTCAACTCATTCCAACTTAGTTGCAGTCCCGGACTGGCGCGTTTGGGGGCCCTCGGCTAGAGATTGAAAAGGGGCCCCTTACCGAGAAATTTAGAGGGAATACAATATTAGAATATTTATTTTTTGAAAATTAGGCTTACGTGTCTAAAAACCACATTTAGCTATTTTGTTGCTTGTAAAATATTAGGTTGCATCAAATGTAACTTCATTTTCACAATGAAATCTTTGTTGCAATATTTTAACGTAAAATAAACGTATCACAAATCAGTATATAAACCATGAAATTCTATGACTTCTTTCCATCTTCCTGAAAAACGATAACATTTTGATACCAATCTTTGTATTTGGAAGCAGAAAAGCCTAGAAAACCCTGTTGCAGATCGTCAATATTACACAAGCACCTGCCCCCCCCACCCCCCCACCCCCCCGCAGCAAAAAAAAATGATGCCATAGAATGGAACCTGTGGCAGACCATAGGAGCAAGGTTCTGACTATGTGGGAGATGAGGTAAATTCCGTCATGCTCTTCTACTTTATTAGAGACGTGTTCAGTCTTGCATTGTCTTGTTGGAGAAGATGTCTCTCTCTGTTGACTAATGCAGGCCATTTGCTTTTCAAAGGAGCATACATCGTGTCCATCTGTTCACAGTAAATTTCAATTTCAGAGTTGACCGATAGACCATGTAAAATGATTTCAAAATGAATTACATGCTCAAAATTCCATCAGACGTTGATCATGAACTTATTTTCAAACCGCGCTTGTTTCGTAACATGTTGGACTGATTGTCATACATCAAACAATTATTTCTCGATTATCTGGATTCTGTAGATTAGGGATGCACAACCTGTGGCCCGCGATGGGTTAGAGTTTGGCCCGCGAATTTCGTCAATTTATAACTGGAAAAAAATTGCAATTTTTGTCCGTAGGTCACAAGAAAAAATCCTGCCTGTCGTCAATTTGCAGCATGAAAAATTGAAAATTGCGTCAGTCAGTTAAGAATCGCGAATTTCGTTGATCGGCTGCAAAAAAATAACGAATTTTGTCGCTGAGGCTCGAAAAAAATCACGAATTTGTTTGATTGGACACAAAAAAATCGCGAATTTCGTCGATGACGAGCGGAAAAAATTGCAAATTTTGCCTGTCGGGCATGGAAAAAGTCGAGTTTTGTCGATTGACCTAGGAAAAATTGCGAATTTCATAGGTCGGACACGGAAAATTCTCGAATTTTGTCAATCAGATGCGGAAAAATCGCAAATTTTGTTGATCGGGCACGAAAAAATCGTCAATTTTGTTGATGATGCGCGGAAAAATTGCAAATTTTGTTAATCGACTGCGGAAAAATCGTGGGTTTCATCAGTCGCAAGAAAAAATCGCGATTTTCGTCAATTTGCGCAGGAAAAAATTGCAAATTTTGCCAGAGTCAGTCAAGAATAGCGGATTTCGTTGATCGGACGAGGAAAAATCACAAATTTCGTCGATCGACCATGAAAAAATTGCGAGTGTTGTTGATCGGGCTCCGAAAAATAGCGCATCTGGTTGGTCGAGCACGAAAAATCGCAAATTTTGTCGATCATGCGCAGAAAAATCGCGAATTTTCTCGATGATGCGCGGAAACATTGAAAATTTGCTTGATCGGCTGCGAAAAAGTCGAGTTTCAACAGTTTATCGCGAGAAAAAATCGCGAATTTCGTCAATTTGCTGAGGGAAAAAAATCACAAATTTCCCCGGGGTCAGTTAAGAATCGCGAATTTCGTGAATAAGCGCCGGAAAAATTACAAACTTTGTATATTGGGTGCGGAAAAATCGTGAATTTCGCTGGTCGTACACGAAGAAATCGCAAATTTGTCGATCGGCCGAGGAGAATTCGTGAATTTCGTTGGTCGTGCACAAAGAAATCGCAAATTTCGTCGAACAGGTGCGAAAAAATCGCAAATTTTGTCGATCGGGAGCGGAAAAATAGCCAATTTCGTCGATCAGGCGGGGAAATATAGCGAATTTTGCCGATCCGGTGCTGAAAAATCGCAAATTTTGTCGATCAGGGGCAGAAAAATCGCAAATTTTGTCGACCGTCTTCGGAAAGTTTGCTAATTTTGCCGATTAGGCGTGGAAAGATCGCAAATTTCGTTGATCGGTTGGTAAAAAATATCGAATTTCGTTGATCACCCGTTGAAAAATCGTAAATTTCATCGATCGGCTCCCCCACCCCCTTTTGTTCATAAATTTCATTTTTTTTTTTCGGCACTAGCCGCTTTCATGTCCATGTTTGTTTTTAGCACTTTTAATAAAATAAAATTTACTCCCCCGAATAAAGTCAAGGAATCACTCCTTCCAAATAATCCTTGCTATATCTCTGTTATATATACAAGGGTAAACTGCTGATACATCCTTGCCAACTGAATTGGATATGCTGACTGGGTAACGGAACATAGAGGGGTACCCCTCCACCCCCTCTGAAACCCTAATTTTTACCTGATTATAGGCCACAGATCACCCACCCCCCCCCTACCCCCGAAATAGAATTCTCTCCGTGTTACTGATATGGCCCTTGACAACCTAGAAAATTTTGTAAATGGCCCTTCTCTTAAAAAGGTTGTGCACCCCTACTGTAGATACATCCATTTCTCATGATATGTCACTTTGCGTTTGAAAAACCGCAAATCCCGTAAGTTTTCCAGAAGAGTTTTGTATATTTCCACTTTGTGATTTGCTTGCTGCATAGTCAGTTCATAAAGAACGAGTTCTTGTATGTTTTCTGTAGTTTATGTAATGTTTGGCATATCGTGTCCTTGGACGGTCCTATCTCCTCTGAAAGTTTCTGTGTGCTGATGGTTAGTTTAATCTCCACTCTTTGCTTCAAACCTTCCAGATTAACAAGTGATTGCCTCTCACTTCTGAGTTTCATTTTAAGTGACAAGTTATCTCCCTTAAAAAGTTTGAACCAATTTTGGGCTGTACGTTTGCTGATCGTATCATCCCCTTCAACTTCTAGAATTTTACGAGATGCTTCAACAACTTTATGACCAATTTTAAAATAATGTCTTAAGATGGATAATATTTCAATATTTGTATCAACCATTATGTAACCTATAAATAGATAAAAGAATAGATATTAGCGTAATATAATTTGAAGGAACATATACTCTTTCATATAACATTTTGCACTAATCGTTAATTATAAGATAGTGCCATCTATAGCCTTTCATATAGATATAGAGGTATCCTAAAAGCGAAAATACTTTTGATATACCCTAACACTTGATTTAAAAAATAATCTGCTTCTGGTGTAGTTTACTTACTTTGATAATAAATATTTATATTATTTTATATACAATATCTAAACTAGTTCCATGTCAAAAAAATAAATATATTAATTAATTACGAGTTGTTTGTAACTTAAAAATGAGAGGGAAAAATGCCTTTAGTTTTAGTCAACCAAATCACTGTGTTGAAGCCATAATAATCTAAATCCTACTGTAATACCTAAGTAAATATTAACAAGAGTGAAAAATCATGCGTCCTGCAAAGATTATGTAATATGTTCTAACACATTCAGAAATTATAATAAAACTTTGTAGTTTATTAAGGTTAAAGATGTCTAAATGAACAATTTAGAAAATGCATGACACAGTTGTTCTACAATTACTGAAATTACGATCAATAATCTAAAAAACATCAGAATTTTTTGTGCGGCCCTCTATATGATCTATAATTTTTTATGTATATTACGTTGTATGCTAAAAGTCTATTAAATTAGATGCATAGTGCAGTTAAAAATTTCTAGCCAGCAATGTCCGCCAATAAATGGATATGTACTTAAGACCTTTTGTGTAGACCTGTATATATGATCTATAGAACTAATATTTGCCAAGTAATATGCAAAAAATAGTTACATTTTAAATTGCGTACCACAACTGAAAACACACTTACAGCAATTATTCTTCATATTCAGTACTGTAACCAAATATTTTTGTGTGTCCCTGTAAATGAACAATAAATTATATGCACACCAGATTCTACAATAAGAGCTTTGTAGTACATCTCAGTGTTATACATCAATTTCAATATCCTTGGAAAGTGTTAAAAGGGACACAGCGGTAATAAAAAGAAAAAAAAACAAGCGTATTAAAAAAAAATAATGTCCTCTTTAATTTTGATTTAATTGTTACAAATTGTAAAGTAGATTTTATAACAAAGAGAAAAAGGACTCTACTATACCTTGGTATAGATACAGCGAACTAAGAAAGGTTATGTTATTGTGAATGGCTGTTTACTAACCTAACAGCTTTTTGGCCAGTTCTTCACTGATCCTGGCTACGTCATCTATAATAACATCTTTATCCAAATTATAAGTCTCTTTCTACATTCATGAAAAGAAGATTAGACATAAGGTCTTGGTTTAAAGCAGACCTAAGTCGATTCTTAACTATTTTTAGTTTAAGTTTAGAAAACACCCTTTCACAGGTGACATTTTCTACAAGGTATGGTTAGTACAAACTTGTAAGCTACATACAGGTTTGTAAACATTCAAGATTGTGAGAGTTCAAAAAGAACATAAAAGCACAGAAAACATTGTTTCTTGCCAGAGGAATAACCATAAAAATTCTTGTATTCTTCAAATTCAGATTCTACATCGTCATATTTACAGATTTCTTCAGCTCCATTCAAAGATAGTCTTGTTTTCTTTCAATGTTAGTTTTTGTAAAATTATAAACCATGGTAAAATTTTCACACTGATCTACAAACTATATCACCTCTATCAATAATTGATTTCTTTCAGCTTTACAAAGTTTAGAAATACTACAAATGACTTCCGTTGGAAAACTTTATAAAGCATTACGATTTCATTAATTTTCCTTGGTTCTAACTTGGAATCAATCGACTAAATCATCCTTCGATACTTGTCCTGGAACAATCTAAAACACTGAAAAAGCCAATTTATAGTTTTGAGCAGTTGAGATGCAAGGAACTTCGTCTATTGATTTTTCAACAGGCATTCCCCTCCTTCTACATAAATATTGTTATCTTCAAATTTGCTATTACCTGTACTTGCATAATATTTTGTTTTTGAATACTGAACCTGAAAGTGTTTATCATTCCTTTTATCCCTTACTTGTTGAAGCAGCTTCTGTACCAAGTTCCAAGTTGTAGAATAGTCTTACTTTATCGTATTTTATCCCTTACTTTGTACCGCTACCTTTTATCCCTTACTTTGTAATAGTTTTACTTTGTAAATGATTTAAAGTAGGAGATGCAAGAAAAAATAAGTCTAATAAAACAATATACATTAATAGGTTTTAAAATTTAGACTATTTAGTAATCAAATTTTTTGCCATGAATTTAGATTTGCATTCAAAATTTCCATTTGATATTTCTTTTAAAACGGTAACAAAATGAAATAGTTTCCCTGTGTTTGCACTTTCCTCACATCTTAAAATTCCCTCATCGATAATCGAAGAAAGAGCTTTATGCTCCTCCATCTTGTTGCTCATACTTTTTGCAACCTGTGCAGTTTATCATGTGTAATATATTTTCTTTTTGTTTTCCCCACCCATATTCTTTTTTGAGATGAGCTTAGAAAAACGACAGATTCTTACACCAACCTAAATAACTTTTCTGCTAGGAGCAACGTTACTGTTAAATCATCTACTACTAAGTTCAGTACGTGTCCTATACAGTGAGTGTAAATAAAATCTTTGTTTTCCCTTTTAAACTAAATTTGTACACCATTATAGCAGCCTTTCATATTTGTTGCTCCGTCAAATAAACAAGAAATAATAATTGATGTAGCAATATCACACTTGGCTAATTCTGATCTTATAAGTTCATACAAAGTCAATCCACATGAATTATCGACTACTGTTATTTCTAAAAATCTTTCATATATCTTTCCTTGAACGACATAGCGGACGCAAATTGCAGCCGGTCCATAACAGCTGCATCTTGAGTACTATCTGATACAATTTAAAGTTAAATATTGGCTCTGCTCAACAAGCGCAAAACGTTTTTACACATTTACAAATTCATTTTTTAAAGGAAAGTTATAAAATTGGAAAGCGTGGCCAAGGAAGCGATTTGGAATTGAACTGTTTTTTCCATTTTTTGCACAATCAATTACCTATAAGCATTTTTGATCACGTGACAAACACGATTTTCGCCTTTCACGGACTGGTTTTTCTGCTTTCTTCCGGAACTTCGGTTCAAAACGTCAAGTTTGACACTCTTTTCTGAAAGATCTATTGCGTTTGCAAAAAAAAAAAAAACGGAAAAAATAGCTCGATTACATAGTTTCTGAACAACAACACCTGCTAGTTTCATGCATTTCCGGAAAAAATAAATTATAACTTATGTCAGAAAGTTGCCCTTTAGGATTTGGAACTTTTTGCCCTTTTGGAACACCCTTAATAAGCAAAGATTACATATTAAGTTAGGAATATTAGTCTGAACTACATCCCGTTTCTTAAGCACAAGAATAACAACAACGAGGTAAATAAGAAACATTTAGGAGGTTGCAGTTGTGCAACTTAAAACAGGGCAAATTACTTTTTCATATTCAGAATAAAAGCCCTATTTTAAAAAGCAGATTCCTACGAAATGCAGCAGAGTAATGCGAATTGAAGGAATTACAAAAAACTTTTGGCAATTCTTTTCAGCTGTCTTGCCAATCCTGGTTACTATTTTCAGTGGAAATTGAGCATGTGCAATAAATCTTCATAGGGAGGCTTCGCTATTTCGATCAGCCAGTGTCGCGATGTGCTCTGAACCTGAGCCTATGAGCACTGCACAGAGCGCGATGAGCAAGTCAGCACCTCTCCTCCGTTTCGCCAGCTACACGACGCCACTACCGGCGCTACTTACATAGGCTACCAGCTATCATAAACAGAAACCAACTGGCAACTGCTTAAAATTGATTCGAAATGCGTAAGATTACGGGAAAACAGTCAAATTATCCTGAAGTAACTGGCTATGAAGTAGAATATCCATTTTTGGAGGCCCTTTCGGCATAGACTACCTTAAACCAAAACCAACTGGCAACTGCTTAAAATTAATTGTAAATGCGTAAGATTACGGGAAAACAGTCAAATCATCTTGATGTAACTAGTTATGAAATAGTATATCCATTTTTGGAGGCCCCTCCGGGCCCTCTTACGTAGGCTACCATAAACCAAAACCAACTGGTAGCTGCTTAAAATTAATTGTAAATGTGTAAGATTACGGGAAAAGTCAAACTATTCTGATATAACTAGTTATGAAGTGGTATATCCATTTTTGGAGGCCCCTTCGGAGCCCCCTTACATAGGCTACCATAAACCAAAACCAACTGGCAATTGCTTAAAATTGATTGTAAATGCGTAAAACTACAGGGAAATTGCGTTGAAACAGTCAAATTATTCTGATATAACTAGTTATGAAGCAGTAAGCCCATTTATGGGGGCCCTCTTACATAGGCTACCATAAACAAAAAACGACTGGCAAGTGCTTAAAATTAATTGTAAATGCCTAAGATTGCGGGAAAAAAGTCAAATTGTCTTGATTTAACTAGTTATGAAGTAGTATATCCATTTTTGGAGGACCCTCTTACGTAGGCTACCATAAACCAAAACCAATTGGCAACTGCTTAAAATTAATTGTAAATGCGTAAGATTACGGGAAAAAGAGTCAAATTATCTTGATGTAACTAATGTAGTATATCCATTTTTGGAGGCCCCTTTACATAGGCTACCATAAACCAAAACCAACTGGCAACTGCTTAAAATTGATTGTAAATGCGTAAAACTACGGGGAAATTACGTTGAAACAGTCAAATTATTTTGTTATAACTAGTTATGAAGTAGTATACCCATTTATGGAGGCCCCCCTGGGGCCCCCTTACATAGGCTACCATACACAAAAAACAACTGTTAACTGCTTAAAATTGATTGTAAATGCGTAAGATTACGGGAAATTTACTGGGAAATAGTCACATTATTTTGATGTAACTAGTTATGAACTAGTATATCCATTTTTGGAGGCCCCTCCGGGGCCCCCTTGTACCGGGAGCCCTCGGCAATCGCCGACTAGCCTACCTGGCCAGTCCGAGCCTGCTTAGTTGAAAGGTGTTTATGAATTGGGTTGGATGATTCATGTCAATATACCCGGATGGCCATGTAATGAATAGGTTATTTTGATTCAGTAATGAAAATGAAGTGTGTAGCATTCATAGTTCATTAACAGGGGCACTCAAAAGTATTCCGCTACATTAGGGCCTCTGTGCGGTGTGGTTTAACAGTCTTACAATGTTTTAAACACAATGAATTCATAGACATTATTGAAGTGTACTAGAAGAGGGTTACTATCAAATGGGTTATGCGTAGCATTTAATTCTTCAGAACGGATTTCCATGCGATGGCGTAGGAAGGGGGGGGGGTGTACTGGACACACCCCCCCCCCCAAAAAAAAAAAAATTGTAATAGTGCCTATCAAGAAAAATCGTTTCCGACGTATTTTAAAGAGGTTATAAATATAATGAAATGGATATGAATTTCTGAGGTGCACTCCTACATGCTTTCTATAGAAAAATGGGGTGAAAAGCATTTATCACTCATTGACAGGGTCACACAAAACAGTTCGGTTATAGTAGGGTCTACGCAAGGCCATCGCTAAGACTTTTTCTGTTGGGGGGAGAAGACCTTAAATTGCCAAGTCAAATTTCAGTATTTGTGAACTCGTTTTATAATTTTGCCAAGTTACAACAATTAAACGAGTCGGATGTACCAATCCCAAAACTTTCTTCTATCTCATACATGTTAATACTTCAAAATTCGCTCTCACACTGCCAAAATGAAATGGCAATCTATGCATCTCATGAGGATTCTAAAGATAGGAAATTCCGTGCATTACTTCTTGAGATATAACTATCGCTGAAATCGTCTAAATCCAGCAAAATGCTGCCTAGCAGCGCCACCTATTGGGTGATTGATACCAAATCCTAATCAGCAACCATTTATGTCAAAGTCTGACTGAATCTGAAGTTTGGAGAAAACCCGTGCATTAGTTTTTGAAATAGAGCTATAGCGAAAATCGTGAAAATTCCTTCATAGCAGCACCACCTATTGGGTGATGAACATCAAAACCTAATTAACAACAACTTGTGTTAACATATAACTCAATCTGAAGTTAGATGAAAATTCGTCCATTAGTTCTATAGAGAGAGCTATTGAGGCAATCGTGAAAAAGGCAGCACAGAAGCGCCACCTGTTGGGCGATTGACACCAAAACGTTATCAGCATCCATTCATATCAAGGACTCAGTAAATCTGAAGTTTGATCAAAATCCGTGCATTAGTTCGTGAGATAGAGCTATTGCGGAAATCGTGAAAAATGCAGCATAGCAGCGCCACCTGTTGAGCGATTTACACCAAAAACTAATCAGTATCCATTTGTATTAGGGACTCACTGAATATATTTTTTTATTAAATTCCGTGCATTCGTTCTTGAGAGAGAGAGCGCCCACAAAATGTGTGCCACATACACACAGACAGACTCACAGAGTCACAGACAGACATTTTGTAAAAACATGTTTTTTGGAATCTCTGACCCCCTAAAACGTGTCCATCCGTCGAAAACCGGAATTCGAAAATTTTCATGAATCCAATACTTTCTTCTTGTAAAGATAGAAGAAAGTAAAAATGTAACATAGTTGTTATTTGTAAAAAGTTTCATAATATTCCTAATTAGATTTGAAACTTTTGCCAAATCGATCGGATATAGAAAATGTATTATAGTTTTCATTAAAGTTTTAAACAAATTTGTTAACTAAGTGTAAATTTGCCAAGTGTAACATCATTCGCCAACTTTTTTTTTTTTGGGGGGGGGGGGTAGGGGGAGGCTCCGCCCTCTCTTAACGAGGCCCCTGGTCTACGGGGAAAAACTGTTCGCATCGTATTTAAATGATGCTACACTCTTTCAAACAGGATGAAATGGATACGCACTACTGAAGTTTACTGCAAGATGCTTGCAACAGAATAAGATGTGCCTATCGCATAGCTGCCAACTTGTACAGATTTTTGATAGCGCTAAAATTTAATAGAAAATTTTATCTAATTTAATCGTTCGATTTGGACGATAGAATAAGGGAAAATTGATTATTAAATTTTAGTAGTCATGAAAATCCGTATAAGTTGGCAGCTATGGCATTTCATGGATCGTTTATGGACTCCTAAAAGATTTGGGATACAAGTGTTGTTTATCAGGGATGCTAGCTGAAAGTGCGTTTTCAATGAAGGCATGACATTTAAACTAAGTTTTTGCATACAATGTGGTGTGCATACATTCTATCGACCCCATACGGGGATACACAAAAGAATTCGTCATTACTAGGGATGTACCGACTATTCGGCCATGGTACCGAATATTCGGTTAGGCCGAATATTAAAGTATCGGTTAAAAAACCTTTTCACAATTTCTTATTTCAACTCTCAACTTATAAATGTACTTAAAATAATTAGAAACAAAATCAAACGTTTTTAGATTATTTATTGGCTGTTTGTAAAATAAAACTTAAGAAAATGAACCATGAGGCAGGATTAAAATGAGGATTCATTAGGATTTTCGTAGGAATGAACGATGTACCAATGCAAGTTTCGAAATTTTGTTGAGTCAATTTTCTGTTTCTTGCTTTTTCACAACCCAGTTTTTAAACAAAACGGAATAACTTTTGGTGTTGATATTTTTCTACCCTCCTACAAGAAGAAAGTGGTATTGGATGATTCGTGAACATTTTCGACGGATGGACACGTTTTAGGGGATCCCCGAAAAACATGTTTTTACAAAATGTCTGTCTGTGTGTGCGACACCCATTTTGTGGGCGCTCTCTCTCAAGATCTGTAGCGGTGTTCAGTGGGATGGTTCACTTAAATGCAAAAACTCCAACCATATTACAGGAACTATTCTTTATTTAAAAGCATCTTTTAAAAGGTGGTTCAGTTAGATAAAAATGGGAGAGAGAGACCCCATAATACATGGGACGCCGAAGCGCCTTTTCTTTTTAGACAACTTTACATCTCGAAAGCTGAAACAGAAGTGAAGTTTTTGCAAGAAGTCTAGAAATCTTGGCGTTGCACAGAATTGCCAATTTACAAACTTTTGGTGACTGCGCGAAAGTGAACAAAGGCTTTTGGCGATAAACATTACCGCAAAAATGTGGTGACACTACCGGACGGGTGAGCCCGAGATTGCAAGTAAGCGCTTCTAATTAGGATGAGAAAAGTAACAGACAAACCGAAATTGTTTATATTAGAGATAGGCCTTTGCCCAAATACTGTTACATGAAATTGCAGACAGCAGATTGCTGGATGAGAAAAATGCTGAAAATCCAGGACCTCTGGCTTTTAATTCGACCACAATTCACAAAAGTGTACATGCTTCTCACAAAATCCGCTCTATTTATTTTTGTTGTTAATACATTTTCAACGTTCATGTATTAGTAGTGATAAAGAATTTCCTATCAATGTGGAGCGCAAAAATCCGATGCAATTAAATGCAGACCTTGACCCCAGCAGCTGCGAATCTAATTTTTATTCATTTTTTTTGCACAAGCAGCGGTAACGGGTAGATACTGATTAAAATAAGAAAGGGAAAAAAGGAAATGAATATTTGAGCGCTTTGAATTAAAGATGTTTTTAGAAAGAAGAAAGAAATCACTTTAATAAAATCTGGATGGTTTTGAGAAACGAATTTAATCACATATTTCATTATAGGAAAGAGGGGGGGGGGGGGGAAGGATAATATGATCTAAAAGTAAGAAAGTTATGTTTTAAATTAATTTTGAATAAAAATGATAGCTATGGGACAGAAACGCTGTCACATAACTTACTGAACGGAATTGAATAAAACTTTAGATTCAGGTTTTCCCTGATAGGAATGGGTACTGTTTACATTTTTGTGTCCATCGCTCAACAGGTGGCGCTGCTAGGCTGCATTTCCCCCCGCAATAGTTCTCTCTCGAGAACTCATGCACGAATTTTCATCCCACTTCAGATTCAGGTATACCTTGGTCAATAGTATTGCTGATTCTATCTTGGTGTCAATCGACAGGTAAAAAGGTCATTGTTATGCTGCCTTTTTCCCGATAACCGGAATAGTCCTAGTTCAAGAACGAATGCGCACAGCTTTGCCATCTCATTGAGGCAAGGTGCTAGCGAATTTTGAAGTATTAACATGGTTGAGATAGAAGAAAGTGTGTGGATTACCCCATTCGACTCGTTTATTTTATTTATTTTCAGAAATAATTCGCACAGGGAATCTTTTCATTCAATTAGCTGTACAAAATTCTCATGGTTCCTTTAAATGCAATTATTTTCACCGACTTAACCAAACAAATAAAAAGACAAACATAATAACGAATCGGATGGGGCCATCCCAAACTTCTATTTCAACCACGTTCTGAAAAATGCAGCCTAGCAGCGCCCCCTGTTGGGTGATGGACACCCAAAATCGAATCAGCAACAAACTTATGTCAACTTCCAATTGAATAGTTGGAGTTGGATGAAAATCCGTTCTTGAGACAGAGTTATCGTGAAAAGTTCTGCATGGCAATTGACACCAAAAACATATCAACATCAATTTATATCAGGGACTCTAGTTGGATGACAATTCATGCATGATACAGCTATTGCAGAGATGGTGAAGAAGGCAGCCTAGTAGCGCCACCTGTTGGGACACCCAAAAACAAAAACACTTATATCTGGGACTGTGAAGTTGGATGAGCATGAGTTCCTCGAGATAGAGCTATTGTGGAAATCGTGAATAATGCTGTCTAGCAGCGTCACCTGCTGGGCGATGGACATCCAAAAGTATTTCCCCATTTATATCAGGGACTCGCTGTATCAAAAGTTTTATTCAATTCCGTTCATGAGATAAGAGCGCCCACGAAATGGGTGTCACATACAGACATTTTGTAAAAACATGTTTTTTGGAATCTGTCTTTCGAAACGAATCCAATATACTTTCTTCTTGTAAAGTACAAATTGGTGACCGTTTTAAGTATATATTTATTTTCTGAAATCATTTAGCCAAGCAGTGCAAAGTGGAAGGAAATCTTTTTAATCCATTAGCTGTAGGGAAACTGGTTTAGGATGTTTTTTTTATTATTATTATTAGCCCCCGGTACGGTATGCTATTTCTTTCTCTTAGCTTATTGTGTGTCGTGTTCAAAAATAACGTTACCTTACAGAAGCCAGCCGTAAAACAGAGCAGGACGATTCGATACTCTATAGCAATTTTTTAAACTGCTAAGCATCGCACCATTTCGATTTTTATAGCGTCGTATTGGGAAAAAAAAAAGTTCTTGTCTCTTCATTTTGTTTGAAAACTTATCTCCATTTATTTTTGAAATTTTCATTTTTTCTTTGTAGTTTTTAGAGCCATTTGCTTAATATTGGCAACGGAAGTATTCCATTTCTGTAGAAAGTAAAGGAAAAATAGTTCTAAAATAGTAATTATATATTTTTATTGCCATTTTCTCATAACAACCGAAAAATAATGCAATTAAAATACGTCCTATTTTGAAAAAAATAGAAACGAATGATTTCTGTTAAAACAATGGAGCTACTATAAACTATATTTAATTTTAAGTATCTATGAATCATTAGATAGCCGGGATTTTTGGGTCGATTTTCTTGAGTGACGGCCTCTTTTTGCTGCATGTGTGCATCATTTCGCAATAGTGATGTACTATGCATGCTTTACTATAGATTTAGGGGTGCACAACCTTTTAAAGAGAAGGGCCACTTACAAAGTTTCTGGGTTGTCGAGGGCCAAATTAGTAACCGGAGATAATTTTATTTCGGGGAAGTGATCTGTGGCCTATAATCAGAAATAAAAATACAGTTTCAGAGGTGGTAAGTTCCCAGTAAACATATCCAATTCAGTTGGCAAGGATATATTAACCCCTTGAGGGGCAAGTGATTGTGTTCCTGTAATGTTGAGCTCACACCGGAATCTTTGAAAAAATTCTATTTCAAAATAAGTAAAAGCATTTTACGGCTTTTTTCCACCAAAGTTAGAAAAGTAAAATTTGACAAAATTTTCTGGTGTAAAACTTCATTAATCTAGTTGGTATATAATATATACCGCCGCCCCTCAAGGGGTTAACAGTTTATGTTTGTATATTTAACAGAGATATAGCAAGGATTATCTAGAAGGAGTGATAATATTCCTTGACTTGATTCGGCGGAGTAAATTTTGTTTTGTTAAAAGTGCTAAAAAAACCATAGGCATGAAAGCGGATAGTGCCGAAAAAAATGCAGACTTTCTGAACGAAGGGGAGAGGAGGAGCCGATCAACTAAATTTGCGATTTTTTCGTGCCTGATCGACGAAATTCGCTATTTTCCCCCGCCCGATTGACGAAACATGAGATTTTTCGTACCGAACAACGAAATCCGCGATTTTTCGGAGCCTGATCGAGGAAATTCGCGATTTTTCAGCCTCTGATCGACGAAATTCACGATTTTTCCGAGTCCGTTCGACGAAATTCATGATTCTTAACTGACTGACGAAATTTGCAATTTTTCCCGCGGCAAATTAACGAAATTCGCGCGTTTTTCTCGCGATAAACTGACGGAACTCGCGATTTTTCCTCAGCCGATCAACGAAATTTTCGATTTTTCGCGCATGCGCATCATAAAGTTCGCAATTTTCCCGCTCATGCTCGACAAAATTCGCGATTTTTTCCGTGCCCGACCAACGAAATTCGCGATTTTTCGGAGCCCGATTGACAACACTTGCGATTTTTCTGCGGCCAATCGGCAAAAATTGCAATTTGTTCGCGCCTGATCAACGAAATTCGCGATTATTAACTGACTCTAACGAAATTTACAATATTTCCCGCTGCTAATTGACGAAATTCGCAATAAACAGACGAAACAAGCGATTTTTCTGCAGCCGATCAGGGAAATTTGAGCTGTTTCCGCTCCTAACCGACAAAATTCGTGATTTTTCCGCACCCGATCGACGAAATTCATGACTCTTTAATTCACTGGTGAAATTTGCAATTTTTTTCTCGTAACAAATTGACGAAACTCGCGATTTTTTTCTCGCAACTGACGAAACACGATTTTTCCATAGCCGATCAACAAAATGTGCAATTTTCCGAGCATCATCAACAAAATTGACGATTTTTTTCGTGCCGATCAACTAAATTTGCGATTTTTCCGAGCCTGATTCACAAAATTCGCGATTTTTCCGAACTCGATCGAAAAAACTCGTGATTTTTCTGTGATCGGTCAAATTTGCATTTCTTTTTCTGCTCTTCATTGACAAAATTTGCGATTTTTCCGTGCTTGATATACAAAATTTCCGATTTTTCTGTGTTTGATAGACAAAATTCACGATTTTTTCTGTGTCCGATCAACCAAATTCGCGATTTTTCCTGTCCTCATCGACAAAATTCGCTATTTTTTCGCACCTGATCAACGAAATTCGCGATTCTTAACTGACTGACGAAATTTTAAAAATTTCCCCTGGCAAACTGACGAAATTCACCATTTTTTTCTTGCGACCTATGGACAAAAATTGCAAATTTTTCCAGTTATAAATTGACGAAATTCGCGGGCCACACGTTAACCCATCGCGGGCCTCAGGTTATGCATCCCTACTATAGATGTTTAAGAGTAGATCGTAAATGTGGAATGATGGGCGTAAATGGGCAGATGCGAATGACGTCATTTTACATAAAATAAAACTTGTGTTTCAAGTCCTAAAATTGAAATATGTTTTGTACGGCAGTAGAGTCCCGCTTAACGGAGTTATTTTCTTCTGATGGCTTCTGTTATTATGAAACAGCCATTATAAATGAAGTGTTAGGTGAAGATGAAAGAGCAGCCGTAAAATGTTAGAACTCTGATTTTCTGGCCAGAATTGGGGAAGGGGGGGGGAACGGCCATTTTTTTTAAATTATGGCCATTCCCCCCCCCCCCCCCCCCCCATTCTGACCAGAAAATCAGAGTTCTAACTTTTTACGGTTGCTTTTTCACCTAACACTTCATTTATAAAGGCTGTTTCATAACAGAAATGCCGGGGGCGACACTAAATTCTGAAAAAGCAGAATTCCTGTTCTCCAGTTATTATAATATGAATCGTTGATTGGAAACTGAAAAATTTGACTTAAAAAAGAAAATTAGAATCTCAAGAATTTTATGAAAATAAAAATACATTATTCAAAATGGAATTAAATAATTAACTAGCAAAAGCCATGCTTTGTTTGGATTCGCAAACCATTATTTAATAAGATAAATATTTGAAAGTAACAGTATTTTAAAATTTTTTGCATCATTCTTAAGCAAAAACGTTATTTTATGTTTTGCCGCATTTTAATTTTAGAAATGTAAATTCAGCCAAATAACTTAGAATTTCCTCAGAATTTTTTATTTATGATATAAACAAATAAAATTAATTGTTAAATTCGTTTTAATTCTTTTGTTGCCACTTTACAAAAAAACAACTCCATAATATAATTCTTTTAAAATGCGTAAGTATCATCTGCGTAAATGATTTCACATAATAAGAATAAATTGTGTATTTGAATTCTTAACACTGTAAAATACTTTTATAATTGAATTTTTACGAATTTTAATTCATTAAAAATATGCTATAATTTTCATAAAAAAGGTATCTTTAAAATTTCACAAAAGAGCTTGTGAAACTATTCAATCATGATTCTATCTATAATGACTCACTCCATGATTTATTTTTTCTTCTGAAAATACAGGTGTTTCATTTTTTTATTTGCAAAATGCGTCTGTAATGAAAAAACATGCAATATAAATTAAAAAAATTAATTTTTTAAGTATCTGCACAATATTCTGTAAAAAAAAAAAAAAAAAATATATTGTGCAAATCTACAGATCATACTTTATTTTTATGTTTAATTTCAAGTCAAAATACTGAATAGTTTTTTTTATGTAAAGTGTATGACAAAATGTAGTTTTGTGTAGCCTAGTAGAGGATTCGCTTCGCTCATTCTAATAATTTATTTTCAGTTAATACAATTTTTTTTACACCACTGTACATGTTTGCCTGGAGAGCCTATTCTGGATTGCATTGTTATATTTTTAAATGATTTTTTTTTTTAAATCTCTTTAAACCGAGATAGTTTTTATTTTTTTCGATTTTAGTTGCAGATTTTTTTTAATAAAGTTATTTTCACTTTCGGAACCGAAAGTAGACTCATTAAAATAAACTTCAACAAAAATTTAAAAAGTGAAAACTAGCTCAGAGTTAGTCTTGCTCCTCTTATCACTTCTACAACATGAAAAGGGATACCCAAAGGACCACCGGACACAATTTAGTGTCACTTTAATAGTTTTACAACTTAATTATAAATTAATTTTAGGACTTTTTTGCGTTAGCCGAACACTGGCGATCTATCATCCACTATTCTCTATAATGTGTACAATTCCATGAACTAGATAGATCGAGCGGCCAATCTTTGTCCGCAGCCCTTTATTCTTCTACTCTAGTCCAATTCTTTGGCAGAAGCAAGATTCGTAGGTCCCCAGCCCCGTCCCGAATGAAAGACCCTCTAGCAAAAGCAACGTTAAAAAAGAAATGGACATAAATGATGCACCTGTAAAGGATTGCCAAGATAAGCCAAATGGCTGCCATAAACTGCAAAAATGAAACATTTTAAAGCCTGAAATGTATAAAATAAACTACAAATAAAAAATGAAGATTGTTATATATATATTTTTTTACAATATGTTTTTATTAATTAATAGCTTATCTACTTTATGACGAGCAATCCATTTAGAAATCCTAAAAGATAGTTGACATAACGTTTCCAATTTTCTGACACGTTGTCCTGTGTTAAAAGAGAAACAGAGAAAAAGTTACATATATTTTAATCCATTCACTTACTTGTGTTTTCTACAGAGCACAGAAAAAGACCTGAATTTTTCATTTTCGAGTTGGATGCCTACACATCCAATGAATGGATTGAAATGAAAATTTTACAGAGAAAAAGGAATTGGAGTCAAAAAATTAAATGTGATGAACAAGATGAACATTGAATGTTTATAAAAGAGTGTTTTAAAAAACAATTTTTACTTTCGTATCTCAGTTCATTGGCAGAGAATATGATACAAATACTGGAAAAAGAAACAACGACACAGAACACATTTTAAATTGACTAAAAAGTATTTATTCAACGGAGAAAATAAAAGTTTTCACAGCCATCCACATCATTTTGGTAAAAAACATTTCCAATACTAGAACCATAAAATAACAAAACAAAAGTCTCCCCATAAACTATATCAGAAAGGGATAACAATGGATAAATTTTGATAACAGCTTCCAGGATGCTTGAAAAAGATTTCTTCTTTCTGTATCCATACTTTTAAGGGCACAAAAATATAAAATGCTCCATTTTTTTTTTTTTTTAATTTTGAGTTAAAAAAAAAAAAAAAAAAGCAGATTCAGGCCTTTCCCAAGGGCTTAGGTCAATCTAATTTATTTAACCTAGAGAGTTGAAAAGGTTGACCTCTGTATATCGTGTTTCTTTAAAATGAACCCAATTTATAAAGGGTATCTTATTACAGAATATTTAGAAGAATGAATACATATATATATATATGACCCTTAAAGAAAAAAAAAAATTACAAATTACCAACCAACATAAAAAATAAATAAAATGAGCAGAAAAAGAAAAATGGATATGTGTAGAACTTAGACAGAATCTTCAGGTCCCAAATGCCTAAAGTTCCACACATAAAATATATGTATATTGTCCCCCTTCCACAATTTTCTTGACTATTTCAGCAGCTATTTTTTTTTTTTTTTTTATATGGAATTCTTTTTGAGAAAATGAAAAATACTTTTTAGAGTAAAATGGACATCGATAGCCATTATTTTCTGTGTTCCCTATAAAATGAACTCTATTTTAAATGAGAAAATAATTTATAAATCTGCTTTTTTTTGTTGCAAGATATCGTCTGTGCCCTTAACAGATGGATCAAATCCCCCCCCCCCATTCACTCATTGCGATGGTGTGTGTGTGTTCATTTCTATATCTACTGAATGTTGATGTCTCTGTCGGTGAGACGCTGCTGTTCTTTCCGCTTCTCCTCTTCCATCATCTGCAGGGCAGCCTCCGGGATGTACCCTTCGTCCAAAGCACGAGCCCACTGGGTGTACTGTGGAATAAATAACAATAAGACACTTTTAGTAGATAGAGAGGGAGAAACAACACAGTGCCCAACTCATATAAACAGACATGAGAACTGATAAATTAAGAGACATGTACTTTCGGGGGGGAAAAAGTAAACACCCCTTACCAGGGTTCGCAAAGCTGGGCCCAGTTCGAAAAAACCCGGTGGGTTTTTTCAGAATGGGCCCACTTGAAAAAGCCCACTGAAAAACCCATAAAGTGGGTTTTTTCAATTTTCAGATATAATTTAAAAATTTAAACAACGTATACATTTAATGAATTTAAGTCATTTCAGTTAATTTTGAAAAAATATTAATATATAAAAGCCATTACATACACATCTGAAGTAAAATAAAAATGTATTTCAGCACATTGAAATACTTTACTAACATAGAACCTAGTAGGCAATATACATAGAGTACATAATTATAGGTATGTCTTTATATAAAAAATTCAAACCAACTATATTCATGGAAATAAAAAATATGTATTTTTACTTTCTTCTATCTTTACAAGAAGAAAGTATTGGATTCGTGAAAAATTTCGACTTACAGTTGATGATGGATTTATACGTTTTAAAAAGGTCGTGAAGACAATTTGATAGTTTTTAGAAAATAACTGTCTGTATATAAAAAAAATTTTGTGGGTGCTCTATCTTAAGAACTAATGCACAGAAATTTCACAAAACTTTAGATTGAATTAGACCTTGATGTAAACTGGTGCTGATTAGTTTTTGGTGTATACTGCCCAACAGGTGGCGCTGCTATGCTGCATTTATCTCAATTTTTGCAATAGCTTTATCTCAAGAACTAATGCACAGATTTTCATAAAACTTAAGATTCAGTTACAAGTTAAGTTGTTGCTTATTGAATTTTGGTGCATATCGCCCCGCAGGTAGTGCTGCTATGCTGCATTTTTCGCGATTTCAGCAATAATTCTTATCTCAAGAACTAATGTACGGATTTCAATAAAAATTTAGATTCAGTTAAACCTTGATATAAACTGGAGCTGATTAGTTTCTGGTGCAGATCGCCCAAGCAGTGCTGTTATGCTGCATTTATCTCGCTTTTTGCAATAGCTTTATCTCAAGAACTAATAATGCATGGATTTTCATCAAACTTCAGATTCAGTTAGATGTTGACGTAAATTGTTACTGATCAGGTTTTGTTGTAAATTGCACAACAGGTGATACATCTCCTTGTTAAATGCATCCAATTCAACAAATCTATATTTGACAATCCTCATGATGGGCATAAATTGTCATTTAATTTTGGCACTGTGATAGTTAATTTTGAATTATTAACATGTTTAAGATAGAAGAAACTTTTGGGATTAGCACATCTGACTAGTTTACCTCTTTTTTTCTTCCTACTTATATATTTTAAATTTTAATATTTTATTCATTATTTGATTTAAAGAAAATTAACAATTTTATATCTTCTATTTTATTTCAAACTAATTTGTAAGAAACACTGACATTTAATTAATTTAAATTCATATAATTTATTAGGGATGCACCGAATAGTGATTTTGGCCGAATACCGAATATTCGGCCTACAGACGAACCGAATATTTGGCTTGTCGAATACGTTTATATTTCAAAGTTTAAACGCACTAAAATGTTATATTTTAAAACAATTTTACATAATATTTAAAACAGAAACTTTTATTTGAATAAACAAGAACTTTTTTCAAGTAAACTTTATGCTGAAAAAAATCTGCTTTGAGTTATTTAAGAAGAGGATAGTTATAAAAGTTTTTTAATTAATAAAATTTTAAATTTTATGGCTTTTTCTGAGAATTAAAACAAATGAATAAAATTTTCTTAAATTCTAAAAGAAACATTTTAAAATCAAAGAGAAATTGTAAAAAAATTGTACACAATCATATATTATTTGTTTGTCAGGCAGAGACTAAAGTAAAAGTAAATAAATAATACAATCTATTCAAATTTTATATGGTGGCAACTTAACAAGAATAACTGTTCTACTCCCTTTGATTAACCTTTAACTGATGTGACTAAAATTTGTCACACAACTGATGTGATCCGGTCTCTCAGACCCCTCGAATAAAATGAATTAAAAAAATAACTCAAATGGTTGAATTTACTTAAATTTTGTCCCAACAATATCATTGTACTTCTCTTAGGAGCATGTGAATTAAATTGAATGAAAGAAGTGTTTTATTCATATTATTTAACTTCAGTACAGAAAAGTAAAAAGCTGTAAAAGTACTTACAGCTGGGAGTCGCGGGATCTGGGAGACCATGCGGCATCAGTTAAAGGTTAAGCAAGGAAGTTTTTAAATTCATCCTAGATCGGTGTCTGTAGTGGGCAATCATTTTCAGAGATGGTAAACGTTGTTCTGAAAATCTTAGCAAAAAACAGATTATTTACTGGACAGTGTTCAGGAACTTGCCTTTGTACATAATTAATTCCTATGAAAATCCTCGTGATTGGTTAATTTTCTTAAATAATACTTAACAAAAAGCAAATAGATAATGTAAAAACATTCTCTTTATTTAAATATGATTTTGTTTCTAATTATTCTGAATATCTTTATAAGTTGACTCTTAAGTGTAGAAGTTGTATAAGGTTTTTAAAAATATGTTTAAAAAGTTCTTTTTAAGTATTCGGCTCGGCCGAATATTTTTATATTCAGCCAAACCGAATAATCGGCATACCGAATATTCGGTAACATGGCCGAATACCGAATAGATACCGAATATTTGGTGCATCCCTATAATTTATATAATTTATAACTTGTAAAATAGCATTATAATTATATTGTATAATAAGGGAACAATATATTTTTTTATGTATAGTGTATATAATATATAGAAAATATAGTATACAATAATGTAATTACGCATGTATTATACTTTTGAAAAAACCCGATTTTCCCCGGGGAAAATTGGGTTTTTCATGAAAAAACCTGAAAAAACCCACGTGGGTTGGGTTTTTTCAGAAAAACCCGGGTTTTTGCGAACCCTGCCCCTTACTACCAGGGTTTGCAAAGCTGGACCCAGTTTGAAAAAACCTAGTGGGGTTTTTTTTTGGACTGGGCCCACTTGAAAAAGCCCATCGAAAAAGCCTTAAAGTTGATTTTTTCAATTTTCAGCAATATTTAAAATTTTAAAGAACCTATACATTTAATGAATTTAAGTCATTTCAGTTAATTTTGAAAAAAAAAAAATAAATAAATAAAAATATATACGTAAGCCATTCAGAATGTCTTTATATAAAAAATTCAAATCAACTCTATTCATGAAAATAAAACTTCTAACAACTAGATTAAAGTTTTACTTTTTTTTTTTAAGCTTCATTCATTCATTCAAAAAAAAAAAAAAAAAAAAAAAATACAAATTTAAGACTTTGCATTAAATGATTTGTAAACTTTTACTAATTTCATTATTTCTTTTCTTTCTTCTTATACATTTTAAAATTCTATTCATTATTTTATTTTCAAAGCAAACATTGTAGGGGAAGCAAATTAACAATTTGTATTTTATTTCATGATACACACTATTAATTTAAATTCATATAATTTATGCAATTTATAAATTGTAAAATAGCATTACAATTATACTGTGTACAAAGGAACCCTTCATTTATTTTTTGCTGTCTATTATATAGAATACTAGCAGGCTGAGCCCGCTGCACTGGACCCTTTTTCAAATAAACCTTCAATCAAACGAAATGGAAAATCTGACCTTGTATTTTAAATTAATATGGACTTTCACCTGAAAGATCCTTCCGCATCTTCTGAATAGGCATCGGACGCAATGGCGCTATTATATTATCGGATGCATTAGACGAAATACGGGCAATTCAGAAGCAACTCTTTAGTACATCATGTAGAGTTTGGGAGGGAAATGCGGCCATTACGATCCTATCACCACACTGCTAAAAATGAGAGAATTACAATGACTGCAGAGATTGACCCTATAACTTAAAGAATGTTCAGGTTATTCACTTTCGTTTGTTAGGTCTTTTACTATGGGCTTCTCAGCTTGGTACTTTGTGCTGATCTGATAACATAAATACAATCTCTCTCTATGTTACATTATATTTGGTAATATACGTCTTCTTTTGGCAGGTTTTCTCTACAGTTTCTTATCGTCAATTTCCAGTAAACTAAATACAATCAAAACAGTATTTAACTTTTATATTTTAAAATATGTGAGCCATGTAAAAGTGGATATTTAAAGCGGAATTGTGAATAAAATTAAAATAATGTCATTTTAACTGCCGTTTCTTTTTACATACCAGTTTTAATCATGCAACTATTAACCTAGAAAAATAACCTCGATAACTAATTCAAATAGAAAACTAAACCTCTCGTTTTCATTCAATAAAATCTTCCCAATCATCCATAATCAGATCCACAACCAAGTTTGATGTGAAACGTTAGAAATGTTCGTAACGGTATGGCTAAACATGTACCAGAGTTAGCTACAAAACAGGGTTAATTACGCTCCAAACTACATTCCATTAAATAATGTCAAATTGCTGTTGACTGATATTTAGATCTTTCACTATCAAAACTCTTTGCAAATGATAAGTAAAGTTAGTTATGCAAAATTTTTAGTAGTGATCTTTTTGGCAAACTGAAGATTTTTTTTGCATTTCTCTAATGAGCGTAATAAGACGGAGAAATAAGCATGCTTTTATTTTCAAGACGTCATTATTCATCAGTTTATTGCCTAAATAAAACTAAAAACGTTAATTTGTGACTATGATCAGCTGCCCGGGCTGTGCATCAGCCAAAATTTCTTTATAATGATTGAAATTTTATTTGAATCTGAGGTACTTTTTTTTTAAAACCTAGAGTAAATGAACAAATATTGTTCCATTGGCCACCTTTAGCATTTGAAAGTTTTTTTTTTTTTTTTTTTTTTTACGTTCAAAGTAATGCTTTTTTAGTGATAGTAAAATAAACCTAAAACTTGCCACTACGATCAGCTGCTCGGGCTGTGCATCAGCGAAAATTTTATAATGGCTGAAATTTTAATTGAATTTGAGGTACTTTTTTTTAAAAAACCTAGGTAAAATGAACAAATATTGTTCCATTGGCCACCTTTGGCATTTGAAAAACTTTTTTTGTACATTCAAATTAATGCTTTTTTAATGATAGTAAAATAACTGCACATGAAAAATATCTATTAGTAAATCTTCTTTTGTCTGTTTGCTCCATACTAAAAAAACAAAAAGTACAAATTTTGCATAATCTTCTGAAATCGGATTTACCGTCCACGGTTCCTTTCAAATATAAGCGAATCTTCCAACACTATACAGTAAATTCGCCAACTGTAAGGTGGCTGATTATGGAAGATTCATCCAATATCTTTTTATAACATTTCTAAAAGAAGGGAAGATATAGAAAAAAAAAAAAAAAAAAACTAAATGACGAATGGAATGGAATATCGGACATACAGTATGTATGTGCGTGTGTGGGAGACATTTATACTAAAATTTAAATATCTGACTCCATTTTTAAAATATTAATTGCTATTTATATATTGTACATTTGAATTTTAAAAAATATTCAAAAAATGATTTTGCACACTTGCAAAATCACCTTTATTGTAAACATCGCTTGAAACCAATTCACGCTTACATCTTTTTGGCTTAAAATCAAATTGTTTGGCGACAAAAGTGAACTCAAAAATCACAAAGAAACATATAAATGTAAATCATAAGTACCATCATTTTTACAATTACATCTGCTAGTTTCGTCTGTAAGTCACATGATGGAAGAGTTAGAAATAAAATAGAACAAATCAAAAACAAAATTGTAACCACAAGGAAGGTCTCCTTAAAGAGCATACTCAAATTATTTTGAAAAGAAAAATGCTTTTAAAACTACTCATGTGTGTAGTAAAACATCAGTCAAATTTGGCGGCAGAATCCCAGTAAAAATATGAAAAAAATCTATATATATTCGAATATTTAGCGGTAAAAAAGACGAATGTTCCACGCTATTTGGCTAGCCAACACCATTTCCATCCCAAATGCAAGATATTTAAATGCATTTGAAAATTGCTTGTTAAATAAGTGTTTAAATGCCTAAAACTCAATGAATTTAAACTTAAATGAAGGATTAGTGTATTATTTTTTAATCTTTAAGCGTATATAATATATACAAATTGCGTGTTGCAGTAGTTATTTAATTTTACATGGCTTCACCGGCTGGAAATGTTTTAAGGGTACTATTTGATTATTCATTCAACCAATTTCGCCAAATTATATAAATTGCCAAACTGCTCGCCAAATTATACAAATTGACAAAATTTTTATTTTAAACAACGAAAGAATAAATAAATTTGTAAACATTAGTAAAATTACAAATAGAAGTGAAATTAAAAATCACTTGATGACGCAACAAACACGTGTACCGTGTTTAATGTCAAGTTAATGTAAAATTTACGATCAGCTATTATTGGCATTTATCTTATGGTTTGGCGATAGTTATTTTGTCGACGCGATAATCAAGTAGTACCGTTTTAAATTTGTTTCAAAAATAGCTGGCTAATTAAAAATGCTACCATTAAAATTTTATATTAAATACTTGTTTCCATGGCAACAATAACCTTCATTTCTTGTTTCTGACACTAACAATATCGAAGTCAAATTGCCAATGTTCCGAATCGGACATTAATTTTGAATTTGGAAAAAATTTAATAAACTGAATTTTTTTTTTAAATCGTATAATTACGATAATAAAATTTTAATATATACACATATAAAGGTATATGACAAAACTGTAGTAATAAGAATGTATTTATTACGTTAAACTCTAACTATCTTCGTATGAAGAGCAGAAAAAGGTTTTACATAAAAATTATTTATCATAAAACAAAGTATCATTCAAAATTTTATTGTGCTGCCAACCAGCATTAAATCGCCAAAAAAATGAAATTTTCATTATTTTTTTTACAAACGCTAAATCGAGCTTCTGCGGATTTTTTTTTATAAACATATCATATGTCACGAGAAGAATACTCTATATATTCCTCATGAGAAGAATATTATATAATTTTTTCAAATATTTCCGAGCATGCACTTATCGAAACTTCCTTGATATCATCCTATCCATTTTTCAGATGCATTTTTTTTAACCTGACACAAAAGATAAAGAGCCAAATCTTATTTCAATTGCAATATTTTAACTGAGTAATTTTTAAGCATTACGAACATTCCCTTTCATGTTTAAATTAAATATTTTCGTTTTTTAATATTATCACTCATTAAAACGAATTTTTTTCTTTCTTCTTCTTTTTTTTTTTTTTTTTTTTATATAATTAAAATTAGTAACAGTTTTTTCTTTTATGTTTCGAGGTGTAGTAGCTGTTTCAATTTTTTATTTTATCAATGATAAATTTCGCCAAGAAATAAAATGGTAAACCTTATCGTCCAAAATAACAGAACTTTCCGTCCTAATTCTATAACTAATGTAGGTAGAATGATGTGTTATAGCTTAAAACCTTCCCTCAAACGATACCTATCTAACGGTATAAGTTCTGTAAAAATCCATGCAGTAGAACTCGAAATCTAGGTGTTTGGATTTTATATATATAATAGATATATAGTATACAATAATATACATACTTTTGAAAAAACCTGAAAAAGCCCATGTGGGTTGGGGTTTTTGCGAACCCTGCTACTCACTCTGCAGTGAATTAATGTAGAAGAAAGTGACTGGTACCAACCATCGGAAATAAAGTCTACTTTAAAATGATGTCTATTAAATTTGCTTAGGAGGCCGTCTGCTACTCAAAACCAGACACAACTTTGTTTTTTTCAATGGAAACACCCCATTTTGACACTCTATTTTAAATCTTTGGTTCAAACTACGCCTAGAAATGAAATGTCAAGTCATTTGAATGATAAGTTTTTGAATTATAAACATTCAAAATGGAGCGCTTCTCATGATAAATTACATTTTCATATTTTTATTAATAGGTCCTGAAATTACAATTCTAATGGGATCATTTTTTATGGGATTATAATACTAAACATCCAAACATAAATACATTGAATTTGTAATTTTAAAAATTTTATATGAATTATGAAATTAATATATATATATATATATATGAATTTCAACTTACATGTTTTTGGATAAAATTACATTTACTGTTATATATACACCGTTAGATGCAAATTTTCAATTTCAAATTTTTCTTCCAAGTCGTTTTCGAATGACGATTTAAAAACGTCAAAAGGATGGTTGAAGGGGCTGTCTAGGATGTGCAGAAAAGCATCATTTGAAAAAAAAATATATATTTTACTCATTTTATTGAAATATTTGGGCTGGCAAGACTCAAAACATAAAAAGCAAGTGAACGGCTCCTATTGGCAAGAAATGAAGCATTCATAGGTCATTTCTGTAGCCTTTTAATAATCAAGTACCAAACTTCCGTTTGAATACAGCCCCTAAAATAAGCTTATTTAAAAATACTTAATCTCTCTTAAACTACCTGTACAAATTCCATGAAAATTTGTTTTTCGGCTCATTGAAGGGTGTTAAACTTGGGTCATTGCTATTGAAAAAAAAAAAAAAAAATTGTTCTGCTTTTGATAGGTAAATGGCCTAAGCCAATGTGATAGACATCATTTAAAAGTAGACTTTATTTCCGATGGTTGGGTACCAGTCACTTTCTTCTACACTAATCAGGGTTGCAAAAAAGCCGGCTAAAATTAAAAAAAGCCAGGCCGGTGGCTTTTATTGGTTTTAACCGGCTTTTATACAATAAAGCATTGTAATTATAAACTACACATTTTAAAGTGTTTTTAATTAGTTTTAATGACATTTAATTGATTTACAGTTTAATAAGTAACCCAATTTCTCAATAATGAGGACATAATAGTGGAATAAAACTTAGATGATTTTGCTAGTGATTTGTATTCAGAATTGCAAATATGTCTGCTAAATTTTAAAAGGTCCATACCAACTGCCAATTATTTTATTTTTACTGCTTTATAAAATTAAAGAGGACAATGGTTACTTAGTTATGTTTTATTACTTAATTTTAAGAGCTATTAATATACAAGTCTTATTTTATTTCTAGCAAACATTTAAAATGATACATAGTCATATTAATAAACACCCCCATTTCTTACTATTAAAAACATTATGAATAGCATATGCATGAATATGCGTAAGAAACAAGTTTTCAAAATTTTTTTTTGAGAATTTTTTTTTTTTTTTGAGAATTTTTTTTTTTTTTTGAGAATTTTTTTTTTTTTTAAATGCTCTATTTTTTATACACTTATGTACCACTCTCCTCAAATAAAACATCTTTTCTAATTTCTCATTTCCATTTTGATATGTTATATTTTGTCATTAAGGCTGTTAAATCCAAAATGGCAACTTTCTGACCTAAGTTTTAATTTATTTTTGTTCAGAAATGCATGAAACTAGCAGATGTTCAGAAACTATGTAATTGCACTGTTTTTTCTGTTTTTTTTTTTGTTGTTGTTGTTTTTTTTTTTCAAACGCAATAGATTTTTCAGAAAATAGTGTCAAAGTGAGCGTTTTGAACTGAATTTCCACACGAAAGAAGAAACCACTCAGAAAAGGGTGAAAAACGTGTTTGTCACGTGATCAAAATCTCTTTATAGCTCAATAGGTAATTGGATCGAAAAATGGAAAACAGTTCGATTTCAAATCGCTTTCATGTTTCATGGTCAGGCTTTCGAATTTTATATCTTTCCGTTAAAAAATAAATTTGTAAATGTGTCAAAACATTTTGCGCTTGTTGAGCAGAGCAGTTAAGAACAGTTTTAATAAAATATAATCTTTAAAATGTGTAGTATATGCGGAGCTATATAATATAGAATTTCAAAACACCAGTTTGGAGCCTAATATATATCCTTTTCAATGTTTATAGTACATTATTTTTTTTTTTTCAGAGATGATGCGTTCACAGTTGTCTTCTAGAAGTTATAAAGACTTATTTATTTGATAAAATTTAATAGAAGTCTATTTTTTTTTAGCAGAAAATATTTATAAATGTATTAAAAATTAATTGATCCAAATTTAAAACAAATTTACTGTAAACCAACTTTAAAAAATAAAAACTGGCTTCTTTCAATAAAAGCCGGCTTTTTTAAATAAAAGCCAGCTTTTTTTAAGTGGTTAAAACCAAAAAAAGCCGGCCGGCTTTTTTTGGCCTGGCTAAAAGCCAGCAACCCTGACACTAATGTGTTGCAGAGTGAGTAGGTGGTGTTCATTTTTTTCCCCACGACTGTACGTACGTATAACAAGCAAATATATAACAGCAATCATCCGATAACTTACTTCTGTTTTTATACAGGGTGATTCACAACTAAAAACTCTGGGGACAGCTTACTCAAACAAACTTTCTTTGTACAGGAAAGCTGGGTCACAATCCACTCACTGCCACTCAAACCCAATCTTTTGTTCACAATTTTAACATCAATACAGGTATTTTACCAACATACTGAACACACTTACTTTACTTTGTGTGACATGGGATGCCTATCACCAGAAGTCCACTGTCATTAGATCAGTCATACCTTATGTACATTCAGCCACATTCCAAATAATGAAGTACCTGGGTCAGTATTGTTTGAACGCAGATCATACCCATTTTCAGCCATTATGAGGACACTATCACTTTTGACAGAAAGCAAATTATGTTCGTTGAAACTATCAGTAAAATATATTTCATGACCATTAAAGTTTTAAATGAAAATTCAGATTCAACTTGCAGTGAAACACCCTATAGGGACGACTGAATTGCGATTCAGCTGTCTCATACAAAAAAATATTTGTTTTACCAAGCTTACAGCTAAACACTGTGGATCCACTTGCAGACAGGCTTGTTTATGTACGCATTGAACTAATTCTTCTGATGGTACACATGAGATCAATGACTTTTGTTCCTCTATAATAACAAACAAATGGCTTCTGTCGATTCAATAAATTGGCTGTGTCTATTTTTGTCAACCACTTTTTATGTATATATAAAAAAAAACTCACCAAAAAATGAAATGGAATGAAAAAATATATACATATAAGTGGGACATCCCATGCATGATACATTCACCCTGCCAAAAATTTATATACTAATCATAAGACTCTAATTTTAAAGTGACAGGATAAAACTGTGTTCATCAAAATTCCTTGTGTAACTGTTTAATACGGGTTCAAAAGGGAATTGGGACAAATGAAATCTTTTTAGAGCAAAATTGGCAACACTGAATTCCTTTAAACTTGCTAAATAAGAAAGTAATGTGATTGAAAGGAAGCGTGATTGTACTTGTACCATTTCAAGCTCTTCCATGAGCTGCAGCTGTTATTACGGATTTTGAAATTTATGATTTGTCATTTAAAGATGTGTGGGAATGGGGAGTGCATTTAGATGATTGATTTCATAACCCACTTTTAAGCAATTTTGTTTTTCTTTTCCTTTCCCAAATATAAGCGTTTCCCTTACCCTCTTCTAAACTTTTTTGCACAAAAAACTCATTTAAAAATTAAAAGGAGAGAATCTTCCACCCTTTCCCATTTACTTCTAAAATAACTTCAATGAAAACCCACTCCACATGAAATTTCCTATTCCCTTCTCTAAACCCCTCAATAAATAAATTCTTATAGAGATAATGGAGACCTCTTTCCGTCCACAGTCCTTTATTCTTCTCTTATTTCAACTCTTTTGCAGAAGCCAGGTTCATAGGTCTCCAGCCATGTCCTGAGTATAAGAGACACTAGCAAAAGCCAGGTTTGGGAGGAAAAAAAAAAAAATTAAAGCCGGATAAATTTAAAAGGGAAATTACACAAATTAAAGACACCGAAAACTGGAAGGGAGGGCAAGGGGCCCTGAAGCTACCGAACAACAGTTGCTGCATCGAGCTTATTATTAGTCTCGGTCGGTGGTTGGGTGGGTCAACTGCTGCAGTGAACAGCTTCTTTCCATTCACAGTCCTTTATTCTTCTCTTATTACGACTCTTTTGTGGAATCCACGTTCATAAGTCCCCAGCCACGTCCCGAGTATAAGCAGGATTTGCAAAAACCTGGGTTTTTGTGGGTTTTAGTTATTTTTCTGTATATTTATATAATATGTGTGTACTCATTTAAAAATTTATTTATTAAGTTACATTTTTAAAATTACATTTGATCTATTTATTACTGATTAATAATATTAATAATATCAGTTAATAAATTTATTCTATTCTGATATTAATATTAATTCTAATATCAGAATAAATTTATTAACTGACATAATTAATACTATTAATAATATAACTTAATACTATTAAGTGATAAAAATGAGTTCTTATCGTATAATTTTTAAATACATTTTAGTTATCATAATGAATAATTAATTTTTATTTTTGTAGTAACTATAATAATTAAACTAGCTGGCTTCGCCTGCTAGCGGGCCCCTCCTTTTATCGGGATCTCTAATAATATGAAATCTCAAACCGGGCCCCCGCTGCCTACGGCACCGTATATCAGGCATGCTGTGCACGCATTGCAAAATCTTGTAAATACGCCAAACGCACTCGAGCCAGGTCCCTTTTGCCTACAGCCCTGTAGCGGAAGCCAGGTTGAAAAAGTAGCAGACCTGCCAACCTTTGAAAATGAGAAATCGTAGCACACAAAATTTGAATTAATCTGAAGGTTGGTTGGTTGGTTTTTCGTGTTACACAGCCATCTTTTGACATTTGTAAAAGTAATAAGGTTTCAGTTTCAATTCAATATAGTAATTTTTTTCCTCTGAAAATTATTATACGATTTTTAGAGCTTCTTTTCGTTTCGCAGCGTTTTTTTTTTTTTTTTTTTTTTTTTTTTTTTTTTTTTTTTTACATTTGTAAAAGGAGCCAAGTTCCAATTATTTAGCCCAGTGCAGTAAATTTTGACGAAATTCTTGATGTTTTTCGCGTGGTCATTTCAGGATATTAACAATTTTTTTCCCGCAATCGAAATTCCCATTTTTCTATCACGATTTTTTGTTGAAATCTGCACTTTTTACCATGAAATTTGACGAAATTTGTTTTCTTTCTGCGACCTTTTGGTAAAATTTGCGTTTTCTTACCGATCTTTCGATGAAATTTGCATTTTCTTACTGATCTTTTGGTGAAATTACGTTTTCTTTCTGTGATATTTTGACAACATTCACATTTTTACCACAATCCTTTACGAAATTTATTTTCTTCTGCGGCCAATTGATGAAATTGATTTTTTTACACAGTCATTTGTCGAAATTCGCGAGTTTATCGCAAATCTTGCGCACTATTTCAAACCTTGTCCCTCAAAGACCCCCCCCCCCCCCTTCCAGAAATTTTTAATGACCGAATTTTCGGACTAATGGCCAATTTTTTAAAACTTTTGGAAATGAACACTTTGAAATTTTGGAAATCTCGGAACAGAATCACTTCTGAAAAATATGTTGTTCGGGATAAAAATCGCAACTAGAAACAAAAAATGCATGTGTTTTTTGCAAAAAATCGTAGTTTAAGACCGATTTTCATAGCATCGTAGTTTATAGGTCCAAATCGTAGCAACTACGATTTTTTCGTAGCAGTTGGCAGGTCTGAAGTAGGCATGCTACGCAAGCAGTGCACGGCCCCACCTTTAAAACGAATCTCTAATGTATACGTAAATATCGCTCTGTTGAGATTTGAAAAAATTTGATAGAATCAGAAGAATTGAAACAACACAAGGAAGTTATACTGAAACATTACAAACAGATTATTGGGCATTTTTAAGCTAATATAATGGATGAAAAGTTTAGAGGGGAAAGGTTTAATTCAATGGAAGAGGAAGAAGCTGAAGCATGGATAATGCAGTATCATTCAGAGTGGTTACCTGCAATATTGGCATTTAAAATTAAAGACACAGACTATTTTCCTAAATAACTTTTCTCAGAAAATAGTGTGTCACAATTTCCAGCTTGAAAATGGAGGAAAATTTTTAAAGAAAAAGTACAGAAAAAGAAAAACAATAAGTTAGATTCTGATTTTTGTAGTTTTTTTCCAATCTCTGTATTCTGTTCCATTTAGCTCTGCTTCCATTGAGAGGATTTTCTCTACATTTGGATTCATAGGGTCTAAATTGAGGAACAGACTAGGCTCAGAGCAGTGTGAAAAACTGGTAAAGATTTATCAATATTACCCTAAACATCAAAGTGAATGTTATTTTGATTGGTAAACTATAAAAAAGATCAATTATAAGGATTTTAAATACATTACATTGTGTAAATTATTTGAGATATAGTTAGAAAAAAAAAAAAAAAATTAAAAAATAAATATTCTGAAATAAACTATCACCTGAACCACCACAAATACGACCGATTTTTATTTATTTTTATGTAATTTTGATAAAAGACCACCAAGGTTTTGGAGTTGTAAACTTGTATTTCTAAATACTATAGGGGAGATCTGCAGACTCAGAAATGATTTTTAGCAAAAACCCACTTTTAACAAAAACCTGGTTTTTGTTGGTGGACCCACCCAAAAAGCCCAGGTGGGTCTTTCTGGGTAAGGTCCACTTTGCCAACCCTGAGTATAAGAGACTCTAGCGGAAGCCAGGTTGGAAAAAAAAAAAAAATCAAAAATTAAAATTGGACAAATTTAAAAGGGAAATTACGCAAATTAAAGAGACTGAAAAGTGGGAAGGGAGGGCTAGGAGCCCTGAAGCTACTGAACGACAGCTGCTGCGTCGAGCTTATTATTAGTTTCTCCATAAGGTTTCTTTGCTACATAATCTGGCCAAAGCTGTAGTTCTCTTGCTGTATTTGCTATATGGGCCATTTTCACCATTCGCTTACATTTCAGAATTTTTTTTGTTTTTTTCAAACTTAATAATTTCTTTTAAAAGTGGAAACAGGTGTTATGGTAAATGTTTAAGGTATATGAAAATTTAATTGGTCATGCACTTTGGCTTATAATTTAATATGTAAATGCTATTTTAATGTCTACTTGTATGGCAAATTGTCAAGTCTGTTACCGTACAAATTACTGAAAATACTCAGCTTTAAATTTTATTAAATTTTCTAAAATCAACTTACTTTGAAGTGACTTATGTCCCTAAATTTCAAAACATGATATTTATCAATAATACTTAAATGAAATTGAAATGAGAAACATTTATAGCTCTAATTTTCGACCACATAGAAAATTATACAAGAACTTTTTCTAATAATAACATTATATATTCATGTAAATTATTGAATTTTAAGAAAATTACAGCTCTATTTCATAGTTGAATGAAAAATAACAATAGAATGGTGAAAAAGTTATTTTAATATTAAAATATCATAAAAAAAGTGTGCGGTAAGACTTGACATTTGGTAACGGATTTGACACTAATCCGTTACCCTACGTCAAGTCTATTACAGCACAGTTTTTAATGATCCTATTTTCAACTTTATATATAAACTTTTTTATTTAAATAGTATTTTTCTTTCAGTTATGATATAGAGAAATCATTTTATTATTTTATATTCAGATCAATTACTATATATGAATTTGACTTGAATATCAAACAAATAATTTATCAAGCAATTCCACCTAAATATTAAAATAGAACTTGAAGTAACTGAGAATTAGCATCTGTTTAAATAGTTTAATTCAACAAAAAGTTTATATATATATATATATTATATTTACTTATACTCGAAATACGTGCATGATATACATTCAAGTGCAACATGACTCAAATTTTAGTTTTCATATAATATTAAGTGGAACTGGAAACTCATAAAATATTCAGTTTTCTTGCATTGACAAATTTGATTATAGAAAAATTGCTATGATTTGCTCAAAATTAACATATGTGTCTTGGATGTGAAATACTCTCCTGTTGCAGTCATTTGCATTCAGACCCACATAATTTTAATTTTATCTTCTTCATCTGCTTTGTTTAGTATGTGTATTTTTTTTTTTCTACTTCCTCCAATAAATTTTACCAAAACATGAACAATTTCATACAATTTATCAGCAGATTTCTCAGGCCTTTTTATTTACTTCTCTTCTATACAGGGTGTCCGGTCTCAACGGTGTCCAATGGCTAATTTCTAAACCGTTAGTCATAGGCATATAGTTCCAATTACAAAAATGTTTAAAATCAGGTAAACAAATATTTTAAAAGCGATTTGGGCCAATAAAAACATTTCTTAAAAAATTATGAAATTTAAATTTTTATACGGTCCCCCGGTCCTATAAGTTATATTTAGTAAAATTTTCCTTTTACACTAACAAGTAATACACAAAAAGTCCCATTATTCTACGATTAAAATGGACCGAATCATAGCTGTTTAAAGTGGGACCCTATTTTTTGCTGCAAATTGGGGATCATTCACAAATTTAGTCGAAATATAATTTCGTCAGATATATTAAAAAATGATCAATAGTAAAATTAACATTGCAATATAAATTTGAAATCTTTAATTATTTTGTCATATTAATGCAAAATATACAATTTGTAATAAACATTTAAGAAGAAAGAAAAAACAATTTTTGTTAAATAAAATGATGCTAAATTAACAGCCTCAATTCTTTACAAAATGATACATATTTTAAAATATTATTAGATTACACTAGTCTGCAAAAGTTGGGTTATGTCATGTTTTTTAGCTTTTGATGATTCTTTTCTATTCTGTACCGCTGAATCTAAAATTGACCTTCATTTTTAACCATCACATTAGGATTTTTCGCAAATTTCAAAGTTAAAATTGAGTCTCATCCCTCATCTCCTCTACTTTATAGTATCCGATTTTTGTTATTCTTTAACTTTTACAATTTATGATTTGCGAAATATCCTGACACGATGGTTAAAAATTAATGTAATTTTCGGATACAGAGCTAAAAAATACATAAAAGTTTTAAAAAAATTAACAATCACAGTCTTGTATTATCTAAAACTTAATCTTCTTGGGGGTAATCTATCCGAAATTCTTTGTGTTATCCTTTAAAATAAGTATAAATAGTAACCACCGAAAACTCATAATAATATTAGATTGTTATTGGATTTGCGTCAGTATGTAAAATGTAATCTCGATCGGATATTTAAATGTCAGTTAAAGTTCGAGTACAAATTTTGAACTGGAAAAGCATACATACGATCGTTGAAGTAACATAAAAACTTATACAAATAACATAATTTTTGTTAAAAGAAAGCATAAAAGAAACAGTCTCAAATCCTGACAAAATAAAACATATGTTATTTTAGCCAATCTCAAACTTAATAAATGTTAACTTAATCGTAATACTTGTACGATTTTTTGAAAGCGCAGATACACATGAAATAAGATCTTCGAATACTTTAAGCACTTGATATGTGATCCCTCAAAGCCAAGCCGAACTCATTGTTTTCAGAGCAGAAAAGTGGCATAAGTCATGCATTTTTAAAGTTTTATAACTCACTCAATTTTAGTGTTATATGAATGGGACTTTTTTTGTCTTACTTGTCAGTGTAATAGGAATATTTTATTAAATATAACCGGGGGACCGTATAAAAATTTAAATTTCGTAATTTTTTAAGAAATGTTTTTATTGACCCAAATTGCTTTTAAAATATTTCTTTATCTGATTTAAAACATTTTTGTAATTGGAACTATTTGTCTATGACTAACGGTTTAGGAATTAGCCATTGGACACCGTTGAGACCGGAGACCCTGTATAAAATTCACTATCAGTATCGATAAATATTTCCCTCTCTGAGGAATTTGAATAGATCTTACTGATTTCATAGTACAAAAAGAGTAATTTCCTCATCAATATACAAGGTGATTCAAAACTAGAGAAACAAACTTCTTGGAGAAATGAGGTACATCTAGACAACTCGGAATCACATAGCAATGCAGTATCGGAAATGCAATCATAACGAGATAGGGAGGTTGTTAGGGGCTGAATCATCGAGATCGAAATTGACATTTAAGGACCATAAGCTTAAATTAAGTCATGAATTTCATGATAATGAAGTTGCCTGATGTTTCATAACATAGGCACCTCATGGAATCTCAGATGTTTTGAAATATGCAGGGCATCCTTCAGACTTCACAATAGAAATGAGGATGCGCCATTTCAAAATGCCCCTACTACCTCAAACATGCAAAAATATAGATAAGAACCAGGCACGTAGGCAGAAAACTTCATTATCGGGAAAATCTTGATTTATTTTAAGCTTTGGGTCTTTAAATGTCAATTGCTATCACAATGATTCAAAGACTAACAACCCCTGTCTTGTTAGGATTGCATTTCCAACCCTGCATTACTATATGATTCCGATTCATCTAGGTATACCCCCACCCTTCCTATAAGTTTGTTCCTCTAGTTTTAAATCGCCCTGTATGTGTATAAGACACCCATATGAAGTGTAGCCTGAGTTCTAGGTGCACCACTGTGACTAGTTTGCATGTCTTCACTGAATCTGTATGCATAATTTTCTGGAAAATCAGTATGCAAAAATGTTTTATTAAGTTTTTGCACATTAAAACTGGAAGGGGCTGATATTTTAAAACTGTTTTTTAAAGCATATTAAGACTGCTTCAAACTTTTCAATTAACATAGAGTTACTGGACTGAAGTTTGCACAAGCAACATTAAACTTGCTTTTCATGTCAATACTTTTTTTTATACCTCCTCATATTTTATCAATAAATCATTGATGTAATTTTCTTTGCAAAGAATTTTTTTCTATAAAAAGTAGAATACTGTTAATAATTTGCATACAAAATAAATATGAATTTAACATTTTAATATGAAAATTTAAGTTATTTTGTCCATTGGTTTGCCATAAGTGATTGAAAATATTTTAAATTTGCCTTTCTTTGTTTGTTTTCAGCTTATTTATATTTTTCTGGATTTTATTTCAGTCTTTCCAAATAGTAGCACCTTTGCATTTCTGCAGCTGCTAAAGCCATTCTCGATGCAAAAAACCTTTATAAACGATAGTTCACAAACAATGTCAAGTCTGTTACCGTGAGTCAATTCTGTTACCAGTCGCATGGTAACAGACTTGACAGGTAACGGATTTGACATTCAAATCAAACCATTAGAAATGGAGCTAAGCTGTATAATTTCTAACTTAGATAACAATACACATGCCTTCTAAAGTTATTTAGTGATCAATATTTAAATACAAAAGTGTAAAAAGTTTTATTTTAGTATTAAAAATTATGGTAACAGACTTGACCATGAAAAAAAATACCAACTTTGAAGAAAGCTGGTTCTTGCCACTATTGCAATGTTTTTCAATTGATGAATAAGAAATGGCAAGTAGCAGTTGCTTGAATAGTTTAACAATGCCACTGAATATGTACTGCCAACTTTTGGCAGAATTAGAAGCCTATTTTGATTAAAATAATTATAAGGTAACGGACTTGACGTAAAGTGAGGGACGAAATATTTCTGTTGATTTGTTAAAGAAAAAAACTTTGGTAATTAATTTTTTTCACTAATATAGCACACTAATAGTTCATATTTAAAATAATTAAAGCTTTTTATTTAAAATAATCTAAATTAGATTAAAAAAAATAAAAGTTAATTACATAAAACTTGGAATGGGACAAGCATTTTTGCTTAGAATCACAATTTTAAAGATTTATATCTCAAAATTTTTTATTGATTTTTTTTTTTTTTTTTTTTTTTTTTTTTAATGCTAGAAATATTTAGTATAGTCTTCGTTATACAATGCATAGCTCAATTTCAGTGGCGTGGCGTCCGGTCATCGCTGGATGCGGCGATGACCAAGCAATATTTTAAAACTCTTAATAAGCTTTTAAAACTCTACGATCCAGTTTTAGCAGAACATTCGGAGTTCATGTATAAGTGAAGGTAAGATTTAAAGTTTCTTTTTTGAACATTCAACCATTGAATTTTAGAGTTAATAATTTTTCACCACAAACTTAAATAATTGCGATGACCACCGAAAATTTTCACGCCACGCCACTGCTCAATTTAAACTTTAAATCTTAATTTATATTTGAATTTTCTTCTTTTTTCTCTTGGACAGCATACGTAAGCGAATTTTGAAAATGGCCCATATGTTCTTTGATTCTAGTTTTAAGCTTTCTGTTTGCCACACCACACCTATATAAAACTGCATACAACAAGAGAATACAGCTTTGGCCAGATTATGCAGCAAAGAACCTTTACAGATTGATTTTGAAAATAGCAAAATAATTTATCTGCCAGGATTTTATTTACCATCCATTATCTGAGAATCAATACAGATCTTTTTACACAGCGAGAATATTTGCAATGATTCTGTTTCCCTTGAGTTACCTAAAGTTTGGAGAGATGCTATAGAATGTTTAGTAACAACAGTAGAAATTAATTTACGCTCACAAATATCCATTTTCATTTTATTTTAGCACTGGTTTTCATTATACATGAAGTCTCGTAATATTATTTATCAAGTTCTTGTTTTAAAAAAAAAAATGTTTTGTGAAAATATTTCTATCAAGAATGATCTTGAAAATATCACCGTTTGTACGATGAAACATATGTTGATCTAAATAAAGGTATTTTTTTCACTATTACCATTTTTTAGCTTAGTTTGATTCAAGATGAACTATTCTAAATGAATGTATTTTGTACAATTTTACTCTTATTTTAATTTAGAACCTGAACCTATGCCATGTCAAAAGTAATGTGCCACACGTTTGCTATCCTTGCACTCTTTAAGAATGGAAACAGATGTCGCAAATGCACCAGTGTTTCTTTTTGGCACCAAAATGGCGATTTCTTGTCTGGCATGGTAATCCAGCATTTTTTGCTTCCTATGGCAACCTGGTGTTTTTCAGGTCATGAAAAAATACCTGAAATTTTATGGGGAATAGTGCTGACTCTAGAACAAAAGGACTCTGCCCTGGGAGGAGGAAGAATTGTAAAAAGGACACTGTTAAAAAAAAAAGGGGGCATTACTGTTCAAAAAACATATGTACTATTTTTTTATCTGTAGTACTACCCACAGTGAAAATTTCACATGAGGAAGCATGGGAACTAAAATAATTTGTTTGTACTAAACACTGTATAATTAAAACAGCAGAGTTTCCCCCAGGTTTAAAAAAGGGCAGGGTGCTGCTTGTGGGAAAAGGGCATGTTTTGGATTCTTAAGGGCATTTTCTTGAAATTTTTAAAGGCATTCTTTTGATTTTTAAAACAACTACTTTACATTTAATAGAAAGAACACTATTTTAAAGACAGCAATGAGTCAATTTTTACTATGCAAGTAATTTTTTTTAATAAACAAAGGGGTAAAGACACTTTTTTCAGGTGGGGGCAACAAGGGAGCTAATTTTTTAAATGAGGGGCAAGATGGGTGCTATTTTGTAAATCTAAGGGCAGGCAGGGTGCTATTTTGTAAATCTTAAGGGTGCAGCATCTTCCTGAAACTGTCTGGGGGAAACTCTGAAAACAGGGTTCACACTCAATTTTGGAAATAAAAATGTAGGAGTTTTACAGAGAAAATGACATAATTTAGAATTTTTTTCAAAATTTAACGTAAAAACAATCAATATATGAGGGGCTCACACTATAGTAGACCAAGTCCATTTTGAAAAAAAAAAAAATGAGATAGAAGGTTCATAAAATCTGTTTTATCCACAAGTCTGTTTTCACATACTTTCGCATATATGTCATCTGTTTACAGACTTGGTGTACTGCGGGAGCAGATAAAACAAATTTTATGCACATTCTAAATGGACTATCTCATTTTGTTTTTAAATGGACTTGGTCTACTGTGTGGTTGTGAGGCCCTCATACAACAGCAGCGGTCAGGGGTGATTTTGAGTAAAAAAAAAAAATTCTCAAATTCACAGCAAACTTTCAGAAAGGTTACAGGAGAGGGAAATATCCTCCCGATTGTTAATTATGAGTTTTTTCGTAGCCCTTTGCATTTTTAAAGGGATCTTTTGACGAAATTTTCAGGGTTTTTTTGCAACCTTTTGACAAAATTAAAGTATTTTTTGCGATCCTTTGGTGAATTTACATTTTTAAAGTGATTCTTTGACGAGATGTGATTTTTTTTTGCCATCCACTGGATGAAATTTCCGTTTTTCTTGCAATACTTTGATGAAATTAGAGTTTTTCAAGCGATCCTTTGGACGAAATTTATGTTTTTTCTGCAATCTTTTGAGGAAATTTATGGGTTTTTTTCACTATTCTTTGACAAATTTGCATTTTTTCTGCGATTTTTTGACGAAATTAGTGTTCTCTCTCAGTGATCTTTTGACAAAATTTACTTTTTTTTCGCTATCCTTTGACGAAATTATAATTTTCCCCATGATGTTTTTGATGAAATTTGCATTTTTTCCTGCGATCCTTAGGCGAAATTTGCATTTTTTTCTTTGGCAAAATAGGCAATTTTTTCTCTCAACGACTGACGTGATATGTTTTTGGTGACCATTTGTCGAAATTCATAATATTTTTGATGGCCAAATTTTTTTAAATTTTCGGAACTGAAAAACTGGAATTGAAAATGAATAAAGTACCAGAGTTCCAGCATACACCCGGAACACAATTACCCTTGTTTTTATAATAAAATAAATAAATAAAATATAAAAATAACTAATAACTAAAATTAAATGTGTGTGTTAAATAAAAATAACGCTTGAAAAAAAAAAGAATTAAATCAAAATGCATAGTAAATATGTATTTTACAATAAATTTGTGTATGTTTTATAATAAAATTATGTGTTTTATATTTTATTATGTGTAAAATAATTTCATAATAAAATAGAACTAACATCTGTTTTTCACCAGCGCACTGTTTTCGCAGAGTTGGCCTAATAGATATTTGAAAACGGGTTTTCTCGAAAAAATAGAACCAAAAGAAAAAAATGACGCCAACCCTGGTGCATTTGCAACATCTGCTCCAAAAAAATGTGACGGAAATTCGTGTGGAGTGAATGTGTTAATTACCACTTCAAGCTCCTTCCTGAGCTGCAGCACAGCTTTCTCTCGGTCTGCGACCAGCTCATCCAGGTACTGGTAGCGTATCTTCTTGCGTGCCCGGCATTCTCGGGCACTCTGCCGGCTCCGCTCCAGTTTCGCCTTCATGTCTATCTTCACCGACTTCCTGCCAGGCTTACGCCCTTTGCGACACTCTTTCCGATCCTCCTTGTCAGGGCTCCCCTATTAATTAACAATTAAGATTATTCAAACTAATCAAAATTTAAATTTTTTATTTTTAACTACGAAAATAGTCTTATATTCCAGAGTTTGAAAATATCATGACATTCCAAACAAGCCAACTTAGTGCTGAATGCTGATATAAATATTTTCAGACTTAACATAAATTAGATATATATATATGTATAATACTGGCACCCAGCTAACTGAAAAGTACCATAGTTTGCTTTTTATATTCATCCAAAAACAAATTATAGGATTCAATATCAAGAAAAATTTATGTTTCATACAAAAAAAAAATTAAAGTACATTTCTTTTTTTGGCACTTTTCGATTAGCCAGGTGCCAGTGTCTATACACACATATATATATAGTATATATATATATATATATATAGGGTAGATGTGCCAGTAATGGACACCAAGGAATTTCTTTAAAAATTATTTTTTTATTAATAGTTATAATTATTATATTCCAGTTTTTTCAATATTATATTAATCTATCAACAATATTTAACCATTCTTATAGCCTCATTTCCCCATATGAATAGAAATTTAATTCTAAATAACAGAAACATATCAAAACACCCAAAAGCCCAGTAATGGACACCCTCTGGCCCAGTAGTGGACACCCTCTGTTCCAGTAATGGACACCCCATAAAAAGTAATAAATATAATTGTTTTTATGACTGTATTTAGAACCAGAATTTAATGAATACACTAATGAAACAAAAGTTATTTTTAAATAAATTTAACAATTAGGATACCAGTAATTAATAAAATATTTGTGATAATCATTTACTGTTTGCATCAATTATTGTAATTATCACAAGATCAATGTTTTAATTATTTTAGATGGATAGTTTAAAATACTAAATATCAGACAATTACAGCTATCAAATTATTGAAACATTGGTGGATTTAAAAAGTAATAAAAAGTTTTGGAATATTAATGTTTAGTTTTGTGCCACTATTTTTAACAATCATCCAGAGATTACTTGATATATCATTTATAATAATTAATATTACAACCATGAAAGAAATGATATTGTGAGTTGAATATTTTAAATACTAAATAAAATAATTTCAAAATAAAACTGTAGAACTGATGTTTGAGGCCACTGATCTGCAGATTTACTAGTTTCCAGGGCCGAAACTAGCCTTTCTGGCGCCCGGGGCAAACATGGATTTTGCCCCCCCCCCCCTCCCCTTCACCACAAAGTAAATTTACAAAAAAGAATTTTACTAAATATCTAACAGACAACTTATTTTTAAATTAAAAATATATAAAACTGAACTACGTAATCAGCTTTGTCAAACATTGATCCATTAAAATCTTTGAAAAGTTATTTGAAAAGAATTTCATTTTAATCTTTTTAAACTTTTTTTTTTTTTTTTGCATAGTCTAATTGAGGTCGATATCTAAAAAAGAAAGGTTTTACTAAGAATTTTACTCTGTGCATTCCCCTTCCTGTTGTCCTGGGCAGTCAGTGCCCATGGCAAGACGGAAAAAAAAAAAAAAAAAAAAAAAGAAAGAAAGAAAGAAAGGAAGCTCAACACTGTTCAGCGGAAAAAAAACAAACAGCTTTCATGGAATTTTTTTATCTTGAAGAAAAATCAGAAGGAGGAGTCACTTCTCCTTTGGTAGTTATCCGTAGTGGACAGTAGGGTGTCCCACAATAGAGAGCGACCTTGAAAAACGGTAATGATTCTCCCTCGAATTCTCCTCACAGGAAGTGATTTAAAAGATAGAAAGCAAACGCATAGGCATGATACTTTGAAATTTTGTATTGTAATGAATCTTTTTATCTATTTGTAAAGTTTAATGCATTTGGTTCAGTTTTCGTTATTAAATTTTCCAGCTGCAAGACATTTTTTATACAAATTTCATAATATATAGGGTAGATGTGCCAGTAATGGACACCCTTAAGGAATTTCTGTAAAAATTATTTTTTTATTAATAGTTATAATTATTATATTCCAATTTTTTCAATATTATATTAATCTATCAACAATATTTAACCATTCTTATAGCCTCATTTCCTCATATGAATAGCAATTTAATTTTAAATAACAGAAATATATCAAAACACCCAAAAACCCAGTAATGGACACCTTCTAGCCCAGTAGTGGACACCCTCTGTTCCAGTAATGGACACCCCATAAAAAGTAATAAATATAATTGTTTTTATGACTGTATTTAGAACCAGAATTTAATGAATACATTCTAATGAAACAAAATAGTTATTTTTAAATAAATTTAACAATTAGGATACCAGTAATTAATAAAATATTTGTGATAATCATTTATTGGTTGCATCAATTATTGTAATTATCAGAAGACCGATGTTTTAATTATTTTAGATAGATAGTTTAAAATACTAAATATCAGACAATCACAGCTAACAAATTATTGAAACAGTGGTGGATTTAAAAGGTAATAAAAATAAAAATAAAAAAGTTTTGGAATATTAATGTTTAGTTTTGTGTCACTATTTTTAACAATCTTCCAGAGATTACTTGATATATCATTTATAATAATTAATATTACAAATATAAAAGAAATGATATTGTGAGTTGAATATTTTAAATACTAAATAAAATAATTTCAAAATAAAACTGTAGAACTGATGTTTGAGGCCACTGATCTGCAGATTTACTAGTTTCATGAATATTACCTATAACTTTCATTAATAGTATTACATTTTTTTTTTTTTTAATAAGGAAACATTTAAGACAGAAAATGGATTTTTAATAGCTTCTGCAACTTAATTGTTTTTATTTAAACGAAGAGGGGTTAAGCCCTATGAGCCCCTCTTTGACTGTGCTCTTAAACAGTATTTTCTGCTTCCTGGCTGGTTTGATTGCTAGATTATAAAATATGTGAGGTATATATATGTACTACATAAACAAAAAATAATAAATAAAATATCAAAATTTTATTAATCACATAAAATACCTTAAAAGCAGCTATTTATAAAAGTTTTGGTGTTATTACATTTTCGTAAGTATAATTTAAAAATTAAATTTGATTATTTAGGTTTGCAGTTAAGCCAAAGTATTTTATGTACTATAAACATTACTAAAATTGCATTTTTAGCAATGTCTACATGGGGTGTCCATTACTGGAAAATGACTAATTAACCATCCCAGTAATGGACACCCCCTCTTAAAACCTTAAAAAGAAATGAAATTTTGTAAATAGCCATTAGTATATAAAATTCAAAGTTTTCTATTGCTACTCAAACAAAAACATTCAAATTTTGTAAGAAAATAAATAATATATAAATTAATTAAACGAAGCCATCTCTTAACCTCTTCATTAAGATTTTCACAGAAAAACAGCAAAACTTTGAAACATTATTTTCTGCTTCCTGATTGGTTTGATTAAAAGTGTCAACAATAACATAGTTTTATAAAACATACAAGGGGGAATTATTAAAAAAATAATTAAAGCTAAATATTTATTAGTTATTTTTTTATGAACCAAAAACATCAAGGGGTGTCCATTACTGGAAGGGTGTCCATTACTGGCACATCTACCCTATATACATTCTTGTGTCAAACGTCAAACAAAATCTTCATTTTGGCGCCTTCTTCACCTCCTGCTAAAGCGGCGCCCGGGGCACGTGCCCCTCTGCCCCCCCCTAGTTTCGGCCCTGCTAGTTTCATGAATATTACCTATAACTTTCATTAATAGTATTACATTTTTTTTTTTTTAATAAGGAAACATTTAAGACAGAAAATGGATTTTTAATAGCTTCTGTAACTTAATTGTTTTTATTTAAATGGAGAGGGATTAAGCCCAATGAGCCCCTCTTTGACTGCGCTTTTAAACAGCATTTTCTGCTTCCTGGCTGGTTTGATTGCCAGATTATAAAATATGTGAGGTAAATATATATGTACTAAATAAAAAAAAAAAATAATAATAAATAAAATATCGAAATTTTATTAATAACATAAAGTAACTTAAAAGCAGCTATTTATAAAAGTTTTGGTGTCATTACATTTTTGTAAGTATAATTTAAAAATTAAATTGGATTATTTAGGTTTGCAGTTAAGCCAAAGTATTTTATGCACTATAATTATAAACATTACTAAAATTGCATTTTTAGCAATGTCTACATGGGGTGTCCATTACTGGAAAATGACTAATTAACCATCCCAGTAATGGACACCCCCTCTTAAAACCTTAAAAAGAAATGAAATTTTGTAAATAGCCATTAGTATATAAAATTCAAAGTTTTCTATTGCTACTCAATCAAAAACATTCAAATTTTGCAAAAAAATAAATAATATATAAATTAATTAAACGAAGCCAGCTCTTAACCTCTTCATTAAGATTTTCACAAAAAAAACAGCAAAACTTTGAAACATTATTTTCTGCTTCCTGATTGGTTTGATTAAAAGTGTCAACAATAACATAGTTTTATAAAACATACAAGGGGGAATTATAAAAAAAAATAATTAAAGCTAAATATTTATTAGTTATTTTTTTTATGAACCAAAAACATCAAGGGGTGTCCATTACTGGCACATCTACCCTATATATATATGTATATATAAACTGGTGCCCGGCTAACCGAAAAATATACCTTTATTTTTAATTATTGAAAAATTTGAACATAACTTTTTCTGTTTTTACATTTCTTAACCTGTTGTACAGTCTATCCTGAACAACCACACCAGAGGAGATCAGTTTTAATAGAGGCGTCAATAACTGATTATGTAAACGAGACAGTTTAACTTTCATCAGCTGTTCTTTAGTTACTATTGCCTCACATGATTATGGGGTTTTGCAGTTGAAAATTCAGTGAGTAAAAGTATAATAGCCTTTTTGCTAAAAAAGTCAGAGGACATTATCAACAGAACAACACAATCAATAACAGTTGAAAAATTTATTTACACTTGTTTGAGTGAAAATATCAAAAATATTACAAAAACATGATATTTTGAAAATAAATATTGGGTATTATATCGCGATACATATCCAATGATATATTGTGCTGTCCTCTAAAAAAAAACCCAATTTTTGAATTTTTCTCTTTATAAAATTTAATAAAAAATACAAAACAATTTGAAATAGCTATATTTTCACAGCTTGTTCTGACTAAGATTTTAATGTATGGTATTTTTGATTCTGTCAATATATTACAAAATGGCAGTCAATAAAAGAAGAATTTGAAAAAAACCCACTTTTTCCTAAAAATAACCCATGTTACCTAAAAAAAAACCCACATGTGAAAAAAATTCTAGAAACCAAAATATAAACAGTAAAGTATTTTTTTCATTATTATTTTTTTAACACAATTCTGCAAAAAAGTTTTTTTTTTTTCAGTTTTTTTGCAATCAAATCCAAAGGGGCAACTTAATCACACATGTTTTAATTAATCCTTGTTCAGAAAGTAGAAACGCCTGAAATTGGCACTGTTATTCAGAAACTACAGAAATGTTCCATTTTTTGGTAAGCATAAAAGATCTTTCAGAAAATAATGTCAAAGTTGCCGTTTTGAACCAAATTTCCAGACAAAAGGAGAAAAAACACCCAAAGAGAGGCGAAAAAACAGCCGTCATGGGACCCAAAATTGCTTGTAACTTGATAAGTAATTTATCAAAAACGTAAAACTCATTTCGATTCCAAATCGCTTAGTCAGCCCTGTCAATTTTGTACCTTTATGTTTAAAAATGAGTAAATGTGTCAGAAAGTTTCGTCCTTGTTGAACAGTAAACTTGAGAATCGCCTAATAAAATTTGCATAAAAAAACAAAATAATGATTAAAATAAAGCTTTAACATAAGCTTAATAAGCTTGTAAACATTAAAACAATGTATGATATAAAAGTAAAAGGATATCTTTGTACACATAAAAAAAAGTGGATGGGTTTTATTTTTGCAAAAACAAAGGAGGGGTGGGGGGAGGTATGACATAACTTGTACAAATTCTTAGAAATGCAAAATATGCATTAAATTTACATAATTTATTGTTTTTTCCCCTTTAATTAATATTTTAAAGAAAAAATGTATGCTTCACCATTTATTTATATATAAAAAAGTGGGGTTTTTTTAGTTCCCGCATGGGTTTTTTTTACCTCTGTTTTCAAATCGTCACAAACTGAGCCAAACATAATATAATCAGCTGAAAATGGTGCATTTTATTCACATATTAATGGTTTAACATAAAAACATCTAAAAACTGATGTACATCATTGTAACATGTCATATTATAACAAGAAAAATTGTGAAAATGAAGCTCTTTTTTTTGCTAGAATTCTGTATTATTAGCTTATTTTTTAAAAAACTAAATAAGCACTTCTAAAGTAATTTTAAATAATTTTATTAGTGTAAATGGCATATAGAAACAGGACAAAAAGAAAATTTTACTTCAGTGATTTTTTTTGATGAAGTTCTAGGGTGGGTTTTTTTTAGGATACATTTTCCTGTGGGTTTTTTTTAGAGGACAGCACAATATGTCACTGAACACTGCTTATTTCAAATCACAGAAATCTTGAAGAGGGGGTAGAAAGATTTTTTTTTTTCTTTTTTAATGTTAGTATTGAAGGCAGGAGTTTCAGTCATTTTATTTTAAATTGTTCTCAGTCAGAGTTTCAAAAATTTGCATATTTATTCAATAAATAATAAAAAACATTGGCACAGATGTCATATTCGCCCCATATTGGCGCGATTTTTTAGGTTACCAATTTGGCGAAAACATCAACAGCATAAACATAGTCCGGGTTACCACATCAAGCAACATGACGACACTTTGGCACAAGTTAAGTACCCGTTGCCTATATGATATTGGCGTCAGAAAAAAATCACGCCAATATGGGGCGAATATGACATCTGTTCCAAAACATTAACTTAAATTCTAAAATATGAGAAAAAACAGAGGAACAGATGTGCTATTATCCCAGGGTCCGCCTGGCGACATTACTACTTGGCGAAAAAGGAGTTTTCAAAAATCCAAGATGGCGGACCCCGGGATAATAACACATCTAAGCCAAAACGGATTAAGTTTTATTAATGATCAAACAGAAAAAAGGGCTTTGATTTATCAGAAATAAATATAAAAAACAACGTCGCATACTACTAGCCTCTAACATTTACTTTCAGATGATAGAAACGCAATTTTATACATAAGGTAAATTAATAATAAATAACAAAAACAGTATATACGTGTTCGTATATACTGTTCATATGTACGTATAAACATATATTTTAAAGGTAAACGTTAAAAGGTATTTCTAACGATCAAACGCACAGCAAATGTGTGGGGGAATTTTTTCTTTCAATTCCTGCGCAGGCCATGATCCAAAAGAAAGAAAAAAAGAATAAGATCCTTTAATTATTATCACTTTAAATAACAGCGTAATACGATAATTGCGCAATATTTTAACTTAATTAATAACGCAAATTTACAAGTTAAAAAGCATTCGCGACATATCCTATGCTTTAGTTCTAGTGACATCAATTCATAAATCTTTATATTTATTCAAAGAAAAATCATTATATAAATAAATTATAAAAGAAAATTACGAACACATTATTTTTTATTGATTATCAAATCGAAAAAAGTCTTTGTGATATCAGAAATAACAAAATTAAAAAACTTACTCTAACCACCGGCCTTCTCTCGCTAAATTCACAACGGCAACTCAAACAGTCAACTACGCATTTCTCAACCGACTTTACTTTCGAGACGCACTTCAAGCAGCAGACGATATAACTGTCATATTATTTTCGGAATATTTCTATTACATTTTGAATCAGACAAAAATACAAGAATAATTAGATAAAACACAAAGCTAAATAAATATCTCAGTATATGAAAGAAAATATACGAAGTGAAAAAAAAAAGTTAATTGAATTGAATGATATTTTGTTTTGCTTCGTTGAGTGGCAATGGTTACGATTCAGTAACCAAGAAGAAATAAATATAAACAAACACAGTCAGCAGGTTAAAAACAAAATTCCGCAAATCAATGATATGGTTTTAACGCTAGAGTTTTCTCTTGCGCTAAAAAATTAATATTACTTTGCCAAATTGGCTATAAAATATATAACACACTCCGTATTTTCAAATACATGCCGACTTTTTGACATGCATTCCGGCTGTGGCGATTTTTATTATTTAGAGCGAAGAAATTTCCTTTTTAATTCTTAATATTGTCTGTAGGTTTTAAAAATCGATTGTATTTTGCGTATAACAAAAGGGAATCGTATCGTAATATTGTTTAGATTGTTTATTTCATTTGTGGCAAACATTTAAATAACACGTTATGACCCTGTTCAATTTATATCACAAAATTGGTTTAACACAATCTTTGATTCGAATGGATCCCGATTACGCAAGATTTACCCACTAAAATCCATTCTATATGATTAAAACTTCATTGCAAATAAATAAAAATACACAAATTATATAAAGATGTATACGATTGGGGAAGACGGGGTACAATGAAACAAAATTTACTACTTTTTTTTTTTTTTTCCTATCCACAATTTTGCATGCGCAAAAATATAATTAATGGTACAGATATACAGTATACATGTACAGTATACATGGTATACACAATGGTACAGATATACAGTTGCACCCCGTATGCAGGGGTACAATGAAACACTCCAAATGATGGAAGCAATTTTCACCCAGTATAGTTTATTTTGTGAACAATAAGATAAATACAAAAACAAAACTTGATTAATAAGGAACTTGATAAAAATATTATAGTCCAAGATGTAAAATAAGAAAATTCTATTAGTTTAAGAAATATCTTTCATTTTATATTAAATTGGCTCAAGTCAGTTTAAAAAATTAGCATTTCTGCTTTTCTTTCAGTTGCTCCTGAAGGAATAAGGAGTAGTAGTTTTAACATAATGAGTTTTTTTTTAAATGTAAGTTTCTGAAGAATGCACAAATTTAAAACTAGGTTGGAGTCTTTTTATATCAAGTATTTTACATTTGACTTCATTTAAATGTATGATTTCTCCAACGGTATATATTTCCATTAATACGGATACTGTTTGTGCCATACATGTTGTGTGTGGGTATCTCATTCTTAGTACCTCGAAGATCAGCTGGAGCTGGAAAAAAATCTGGATCTTCATAATCTTCCTTAGAGTCTGTAGTACGGATTGACCGAATACCGAATAGTTGATTCGGTATTTGGTGGTTCGGCATGCAAACCGAATATTGGGCTTTGGCCGAATACTTAAAAGTATTCGGCCGAATAATTGCAGATAAGTATTTTCTTAGATGTAGAAGAATTCTCTTTTACTTAGCAGTAGAATAGGCTAAACAATGAGTTTGAATATTATGTGCATGAGTTCAGTTCAGCTGCACTACAAAAAACAAGTCAAAGGCCATTTTTTATTTAAAAAAAACTTTTTCCTTCCTAAAATAGTCTACATAGGTGCAAAATCAAAACAACTGTCTACAACAGAGAAAAAAAAGTAAGGAAGATGCACATCTTTCCCTTATCATTTAATTTTATTTACTTCTACATTACACATCAAATAAGTATATATCACAGTTCATATCTGTATATCTAAGGTGTATATTAAAGAAAATATACACATCAAATAAGTATACCCCTATGCCTACCCTATAGCTTTTATAACCATTATATCAAAATCGCTTAAATTTCTTATCTTCACCACCACAATGTTAAAATATTAATCAAAATATAAATTATGCTATCAATAATTTGACAGAAAATAGTTTAATGTTCCAATTGATATAATACCTTTTGTATTTTGAGAACATTCCTATTTAATATGTTTATAATTAGACTTAGACAATCAGTAAACCAGTTTAATGACAACATTGTTTCTTATTATTTGAATGAACTTTTGTTTTTCTGACAATCCTTATCCTTAATAATACTCCGTATAGTTTAATATTTTCATAGGTTATTTTTGGCTTTTGGGTATTGATTAGTCATAAAATAATAAAAAATAAGTGATGGGTTAATGAATTTATGAGTTGAAAGAAGTCATTAAATGTTTTTGTGTAATTAGATTTTAGAATAAAAGTGTAACTGAATTAAATTATTGAGAATTTAATTTCAATTAAAGCTTATTAAAAAAGCTAATATATGCAAAAATGCGTATAAAAAAGTTTCAAGTATTCGGCTGCCGAATACCGAAGCTTCGGTATTCAGTATTCGGCAAAATTGCTGCTTCGGTCAATCCCTAGTCTGTAGCAGGCAGAGTTTGTTTTGAAAACAATTCCTTCTTAGCTGTTTTTCTCTTTCTATTTTTTAATTGCTTAACAAAAAGCATTTTTTACCGGCCTGGTTAGAACAAAACTCTTTTTTTTCCCCCCTACTCTTACTTCTAATATATTATATTTACTACTTTTATTACTATAATAAAACATGTTTCATTGTACCCCGTCTGCAAGTATTTCATTGTATCCCACACTGAGGTTACTAAGTAAAAATTTATTTTGAAACTTCTAATATTTATTTTTATTTTGGTTCTGGAGGTATGAAAAGACAACAACCCAAAGATAACAATGTATAGAAAAAATAATTATTACATATAACAACAAGGAAAAAGAAACAAAATTACTTTTAGTAAAGAAAGTTACTTTCAATGATGTAGAAGCAATAATCTTCTATTGCTACTGCTGTAGAAGTGTGAATGTATCCAAATCACATCAGTAGTTGGAACGTATAGTTGTACAACATATATTATAAACTGCAACTCTCTGTAACAAATTTGACTGATTTTACAAGTAATGTTTCATTGTACCCCGTCTTCCCTTTCTATTGGTTCATTGTAAGAGCATCACACTAAAACTAGGTACTGAATGCATTTTGATGGGGCTTTCACTCAACTAAAGCTTGCCTTTGGTATTAAGTTATCTTTTGTGTAGATGTAGTGTAGAATTTGAGAAAATACTAGAAACAAAATTGGGACATGCGAAAAACTGAGCAAAGTAACTGAACATTCATTTGATGTTATCAAACAGATATTGATCATTTCTCATTTAGAAATGAACATTAACATATTGACAGCAACAATATATCTGCGATAGATCTGATAAGGTTCTTAGTTATCAAAATCTAACATGAAAATACAATATTCAATTAATAATAAAAAAATAAAAATAGGATGATTCTGATAAAGGAGATCTGTGCATTTACACACATAAATCGTTAAAATGACCACCAGAAAGAGCGTTATTACTTCGATGCAATCATAGTAAAATCCCTCGGCTTTATAAGTGATAATGCACATTTTCTTTGTCGCATGCAACAGAAAAATATACAATTTTTTTGGCAATATGGAAAGAAACGCAAAAAGAAAATTTCAACCCAATGACATTGCATATCGTGAAATTCTCTTTTGTAAGGCATTATTTTAAAATCGAAACTTACATTTTCATTCATAAAAACTAAATCTACAATAATTACACAAAAATGACATAATTTGTTTCAAGTGAAAATCAAATTTCAAAGTAATTGTTTAAAAGGCGCAAAGGCCAACATAGTGAAAAAGATTCCAAGCCGGGACTCGAACCCGGGCCATCAGTATAGCGCACTGACGTTCTACCGACTAAACCACTAGGAACGATACCTAGCTCGGAAAATTTCTCACTATTATATGTTGGCAAGGCTACAAACGCAGCACAAGAACATTTATCGTGAGTCACCGACCTGGGACAAACATGAAACATAATTAAATCCAGCATCGATAGAAATTATATTAATACATGGAAATTATTCCAGAGAGAAACATTCGCCTTGCATACAATATTTCAAATGAAAATTAAATTTCAAATTTCAAAGTAATTGCTTAAAAAGCACAAAGGTCAACATAGTGAAAAAGATTCCAAGCCGGGACTCGAACCTGGGCCATCAGTATAGTGCACTGACGTTCTACTGACTAAACCACTTGGAACGATACCTAGCTCGGAAAATTTCTCACTATTATATGTCTTGTGCTGCGTTTGTAGCCTTGCCAACATATAATAGGGAGAAATTTTTCGAGCTAGGTATCGTTCCAAGTGGTTTAGTCGGTAGAACGTCAGTGCGCTATACTGATGGCCCGGGTTCGAGTCCCGGCTTGGAATCTTTTTCACTATGTTGATCTTTGCGCCTTTTAAGCAATTACTTTGAAATTTGATTTTTATTTGAAATATTGTATGCAAGGCGAATGTTTCTCTCTGGAATAATTTCCATGTATTAATATGACATATTTTTTTTTTTTTTTTTTTTTTTTTTGAAGAGAAAACTGACTTTAAAAGAAAAAAAAAATAAACAGTTGCTATGCTTCATTTCTTATATAATGTAAATCATAGAAAATGTTATCACTGCATCAGGCACTGTACTAGTGGCATGGGTTTCAAGTTTCAAACCGTACCCCAGTGACAGAATTTTTGGTGTCCATCTGCAGCGAACCAAAATTTATCTGTGACCCAACATTGCTGAACCAAGCTACTATCATAAATACTTATAGTAACTTATAAAATAAGTAAAAATTGCATTTTACAAAGAAAATGTATCAAGAAACAAAATAAATGTCCAGACAAAGTAAATTTTTTATGCCAATGTTTATTTTTAAGCTTGCAGATTAATCTGCAAGGTCTAAAATAATCTGCGGCACTGCTGCACAGTTTCTGCGATGGGACCATTGACAGTAAATAGGTGTCTGTAAGAGACCAGCAGGTTTTGTGTTACTGGCTTTGTAGCAAAGGCAATATGCACAATTCTTGACATAGTTGGTTATGACAGTTCTCATACCAGTTCCAATAGTATCTTTTGGATATTCTGTGATATGTCCCTTAAGCTCCTTAATGTCCGGCTGTTGGTAAATCGTGATGACTTTTTAAAATCTCATTTCATTCATGTACAGGAACGACTAGTTGTGCTTTTTCAGAATCGGAATCTGGAGCATAGTGGTACAAGACTCCTTGGTTTAAAAGATATCCTCGCTCAGTCCAATTTGCATAGTCTGTGCCTTTTTCATAGGACTCGAAAGCTTCAATGATTTTTTCTTAAATCATCATCTTTTAACTGTTCTTCTCGAATATTCATTGAAGATCTTTTGGGTAGGATCTCAATGAGACTGTACAGATTTCACAGGAGGGTTCCTTGTGACTGCAATTTGGACGTGACAACATGTCAGCTACAACACTCATTTTACCAGGAATGTATTCAATCCTCAGATTGTAAGATTGGATTTGTAGAGCCCATCAAGCCAATCTCCCAGATGGTGACTTCAAACTCATCAACCATTTCAGTGGTTGGTGATCTGAGACAGCATTTACCTCTTGTCCTTCTATGTATCCACGAAATTTGTTTAATAACCAAACAACTGCAAGTGCTTCACATTCTGTTGCAGAATAATTTCTTTCAGCAGCATTCAACAAACGACTTGCATATTCAATTGGGTGCTCTTCCTCTTTGTGTCCTTGAAAAGTACTGCACGAAGGTCATAACTACTGGCATCTGTTCGTAAGATGTATGGCTTTGTGGCATCATACTGTTTGAATACAGGAGGACTTGTCAATAACTGCTTCGAAAGCAGTTTGTTCTTTCTTTTTTCACTTCCAGGAGGCATTCTTCTTGGTCGAGTTACTCAAAGGCCTAGCAATGTCCGAGAAATTGGGAATGAACCGTCGGTACCAGGAGCAAGATTGCAAAAATGACTGAACTTGCTTGACGGTTTGAGGAGCAGGCATCATTTGGATTGCTGCAGTTTTACCGGGATCGACTTCAATTCCGGACTTTGTAATCCAATGTCCTAAATATTTTGCATGAAAACAGACAAAATTACACTTTTCTCAATTTGTGCGGAGTTTGAATTCAAAGAGTCTGTCAAAAACTGCCGTCAAATCTGCTAAATGTTTTTCAAAAGTCTCTGACAAAACAATTATATCGTCTAAATAGGAAAGCATTAGAATGTCCTGTAGACCACTTCAAAAGCAATCGATTAACCTCTGATAACCGGCTGGAGCATTGGTCAACCCAAACGGCATTCTCAAAAAGCTTAAGGGTGCCAAAAGGGCAAATAAAAGCAGTTTTGTCCCTATCTGGTGCATGAACATTTACCTGATGGTAACCAGACTTTAAATCAATCGTTGACATGTAAGCGATATGCTTAGCTTCATGCAATAAGTCATATATCCAAGGCAGTGGATAAGAGTCCAACTGGGTGATGGCATTCAACTTCCGGTAGTCAATACAGAGACGTACCGTACCATCTGGTTTTGGGATAAAAACAACAGGATTCAACAGTAAGGTGATTTCACACTCTTCAATACTTCCCTTCTGTAAAAGGTCATTTAATTCTGCCGTTAGAACTTCCTTTTTTGCAGGAGTCGTGCGGTAAGGTGGTACCGACACAGGCGGGTGGTTTCCGGTGTTTATGCAATGCTCAACAAATGGGGAGGCTTCTCCCCCTGGCTGAAAGATTGTTTCATACTTTTTCAGCAAATAATTTAACTGTGACTTCTGGCTGGGAGTCTGTTCATCTCCTTCATTTTCACGCAAGGTACATGTGTTTAAAACAATGTCATCAGCAGAACATTCAAGAGGCTTTGTAACAGGATCTACAAAACCATAGGGGAGACTTGATCCCTTTTTCAGTTTTTAATTTTTATTTTGGAAAAAAAAAAAATTAAATATTTCCAGTTATTATTAAAGGCTCATGTGTCTTTCTTGCTGTAGTATTTTTTATATTTTTGAAAAACCATTTTTAAAATAAAAATAAATTGTTTTCCAAAAAATAAAAAAAAGGATCAAGTCTCCCCAGTTGCAGGGAGACTTGATCCCTTGCCAAGGTCATTCAGTCTTGAATAGCCACATTAAAATATCTTTTAAGTGGTCTATATACAGTACAATCCAAAGGCTGCAATTTGTGAGAAGTGTGTGGTGATATTTTAAACAAAATTATTCCATTTTCTTTGGCATAATTCAAACTCTCAATGCTTATACGGTTATCATGATTAACACTTTACTGTTTTGATTATAATATCTTGTATTCTTTACGAAGTGCTGTAAAAATTTTGCAAGGTTAAACATATGTCTCACATGTGTATTCAATATTCATCCACCATGTGCTTGCTAACCATCCTATGCAGCCACATATTAACTTTCGGTCTTTATCAACCATCTAAAATCAAGGCAATCCTATTTTAACTAATACAGATAATATCTAAATGTCACAATGACAAATAAGGGGTTAATAACATTTAATATTAATTTAGCTTAAGTTTGGTTTGGGGACGCTTGATCCCCAGGATCAAGTCTCCCCATACAACAGGGATCAAGTGTCCCTAATGTGCATCTTAGGGGGAAAAAATTGCTAAATCAAAAATAAAGAAACTGTATTGGATTTAAATAATAACATTTAAGCAATAAGGAATGTTAGTATATTATATTAATAAACTAAAGTAATTTAGTTATATTTAGCAAAAAATATGAAACACAAACTACCTACTCAAAAAGAAGTTTGACTGTAAGAAAACAGAGATTCCTTTCTTACAACAAAAATAAAAATGGCTGAATGAAATTATATTGCTAGATCTGTTGATAAGGAATCATTTTATTAATGTTTCCAGTTTCAGAGACTTAATTGCATTTTTTCTCTAGTTTTAGACCTAGGGAACACCTACTTTATATGAGGCATATCGCCAAAGTACCAACATTTGTACTTAACATCTGGTACAAAACCTGACTTCTCCAGAAAGTCTCTTTCTAAGAGGGTTCTGTTTCCTTTAGCTTCGGGTAACACAATAAAATCTGTACAAAATTTTCTTCCTTCAATTTCTACAGCTACAGCCGTGGTCAAACTGTCTTCTTTTGACCGCTGGCCATTTGCTAAGGGCATGTTCAGAGAGGTCTTCTGAAACTTTGCACCTTTTTCTTTTAACACAGAATACAGTGATTCACTAGCCAGGCTGTGACTGGATCCGGTATCTACACAGGCTTTGCCATAGACCCCATTAATGTACAGGTTTACTGTGGTTAAAGGTGTGGTTGTGGTTGAGCATGTGTATATTTGGATTTGCTCGAAATGAGAAGATTGAGTTTTTATCACAGGATTGCAAGTAGGGCACTTAGCATGAATAAATCCGGGAGCACCACAACCATAACATTTCAAGGTTGGGTGATCTTTAATCTGTGGTTTGTCTGCCCCCAGGTTTAAAAAAGGGCAGGGTGTTGCTTGTGGGAAAAGGGCACTTTTGGATTCTGAAGGGCATGTTTTGGATTCTTAAGGGCATTTCTTGAAATTTTTAAAGGCATTCTTTTGATTTTTAAAACTACTTTTTAATGTTTAATAGACAGAACACTATTTTAAAGACAGCAATGAGTCAATTTTTACTATGCAAGTAATTTTTTTTTAATAAACAAAGGAGTAAAGGCACTTTTTTCAGGTGGGAGCAACAAGGAGCTAATATTTTAAATGAGGGGCAAGAGGGGTGCTATTTTGTAAACCTAAGGACAGGCAGGGTGCAGCACCCTCCTGAAGCTGTCTGGGGGAAACTCTGCAGAACTGTTTTATTAGAAGAGCTCGGTGGTACAGTCTCTTTCGGTTTTGACCAGTTTTTATTTTTCTGGTGGATTTCCACTACTTTGGATTTTACGGGATTTACTCTTAGAACATCATAAGCATCTAACTTTTCTACTAATGCATTTGGATTGTTTAAATTAGTCCAAATGTCTAAGAAATGTTCTCTATGCTGTGGGGAGCACCTTCTCTTTAATTTGTCAGATAAAATAAGACTTTTCAAACCTTTGAATGAAGTTATGTTGAGCTCAGATAGCCAACCTTCAAAGTATGTTCTAAGCTCAAAAAAACAGTCTTTCCAGGTACTTTCTGGAATTTTCTTGTGCTGAACGAACAAAATTCTAAATTTTTCAGTGGTCAATTTGAATCATTTCAACAACATCGCCCTGGTGTGTTGGTAGTCCTGGGCCTTTTCTTTTGGTTCCCTATCAATGAGTTTAACAATATCACTAGGTAAAGCGTTTATGAGATACGTAACCCAATTTTCTCCCGTAACCCCTAGGACCTTTAACTGCCACTCACACAGCACTAAGAAGATGTTCACATCATCTTCATTTGGGCGAAAACGGGGAATCAATTTTTGTAGATCGATTCGCGGCTTTTTGTAAGTGCATCTATTATTTTCTACCTCTGTGGTAGATGTCGAAGTCGGATGGGTAATGCGTAATTTTTCAAGTTTGAAAGTCCGTTTGTGCTCTAAATTTTCTTGTTTGATTTTATGCTGTTCTTGTTCGATTTTATGTTGTTCTTGTTCAAAAACACGTTGATTTTCTAAATCTATGCGCTCTTGTTCAGTTTTTCTATTTTCGATTATAGTTGTAAGTAAGTTTTTGTATAGTTCTCCTTGTAATCAGCGTGCTCAGTAATTAAATTATGTGTAAATCTACCATTTTCATTTCGTCAGTGGCGGTTAAGCCTAACTCATCGCAAAGGACACGTAGATCCTCTTTTTTGCACTTTCCAAAAAAGTCCATTTTGTCTAAATTTAACAAAACTAACAACCAAAATAAAATTTTGATTTAAAAATTCCACTTCAAGAACTAGAATTTGAATTTAAAATTTCAAGAACAAAAATTTCAATTAAAAATTTTCAATTTCAAGAACAAAAATTTAGATTTTTTTACATAAACCTATCCTTACACCCAGGGATTTCTTCTTTACAGAAATCATAACACACAAAGAAATATAGGTACTTGTTAGTTATCCCGTCAACGCAATTACTGTCGCCAAATTGTAAGATTAAATGCCAATAATGGTTGCCATTAATTAATTGTAAGATTAAAGGTCAATAAAACCATTAATTCGACGTTTTATTTGTATTTTTTATTAGTGTTATACTAATTTATTTGTTTTTTCGTTATTTAAAATAAAATGTCAATTTGTATAATTTGGCGAGTAGTTTGGCGATTTATATAATTTGGCGAAATGGGTCGACGGGATAACTAACAAGCACCGAAATATATACACACAGTCAAGGATCCATAATCCGCATTGCTTAATGAATGTAACAAATTAAACAAATTTACAAATTCTTGATCCAAAAATGATTTTTTAAAAGAAATATCTGAAAATTTTAAGTATAAAAGTGAATATAATTAATCTTTTAATACAAGAATTTGAAAAATGCATTTTTTGAGATAGCATATTAAATTAATTATTATATTTCATATTTTTCTTTTGACGTTATACTGAATATGGAATTAAAATAGTGTCCAGAAATAGGGCTGGACGATATCAGAAATTTAACATCTCAATATATCAATGAGTTAATATTGATATTGGTGATATATTGCGATAACTACCTCAAAGTGTATAAGAACAGAAAAAATGCCCATTTTCGAAAGATAAAAGGTAGTTCGCAGTAATTTTTGTAAAAATAGATGTAGAAAGCAACGAATAAATGTTTTATACCTATCTGCTCACACAGCATCCTTTAAATACACGTGTATTTATACGAAATAGAAATATCTTGGAAAAAGGAACCAATGTTCGATATCTATTTGCACTTATACGTTTTTCTTTAAAAATAGTACATCCATCCTTTCTATTCTATACATTATTCATTAATGAAATGATAACTATTTAATTTCTTCATGAATGACTGAGTATATTATGAAAAATAAATTAAAATGTAATATTCTTAAGGAGGTTGCGTATTTTTATATTATTAAAATAAGTGAAAAGCAAAGGCAAAAAGTGAAATGGATTTAAGGTCACATGTCCTATTTATAATTAGATGGCTCACATTACATTAGATTACATTAACTGGATGGCAGAAATGTTGTTTCTCAATCTTTTTTAAGTTATCAATGCATTCTTAATATAAATGGATAATAAAAAAGAAGGCAGCAGGTATTCTGCTTTTTCAGAACTTAATGTCACGCCCCCCCCCCTCTCCCTTGGGGGAAAAATATTATAATTATTATTACGAGGTGGAACCCATCGAATTTCGACGAAATAAAATTTTTAAGAAGGAACTGTTATATTAATTTATAGCAAAGTGCAAAATTAGTTACAATAAAAGATGCATCTTATATTGGTTAGTCTCAAACAAGTATTATTTTAATGCAAAGGTTCCTGCTGCTCTATAAAGACACTCTAAGTTTTTGTAAAACTTTGCGTTTTATCAATGTGTGAATCCAATTGCATTATTTTCAAAAGTGAAGCATTTCTACATGTGAAGAATTTCAAAGCCACTGGAGTGAAAATGATGCACATCTACAATACTTATTTCAGTTTTAAGACGAAATGCACGCTTTTATTTTATATAAAATGATGCCATTTGCATCCGCGGAAGACATTTACAATCCAGTTATAAACAACATCTATAGAAAAGTATGCACAGGACGTCATTATCGCGGAATATTACACAAATCCAACAAAAAGCGATGTCGTAAACTCGGTTGAAAAAATCGCCTATCATTAATATGGATACTTAAAATTAAACATAATTTATAATAGCTTGATGTTTTGTAAGAAATCATTTATTTTCATTTTTTAAATAGCACATATTTTAATTACAATTTTTTTCAGTTGATTTGAGAAAATGGCAACAAAAAGATATAGTAATCTACTATTTTCCCTTTACTTTCTACAGAATTGCAGTACTTCAGTTGCCACCATTACAGAAATGGTATTAAAAATTACAAAAAATTAATATCTCAAAGATAAATTTAGATGCAGTTTTCAAACAAATCGCAGTTAAAAGTACCCCCTCCCCCCATACGAAGGTGTAAATTTGAAAATGTGCGATGCTTAGAATTAAAAAAAAATTGCAGTAGAGATTATCAGTATTTAATGAGACAGTTTACCTCAAAATTGGGCAAAAAGTCGATTTTCTTTTTTAAACATTAAATGAACGATTGTTTAATTGTGAATATTTTGACACACCATTTTTACCCATACATCAATAATATCGCGAGATATTGTACATTTGTTAATACACCCAGCGCAATTTTTCATTCCAATTAAAACTTTAAATCGCCTTTTTCTCCATGTTCATATTTTTGTCACTTTCCAGTTTTAAAAATGCTAAGGTATTTTTTGTATTTGAGTTAGAGATTTAAAAAAAAATTTGTGTACATTCTTTATTATATATGCGATAAAGCTATGCAAGGAATTAGCCTTCAGTTTTTTCTTTTTTTTTTTTTTTTTTATACTTTACTTTTAATAAAAGAATATGAAGATGTGTTAGATTTCATCGTTTTACACTATATATATATATCAGCAAAAAAATTATATTAAATGTAATATTAGATGTATCTAAAAATCCATGCACAGTCTTTTGTAATACAGATTTAAAAATGGACAAAAATATCAATATTTAAAAAAGTAGTAGTGATTTTAAAAAATGCATTTTTTTTTACTTTTTTAAATTTTAATTAAATATGCAGAAATTTTTTTTTCTCAAAATTCACTTTTATTTGAACATTGAAATGCAGTGAGTTCACCATTTGAGCAATATTTTAAAAAATAAACAAAGTTGTTGAAAAGGTAAACAGTCATTACATGAATGGAACTTTGAAACCTTTTTTGAAATATGAGTCTCCATATCACAATTGAAAACAATTTTATACTAATAAAAATTTTGGTTTTTCTTTTAAATATAAATATTCATTTCAAACTAAAATTTCAAAACAGGATATAATAAATTCACCCTGAAAATCACCTTTATTTTACCGATAATACTACAGAAAAAGAAAAGATAAAACGAATAATCATTGAGCGTAGCATAGACGTTTCTAGCTAGGAAGCTCAACTTAAAAGTAACCAATGAACAAACAGAGAATCTTCACCAATGTAACAAAAAAAAAAAAGCAGAAAGAAAAATGTTACCATTTGCAGACTTTGATTGGTTGTTCCGCAGCCGAGCTTTTGAGCTGCTAAGGTATAATAACGGAGTCCAGAATAATCAGCACGTATTTTATTTGTTCATTTTTGTTATTGAAACATATCGATGCCATATGCCATGACTATCTAGAAACGCGTTGATATGTCTAGACCAATAGCAGCATAGCAGCAGCAGAATTAAAACGTGGGTGATATCAACATTCATTATTCACTAACGAACGGAGAATGATATTTGCGGTTGAAACAGAAGAACGTAGAGAATGTATTGGGATAGATTGGAATAGTTAGTATTAACGAAAGACAGATAATCACTGTAAGGGGATATTGTGCTTTGAAAAAAGAGGGGAATGGATTGCGCTAAAGAAATGATTGAAGCAGGGGATATTGCTTTAATGGTACTGAATATTCGGCGCTTTTTTTCGGTGTTTGAAGTCGCGGTGGGTAAAAAAAATGTTCTTGGGATGTATGGGTTAGAGTAAAAGCCTATGTATCGGTATTGTGATATATTCTTAGAGTCAGAACTTGGATATTGTTATTGCGATAATTAAAAAATATCAATATTTGATGATATATTGATAAATAATCCAGCCCTATCCAGAAATAAGGAAATGACATATAATCCATAATGCTCCATAATCCGCAATATTCCATAATCTGCACAACCTTTGGTCCCAACTTATGCGGATTAAAGAACTTTGCCTGTATATATTCAAAATACAATATAAATATAAATGCAAATTACTGTAATATCACAAAATATAAAATTTTTAGGCTTAGATGCCTTATGTTCTTCAGCCGTTGTTTTGAATTGTTTGGCGATTTTTTGTTGGCGTGTTGGCGGTGTTTATGGATATGGCAACCTGGATATGTGGAACCCCATGTGATGTGTGTGTTGTGACGTGTCGTGTTCTGGCAACCCCTGAGAAGCTCATTTTAGCTTAGAATTTTGTGGATGTATTTTGATATTGCGTTGTATCATTCTGTCTTTTTATTTTTATGTTAAATTTATTGGATGTATTTGATTGACTATGGTTTCTGTAGTCCATTTAAACGCTCTTGCTGAAGTAATTAAGAAATATGAGGAAATTTTGACAAGAAAAGGAGGTTTGTTTATAGCGTGTCAATGCGTATTCATAAGCCTATTTTGGAAAATGACGGTGATGTTATGAGAGATATTTCGTGCTGGAGCTTTCAAGAAAGCAGATGTCTGTTAAGGTATGTTGATAATTTTATGTATATTTTGCTGCTTTAAGAGAGTTTTTTACATTTTGAGATTGCTACAAAGCGAGAACTGCTGAATTTTGAGAATGCTACATCGCGAGAAATGCTGAATCCAGTGATGTTTTTTTTTTTCGGTTAATGTGCGCGAAGTGTTCATACAACGATTACTGATTGCCACTTTAGCAAGTTTCGTTTTTTATGTATATTTTGCTGCTTTAAGAGTTTTTACATTTTGAGATTGCTAGAAAGCGAGAACTGCTGAATGCAGTGATGTTTTTTTTTTCGGTTAATGTGCGTGAAGCGCTCGTACAACGATTACCGATTGCCACTTTAGCGAATTTTGTTTATTATTTACATTTTATTTTTGTTAAGCCAAACATGCATAGTATAAACTGGTACTTGGCGACATTTACTACTAGGCAGAAAAGGGGTTTTCACGCCAAGAAAAATTCCAAGATGGCGGCACCGGGAACTTATGACATCAGTTCCAATTTTTATTTATTTCACATATAATTCCAATATAACTCTTTCCTTAGGGAGGTAAACCAAAATTGAAGTAGTTTGAATTTACTGTTACGCCATACGATATGACATATACGTTTACCCTATACTTATAATAAAACAACAACAAAAAAAATCTATAACTTCATTCTATTACCTCTCAAAATAAAACAGAACTAAATTATAACTACAGAGTTCTTAACTTTAAATATCTTTCTAAGAGAAAAATAATAATATTACGTCAAGGAAGAATATTTATGTTCTCAAAAGAACACTTTTTTTGCTTTAAGAACACAATTATTCAAAATTAATTAAAATTACTTTACTAGCAAAAATAATTCAAAACATTCTCAAAAGAACACAATTTACTTTTGTTCCGGAAAACAATTTTTTTTTTTTTTTAACCTTTAAAAACAAATTCAAATTTAAATGTTTAACATATAAGAAAACTTATTCTTATGAAAGTTCTGTTCAGAACTTAATTTCGTCATTTCATAAATCAATGTTATTGAAAACGAAACTCAACTTACTCACAAAAAAAAAAATTGTATTCTAACATACATATCTGTCAAAAGTAGAGTCGTACCGAGTACTCAGCCAATTTACCGAGTACTCAACGAAATTTTGGCCGAGTACTAGGCCAATAGGGGAGACTTGGGAGACTGATCCCTTTTCAGTTATTAATTTTTATTTTGGAAAAAACAAAACTTTTAAAAAATGTTTCCAGTAGTTATTAAAGGCTCATGTGCCTTTCTTGTTGCACCATTTTTTTTTATTTTTGAAAAACCATTTTTAAAATAAAAATAAATTGTTTTCCAAAAAATAAAAAAAAAGGATCAAGTCTCCCCAGTTGCAGGGAGACTTGATCCCTGAAACAGATGCATTGAAATGATTCAAATTAAGTAGCAGGAATCAAATTTATTGTTGACTAACATGTAAAAAGAGGGGAAAACACGATTAATGATCAAAAAACATTTTCAAAGCTTGAAAAATCAAATGTAAATATTGAAATTATTGCAGTTTGAAGAATTCCATACAGTTGGGCAGTTTTTTGACAATGTCATCATTGTCCACAACACTATTGTCAACATTTTCTGGTAAAATAAATTGGTCGAAATTAAGTCCTCGTTTTCTTAGAAAATTAAGATGATAAAACCTTCTTTTAAATTTTTTCAACGAAATGACTAATTTTCTTTTTAGTCTTTCTACTTTTTTTCTAGAGATGGAATGATAGTTCTAGACAACTTGAGTTTTTCCCGATTTTTGTTTCTTAGTCTACAATCTTGTATTTCTTCTTCATTCTGTCTTTTAGTTGGTGTGCTTGTCAAAGTTTTTGAAGACCCTTTTTTCATTTCTTTAGATTTTCCCATTTTTGGTAATGAAATGTTAGGGAAAGTTTGTATGTCTTCTGGTGTGACTATGTTTGGTTTAACTAATTTTTTTTACTGCTTGTTGGAGTTAATGGTTAATTTGAGACGAAATATGATAAAAAATCATCTTCAGAAATTCCTATTTAAAGGATATATTCCAGTGATTTTAAATCCATTTATTATGTGAGTTGTGACCATGGCTTTAGGATAGGCAATTCTGATCAGTTCTGCAATTTGATAAATCGTTGTCATTTAAGTTGGATGATTAGTCATCCAGTCTTGAGCAGCCACATTAAAATATCTTTTAAGTGGCCCATATACAGTACGATCCAGAGGCTGTAACTTGGGAGAAATGTGCGGTGATATTTTTTCCATTTTCTTTGGCATAATTCAAACTCTCTATGCTTATATGGTTATCATGAGTATTCATTATCTACTAAAAAACAACTTTTCAAAAGTAAAAAAAAAAAGCCAAGCAAAAAAAAAAAAAAAAAAAGGTGAAAGTTGTGGCTAAAAAATAGTGTGATATCAAATTTCCAAGCTTATATTACGGTACTTATTTAACATGTTTTGATAAAAATTTACCATATGTAAGTCGAGTACCTAAGTATGCGTTGATAGAAAGCCTTTTCTCCTTTACTAAATACATCATAATGTTTTTCTGAAAATTAATTTTTTTTTTAATTATGCATGATGGGCTTGGCGGCCATCTTTCCATATTTTACACAAATTTCTAAGCACACAAGTTCATTGTTAAGATCGGAAGTTCGAAATTGTTACTAAAGCAAACATTTTATTCTTTTAACTTATGGAAATGAGTGCCTAAAAATTTGTGTCTAAAAATAAAGCTGAAGTAACTTCAGGTTTCATCTTGTGATTCTCTTTTTTCGGAGGGGGGTTAATTAATTTGTTAAAGCAGTATAAATCAATTTGTTTTTTCAAAATAAAAAACTTTCTTAATTTATCTGTCTGAAGCTAAAACTAGAAGTTCGAAATTCTTAATAATGCAAATATGTTACGAGCTTGAGTGCTTAGAAATTTGTGTAAAATATGGAAAGATGGCTGCCAAGCCCATCATGCATAATTAAAAAAAAAATTAATTTTCAGAAACACGTTATGATGTATTTAGTACAGGAGAAAAGGCTTTCTATCAACGCATACTTAGGTACTCGACTTACATATGGTAAATTTTTATCAAAACATGTTAAATAAGTACCGTAATATAAGCTTGGAAATTTGATATCACACTATTTTTTAGCCACAACTTTCACCTTTTTTCTTTTTTTTGCTTGGCTTTTTTTTTTACTTTTGAAAAGTTGTTTTTTAGTACATATCAGTTCTTTTTTTAAAACAAATGATATATAATTGAAATAATTCTACTAGCTCAAATTAAAATTAGTCCTTGTATAGCCTTTATAAGCAGGGAGAAAACACAATAGTATACATTTTGTTTACCTATCATTCATTTTTTTATAGTGATTAATAATTTAAAAGTAAGGAAAGTCAATTTCTTCTTTCAAAGTATCGGTCTTTCTCAATTTATATTTCCTTAAAATTTTCTACGAAAGATGAAAATTTAGTAAAAAACAGAGTCAAAATAAAATATATATTTACAGTTAGTCTGTCAGTTAATTGTTTTTTCTAACTTTTTTTTGCTGACGGTTTTGCAAAATAAAATTACCTTTACAAATACCTGCGGTTAATCCGAGAATGAAACCCCACAGGCATCTAAAGAATCGAAGATCTGTAAATCTAGCAATTCTAGACATAATAAAGGAACATTTTTGATAAAAAAAAATCTAAAAATTTAAAGATATAAACTGTACATATGATTTCATCTTCATTTAGATCGTGTTATAGAGAAGAAAGAACAAATATGTAATTTTACTCAAGTCTGTTTATCCATACCTATTTGCATAAATGTGAGGATATTAATTTACTACAAAATTTCCCCTAAATTGATTATCTTTAATAGTCTATTATTAAAGCCGCATATACATTAGAATTAAATATTTTTCGGTTAAAAATTGCCTGAAATCTATAGTCTTATCGTTCGTCAAATTTGTATTTTTTTCTTTTTAATGCCCAGACTCTTTTTCTGAACTCTGACAAAAGATCACAGACATATTGAAGCTATCCAAATTCTTATATCTTTCTATCGCATTTCCTTTTTTGAGGGGGGTGAGGAAGAGCTCTTGAGAACTTCGTTTTGTTCTCAGAATTCTGAATTATTCATTCAAAATATCTACCTACATAAGTCTTGTTGCAGAATTTTCATTAGCTAAGAGTTGCATCAAGTTATACATCATATGAATCTATTAAATTAATTTTGTGAAATACTAGATGGGAACCATTGATATTTCCAGACCAATTGCCTACATTTTAAACTTGAGTCATTTACTACTATTCATTAATTTTCTATACGAATTAAAGAAGCCGTTGTTTCCATGCCAACTGTACCTTTCACTATTGCTTGCTTGTTTGTTTGTTTGTTTTATTGAACACATACATCATATCACATGCGGATCACGGCGGGATTCGAATCTGCTTCCACCTACGCTCTCAAGCGATTAGCGGCATGGTATCTTATCCACTCAGCCATGGTGGGCCACTATTGCTTTCTCTAATGCCCAGATACTCAAATTTAACCAACTGCACTTAGAATCATGGTCATAACAGAGAACATTTATATGGTAGAGCAGTGTTGCCAGTGGGCTACTTTTTTTTAAATTCAGATTTCTAAATTGCCAGCACTTATTATAAACGGTAAAATTCCCTTTGTTTTCGCCTTAATTAATATGTCATTAAATAAGGCGCATTTTACAATTTCAAAAAAGTGGTGCCAATCAAGTATCTGAATTTTAAAAAAAGTAGCCCATCTGGCAACACTGTGCTAGAGTGGTGACATATGCACAAGTCGTGTACTCATATTCAATTTTTTGTCCAAAGTACGGTAACTCAGTTTTCAGTAATAGACGATGAAGATTTCAATAAAACTAACCAGAAAAGTTAACAAACATTGGCTTCCTGATTTGATTTTATTCAAAATTGTTTTAACCAACGAAAATTAATGTCCGAGATTCAGATAAATTTTTCTCTGTTAGTAAAATTACATTGACCAATCAGTAGCCTCCATCCTTGCAAGCTTTTCGGTGTTTACTGCAAACATCAAAAAGTTCGGAAAAATGCAGACGTCTGATTGATCAATCTCATCCCGCTAATAGCGAAAAATTTATCTTGATCCCAGCCTATTCAACGCCCTTTAAATATTGGAGAAAGCCTTGACACGTGTCAGGAAAACGTCACACAAAGCAGGCAAAACAAAGAAGAAAAATCCTTCATTGGCTCGTTCATATTCACGAGCCAATGAACGATTTTGTTTCTTTGCTTTGCCTGCTTTGTGTGATGTTTTCGTGACGCGAGTCAAGACTTTCTCAAATATTTAAGGGGCTTTGGCTTATTTCACCACCATGAAGTTATGAAAGGAGAGGAACAGACATGTCAATCTTCCCGTGTGAAAAACTAGTTACCAAAAGAAAACGAGTTCTTTCCCTCTCTTCTGCCCTTTTCTCTCTTGATTTTGACCGATAGCAGCCCATTTAGCAACCTCCAGTACAAGATGCTGCTATATACGGTGGACGCAGGAGGGAGGGTGTTAGCGCGACCAATGACATAATAGGCCAGTTCATGATGTTTAAAAGTCACACGGAGTTGGATCGAGGCTAACGAAAAAGACAGGCTACCGCGGTAGGTCCGATTCTTCTTTTTTTACAAACCGCTGGAGTCACGTGATGCTCTTTTCACGCACCTTCATTGGTGCATTCGAGCATCACGTGACTCCAGTGGTCTGTAAAAAAAGAAGAATCGGACCCACCGCGGTAGCCTGTCTTTTTCGTTAGCCTCAGAGTTGGATCATCTTTACACGATGATTAGTACAAAGCTGCGTGCCGATTTTTTTTTTGTGTCCATTGCCGTGTACAGATAATCAACTCCGTGTGACGTTATGAACTGGCCTTATATGTTGTTGGCCACAGTTTAGGAACAGCTACAAATGACTTCATCTATATCTACTCCGAGGTAAATGAAAAAGACAGGCTACCACGGTGCTACAGCGCCTAGAATATATAGTGTGGAAATCGGCTATCCCAGTAATACTTAAAAAAGTGCTAAAATATTGGATCTCTTAAATTTCAAATGATGCTGAAATCCAATGAGTCTATCACAGCGATATCTGCAGGACATTTCCTAAAACTTCATGACGATTTGGTAACAGCGTCTAGAATACCTAGTGTGGAAATATTTTATTAAACAACGATAAAAATTTGTATCCCATAAATGATCGACAATACTGCTAAAATCCCAAGTGTCGATCGCAGCGACATCTGCGGGATTTTCGTATTACATTGTATAGACTAGCAATATCTTGCAGTTATAGAAAATATCCTGCAGATGTCGCTGCGATCTGTATATTTCTGAAGCATCGTTGCACATTTAAGGGATACAATATTTTAGCACTTTTTTAAGTATTACAGGTATAGCCAATTTCCACACTATATATTCTAGGCGCTATAATTTGGTCTAGACGCTGTAGCATTTTTTTTTTTTTTTACATTTTATTAACATACATCTGACCTGTGTGCTTGGCGTCAAACCCGCTGTAATAATACGATGTTTACTTTGAAAATATATCCCAGATGTCGCTGCGATCAGCTCCCTGGATTTCAGCATCAGTGCACATTTAAGGGATACAACTTTTTAGCGCTGCTTGGATAGCAAATTTCCACATTATGTATTCCAGACGCTATAGCGGTGCATTACACGTGTCTCTTTCTTCTTTAAAAAATATCCTGCAGATGTCGCTGCAAATGACTGTTTGGAATTCAACATCGTTGTACATTTAAAGGATTCACTATTTCCGTGCTTTTTTAAGTATTGCTGGGATAGTCGATTTCTACAACATATAATCTAGGCCTATAACAGAGCTATAGTGTCTAGAAGATATAGTTTAAAAATCGGCTTATTAAAAAGGTGCTAAAAAATTGTATCCCATAAATGTTGAACGAGGCTGAACGATGAATGTCGATCACAGCGACATATGGTAATTCCAACATAACTATTTCAAAAGACATCAATTGAGAAAACGTTTCGCTCAGAGAAGATCTAGAAAATGTTGCTGTTATCGACATTTGTCATTTAGTATTTTTCAATATTTATGGGATTCAATTTTTCGCAATTTTTAAAGTATTACTGGAATAGCCGGTTTCCACATCATGACTGTGATCTTAGGTATATTTTTCTCTGTTATCGTAACGAGATTGACCAATCAGAAGCCAGAATTTTTGCTAACTTTTCACTGTTTGCAAAAATATACCTGGATCTCGGCCTATATTTCTAGACGTTATAACTGAGCTCAGGAATAGTACAGAAAGCAAACTCCATATTTTGATACATTAAGGGCGGGATCCAATTAGGAACAAGTGTGTCGCTATAACGAAGTAGCGACATATGGCCAATAAAGGTTTATTGGTAGAAGTGATAAAAACAAATCGTTAAAGGCCTTTGCGAGCGTGTCATTATCGTCAGGCTAATGCATATTGAATTATTTCCCTAGTCCTGATCACGTGATCAAGGTAAAAACTTCTAGCGTAAAGAATGGAAGTCTCCGTAGACGTGTAATGTAAATCCCCGCTAGCCAATGAAACAGTTCATGAGGCAAAGCATCTTCTTCTTATCAGTATCTTCCCTTCTTATCAGTTAGAAGTTCCTTGGGTAAATTACCGGTATCACGTGACTTTTTTCAGCCTCGAACCCATATTTGGAATATCCTCCATTGCCCAAGGACCTTCTAACTGATAAGAAGGGAAGATACTACTGCTTTGCCTCATGAACTGTTTCATTGGCTAGCGGGGATTTACATTACATGTCTATGGAGCCTTCCCTTCTTTACGCTAGAAGTTTTTACCTTGACCACGTGATCAAAACGGAGATGGAATATCCTCCATTTACCTAAAGAACTTCTAACTGATGAGAAGGGAAGCAGGAAACTACTACTGCTTTCTCCCGTGAACTGTTTCATTGGCTAGCGGGGATTTACATTACGTCGACGGAGCCTTCCCTTCTTTACGTTAGACGTTTTTGCCTTGACCACGTGATCATAACGTAGATAGAATAGCCTCTATTCAAGAAAGCGGATTGCCGTACTATAGTGTGGAAATTAGCTATCCCTGTAATACTTAAAAAAGGTGCTAAAATATTGTATCCCTTAACTGGCAACGATGCTGCTGAAATATATACAGATCACAGCGACATCTGCAGGATATTTTCTCAAACTGCAAGATACTGCTAGTCTATACAATGTAATACTAAATCTCGCAGATGTCACTGTGATCGATACTTGGGATTTTAGCAGTATCGTCGCACATTTAAGGGATAAAAATTTTTAGCGTTGTTTGGATAGCATATTTCCACACAAGGTATTCTAGACTACAGCATCTAGAATACCTAGTGTGGAAATATGCTATCCAAACAGTGCTAAAAATTTTTATCCCTTAAATGTGCGACGATACTATTAAAATGCCAAGTGTCGATCGCAGCGACATCTGTGGGATTTTCTTATTACTAGTATTACATTGTATAGACTAGCAATACCTTGCAGTTGTAGAAAATATCCTGCAGATGTCGCTGCGCTCTACATATTGCAACAGCATCGTTGCATATTTAAGGGATACAATATTTTAGCACTTTTTTAAGTATTACAGAGATAGCCGATTTCCACACTATGTATTCTAGTCGCTATATTCTAGACGCTGCACGGTGGGTAATTTAGCGATTCTAGCTGGCCAAAATTATTTTTGGCGTCTATATAGTCGCATCGCCATGAAATTGAAAAATGTTATTGATATTCACTATTGATTGATAGGTATTGCAAAATGTAGCGTGTAGCAGTCATAATTTCATTACAGGGACATTCAAAAGTATTTCATTACATTACGGCATATGGGAAAAAATCGTTTGCAGTGGTTTTTAATGATGTTTCATAATTTCAAACACTTTGAAATTTATATACATATCTCTGAAGTGCATTACAAGGTGATTGCTACAGAATATGGTATGGATAGCATGTATCGATCATTTACAGGGACACTAAAAAGAATTATGTTTACGTTTTAACGTTATTTACGTTTTAATTAACAATACGGTCTATAGAGAAAAATTGTTTGTGGTGTATTTTGTTCATGTTACACTATTTCAAAAGTACTTAAATTGATATATATCTCCGAGGCGCTCTATAAGATGCATACTATTGAATATGATGTGCCATTCATCTTTCATATACAGGGGCACACAAAATAAATCAGCTATATTTTTCTCTGTATGAACAATATTTGATGGAAGTGCTTTTTCAGTTGTGGAACACTTTTTTAAATTATAACAATTGCATGCTATTTAGTGTGTATAAATTCTATAAATCATATACAGGGCTGCACAAAACATCTCAAGTACATTTCCGTTTATTGACGGAAGTTGCTGACGAGGAATTTTCACCTGTGCTATGCGCTCACTAACTGCTCTAAATTTTTGCATATTGTGAATTATATGATAAATTTGTGGTTCATATACAGGGATGTACAAAAGTTTGGGCTCTTTTTTCGACTTTGATTGAAATTGTGTTTCCATACGTGTTATATGTTATACAAATTATTACTCAGACATCGCATTGTCCTATGTTAATGTTATTAAGATTTAAGCGACAGAATGAATTCATTATTTGTATGAAACTAAATTATTAAAGCAAACGTAAACATTTTCTATTACAAAATCTATTAAAAATCTAGGTATAAAACAAATATTAAGGAGGAATACCTAAATAAATAATGAAATAATATATATAAAGAATATATTTACAAAAAAATCCTTAGACATTTTCTGACATTTCATCATCTAACTATTCTTCATTATGACTTTCTCCAGAATCATAACTTTCTTTTATTTCTGGAGAAAGTAATAATTCAGAGGCTTCCTTTGAAAAAGAAACAGTTTTCTTTTTTGCTTTTGCTTTATTACTTGATAAGAAAGGATCAGAAGTCAATAATAGTCAGTTGATAATGTCTAGATTACAAGCTTTTCTCGAGAATTTTCTCGCATAACTGAGTCTATATTCACGGAAATGTTTATTTCTTGCTTCAGCAGCTTCCTCTGACAATTGTCCAATGGGCAGAAGCGCATACTCAATAATAACAGGAACATGAATTAAAACCTTGTGTAGAGTGGGAGTCATAGGAAACCATATGGATATAGTTCTACGTAAAGTTTCGCGATATCCATAGTGAATTTAGCAAACTTTTCTGTGTCAATTCTGTAGCCGCTTGAAATAACTTCTAAAATAGTTTTTAGTCGATGAATTAAGTTTACGTCTACTCCAGTTATATCAGCTGATAATTCTGGATCACTAAAAAAATCTCCTACTTATGTTACCATTATTGGTATTTCCATATCCAGATTTTGGAGTATCAATGATGATACCCATTTTATTTTTGAACTCATTCTGTATTTTTTTCTTTCTGTTCTCGAGAATAGATTTTTCGTTTTTGTCCAGTCTCTGTTGTCATTTTTAATAGGTAATTTAGAGGATAGATGCAATAAACTTTCAAAAAACCTTATCCTGGCATGTAAGATGGATAATATAAATTTGTATGAGCTTTCATCTTCGACTGTTGGTATTTTCAAATCATTGAATTGTTTAGATGTTGCACCACAAATATAGCACTTAAAAGTTGATTTCGTATCGGTTACTGCATTACAGACTTTGCCATCAACCATAGTCAACATCATGGAATGTTTAACACTTGCATTAGGAAGTTTTGTTGGTTCCAAAGCTTTTATTTTGTCCTCCACATAATAAATTTCTTCCCTTGTTATATCACTGGTCTCTTTCACATATCCTATTCTTATTGGTCTGTAGTATCAAGGGGATGATGGAGTAGGATTTTGCCAAGTAACTTTGTTATTAGTCTCGCAAATTAGTCGCAATGGCACCATAAAACTTTGAAATATATTAGCATCAGAGTGAGAGCTTTCTTCAAATTTTTGCATCATTTGTATTTGTTTAGATCCATCGCAACCCCATTTAGTAAATAGCAGCATTATTCCACGCTCGCTTTCTGTCAAAGTTTGCATCACTTCATCTAAATATAAAATCAATCTTGCGGTAGTTATTCAATATATTAATCAATATATTCAATGTATTATTCAATAAGTCTTGTAAATTGATTTCAGCGAAAGTCTCTGTTACCAGGTAAGATTCGGGATTCGGGTAACATTCTTTCTTGGTGTTTTGTATTGTGTTGTAACACGGCCGTAACTTTCTATCACTAGTTCGAATTATATTATACTGGTTTCTTGTTAAACCTGTAATAAATATATTCTTAATGAGGAAAAGTTACGGAATGAATATTGACTATTATTATACACAATAAATAACTATTGAATTTAAAAAAAATTATGAAAATTGTAAATTGATCTGAAAAAGCAAAAAACTAATTACCTGCATCAACAAATATGGAAGGAGCTTTCATAGGTGACAACTGTTTTCTTTTTTCTTTAAGACTTCTCAAATAAGCTTTTTTGTATTTTGTGGCTCGTTTAGGAGATTCTTGAATGTCCTCCAGAACTCTCGCAGCATCTTTTCTGCCAGCTGATTGAAGTTTCATTTTAGCAGCGAAAAAAATTTCGCCAGGTTCTGAATTCTTGCGTAACTCCTCAGTTTTCCTTCTCTTCGAACGTTCGCTTGATTCAGCAAAAACTTTTTCTGGTCGTCCAGGTAACTCGCGTGTAAACATTGAACGTGGTATTTCAAAACTGCTTTGCAACCAAGTTTCATACTTTTTCATGAATTTCTTATGCATTCTGTTAGTAGATAACCACTTTTGTCTAAACTGAAATTTACATACAATCATTTCCTGCTTAAAAACTTTTATTTGTTCTTCATTATAATTTCCTTTCTCAACAAAACATTTTCCGTTAAATCAAGTTTTTCGTCAAATGTGGAAACTTTTTGCTATTTAATAATGTTATAAAAGCTTATTCGTGTGATTGGCTTAAATTCGGATGGCCCTGGTAAAAGAAAAATGTAGTCAGAATTAAAATTTTGAAATCTTAATTTTAGACTTCTTACGATAAAAATTGCTCTAAAATCTAGGGCTGCACCTAGATGCAGACAAGTTAACTTTTATCGAATAGCTAAGACTCTAACCTGTTTCTTAAAATTAAAAATTGAGATTAATCGAGCTTTATCATATAACTTTTCCAATTTTCAAAATAAAAAAATTATAAAAAAAGTGTAAAGTCATTAGCAACATTAAATGTAAAAAATCTATTGATGAAATAAAAATTTATACACATATAAATTAAAAAAAGTAAAGTACATACCGTCTTCTGAAACATTCATGATGTATTATTTCTCTTAAATTTACTTTCTATTAGAGACTAAAACAATATGCAAAAAAACATCGATTTGTTCTGCTTTAAGTAACGTCAACTTCACCCTAACCTACTGGTCGTACGGTTGAACGTATATCAAAAACATCTGCTGGGACACATCACCTGCTCTTTTAAGATACATGCGGTAAAAAAATATTTCCGGTTGAGTCAACTTTGAAAAATTGACTTTTGGCCAGCTAGAATCGCTAAATCACCCACCGTGCGCTGTAGCCGTACTTTCGGCAAAAACTTGAAATGAGCATGCCTCCTGTCCATATGTCACCACTCTTATGTATAAAGGCTCTCTGTTATGGTGTTGATTCTGAGCGCTCTTTGTTAAATTTCTATATTTGTGTTTTAGAGAAAGCAGTACAGAAAAGTACTGTTACTATGGAAACAACAACTTCTTTAATATCGAAATGTATAGCAAAGGAGTTCAGAATCAGTGCCTTAAATAGTTTCGAATATGTATTGTTGTTATGACAATCAATACCCTTCCTGGATGTGGAAATGCAAAATTGTGTTCAACATAATGGAGGTTATTCCATCTACATTTTGATCACGTGACCAAGGTAAAATCTTCTATCGTAAAGAAGGGAAGGCTCCGGAGACGTGTAATGTAAATCCCCGCTAGCCAATGAAACGGTTCATGAGGCAAAGTAGTAGTATCTTCCCTTCTTATCAGTTAGAAGTTCCTTGGATCAATTACCGGTATCACGTTACCTTTCTTCAGCCTCGAACATATATTTGGAATATCCTCCATTGGGCGCAATCTAGATAGATTTTTGGCTGTTAGAGAAACGAGATTCATCAATCAGAAGCCTGCATTTTTGTGAACTTTTCACTGTTTGCAGAAATGCAGGCTATTGATTGGTGATTCTCGTTTCGCTAACAGCGAAAAATCTATCTGGATCCTAGCCTACATTTCTACAAACATTGCACTTTATCCACGGCACTAAAAAAATGACTCAAAACTTTCATGACATAGCCGGGATCCAGAAACATCAAATATTCTCAAACATGCAGGCTTCTGATTGGTCAAACTCATTTCGCTAACAGCAAAAAATCTATCTGAATCTCAGCGATAGTTATCTTCGATGAAATCTGCAAAAGGATAATATAAAAGAAAATTATAAGATTTCTAAAATATTTTGGTGGGTTTATCGCTATTTGACACAATTTGTAAACTTTAGAACTAATTAACAGTTTTTCGCTAATTATGAATAGAAAATTTATGTTTTTAAAGCTCAATTTTATAAAAGCACGTAGATTGAGTAAATATCTATCCAAAAATTCAATCCTTACTTTTTTCTGTCCATTATTTAAGTCTCTACCTCGATTGAAACATAAGTTGTGACGAAGAAAATAAATCTGTCATTTTCAGTATCTCGACATTATTTTAAAAAATCTATATCTCTGTTTATAATAAATTTATAAGGATGCATTTGATCTCAAATTGAAGATCTTCTTGATTAGGCCCGTCTGGTTTTGGTTTTATTTTTCTGCGATGATTGGTTCTTTTGATATGGGAAATTTTACGCTGCCATGTTTGGTCGATTTTACATGGAGAAGTTGACTTCAGTATAATAAGCAGTTACGGTGTCTTGCCGTTATTCTTGGCGTTTGTTTGTTTGGCGGGGTTAGCATTTTTTTTTCAGCTTGGTTTGGCAGAACGACCGTCCTGCTTGATGATTAACACTTTACTGTTTTGATTATAATAACTTACATTCTTTACGAAGCGCTGTAAAAATTTTGCAAAGTTAGACGTATGTCTCACATGTGCATTCATCCACCATATGCTTACTAACCATCCTATGCAGCCACATATTAACTTTCTATCTTTGTCAACCATCTAAAATCAAGGCAAAAACCAATACAGTTAATATCGAAATGTCATAATGAGAAAAGGGGGTTAATAAAATTTAACATTAATTTAGCTTAACTTTGATTGGGGACACTTGATCCCCAGGAACAAGTCTCCCCATACAACAGGGATCAAGTGTCCCTAATGTGCATGTTTGAGGAAAAAAATTGCTAAATAAAATGTAAAGAAGTTATATTGGATTTAAATAACAACATTTAAGCAGTAAGGAATGTTAGCATATTATATCAATAAAATTAAGTAATTTAGTTATATTTAGCAAAAAATATGAAACACAAACTACCTACTCAAAAAGAAGTTTGATGGTAAGAAAACAGAGATTCCTTTCTTACAACAAAAATAAAAATGACTGAATGAAATTATGTTGCTAGATCTATTGATAAGGAATCACTTTATTAATGTTTCCAGGTTCAGAAACTTAATTGCATTTTTTCTCTGGTTTTAGACCTAGGGATCAACTCTCCCAAGTCTTCCCTACCGAGTAGTTATAAGAATTTCATTTTTTAAGCATATGAATTTAAAACTGATCTGTAAAAAGTTATTCGAATATCAATGTATGGTATATGCAATAATTCATAAAACTATTTACTCGGTATTTAACAATATGCCTACAAAATATAGAAAAAGTTAAGAACAAAAACCCTCATAAAATAATTCCAGATTAAAATTTAGTTTCACATTCATACAAATGAAAATAAGTTCTTTTTAAATACATAGGGGAACAGAAAAGACTATTATTTTGTATAAAGAAACTGAAAATACAATAAATGTAATAAAAAAATTAATAATTAAATTTATTATATTTCAAATTATGGTGCAAAAACACCGAATGTTCTACATTATCAGTAGACAGGGCATTTCTTTTACTACTATAAATTTGGCCTACCTCTGAAAATATATGTTCAGAATAAACAGTGGTTGAAGGTGCCATAAGAATTTTTTTGCAAGGTTGCACAAAATCGGAAAAGTTTCCCCCCCCCTCCCCCCCACCATGCAAATGGAGTGTCAGTTTTACATAAGTCCTCTGTTAAGAAAGCCTGTATGGCTTTTTGTACCTTTCTTTGTATTTTTCTCTCCTTTATTTTTAATCAAAAGAAAATAAGGTACAGTTACAAAATAAATATGAAATGTTTTGCATTATTCAATGAATTGTTACAGTAACCAATAATCATTTTTATTTTTGATAGACAGATTTCAGGTATCCGAATAAATTAGAGGGTTGAAAAATGTTTTAATTTTATATTGGTTAATAATTGTACTTGTTATGTGTCAATTCTCCCTTTTTTGCTACTGTTTTGAATTGTCAAAAATTGTCTTTAAAAGGTGCACAAATAAGTTTCAAATTTAATTAGTTAATTTATATATACTATATATGCATATTATTTATATGTACACACAGGTATATATATATATATGTACACACATATGTACACCTAAGCTCACATTATATGCACATCAGCGTTTTTTCCTTATTACACAACTACTCGGTATTCGACCAAAGTACTACTCGGTACACCACTAGTCAAAAGATACCATTTTAATAAAATACAGTTTATTAAATTCAAAACAAAAAGATTTCTCAAATTAGAACACAAAATATAATTTTCACATCATGCTTTAATAGAACAACTTTGTTCTTAAATTATTCTTTTAATCTAAATTAAAGATTTTTACAGAATTGAATTTGACAGAATTTAATTCTTACAGAAAACTTTTACGTTATCTAAGATTTCTAACTTCAGAACATTTTTACCTCGTCTGTATGTCAGTGACAAAACAGACACAATTTATTTTCTTAATGAGAAAATAATGTACTTGCAATACTATCTTAAACAATTTTACCGTCAAAAGTTTAATAACATAAAATAAACAATATGAGAATGCAATAAACAAAATTCACTAAAATAAAATTACACACTTATCTTTGGATAGCTGCTACACGCATCCATATTTTTATAAGCTTTCAAGCAGTAAAACTTATTTAAGAATAATGTACTCTCTGTTCCGAGGTCGACGTTCGGTTTACAGAAGTATTAGAACATTAGAACACTTTTAGACATATATATGAAGCTCATGTAGAACAAACATCTTATGTGGATCATATCTCTCTTCAAAATTTTGGAGAACAAACAGCATCTTTTTAATTTGCCTCAGCTGAAATCAGAAGCGACGTCTGAACAGCAGATACTAAACACTTTTTAAAACACCAGCACCCTTTCTTAAATTTTGTAGAGCACGACACTGCGGATACAACACCAGCATAAAAAATATATATGATCTTTCTGCGATGAAGCACCAGCATTTTTCTTTTAGTCGGTTTGTCATGGAATTAATCCCAAGGTTAGGGAAGACATTTATAGTTACCTTCTTACTTTCCATGAGTAGGTGCCACAATATTTAATAAGAGACTCATTACTCCAAAAGGACATGCCATTATATACTTTAGTAGAAAGAAAGTTTAATGAATCTTTATACTATAAGAAATACTTCTATTTACATTATGGCTGTACTGTACATATTTACAAAGTTACGAACGACAGAAGTAATCCGCATGGGAAACATTGATTCGCAAACATTTCATCTCTTCCTGCCTCTCATAAAACTCCAGGGAAAAAGCACAATTTCGTTGAGGGCAAAATTTGCAATCTCATTCAGGATTTCATGGATCTTTCCCAAAATAGGAAAATGCTGCATAATAAAAAATGCTGTGTGTTCCGCCTCATTAAATTTTTCTACGGACATGTGACTCTTACCGATTTTTTTCCCCCCCGAGAAAGGGATTTTTATTCTTTTGCGCAATTTTGCAAAATTTTCTGAATTTCTTCGCGTTTTTTTCCAACGACTGTTTGGGGAATTTCCGACAGTTTACATATGAACTTCACAATATTTTAAAGCAACCGATTAAAGGATTTTGAGTTTTTTTCCGATGATCAACTGGCAATCTTCACGATTTTTTCTGAAGAATGAAGGAAGAATGTTGCAACTTTTTCCTCACAATTGATGAATTTTGCAGTACTTTTCTTTTTACTCTACCGATTGGGTAATTTTTGTGTTTTTTTTTTTTTTTATGTGGCAAATTTCATTTTTCCCTCACAACCAATTGTTTATTTTTCTTTTTCCTCTGCGACTGATTGATGAATTTTGTGATTTTTTAAGCGATAGATTGACAAATTTTGTGATTTTTTTTTTTTTTTTGGCATGACCAACTGAAGAATTCCCTGTAACCGATTGGTGAATTTTTCGATTTTTTTTTTCCTTCACAAGAGCGATTTAGAAATTTCTCTACATACGTTTATAATCCACAGTGATCATAGACAAAATTCATGCATTTACAAGATTCCTGTTTGCTGAATATTCTGTTCCATTTTTTTTCTTTTTTTTTTTTTTTTTCATTCCATTAATGCAGAACTATATAATACAGAGAACCTGACTTGAACCTGCAAAATCCATTTTACTGACATGTTACTTTTCCGCGGAATTGCACTTTTTTGGCACTGAATTTTATTATCCTGTGGATCTAGGCAAATATGCATTAAAATTTGTGGACATTTTTATAGGGGGAGTGGGGGGGATAATGGAAGAAATACAAGAAAAACGCGAGTGCCAACTGTGCCAAATTAAGCGAATTTCTTCAAAGGATCGCGGGAAAAACGCAAATTTTTTTAAGGATCGAAAAAAAAAAAAATTCAAAGGGTTGCGGGAAAAACACGATTAACGTTAAAGGATCGTGAAAAAAAAAATGTGATTTTCTTTAAAGGATCACGAGAAAACATTACATTTCCAGATTAAGCTAAATAATGCTATAAAAAGTGATAAAATATCTTTATTAAGATTGACTATCGCTTCATCGCACAAACGGTGACATTTTCAAAATTTTGAAAATGTCACCGTTTGTGCGATGAAATGATCGTCAATCTTAATAAAGATATTTTATCATTTTTTTGTCAAAATTTTAAAAATGTCGCCGTTTGTGCGACGAAACGATCGTCAATTTTAATAAAGATATTTTATCACTTTTTATTCAAAATTTTGAAAATGTTGCCGTTTGTGCGATGAAACGATCGTCAATCTTAGTAAAGATATTTTATCACTTTTTTGTAATTTTACAAAAAATGTATTGTAAATGCGTAAAAGTGTGTTTATTAGAACATAAAAAAGCAAACTTGCTCATCTAAACTCTTACTTAGTGGGTGTCTTATACATCGCTGTTAGATGCAATAACATTTTGAAGAAAATTCTATGTTCTTACTGCTGATCCCCAGTTTCTGTGCGTACTTTTAATATTTATATGTTCAGTAAGTTAAACTCAAAAAGTTGTATACATGCTTATTCAGCCGTTAAAAGTTTTGCTAAATCTTTTTTTTTTTTTTTTTTTGCTTTTTGCAAAAAATACCACACACTTAGCAAGATTTATAGCAAACAAATCATCAAAAAATTTTAATAGTTGCAGCAGAATTTGTTAATCATGGGGTTTTATTGCACGTTTCTTAAACTTTTGTTCTAAGAATTCTTAATTTTCTTATGTTATATTAGCCAGAAAACCTGGTCTACCCAAAAGTATTGTTAATGCTAATAATGTGTTTATTAGAACATAAATAAGCCGAAATTTGCTCATCTAAGCGCTTCCATATTGACAATTATTTTCCTCTTTTTTAAAAAATTTTAAATGAAAAACACAATTTTTACACACCGTCCTAGGACAGGCATTTACACTAGTCTTTAAATATTTGTTACAGTTCAATATTATGTATTTTAGGATTACATATTTTAAATTTCAAAATAAGTCTACTGTTAGAAACTTCATAAAATTCTCTTTGTAAATTTTCTTTGCGGAGGAAGGGGGGTGCCAAAAACAAAAACCATGTTTAACATAATTGAAAAGTATTTATGACTTCTGTCCGAGTCGAATAGTGTAATCTTTTCGTTAAAATTATGTTTAAAAAGAGGTTATTGATTTAATCTTTTTTTTAATTGTATTCCTATTTCATTATTCTATCAACATTGTTTAATTAATTTTGCAGTCCTAGAACTATATTCATTATGAAAAAAAAATTTATTTAATTCTATGAACAAAAATAATTCAAAACATTTTAAAATTTAGTGATGATCATGAAAATTTTAGTAATGCAACAAACACCCTACAAAAGTAAATATTTATATTTAGCGATACAGGGAGATAATAAATGAAACAAAACATTAAAACTTAAGACATACAAAATTAAAACTTTTATGGGGTAGATACTTACAGCCTATGATAATGTCAAGTTCAGAGGATGAGAAAATAAAATAAAAGTCAGTAACCTTAGTTCGTATCATCATAAAAATGTCAAAACTTTTTTAAATGACCATTGAAATTGGCACTTTTAAGCTCTATAAACATATAAGCTATATAGACAGTAAAATAAAAACAAATTCTCAATCTAAGGTAAATACATTACTTATATAAAAGCTGCTGCCACATTAATTTTAGAGAATTCATTTAAATTAATTGAATATTTATTTTACATTCAAATTTAGTATGCAAATTTAGTACACATAATTTAACATGAAAAAAATAAACAGATAATTTAATGCAAAAAAAAAAAAAAAAAAAAAAGAGGGTACTACTTAGCTATCCTGTTGACCCATTTTGCCAAATTATACAAATTGACATCATTTTGATTTTAAATAACGAAAGAACAGATAAATGAGTATAACATTCATAAAAATACAAATGAAACGGTGAAAAAAAAAATCACTGGATGACGTAAATACGTGTCACTTGCTTAAAGTGAATGTGACATTGACGATCCACCCTTATTGGCATTTAATCTTATAGTTTGGCGATAGATTTTAAGTCAACGGGATAAACAAGTAGTACCAAAAACAGTGCAAAAAATTCCCAATAAATCTACTACCAACGATGCATGCTGTAGCCACAGTCAGATAATATAGACGAACACGTAAATGCCATTTGCAGACAGTTTTGATAGGTTTTTTTTTTACAAATTTCTTTAAAAAATAATAATCAAGACCACGGGCAGAGAATTGGTGCGATGCATGTTGCAGACTCTTGAGAAGGTCTGCAGACTATTTTTCAACTGGAGAGAAAAAAAAGTTTTTAAAATTTTTAAGAAAGAGTCACACTATTAAGGAATGGCTTGTCTCCAAAACAGTAGATAAACGGATGAGTAAGAGTTCATCTCTTCCATTCAGGAACTAATAACTTTTTTATTTTAACATTCATATATTCGCATATTTCAGTTATTTTATAGATTAATAAAATAACAGTTTTGTTGAGCAATCATACATTGATATCTTTATATAAGTTAATGATTAAAATATTTCACATTTTAATAATTTTTTTTTTTAATTTTTCATTAGTTTTTCTTTCATTTATTAGTTGTCTGTATTAAGCATACCATCCAATACTACATTTCTTGACAGAGTTTTAATAATGGTTGTAAATTAATATTTTTCTTTGAGTGGTGTTGCTTAGTGGCACTCCACTCGCATATAACTTTTTGCTATTAGCGGCACTCTAGGAATCGGGAGGGACACGGTGCAGAGTTTTTTTGCAGAAAATTTTTAAGAAATTATTAGAGTTTTACGTTTTATCTAAGTCTGGCTGTAGCAAGCTGCTAGCTCCAAGGGTTCGGTCTTCGGTGTATGTTCTCCTAATATGTCACAACTCTCCAAAGACTTTTGTCATCCTGATCAGAAACAAACCTTTTTTACCCGACTGCCAAGACATAGGCGTAACCAGCCTTCTGAACGGGGGGGTGCCCAGACTTCTTAACCTGAACATGTTGGATACAAACAATATCTTATAGGGTAACACCTGCTGAAATGGTACCTCATAAAACCGGTCGAGTTTCCGTTTTAGATAGGTTTTCATCTTAGAAGGTATAGTTGTGTGGTATTTCTTTTTAAAAGGGCTCGAACGTGATTTTTGTTTGCGTGATGAGGAGTGATTCAAAGCATCAAAACTAGATCTAATGGTAAAAAAAAAATGTAAATCTCCTTGCAGCAGTGATATAAGACATTGACTAAGAGTGGTCACAAGTGTAAAATATTTTGGCACCCTAACTTCTTATAAGCATTAAAAGGGGGCTTTAATCATGCTGGAAACTTCTATAGGCACAGGGAAACACTGCATGAGATCTAAAATTATCTCAGTCAAAGTCTTGTAGATGAAATTTTGCAGGATGATAAATCTCAGATAATATATGCGACCGGTACATACGCACAAAAGTTTTCAGAATGTGACTCCATGACTTCTTAGGGATCACCGGAGGGACCCAAGAAATTTTGGAGGAAAGTCTATACAAATAATTATTTTATTATTATAAATAATTATAATATTCATTAATATCATAATTTCTTGCCTTATAATCTGTGGATCAAACAATCATGTTTCAATCCAGAAATTTTATTTCATTATTAAAGTTAAATATTTATTACGATTTAACAAGTTGCGTTTTATGGAACAAGATTTCTGGGTTCGAACGTAATTGTTTGGTCTGCGGATTACAGACCGGGTATTGCAGTATTTCATGTTTTTACCACAAAATGTGTCGAATATATTAAGTAGGTCATGATAATATACACTAAATTTTATCAAGATAAAAATTATACTATCATGATGCGACTGTAATAATAAAGATAGATACTTGTCTGTCTATGTATCTGTGTATGCGCTATGTATAACGCTGAACTCTGTAAAAACAATGCAGCCCGCACAGCAGTCAGATTTGACAGGACCTGTATGCCTGAAGTCATGCTTATCGAAGACAATTTCTGGAATTTTTCAATTAATGTTTTATGCGAATTTTTTCGCATTTTGCAGCATTTTTTTTTTCAAATTAGTAAAATAGAATCCGATTTCAATATTTTATCGAGTATAAACTTTATCTTCTTTTAAATACAGTACAGAACCATTTATCCGGAATGCTTGGGGTCAGATGTATTCCAGATAACTGGTTTTTCTGGTTAACTGGTTGTGCATTAAGGCATCATCCATTTGATAAGTTTTGTGGAATATGTGTGGTTGTAACATTATTTCTCCTTTTAAATTATTAGATTACTTGGATTAAAAATCAATGCAAGAAAGATCAAAAGTTAACCAGAGTTTAAAAGAAGGTAATTTATGGGAATCCCTTAGGAACAAAAATTCTTCTGTTTCCTCTGCATAAAAATTAAAACATCAAAAATAGAACTAAATATGCTTTCTTTTCAAATACAAGATGTTGTCATCAAATTATACAATTGTTTCAATCAAAGTCTATGTCAAACTGGCAGTATATGACACCTTTTTCTGCAAAGATTCTGAAATCAGTCTATCAGGAATACCATTCTGGATAACTGGTTTTCCGGTTAACTGGTTTCCGGATAAATGGTTCCATACTGTAAAGGGTTTTCAAGATTCTTACAGCGATTTTTCAATTTTTAACAATTTTTTAATGTTATTTTTAGAGTTTTTTTTTTTACATTCCTAAACGGAATCCGGTTTAAATCTTTTACCCAATCAGTTAATTTCGTTCCCTGTAGTTTTTTTTTTTATCTTTTCCGAATTTTTAATGCGATTTTTAGCAGTGGTTTTCGTGCTTTGAAGCAATTTTTTAACTTTTTTTGAAACAGAAAAACTCTCCGGTAATTTTTGCAATTGCCATGATTAAATTCGAATTAGGAGAATGTCAAATAAATTCTTATAAGGAAGCTGAAAATTTAATTTGGCTCGAAATACAAAACGCAACAATTCCAGATTCGCTTCTTTCGAGACAGAAGAGGTTGTAGCTTGCTCAGAAGTACGTTGCCGAAGAAAGTCCCCACCTCAATCCTATAATTGTTTAATTCTACATTCGTTAAAAATAAATAAACAGATAAATAAACCCAACCAACGAAACTCCACTAGTCATGAACTTTTCTTTGAGGGATAGGATTTGAAATAACGAGCGGGATCACGCGATTTGCGCACAGAAAAGGAAAGTCCCACATACTAAAAAATGCTGTGCAGTATTTCTCCCCTCCAAATTCTTTCACTGACCAGTGATTTTTCAGTGAGTATTTAAAAAAAATTTTGAAATCCGCGATTTTTATTTCTTTTATGGAGTTTTTCAAAGTCAATTCGTGAATCGGCCCCGGAAAAATTTGAGAATATCTTCAAACAATCGTGGAAAAATATCGGTAATTTCGATAAAAGAGTGCAGAAAATAATGGCGAATTTCATCAAAAGATTGCACAAAAAATTACGAATTTCGATAAAGGATTGACGAAATGTTTTTGCAAATGTCATCAAAATGTAGCAGAAAAGAGTAGAGAATTTTGTTAATTGGTAACGGAAAGATATCGAGAATTTTCCCGATCGGTCATGCAAAACTATCACGAATTTCGACAAATAACCCCTGTAAATAAATCAGTTTCGTCAATCGGCCGCAACAGAAAATAAATTTCATCAAAGGATATCAAATTTCATCAAATTACGAAATTCTCGCCGTAAAAGCGAGAATTTCGTCAATGGATAGCAGAAAGAAAAAACAAATTTCGTCAAAAGATCGTAGAAAAAGAACGCGAAATTCATCAAAAGATTGTGCTAAGGAAATGCCAATTTCGTCAAAATATCGCGGCAAAAAATGCGAATTTCGTCAAAGGAACGAGGCAAAAAATACGAATTTTATCAAAGGTTAGTGGTGAAAAGTGCGGTTTTCGACAAAAAATCGTGTAGAACGACGTGAATTTCGTCAAACGATTTTGGGAAAAAATTGTAAATATCATGAAATGATCGCAGAATAAAATAGCGAATTTGGTCAAAATTTACTGCACTGGGCTAAAAGGTTGAAACCGGGTCCCCTTTTCTTACTTTCAAAAGAATGCCGCGAAACGAGAAGAAACTTTAAAAATCATATAAAAAAATTTCAGAGGAAAAAAAATTATTATATTGACTTGAAAGACTGCAACCATATTCCTTTTACGAATATCAAAAATTGGCCGCGAAACACGAAATTGAACCAACCAACCACCAGATTAATTTGAATTTTCTGTGCTATTATTTTTCATTTTCAAAGGAGGCAGGGTTTGTACACTCCCTCTTATTTCCCCCGGCTAATCGCATTTATTGTTTCACATCTGTATTTCCTTTCAAATTTTTTTGCTTCTTTCTAGATTTTAAACTACGAAAGCAAAGAGACAAATAGTTTCTATCCTCGTCAAGAACTTGCGTTAAGGCTGTTCTCAAATCCAAAAGGGCAACTTTGTGACATAAGTTTTAATTTATTTTTGTTCGGAAATGCATGAATCTAGCTGGTGTTATTGTTCAGAAACTATGTCATTGAGCTGTTTTTTTGTAAACGCAATAGATATTTCAGAAAATAGTGTCAAAGTGGACGCTTTGAACCGAATTTCTGTGCGAAAGAAGAAAGAGTAATCAAGAAAGGGCGAAAAACGTGCTTGTCACGTGATTCAAATCGCTTCTAACTCAATACATAATTGATTGATCAAAAAATGGAAAACTCAGTTCGATTCCAAATCGCTTCCCTGGTCATGCTTTCCAATTTTATATCTTTCTGTTTAAAAATGAATTTGTAAATGTGTCAGAACGTTTTGCGCTTGTTGAGCAGAGCAGTTGAGAACAGCCTTAATTTCTCATGAAATTGTAGAAACATGAAACAAAAAGAACGGTGTTAGAAAAAATCTCCCCCAAACAAAAAAAGTCAAAGTGGGATTATAAAGTCACCTTTTTGACTTACTATGACTAATACAGATTCTTGTAAATATTCTAGTTTTAAAAAAGATAAACAACACAATTTTCTTACAAAAAAGAAAAAAATAGCTTGGGTTTCTTTTTCTACCACATTTCAAAACTCAGGCTGTTAGCTTTCTGAACTAAGCTAATTTGCTAAACTAACTAAATTCTGCTTTCACTTCTTCTTTTTTTCTTTTGTAGATTTCGATTTTTTTAATAATTGTGCTTGAGTCTGCGCAAGCGGGGGCACCCAGGGCACCCCCTCTGGTTACGCGTATGCAAGAGAGGTTATGTGTTTGATGCGTATCTGGGTATGTGGATTTCTTTATACCCTCGAAATATCCCAACGGCTGGATGGATTTTAATGAATGAGGTCTTTATCGATTCGTCTTAACCGTCCGATGGTCAGCATCACTGTCAACATTTTTTAGAGTTGGTTTTACAAGAAAGGAGATGTCTATTAAGGTATGTTAATAATTTTATGCATTTTGTTGTAGCGTTTTATATTAGCCGTTTATTGTATATTTCTCATGTATGTTGCCCTTACGAGTTTTGTACATTTTGAGATCGCTACAGAGCAAGAATTGCTGTATTTTGAGACTGCTGAATCCAGTGATTTTTTTTTCGGTTAATGAACGTGTAAGCGTTCATACACGATTACTGATTGCTGTTTTAACGAGTTTTGTACATTTTGAGATTGCTACAGAGCGAGAATTGCTGTATTTTGAGACTGCTGAATCCAGGGATTTTTCTGGTTAATGAGCGCATAAGCATTCATACACAATTACTGATTGCCACTTTAACGAGTTTTGTACATTTTGAGATTGCTACAGAGTGAGAACTGCTGTATTCAGTGATATATATTATTTTTTTATGAATGCGAAGCATTCAAAGTTCCGTAAATTAGAAATGATTTGTTGAATGTTTACTCTGATATAGGCACGTAATTAAAAATATTAAATGACGTCATGATTTTTTCTGAAAGTTGTTGAGAAATGAAAATTTTAATCATTAAATCATTACTCTGATTTGGAAAGGTACTTTAAAAATTTCACATTTTTTCAACAAATTATGTTTAAATCATTTGTTTTATTTCAAATTTCATAAAAATCAGCTTTCCTGTGTTTTCTAATACGTCGTTATTTATAAATGTTGTATTTTCCATGACTCCAGGATGATGACGTAGTAAAAAACAGTCTGGAAGCATTCAAGAAAGTGGACCAGTCACGTTAGTTTTCAGGTTGCCGCATTTTAGATTGGCGTATATGGGGTATTTGGCACTTGTCAGAAAAGTCACCAAATGGAGTGTCTCCGCTGTTCTGGGAATCTGCCCAATTTTAATTTATATTTCCTTCATAAAAAACCATAAGTTCAGTTATATTATCGAGAATGACATATTAAAATACATACGGAATGTTATAAAGCTAAAAAATTCTATAATTTTGCCCATATGGACTGAAAGTTTCATTGTTTACATCTGTGATGTGTTGATTTTTGGGTTGAGGAATTCTACTGTAGTAGTAAAGAATCATAATTTGACTGTAGACATACAATCATTACATGAGATTTCGAATCTACTAACCTCTTTACTTGGCATTTAGTGATTTATCCAAGGCCATGTCAATAGGGTAATACTTAATATATTATTTCATATTCATTTGAAAGAGAAATGGAAGAATAATGAAAGGAACACCCGCTCGATTATCTGATAAGATAGTTACTATTCTATTTAAAAGACTTATAACAATAGATTTGCAAATTATAATTAATGATTTGGTTTCTATTAATCAATACAATCATTTAATAAAGTATAATAAAACAATTAAGTTTTTTTTAAACTAATATGATGTAATTTACTCATGAGACTGATATAACAGAAAATTACAATCAACAAGTAGAAAAAAAACATTTTTAGAACTAGACAGATTGTAGACTAATAATAAGTTATTTCCATGATTCTGCACGAATTATCACTACTATCATTTACTATCTACTACATCATTTTCATAATAAAATATTTCCTCTCGTCTTTGGAAAGAATCACTGCATCAAACTAAAGAACAAACAAGGAAATGTATCTGATAGACGTACGAGTCATATAGACAAAGCAAAAACGAAACAGTTAGTTTTAATAAACAAACTTTGGAAACAAACAAAAGCCATCCTAAAAATTGTGTAGTCAAATCGATAAAAAAAAGTTTACAAGGTTTTATAAACGATAATTTCGAACAATTTTTTCTGTCAATAGAGAGATTGGATTATGTCTACCTTTACATCAAACAAAATCACATGACCTTAAACATAAATTCCATAATGATATTTGTAATTTCATTTCTTATAAACTAAAAAGCTTACTTTCTCCTTCGCAAATTCTCGATGCTTGTTTTCAATCGCTTGCATTGTAATTTAACCACTAGGACGGTAACTTATTACGCTCATATTTAACAACATACCAGCGTGTGATTGTTTACCTCTGCAAAACTGCCATAAAAATCAACAGAATGACGCAATACCAACGTCACCCGCAGATGACGTCATCTGAATTTATAAAGAAAACTCAATCGTTTGCGCAATTATCTGAGCATATTTTCTGGATCTTTAGTGACTTGCTTTCATGTCACGAGATTTTTCCTTCCCCTTTCCATCAGCACTCATGCTAAGAGACTCGCTCCATATGAATCAGTCTCCTTTGTGTGCGGGAGACACCCGATTTTCCGATTTTCATTTGGGATTTCCACGTTTAAAAAAAAAAAACTCATATGGAATTTTACTGGGGTTTTTTTAGTGATTAGAATAACAGTGTACTTGCAATTTTTAAAAATCAATCTATTTTTATTCCTGTTCTGTTATTTATTACTGCCTGTTCTGTTTTACTCAATGGTGGAAGGATTCATATTTTGTGATGGCAATCGTCTTGCATCTATGTAGTTTCTGTTTATAAAATAAATTGTTTCCACCAATGCAATTATTAATTAATTCAAAACTTTTATTAATAGTTTGTAGTTCATTTCTGTTTTCTCAATGACTGAAACAATGACCGAAATTGAAGATGAAGTTGTTTCATTGGTATTATAACTTCTATACCTTTTTATCAGTTATCTTCACGTCTCAGTTTCGGCTTTATATATTTATTCCTTTTAATTTTTAAGAAAGTTTTATTTGTTTAATATTTACATGTTATTTTAGGTAATTTCCTTGAGACGCATGCAAAGTTTGATGCATTTCAAGGTTGTTTTTTTTTTTTTTAATCCTATTACTAGTGTAAATGCCCGTCCTAGGACTGGGTAGAAGTGGTTTTCACTTAGAATTTGAAATAATTGATAAAATGTTTCGTATACTATTTATAGACTATAAGGAAAACTGACCTAAAACTTTAAGTTCAGTGCCTGGTTAATCCACGGGCCTCTTATGTTTCAACAACAAAATTTTAATTTTTTCTGTAGCTATAGTTTTTAATTTGTGTTTTATAATGAAGTCGTAAATTTGTTATGGTATGGTATATTAGCCGGAAACAAACGCTGGGAAAAGCTCCATATCCTGTGCTGGTTTTCTTGGCGAACTTTTTTTTGGCATTAAATGAATCGATGTGGTCAGGGCTTAATTTCTAACAAAAAAAGTACCGGAGCCCTAATATTCTGCTGCACCGGTACAACAAGAATACCCCCCCCCCCCCACTGTCACTCCAATCTGCATATTTATGCTTCGTACATTATTTGCAAAATTTAAAGCATCTTTTTCTTTGGCAAAATAAAAAATTTAAATCTATCTATCAGCATATACTTAGCTGTCAACTATTCCACTTTTTAGTTATCATTCCTTCTGAATAATAATCTTTGCCTAATTTTAATGTTAATTAATTGCAGTAGCCTGCGATTAAATATGGTAAGGATTATGAGTAGTAAATAGTGTTAGCACAAAAAAGGGATAGTTCGCAGCTATGCATTTTTAAGAAAAAATGAATGAAATTTACAGAAATTAATATTTATAATGCTGAAGAATGGAAAAATATCCCATGAAGGGTGACTATCTTAAACTGTAATCGATTCCTTCTGCATAAAAATCTTTTGTGGTGAGCCCCTGAAAATCAGATTAAATTAAAAATTTGACACCATTATCGGAAAGAATCGATGCTTTTATAGAAAAAGGGAAAACATTGATCGATTGCTTTCTATCAGAATAACAATACATGGCAATTATATCTACTTACAAATGAAAGTGACTTCGTAAATGTGCAGAGCAGAGCCTTAACATGGGTACTGTTCATGATACAAAATAAATAGAAAAATCACTAATGTGATTTTTATACTCGTACGCAAAGAAGAAAAAAAAACCTTAAACAAACAAAACTCTGATGCTCGTTGGCTAAAACAGAAAATATTCTTTTCAGGTTAGATGTCTAAAAAAAACAGCCAATACAAAATTATCCTACTGTAACAAAAGAAAATCGAACTGAAAGCAAATTCATTGTTCAGTATCTTGAGTGGCGCAGCATCAACACGTCGCCGACATAAGTTTGAAATAGAAAAACACGATTTCTGTTTTCCCTCCATTCTGATCAAAATAGCACTAAAATGATTTGAAATAGAATATAATACGTAATTTTAAAGGAGGAAAAGTTTTTTTTCTATACATAAATAAATAAAATTTTAAATATAATACAGATTGAGCTCGAGTCAGTCCATGCCCAAAAACTGATGTAAAAATCGAGTCCGTTTTATCTCCATCTCCTACGTGTGCGACACATTACATCACATAGTAAGTGTTTTGGTAAAAAATAATACAAAAAGCTTGGAGATGGGAAGGAAAGGAAAAGGTAATTTAGGCTTGATTTTTTTAGGAAGCACTATTGCACTGGGCTTCGGAGCCCTGTATTTATGAGCTCCGGTGAATTCTGACCAATGTTTAAATATTTATCGAAAACTGAGAAGTACCGGAGCTCTGGTGGGCTCCGGCGCAAATTAAGCCCTGGATGTGGTTGCGATCTTCAGCCTTTGGGGTTGCTTTTTTTCTGGAATGGACTTTATTCATATGTTTTTTGTGTAATTTTTTGCATTTAGCATATTTTTTTTCAGAAAAAATTATAACTTTTGTTTAAACAGATGTGTTATTATCCCGGGGTACGCCATCTTGGATTTTTTTTCTTGGCTTGAATTAAAAATTATTTTTTTATTAATAGTTATAATTATTATATTGCAGTTTTTTCAATATTATATTAACCTATCAACAATATATAACCATTGGCGACATTACTACTTGGAGAAAAAGGAGTTGTCATGCAAGAAAAAAATCCAAGATGGCGGACTCCGGGATAATAATACATCTAAGCCCTTTTGGGAACATACATAATAAATATATAAAATTATATATAAGTACATAATACTATTAATTATAGGCGTATCTATAAGGTATGTCTCTATATCTAATATATATGCATAAAAATAAAACTATCTGTATAAACATCTTTTTTTTTTTTTTAACATGTGACATATATAACATTTATTAAATATATATATGTTTATAAATATTTAAAAACCATGTTTTTCTGCCATCTTGAAAAATTTTATAAAATGCTTTTTGATGCCATTTTGGATTCTTTCGCCAATCGCGCCAACCAGCACTGGCTATGGAACTTTTCTCCAAACGTTGAACTAAGTGTAAACGTGTTAATGTTCCATAATAGAGTTGTTGGTTTTACAAATCATAAAATTGAAATATAATTTCCATACGACATTTCTATATTTCAAAATACATTAAAACTCATTATATTTCACACAAAAATAATGACCTGTCATGGCCGGGAATAAACAAACTCGTTACAAAAGTTAAGTAAACTAATTTTAAATTCATTTGTTGCTGATGCCAAATTACTCAACAAATATAAACAATGATTGGGAAGAGTCTCATATCACTATTGGGGGGGAAAAATCCAAAAGACCGTTGTCGACTTAGCATCATACAAATTTTTGGCTGAATCGCAAAACAGCCGAGACACTTGGCATCGTTCAATTTGGCAAGGCGATAAATGGATCTTTGTTGTTACCAGTTCATTTCGTAAATTCTTTCCACGCCTTCAGTTGTGTTATCTTGAATTTGGATTGGTTGATTTCTTGTGTATTGGATGGCTACGCCTACCTTTGACAACTCAACTCCGCATGTTTTGTAATTTGTGTACAACGAGTTGCGTGACGAGGTTTAGAAGACAGAAGTTTTGTAATTGTAAAATTAAATGACGATAAGGCTAGAGTATGTTATTGTTAAATATATTTTGCTGTTTTTAGTTGTAAAATTTGAAAGTTAAAGTACCTGTGTAATTTAGTTTGAAATTGTGAGTATTTGTTCATTTTTTTTTTTTTTTGCTGGAAAGTTAAATGAAATTTATCGACGACTAGAAATTTACGAAATTATGGCAATTCAACATTTTATAGAGTTGGTTTTCAAGAAAGGAGATGTTTGTTAAGGTATGTTAATAATTTTATGTATTTTTTAGTATAGTGTTTTATATTAGCCGTTTATTGTATATTTCTCATGTATGCTGACCTTACGAGTTTTGTACATTTTGATATTGCTACGCAACGTGAAGTGCTGAATTTTGATATTGCTACGCAACGTGAAGTGCTGAATTTTGATATTGCTACGCATTGAGAACTGCTGAATTTTGAGATTGCCGCACACCGAGAACTGCTGGTGATATAGCAGTGATGTTTTTTTTTCGGTTAATGAACGCGAAGCGTTCATACATGTACGCTGATTGCCGCTTTAACGAGTTTCCTGCGTTTTTCAGATTGCTGCAGAACTAGGTTGCTGTATTCAGTGATAAATATTATTTTTTTATGAACGCGAAGCGTTCATACTTCTTTAAATTAGAAATGAATTGTTCAATGTTTACTATAATATAGGCACGTACTTTCAATATTAAATGACCCCATGATTTTTTCTAAAAGTTGTTGAGAAATGAAAATTTTAATCATTATATCGTTACTCTGATTTGAAAAGGTACTTTAAAAATTTCACATTTTCAATAAACTTATGTTGAAATCGTTTGTTTTATTTTGAATCTCATAAAAATCAGCTTTCCTGTGTTTTCTAATACGTCGTTATTTATAAATGTTCTATTTCCCATGATTCCAGGGTGATGACGTAGTAAAAAACAGTCTGGAAGCATTCAGGAAAGTGGACCAATCACGTTAGTTTTCAGGTTGCCGCATTTTAGATTGGCGCATGTGGAGTAGTTGGCGCTTGTCAGAAAAGTTGCCAAATGGGGTGTCTCGGCTGTTTTGGGAATCTGCCAAATTTTTTATGAGGGCTTAAAAACATTGTTTTTTAATAATTACTGTGTTTAATAATGCGTCATCCTTCTATATATAAAAAAAAGTTTTGATTTGGAAATGGACCAATGAAAATCTGCGTAGATATTCCGGGTAGAACTCATCCAATTTAAATGCTTAAGCCAAGGCCTCCTTATCGAAATAACAGGCCTCGTAATCGCTAAGTTTCCTTTGTCCGCTGTACATGTGGTTAGAAAGTAGAAACCACATGGTTTACCATGACTAGCACCATCTAACGTGAGAAACAGAAATATTTTTTAATTTGTTTTCCATTTGTCTTTTACCATTTTCTTTACGATGTGCTTTGTAGTTTGCAAATGATAGTTGTTAATCTTAAAATTTTTAGGAAGGGGTTGCTCCTTAAGGTGCTCCTTGCTCCAATGGGTTCCCCCAATCTCAAGTAGTTTCGCTTTGGCGTAAACTGGGTCACCACTCCTCCTGCAAAACTGAAAGATCTGATGAGTGCCAAAGTCAGGGTTGTAGTGGGTAGCTGCCTGGGTACCCGCCCAGCTGCCCGCCCGGGCTGGGTTTTTTATAAAAAACCCGTTTAAAAAGCCCGGGTTTTTTAAAATATATTTCTGGAAAGGAACAAATGATACATTTGTTGTTTATGGTTATTTTGTTTTATTTATTCACTTTGAATCTTAGAAAATATATTTGTACTAATTTACTTGCATTTTTAGATTAGGAACCCCATTATTTTAAAACGTTTTAGCTTTCAATTTAAAACGTAAATTTAAGCTTTTCAGTTAGCTTCAAGAGCTTCAAGTTAGCTTATATTTACTAAACTTATTATATTTATTAAATTATTTTATGTACTTTTTACTGCTGAATCCGAAAATGACCTTCATTTTTAACCATCACGTAAGGAAAATTAAAAAAAAAATTACATCTGTTTTATAGTATCATTTTTTACCGCTGAATCCAAAAATGGCCTTCATTTTTAAACATCACATCAGGAAAATTAAATAAAAAAAGTTTTACATCTGTTTTATAGTACCAGATTTTTGCTATATTTTAACTTTAACATTTACGATTTGCAAAAAAATTATAATGTGATGGTTAAAAATGAAGGTCATTTTCAGATTCAGTGCTAAAAAGTACATAAAAATCAATTATCAAAAGTTTAAAAACTCAGCCGTCTCCCCTATTTTATAGTATTTGATTTTTGTTATAGCTTTGACAATTTATGATTTGCAAAACATCCTGAGATGATGGTTAAAAATTAAGGTAATTCTCGGATTCAGTGCTAAAACATACATAAAAGTTAAACACAAGCATCGCAGTCTTCTGTTATCTAATCTAAAACTTTTTCTTAAACTTCTTGGCAGTAATCTATCTGAATTTTTTTGTGTTATCCTGTAAAATAAGTATGAATGGTAACCACCGAAAATCATAATACTATTAGATTGTCATCGAATTTACGTCAGTAATACATGTAAAATTTAATCTCGATCGGATATTTGAAAGCGATTTAAATTTCGAGTACAAATTTTGAACTGGATAAACATACATACAATCCTAGAAGTTAAAAAACTAACATAATATTTGTTAAAAGAAATCATGAAAAGAAATAGTCTCAAATCCTTACAAAATAAAACATATGTTAAAATACAATAATTTTAGCCAATCTGAAACTTAATAAAAGTTAACTCAATCGTAACACGTGTACTATTTTTTTCAAAGCACAGATACACATGAAAAGTTCTTCGAATACTTTAAGCACTTAGGATATGACCCCTCAAAGCATGGCCAAACTCATTTGTGTTCAGATGCAGAAGTCATGCATTTTTAAAGTTTCATAACTCAGTCAATTTTAGTGTTATGTGAATGGGACTTTTTTTGTCTGTCTTGTCAGTGTAATAGGAAAATTTTACTAAATATAACTTATAGGACCAGGGGCCGTATAAAAACTTAAATTGCGTAATTTTTTAAGAAATGTTTTTATTGACCCAAATCGCTTTTAAAATGTTTCTTTGCTTCAAATTAAAACATTTTTGTAATTGGAACTGTATGTCTATGACTAATGGTTTAGGAATTAGCCATTGGACACCGTTGAGAGTGAACACCCTGTATATACATATAAGAAAAATTTTTGTTGTAAGATATTTTTTATGAACATTTGCTAATCTTATGATAATTTCAAAGGAGCAAGTTTTTTTTTTTTAAATTATATTTATATTTTATTATCAAATAACACACAATTGATAGCTTTGCAATTCAAAATTTGTTTGTTATTTAAATTAAAGGGATCATATATATATATATACAGTAGAAGATCTTTATAACGCAATTCTATGTAACGCAATTCTCCATATAACGCACAACTTCTCAGATGTAAACAATGATTTTTGCAGTTAAAAAGCACCTGCACTTTCACATTGTAAAATATTGCTACTCTCTAGAGGACTAAATTTGATACATTAGTTCAACTTTATCTTCTAATTTAAGACTTTTTTACTGAAAAAATGCTATTTATTACAATAAACATTTTTGAAAATGTCTAATATAAGGGATGGTTGTGTCAGTTATATTTGGATCATGGTTATAAAGTAAATTTAACAATGTCTGACCTATATTATGCAAAAAATTATAATTTGGATAACTCTTGGTAACAAGGAATGCAGTATAAAGATATTCTAATGTATTTTGATGCGTTTCAGACATACTTGGCCATGTTTACAAGGTGAATTTAATGATGTGATCCATATAACGCACAACCTTGCGTTTTTAGGTTTGCGTTATAAAGATCTTCTACTGTATATGTATTTTAAGAACACAGAAAAATATTGAGATCCTTATTAAGACTATGAAGTCATTCCCATCTATTGGACTATGAAGTGTTCACAAAGATTGTATTTGAGATCAGGATTGCCACTTATTTCAGCAATCAAATTCCTTGTGCTTTCCTAAGCAAAAAATTAAATTTTCCTTGAATAATTCCTCTGAGAATTTTCAAAATTTCTACGGATAAATTTTGCTAAGTACCAAAATTTAGTAACATTTCCTGTTTTTAATATTCATTTTTAAATTCCTTCACTTTTTCCAGTTTTCCCTATACAGTGGCAACCCTGAAGATTACTATTTATTTGGGAAAAAGGTGGAATCATAGTCCACATTCTGGTATTTTAACCCAATTTACCCGGGGAAAATTGCCCATTTAACCCGGGTTTTTTAATAAAACCCGCCCGGGCTGGGTTTTTAACAAAAAACCCGGGTTTTTTACAACCCTGGCCAAAGTGGACCCGATCCCGAGGGATGAAGTTTCTGGGGTATATGTAATTCCAGTGAAAACTGAAGATATTTATCTCGAATACATAGGCATGACTTCACGTAAACTTAAAGTTCGTATTAAAGAACATTTGAGAGATTTAAAGTATAACTGACCTACAACAGCCCTGTCAAGACTTAACCAGAAGCAGAATATACAAGTTAATTTTGAAAACGCAAAAATTATATATCCCTCAAAGAATTATCATGATTTAATTATCTGCGAATCAATAGACATTATTACTAAAGAAAATACAGTTTGTAATGACGTTTTATCTTACAATATACCCAGAATTTGGCTCAGTTTGCTTAAAGAAAGAAAAAACAAGTCATCTTCCACTTCCCTATACCCATGTTTTATTTTATTTTATTTTCCCAATGTTTCAGGATCTATAAATTAACTTCCATTTTCACTCCTTTCGTCACCCTCTACGTGGATTTTGAAAATTAGGCGTTCAATCCATAACTGTTGTATTTCTTATATTCCTCCGAAGAAGACTATTATGTTTTATAGTTGAAAGTATACTAAGGTATTAAAATAATTTAACATTTTTAAATACTGTCATCTTTTAAGTAATTTTGCACCTTGTGTAATTTTAACTTTTAAAGATATTAAGCATTTCTATTTATTTATTTACTTGCATTGTAAGTTAGATAAATTTTCAAGAAAGGGTTTCGTATCTAACACATATCATTCTACGTTGCTTACTTATTAATATAGAATTATGTGCGAAAGTTCTTTAATCAGTGAAGCCTATTTGGAAAGATTAGCCTTTTTAAAAGGTTCTACTGAGTTAAGTTCGATGGAATTAGCACTGGTTGTTAGATAACTTTTCAGGAAAGGTTTTAGAATATAACACATATTGTTCTACATTGTTTTGCAATAGAATTATAGGTGAATATTCTATAATTTGGTGAACCCGATTATGAAAAATACTAGATGATATCTATCATTTATAAATCTTATTAAAAGGCTCTACTGAACGGATTTTGATGAGATTTACATTTTTAAATTTTCAGGGATGATTTTAATATGCTACATATTGTTCTTCCGTTCTTTTCCATATTCAATTGTAAATAATTAACTAAATGATTTACTTTTTAACAGTTCAAATTTTGTCTGAGACATTAGAAGATATAAAAACATAATGGCGTTCATATTGTTTTCAGTAATGCAGAAGATCATTGCAGATAAATGTATATATTTCTGTAAAACATGAGATCAAATACACCGATATATTTACTTTGATTAAAGTTTCATAACCGACTAGTGTAGCAGGCGAAGGCTGCTAGTGAATCAATATTTGACAAAGCTGATTACGTAGTTCAACATTACGTATGTAATGATTACACACTTAAAATATTCAAAATCCGGCTATTAGAGATTTATTAAAATTCTCGTAAATTTTCTTTTTAAGGGGGGGTGGCCAAAATCCATGTTTGCCACGGGTGCAAAAAAAGACCAGTTTTGGCCCTGAAACACATAATTTACCGCTACCAATCTATAGAAGTTGACATACACGATTAAATCTGTGGGAAACATTTGAATAATCAGGGCAGAGCTATGTTTTTCACAGTTTTTAAGAAAATTGAAAAAATTTGTCCTATTTTTGAAATGGCGTACTGCACTTGCTATTGAGTGTATAAAAAAGTTGCAACTATGAAATATGAGAGTTGTAGAGAATTTTGTCTTCTTTAATAGTGTAATTAACGAATAATATGCTACAGCAACCAGGGTTGCAAAAAACCCGGGTTTTTTATAAAAAAAACCCAACCCAGCTGGGTTTTATAGGGTTTTATTGGGCTTTTTGGGTTTTTTCGGGTTTTAATGGGTTTTTTGTTTTTTTAAGAAGTCAGGGCAGTGGGAGTCCCTTATTTTTATTAAAGTATATGTATTGAATTAAGAAATCTTATTATGTTTTTATTAATTAACTTAATATACAAGTAATTTGAATTGAAATAACACAAATGAACAGTGTAAAAGTCTGTAAAAAAGCTTTTACTTCTGACATCATATTGTATAATAACCACATATCGCATATTTAAGAGTTACTTTAATAGATAACTTTTTATCTGTGTTTCCCACTAAGAACATATTTTTGAAACAAATCTTTAATTTTTTATTATTTATTAATCAAATAATGCTTGATAATATTTTCAAGATATCTATGGTTCACTGTATAGAACGGTTTATTCTTTGAACATAGCTGTTACTAAAAATATTTAAATTACAAATGATTGCAATTATCTACATAAATGATTGTAATTATTTAATTTGAATATTTTGAAATGAAGTTATAATACTTATATAATATCCAACAATATTTATTTTTATCAACAAACATGCATCTGTATGTAATAGGAAATGATACTAAAAGAAACCAAAAAACCCAGGTTTAAACAAACAACAACAAGAAAGGTTTGTTTGGTTTTTTAGCAAAAAGTCCTTTTTTTTTTTCTTTTGGCCAACCCTGGTCAAAAGTGAATAAGTCAAATTTGTATCCAGTTGGGAACTTATATTATGAAGTTGCATATTGTTAATCATAATATAAAAGACCTTGTCATTTTTTATCTGTGCGGAAATGTTATGATTAGCTATGCATATTGATTTTGGCTTTTATTTTTTCATAATATTAACAGGCTTTTAAAAGACTTAATCACTTATTTTATTTTGACTTTGTCACATTTGGATTTGGCAGTACACCCAAAATATGTTTTAATAGGATAGTGTAACTCTTTAAATACAAAGGTTAAAAAACTAATATAAAAGTTACTGAATATTAAATAATAATATCATGAATTTTAAAAAACCCAATAAAACCCGCTTTGACGTTGGTTTTATTGGATTTTTTAGAGTGGATTTTACCCAAAAAAACCCAGGTGGGTTTTTTTTGGGTAGATGGTTTTTTGCAACCCTGAGAGCAATGGGTCTCGAGATATTTTTCAGAAAATCGAAAAAAGTCCCAAAATTTTGTTATTTTTTGGCCACAGAAAATTTAGACTTATGAAATTTTGTTAGAAAACTTGGTTTTTCCATGTTTGCATCATTATAAACAAGTCAGGTAAAAAAAAAATCTTCTGCCCAACCTTTTGCAAGGTAACCTCCCTTTTTTGGTACATTTCCCCTGGACTATTATGCCATAATTAAATAGTTTTTACAGATTTTCTTTTTTTTTTTTCCCTTTCAAGCATCAAGAATTTGACTGGCTCCTCCAAAAAGAAGTGACTGTCATCTTGGAACAACTTCAAAATATTGTGATAGTAAGAAACTTTCAAAATATTTTATTCTCTTAAATCTAAATTCTTAACCTTTCCCCCCCCCCCCCTCCTTCTGGGATCTGAAAGATCTGTATCTTTAAAGGGCAAAATGAGCCGTCGTCACTGGCTACAGGGACAACTCCGTGGAAAAAGTCTGCAGAAAAAATAGCATTCACTATTTTTACAATTTTTGCCAAGGTTCAGCTGGTTTCATTTCTTCGTCATTATGGGACGTCACATAAGGACCTTGATCCATTCTTCCTCAACATACCAAGGCTAATGAATTCTCTAACTAGAACAGAATAAAAATTTCCCCCATGCCATTTGCAATTCCATACTTTCTAGTTGCATAATCTTAAAATTACCCTATTTAATCTATTATAATTTAGACAAGGCTGTTTAAAAAAAAAAAGCTCTTCATTTGTAGTTGTACCCAGACTATTTTTAAAAATATTCCCATTTTCAAATTAATTTTAAAAGGATTTTATTAAATTTCTTCCAAATGGTGGAGAATTAATGCAGTTTATTAATCTTTATTCATTATATTCTTATAGATGCCATTTTCTCATTAGAATTAAAAATAACTTTAAAAATGTTTGCAAAGAAAATGACGCCTCATTTTAAAAAGCACACATTTTCTTTCATAAAGCTGTTACATTCCAATATTTTTCATCCTACTGTTGCTGAGTTTGATACGCTAAACGAAATGTTTGAGTGAGTAAAATTTAACATCCTGTTTGCAGTGATGTTGCTGTATTTGAAAAAACTTGGGTCCCCGGGACCCAGGATTTCCAAAAATCTGGGTCGCTTTTTTACAAAAGCGGGTCCCCATCAATAATAATTCATATTTTAAAGGAATAAATGAAACTTGTTTATTTGGAAAAGATAAATGAAATGCATTAATTATTGTTTTAATAATAATTAACTAATGAATTAAAACCAGTATTATTTGCACTCAAATAAGATATATATTTTTTAAATATTAAGAGAAATTTTCTTTACTTTTTTAAAAGTAAAAATGCAAGATATAATTTTAATTGTGAAATAATGCTTATTTGAGGGTAGAAGATACCAAGTTCCACTAACAAGTATCGCTAATGTTCGCTTTCTTTTAAAAAGGGGCAAGACGGGTTTATTGAAAAAGATATTTTTGCTGAAAGAAGTTTACTTATGGTTAAGTAAAGGTGTACATTTTGTTGAATGAATGGGTGCTTTCATTGTACTTCCCATTGAATTATTTGTCAGCATAGATCTGTGTTAGAATCAGACATTTTCCTTGGAAGGGAAATTAACATCTAAATCATTTATAAGTATCAAATCCTAAATGTTCCGAAGGTGGGAGATATTTCAATGCAGTAAGAAGGAGGGGAGGGGATTTTTCACTGGTCCACCCCCTGAATACATTATCAAAGTACACTGAAATCCTGCTGTATTTTTAAGAATCTCATTTAAAAAAAAAAAAAATCCCATTTTATGAATTTTCTACCTATAAGTTTAGTTTGCACATCTTTTTGGTTCTTTGACTAAATTCATGTTTTTTCCGCGTTACTTTGACGAAATTCGCATTTTTTCCGCGATCCTTTTGTCGAAATTCGCTATTTTTTCTCGAGCCTGTCACGAAAATCGTGTTTTTTTTTTCGCGATACTTTGACAAAATTCGGCTATATTCCATGACTTTTTTGACGAAATACGCTATTTTGTCGCCGCCCTTTTACGAAAATCGCGTTTTTCCGCGATATTTTGATGAAATTTGCGCTTTTTTCGCAATATTTTGACAAAAATCGGCTTTTTTCAGCGATTTTTTGACGAAATACGCTAACTTGTCGCGGCCCTTTTACGATAATCGCGTTTTTTTCTCGCTATTTTGATGAAATTTGCGCTTATTTCCGCGATATTTTGTTGAAATTTGCGCGTATTTGACGAAATTCGCTTTCTTCTCGCGATCCTTTGGCGAAATACGCTATTTTTTCGCGGCCCTTTTACGAAAATCGCGTTTTTTGCGCGATATTTTGACGAGATTTGTGCTTTTTTCGTGATTCTTTGACGAAAATCGGCTTTTTTTCCGCGATTTTTTGACGAAATTCACTATTTTTTCTCGATTTTATGACGAAATACGCGAATTTGTCGTGGTCCTTTTACGAAAATCGCGTTTTTTTCCACGATATTTTGATGAAATTTGCGCTTTTTTCCACGAATTTTTGACGAAATTCGCTTTTTTTTCGATCCTTGGACGAAATACGCTATTTTTTGCGACCTTTTTACGAAAATCGTGTTTTTTGCACGATATTTTGATGAGATTTGTGCTTTTTTCACGATCCTTTGACGAAAAGCGGCTTTTTTCCGAGATTTTTTGACAAAATGACGCGTCCCGTGAGACGCGTAGGAGCTTTTTTTTTTTCTTTTTTTTGCGTCTGTCTCCGATTTTTTGCGTAATTTATGCGCTATCCCTGTGTTTAAAAGGAAATGATTATTTTATAAAAATTAGTATTTATCATTTTGCATACAAAGTTTTAGTTGACAAATGTGATAATTTTAATTAATTTTTCAATTGATTTTCAGCAGTAAAATTATGTCCAAAATTATTAAATATTTAATACTTGTTTTATCACATTGCTAACTAAGTGGTGTAGAACCAACCAGCAGAGTGAAAAATGTCCAAGCCGGGGAGCAAACCTTTGGAATAGCACTCAAAGTACTCTACTATTTAAGCTATGAGGACGATACCCAGCTTAGCATATCTCACTCACATAGGTTGGTAAGGCTGTAACTGCAGCACAAGATAGAATAGTCTTCTGGCGGTGAAACATGAGATACAAATAAACCAAGCATCGGTGAACACATATATAATTTTAATTAATTTTTCAATTAATTGCCAGCAGTGAAATTATGCTAGAAATTATCGAATATTTAACTCTCTGCTGGATCTTTTTTTTTGTTGTTGTTGTTAAAATGAACAGGACATCTATTCCTACTAACCTATGAAATTGATTCACATAAGGAGGGTGGACTAATTACAATATGTAATATTTCAAATTCTTTATGCAAAAATACACGCTAACTATACATAATGAGAAAAATTTGCTAATAACGGTCTGTCAGACCGGTAAGAAACTTGCTGCAATCCACATGCTGTCCGAGAGTGTGCTGAGAATCTCCTAGATGATCAGTGCGGAAGGTAGCACCCTGCATACCCTGGTGTCCAAAATGTATACTATACCGGTCCGAGAGACGTGTGTTCTGCGCAGATGCAGAGGGTTATTATGTGATTTATCGCATTGCTAACTAAGCATAGAACCAATAGAGTGAAAAATGTCCAAGCCAATGTGTTAAATCGCTTATTCAATAATTTCGAGGATAATTTCACTGCTGATAATGAATTGTAAAATGAATTAAAATTGTGTTCACTGATGCTGGGTTTTTGTCTCATGTATCGCCACAGGATTGTGTGCTCATGAAGACTATTCCATCTTGTGCTGCAGTTGCAGCCTTACCAACATACTCATATGTGAGTGGGAGATGCTAAGCTGGGTATCGTCCTCGTAGCTTAAAGGGTAGAGCGCTATTCCAAGGGTTCTGTGTTCGATTCCTGGCTTGGATATTTTTCACTCTGTTGGTTCTATGCTTCGTTAGCAATGTGATAAATCATGTATTAAATGTTTGACAAACATGAGTTAAAGTTTGGAAATATGTTTATTAATAATAGGATGCATGTTAAACTATTTTTTAATGGGTGAATAGATACAGATTTAAGTTTTGAGACTGTGAAAATGACGTTGGATTTCATCAAGTCAAAATTCTATGATTGTGTCAAAGTTAAATCCATTTTTTTGCCTTTTCATCCAGTAATAAGAACCTCAATGGATGACTTCATCATTTTCAATAATTTGAACCAATGAAGTTTATAGAAATAGTATCTTGATAGCTTTAGGTTAAAATATTTGTTTTAAGACTAACCCATGTAAGGTGAACTTTTTATTCTACTTAATTTTGTAGGTTTATTAAAAATCTGTGTAGCAGTTCCTTTTAAGACATTTTCTTTCATCGAGATTTGACATTTTCCACCTCATGGTAATTTAATCTTGTTTTGTATTAATTGCCATCAAAAATGACTGAATGTTGATCTGCGTTTCTTTTGCATGAGACTTCCTACAAACAGCATGAAGGTTTCTATTGTAGAAAAATACATTTTAAAAATGTCTAATTATTTCTAAAAATACAAATGATGAGACTATTTTTTTTACTCTATTCAATTTCTGAGTTCAACAATGCATAAAGGTTCCGATTCTAATGTTTAGATTTAAGAAATGAAATGAAAAATCAGTGAAAATGACGTCATTTTGACACCATCCTATCCATTTTTCTCCGTAGTTTTATGAATGTAAAAATACATTTCAAGCTAAGCAGAACATCACCAGCGCAAACTTTACAAACATACTTTATAGATGTACTTTTATGCTTCACTACGGTCTATTCAAATAAAAATATATTTTTTACTTAATTATAATGAAAAAAAAAATGTTAGTCATAATGCATAAGATAAACCCAATAGACATTATTCTCGTGATGTTGCAATCAATGTGAATTTTTATTCATTTAATAAAGTATACATGTGCATAATTTTTTTTATCGAAAATAACTTGCAAATGACTAATGACTTTATCAAAGCAGATTTTGTGTATGCCTGTTGGGTCCTGGAATTTTTTTGAGATTGGGTCAGGGACACACACATGTTTTGCTGGGAAACATGTATGGCAATTATTCTGAGCATTCTTTTGTCCAAAATAGCGTGAACAAATCAAATTTTATCTGCTATGTTGCTACTCTCCTATAAAGACACCTTATTCTTCAGTGATATTTTTAGCTCCAATTTCCTTAATATTCTTACGTATAAAAGTTCGTAATGGCAGCATTTTGTTTATCTGGCAATCATTCTTTTTTTTTTACGGAAAGTAGTTGACGGGATAATAGACAAATACCTTGTCTCCTACACCAGTGATTTCATAATCATTCAGGAGTTCAGAATTGGACCTTATGAACAAGATTGGGTACTTTTCGGTTAGCCGAGTGCCAGTGTTACATATGCAAATATATGTACATATACATGTATGTATATATGCATATATTTTATGCATATATTGTATATACTTACGGTATGTATATGTAAAACTAGCGCCCGACTAACTGAAAAGTACCCAAGATTGTATTGACAAATATAACTCACTCCATATGTTTGACCTCCTTTGTTGCCACTATGACTGGGAAGTTTCTGCTTCTGCCTAGATTAAGCCTCTATTGCTTGCTGCACCCTCTATCACTGGTTATTGGAACTAAAACCAGGAATCACAGTCAAAAACATATATTACTCCCCTGTAAGAATTTCTTACTGTTTGCAAGTTATTGAGTTTTAAGAACAAACTTCCATTTCAGTACAACCAGTATGTTTTACAGTGATCTGTGTCCATTCTTGGCTGTAGATCGTACTGTTTGGCAACAGATTTATTTTAATGAAAAATAAATAAGGGCCAAAGTATTTTATAAATGTTTTTAATTTTTATCAGTGTTTCTGTAATGATTATTGTAAGATTGATTGTTATTTCTTTTTCAATTTTTAGGAGTGTGCCAGACGTTTTCCTAGTACTTGGTGTTCTAGTCACAAAATAGAATCCCTCGTGAAGAGTGAGAAATTCCTTCTTACGAACTCTAGGTGACCATTTTATCTCTTTTATCTTTTAGTAATTGACTTTCCTGGTATTGCCTGAGTTGAGGATTTACCTTATATAAACGTAAAATCAATTTTAATCCAGAGATTTTGCACTGGGAGGGGTTTCTGCAGTTCTCGGAGGGTGGGGGGATGTACTTTCAGATTATTCATTAATAAGTATAAAATCGCTACTCACCTCTTTCAATGTTGGGCATTAAAGGAGGGGAAAAAAAAGCTTTGGACTGCAAAGTCATTTTTATTGTCATAATAAGAGTTTTTGTCCATAACGGTTGTTACTTAAGAAACCAATGCTTGAATAAAACTAATAGGACATGGGTTTGCAAACCACGTTTAGTGGGAGAAAATCTCAAAAATAGTTGTGAAGGATGTGACATTGAGTTAAACAAAAAAGGCCAATAATAAGTAGAAAAACATTTATTTGACGTAAAGTGGGATTACAATGCATTACAGTTCAACATCAGAAAAGAGCCATTTTTATAGGAATTGTTGCGATTTGCAGAGGTCATTGCACAGCCAGCACTGACGGATGAAGGATTACCAGACGTGTTGAAACGTACAGAGTTCTGCTGACCCCATATGCATGGAAAATTTGCATATGAGATGGTTACTTCTGCTCGACTGCAGGGCTCCTAATCTTCATATTTGCTTGGCCACTCTCTTCGTCAGGCTCACTGTCTTCTCGACATCTACTTTTGTGATTTTTACAGACTCAACGTGGTTGGCTTACCCCCATGTTCTATGGTAATTTTTTATTGGATTGATGCTTATTATCTGAATTTTTCGATCGAATTTGACAACACCCTGTATACAGTTGGAGCTCTTTTTTGCAAATTCTTCTATTTTACGAAATTTTTTGTTCAACGAAAAACCCTTCATGAATTGTAAAGTAACATCCAAATAGCAGAGTGCATTCTCTATTTATATAACTATTTCTTGTAATCTAACCTTTTTTTCTAAAACATTTCAAACTTTAGTCTTTCTTGTTTACACATTTTACATGTACACTAGTATCCTATTTTAATTTTATATATTAAATTACTTAAACTAAAATTATAGTGTGTTTCTCGACAGTAATGTTGTTGAATTCTTGTTTTGTTCTTCATTTGTTTATGAATAAAATAAAAATAATTGAAACAAATGGATATAATTTATAAAAAAGTGTAATTAATTACTTTATCACATGATATTTAATCTTTAATCAAAAATTTGTATTTATGTAGTTTAAAATACTCTAAAATGTGAATTTCTATTTAATGAACTTATTCCTGAATTTAGCAACTTCATTCAATAAAGGTCCGACAGTATTTTATATATATACAGTCAAACCCCGTTATAGCGAACCCGGCATATAACGAACTCATGGATATAACGAACGAAAATTTTGGTCCCGCCGGTTTCCTATTGTAATTAATGCTAATTTATCATTTTATAGCGAACATCCGAAATCTTAAGAATCGGCTAAAACGAACATATTTTCAGTCGACCACTGAATTTTTTAACTTTTCCGCAGTTGTGAAAACAACACTTCGACTCTAATTTCATACGAAAATGTATGCCGGTCAGTGAAACAGGGTGCAAATCAGCGATAAGTCTGTTTATTAAAGGGTAGAAACTAACTGCATTATTTCCCTTTTACGATAGTCAATATGCAGGTGTGACTAACAATTAAAGCAATAGTTAAAGGTAAAATGAATTTATTTCCATTTGTCTTCATTTTTAGTTAATTTAATTAGTATTGTGTCAGTTTATTGTAATGGATTTAGTCAATTTAATTAATTAATGATCATTTTTAATAGATTTTATGTATCATTTTGTAAAACATTGTTATTGAATATACATAGCAACTATAATGAGCTATACACTTTGTGAACTCTAACATTTTTCTTAACGGTTCGGATGTAGCGAACCACCGGATATAGCGAACAAAACCTTTGGTCCCTTGGAGTTCGTTATAACGGGGTTCGACTGTATATATATATTGTAATTTTCAACCTATAATCTGCAGTTTATTGGTTAAAAAACTTGAAAGTGTTAAGTGCGTATTATCTGCTGAATTTTTTTTTTAAGCAGAAGTTCACGTGAGATATCTCGTTTCTACCGGGAGTCATAAAATAAAAATGTAAACAGCTATTGCACGATTGTGTGCTATTGACCATTCAAGGAGTTGCTCATGATTGATTCACATGCGACATGAAAGTGGCTTCAGATTTTTATGTTATATTTTTTTAGCCTTTTGGCAACATGTTTCCATGAAGAACAAAGCGTTTCTCAATTCACCTCTTTTTAAAATTGCAATCTCAATCATTTAGCTCATGAACATAGAATAGAGATAGTATCTGTTATTTGAGAACATTTATTCTATTATTAGAGAATATCCATTCTACGTTTGTGATTTAGCTGAGATGAAGCAAAGAAGTATGATATAGAGTGCATTGTTATCACACTGAAATTTATCGTAATATCTAAGAGAAAACGTGTTATTTAATACTGCAGAATTTAAACTGAACATTATTTAAAAAGTGGAAGATGATTTAAATACAGCGATTATTATAAAATTATCTGTATTCACAAGACATTCTATGTTTTAAATATAAGATACAATAGAAAAAAAAGTATTTGTATTTTTTAACTTGTAATTATTTTATAATTATTTTATTATTACTTTTGTTTAATTATTTTATTACAATTATCATTTAAATAGAGTAACTAAATAAATAGGGAGGTGGTTTATTAGTAGTACTTTGTAATGTTGAAACAATGAGTAATCCTCGTATAGCTTGTTATATAGCCCGCGGATTATACGCCGATGCAGATTATCTGCTGAAGTTTTTTTTTTAAACTGCAAATTGCAGCTGCAGATTATATGCCGCCATGGATTATAGGCCAGAAATTGCGGTGTATATATGTAATTAAAATCAAAGTTCAAAATTTAAAATTAAAAATTCCCAGTTCATTTATCTAATTTTTAAATCTAATACTTAAAGCTAATTTGCCCCATCCAATTTTGCTTTCCATCCTGACATTTATTACTTTCATACTTCAAAATTGAACATTTTTTTAAGAGAAATGTTGATACAGGCAGGGCTGCGAAGTCTGAATCAAGCCCATTTTTGAGCGAAAGAGTCGGAGTCGAATATGTTAAAATTCCAGCAGTCGGAGTCTTCTATTTTACAAGCAGGGCTGCAGAATCCGATTCGGGGTCAGGCCCATTTTTGAGCAAAAGAGTCAGTCGTCCATCCCCCCCCCCCCTCCCCGACTCAGCAGCCCTGGTTATAAGTGCATTTCTCCTTTTTCTTTGGTTTAGTAGTTGCAACCAGAAAAGAAGGGTGCACCACACCTAGATTACTTATAGCCAATTAAATGTATGTCTTATCCCTTTTTGATAGTTGTGCCCTCTGCTGGGAATAATTCAAATGACCCATTTATATAGCAGGACAAACTAACGATGTTGGTCTTATTCTGATAAAGAAGTGATAATAAAGTTGTCGTCATTCGGCTAAGCATTCTTTGCTTATAATGGCATTGGAACATAGTGGGTATCTTATCACAACTGGACTTGATTTCAGACCTGCCAACTGCTACGAAAAAATCGTAGTTGCTACGATTTGGACCTATAAACTACGATGCTACGAAAATCGATCTTAAACTATGATTTTTTGCAAAAAACACAAACGCATTTTTTGTTTCTAGTTACGATTTTTATCCCATGCAGCATATTTTTCAGGAGTGATTCTGTTCCAAAATTTCAAAGTATTCATTTCTGAAAATTCGGACATAAATGCTCATGGGGGAAAAAAATCTGGGCTGCAAAACAAACTTCTTAACATAAAACCCTCTTTATAAATATTGACCACGAGTGAATTTTGTAAATATTTATACAGAAATTGACTTCCTTAGAAACAGGGGTGCCATTTTAAGAATTTCTGGAGGGGGGGGGGGGTGGTTCTTTGAGGGCCAAAGTTTGAAATAGTGCGTAAAATCGCACGATTTGCTCACGTGAAAAGAAAGTCTTGCATGATGAAAAATGCTGTGCAGTATTTCCCTCTGCAATTTCTTCCACAGACCTATGATTCTTTTGCGAGTATATTTTGAAATTTCTTGGAATACGAATTTTTTTTTCTTTATGAAATTTCCCCAAATTAATTTGTGAATCGATTGCAGAAAAAATGAGAATTTCTTCAAATGATCATGTAAAAATATCGGTATTTCGTCAAAGATCTCAGAAATGAATAGTGATTTTCTTCAATTGGTCGCTGAATAAAATCGTTAATTTCGTTAAGAGTTCAGAAAGAAATTGCGAATTTCATCAAAAGAGTGCACAAAAAAATCATGAATTTCGATAAACTGTCGAGGGAAAAATATTGCAAATTTCATGAAAAGGTCGCGGAAACGAGTAGTGAATTTTGTTAATGGGTCGCGAAAAGGTATCGAAAATTTTGCCGATGGGTTGCGATAAAGTATCGCGAATTTCGACAAATGAACGTGTAAAAAAAATCAATTTCGTCAATTGGTTGCAGAAGAAATTAAATTTCGTCAAAGGATCATGGTAAAAATGTGAGTTTTGTCAAAATATCGCAGAAAGAAAATGCGAATTTCGTCAAAAGATCAATAAGAAAATCACATTTCACCGAAAGATTACGGAAATAAAACACTAATTTCGTCAAAGGATTGTGGTAAAAAATACAAAATATGTCAAAGGGTCGCGGTAAAAAGTACGAATTTCGTCAAAAGTTCGTGGTAAAAAGTGCAGATTTCAACAAAGAATCGTGATAGAAAAATGTGAATTACGATTGTGTGAAAAAAATGTGAATATCCTGAAATGATTGCGGGAAAAAAAATGCGAATTTCATCAAAATTTACTGCACTGGGCTAGAAAACTGAAACCAGGCTCCTTTTACAAATGTAAAAAAAAAAAAAAAGCTCTGAAACGAGAAGGAACTCTAAAAATCATATAAATATTTTCAGAGGAAAAAGTTTGTTTTGAGTTGAAAGACTGAAACCTTATTCCTTTTAGGAATGCTGCGAAACATGAAAACCAACCTGCAGATTAATTTTAATTTTGTGTGCTACGATTTCTCATTTTCAAAGGTTGGCAGGTCTGTGATTTTAAGAAAGAGATCAAGGAATAATAAATCAGGTTTCAAAAGAATGTGCCTCGGGATTATATTGTATTAAGACTAGGGATTGACCGAATACCGAATAGTCGATTCGGTATTCGGTGGTTCGGCATGTAAACCAAATATTCGGCTTCGGCCGAATACTTAAAAGTATTCGGCCGAATAATTATGGATAAGTATTTTCTTTAGAAGTAAAAATTCTCTTTTACTTAGAAGTAGAATAGGCTAAACAATGAGTTTTAATATTGTCTGCACAACAAAAAACAAGTCAAAAGCCATTTTTAATTAAAAAAAAAACTTTTTCCTTTCTAAAATAGTCTACATAGCGGTGAAATCAAAACAACTGTCTACATTAGAGAAAAAAAAGTAAGGAAGATGGGCATCTTTCACTTAACATTTAATTTTAATTATTTCTACATTAGTTTCCTTAATTTAAATTTATTTAATGTATATTTTCTTTAATATCCCATCAAATAAGTATATCCCTATGCCTAAGCTATAGCTTTTATAATCATTAAATTAAAATCGCTCAAATTTGTTATCTTCATCATCACAATGTTAAAATATTAATCAAAATATAAATATGTATCAGTAATTTGACAGAAAATATAGTTAAATGTACATATTGATAGGATACCTTTTGTATTTGAAAACATTCATATTCAATATGTTTATAGTTAGACAATCAGTAAATCAGCTTTGACAACATTGTTTCTTTTTATTTGAATGAACTTTCGTTTTTCTGACAATTCTTATCCTTAATAATAGCCTGTATAGTTTAATATTTTCATAGGTTATTTTAGGTATTGACTAGTGATAAAATAATAAAAAATAAGTGATGGGTTAATGAATTTGTGTGGAAAGAAGTTTTTTTTTTTTTTTTTTTTTTTTTGTGTGTGTGTGTGTAATTAGATTTAAGAATAAAAATGTAACTGAATTAAATTATTAAGAATTTAATGTTATTTAAAGTTTATTAAAAAAGCTAATATATGCAAAAATGTGTATTAAAATTTTTAAGTATTCGGTTGCCGAATACCGAATATTCGGTTGACACTTTGACCGAAGCTTCGGTATTCGGCAAAATTGCTGCTTCGGTCAATCCCTAATTAAGACTACATCCTCAATACGATGAGAAAAGTATGGTATCACCTATTTTATTACATATATACATTTATTTCACCAGGAAAGTTTCCGCTTTCAGTTTAAGGTTTTTATTCCAGCTGACTTTTGCACTAAAAACTTATTTATTTGAATATGCCATTTTAGACTACATTAACTTTGTTTTTTGTATCAAATCCAGTCCTCCCGGCGGTCAGTCCAACGTGGACCAAATTCAAGCCGTTGTGACGCTTGCTGGGGACAATATTAGCCACGCTGTAAGTTTCATTTCTTATTCCCATTACCAATGTAATCTCTCTTTTAATTGTTTTAGTACTGTGTTGTGTTACTGTCGAGATTATTTAGGTTGGCCTTAAATGTATGCACGTGTATAATATTTGGATATGTAAGTTTCAATAACTTTGGTTGCATAAAAGGCTACTTGCTATTCTACATTGAAACTTGTTAGGATTTAAGATGTCTTTGTCATAACTAACATACTAAGTAAATTACAACTGAAAAATGCATCCAACGTTCAATAGAGATGAAATACAGACTCGGTCTGGATCTTTATCAGTTCACAGGCTCAATCTTTCTAATATTGACAATTTTTTTTATTCTCATATAGAAAAAATAAAAAAAAATTTTCCTTAAAATTTACATATTCCATTTTAAGTCATTCTAATGTTATTTTCATCGGAATAAAGCAGACACAGAAACCTTTTTTTTTTTTTTTTTCCCTGTAGTATTAGAATGTTATTTTAAAAGAATGACATTTGCAGATTTATGTCTGATGGCGGCGACCCTACAGTCCAGGATGTGGATGTTGGATGCGTGTTCCAGTTGTAAGTTACTTGTATGTTAGCAATGGCAGTCTATCCTATTTTGTACGGATGAGGGGCTTTGGTAAAGCTTGAGACATTTACAATGCTCTTTTATCATGTATTTTATGTCCGATCTTAATGCATTTTTATTCACTCAGTCGTTATGTTTGACTATTTGAAAATATAACCATGTCCTGTTTACCCGAGAAAATAAACTTGATGTACCATAAAAGCTGAAAAGATCATTGTATGTATAAAGAATTATTTTTTCTTCAAAAAGATGTTCTGCCACCGCAAAGGGCCACTTTGCTGCCTCACTAAAAAGTGACCCAATTTCAGGGCACATAGAGGTGGAAATGGGGATCTCCCTCCTCCACTCCCATACATGTGCACACACGCAGCTTTGCAGATATAAAATCGCTTTTTTCATTCTACCCTTTCCAAAATGCAGATTTTATTTACTTTTTCCATTTATCAAATATCTCAACTATTTACATTATTGTTTTCAATTAAGAAAAAATTCTAAATTTCATCTTCAGATATTTAAAATAAATATATGACAAATAATCCTTATAAATTTTACTCTCACTTTTCTGCTGAACGTAAAGCTTTTTCTCAGTGGGATGTTTGAGCAGTTTGTCAGTAGAAAGATGGAATTTTGTGTCTTCAAAAAATCAAAACATGTTCAAGATATTACATCTTCATTTCAGTTCGTCTCTTACACTCGGAAACTTTAACTTTGCATACTAAACTTATTAACTTTTGTAAGTATCTTTGGCTTGTTATGGAAGAGGTTGTCTAAGGCATAGGACAGGACCTGCTAAAAAAGGTGCCTATAGCCTTTATCATTTTTTATCAGGGACAAGCAGGGTTCACTCATATATATCAGTGAATGTATATATTGTGATGTATATCTGAGATATATTTTGAAAATATCATAATGTTTGATAGTTTTGATATTTTCATATATCTGATAAATTATGTACAATAGTTTCAACATTTCCAGTCAAAACAAGTATAAATGAATTCTTCAGCTGTTAGTGACTCTGTGATTCTGTAGATAAAGAGCTTTTGCTATGACAGTGACTTTTGGGTACTACAGTAGAACCCCGGTAATCAGAAATTCCGATTCATCTGAACCAATTTTATTTTTGAAAATTATACTTGAACAAATTAACTGAAAAGATTGACTTGTGAAATTTTCAGGATTACAAGATGAATGTCGGAAAAAGCATGTAGACGTTAGAATTAAATGTAAAATGGCAGTAGAGCATGTTTTTTATTCTTTAAACAGCTTGAATAGAATTAAACAAGTTAGAAATTGCACATCCAATGTGGCAAATGAGGTGTATTCGTACTGTAACTAGCTTTATAAATATTTTCTGCACCGCATATTGTACTGAATGTATATTTTAGTGCATTTCATAAGTGCATATAAATTTCATTCTTTTCTCCATCATTAAAATGCACTTGAAATATTTTTTTCTCATTGGCCATAATGTAATGTAAAACTTTTGACTGTCCCTGTCATTAAACTATACATCCGATTGTCATAAAATTTGAAATGACTCGACAAAATATTGCAACAATTACATATTTAAAATTTTAGACCCTTCAGTTGAGTAGTTTTTGTTCTGTTATATGCGGACAGACAGGCGACTATAGGTTCTATGTATTTACATAATTACGAACGCACCTAAAAAGCAATGTAAAAGTACTACATATGTACATGAATATAAAATGAAAACATACTCGTAGAAGCCATCTTAAAAAAAATCTCGAATATTGGTTTGTTTGCCAGTCACTCTAAAATTCTCTTTTAAAATATAAAAAGCATTTAAATCAAATGACAAAAATTTATTTTTACTTTATACAACATGATTTCGCAAATTATCTACAGAAATGTTTCTTTTTTTCCTCCTCGTCGACATGCTGGCTGAGCTGTTTATAGAATTGTGATTTTAAACCTTTTGTCGCGTAATTCCTCATTCTGAAGTTCCATTGGATTATTATAAACAACCGGAGTGATGAAACAAGGAATACTATTTTTTTGTTTCGAAAGCTGTGCCAGATTATCCAGCATGCTGGATCTTAGGTATTAGAGGATGTTTATTATGTTGCTGGGTACTTATAACTTGCAGTTTTTTTAGCATGCATCTTTTTCTTTTTTATTTTTATTGGAATTTCGGATAATCTGAACAGGCACCGCTCCCAATGAGTTCGGATGAGCGGGGTTCTACTGTACTTGATTATTTCGTCGGCGTCGACTCATTTCACCAAATTCTACTAATCGCTAAATTTTACAAATGAAAGAATGTTGCCATTCTAAAATTTTAAGTTAAAAAAAATTAATGAATTTAAATAAAAAAATCTTCACTAAAGAGTCAGGTTACTTTAATGATGATGTAGCATAGCAACCTATAAAATTGGATTGATGCAGATGATTTCAGGCAAAATAATACTAATACTTTACGTATTTAAATGCAGAATTATTAAATTAAACCTTAAAATTGAATTTATTAAGGGACATAATAAATATCAATTGTAAGGAAAGTAATTATCTTTATGAGTCAAAAATGGGACGCCGGTTGAAACTAATCTATTATATTTTTTCTCTTTTTAATATCATGAGGTAATCGTTTATTGACACATTTTTTATTTTAAAAAACAAAAGAACAAATAAATTAGTAAAACATTAATAAAATTACAAATTAAATGTCAAATTAAAAATCACTTGATGATGTAACAAACATGTATAACATGTTTACTGTCAAATGAATGTGACATTTACGATCATCTGTTATTGCCATTTAATCTTATAGTTTCACTGTAATTTTTTGGTTGAAGAGATACTCAAGTAATACAGACTTTTTTTAGACCCTCCTCTCCCCCCCCCCCCCAAAAAAAAAAAAAAAAAAAAATTCTAAGTCTAAGATTGAAGCTGAATTTGTAAATCTAGAACCCATAATTATGTGGGACACTATTGACTTAGAACAGCCATTGAAAGATAAATGTCTATTTCTAAATTAATCTAAATAATCGTTATTGACAGCTTCACTAGAAAGAAACTTTTTCTGGTTTTAGTTTAGCTCGGTTTAAATTCCACAACAGGTTAGGTCATAATAATAAAGAAGACAAACGGACATTTATGCTCAATTATTTTGTATTTAAAATTTTGCTCTATAAATTTTTTTTTAACTTGATACTAAATTCTATAATTTATTTTTTATAAGTTTAAAAAGCAAATTATGTCTGTTTTCAATTAGATCTTCAATTTTGTTATGTAACAAAAAAAAAAAAAGTCATTTAAAATAGTGCTTTTATAAAGATTTCGTGTTTTAATAATAATTAGCTTCTGATTTAAATGAAGCCTAAAAATATTTATAATTATTAATAAGTTGACAATTTTAAAAATATTGGATCTATATCAAAATATTGGATACTTTTTATGTTTTCAAAAATGTCATGATATTTATGGAACCCTGGCGGACAAGCTATTCTCATCCAGACCACATGTTCTCTAAAACGCACTGTTTTAAAAAGAAGAAAAATGGTTGCTGATGTAAAAACTTAATAGCCATTTAAAGATCGATATTTTAAGAAATGGACTCTGTGAGTGAAATGAGTATAAAAACACCCTTAATTTAATAAAATATCATTGCCTCCTCCTTCCACATACACACACACAAAAAAAAAAAAAAAAAAAAAAAAAAAATCTAGCAAAAGAAAAAGTTGTTTGGATTCGCAAAGCATTATTTGATAAGATAAATATTTGAAAGTAACAATATTTTTTATATTATTTTTGAATCTTTATTAAGCAAAAGTGTTATTTTATGTTTTGGCGCATTTAAATTTTAGAAATGTAGATTCAGTCAAATAACTAAGAATTTCCTCAATTTTTTATTTATGGTGTAACGAATTTAACAATTTTATTTGTTTACAATTCTTTTGTTGCCACTTTACAAAAAAAAAAAATCATAATATAATTCTTTTAAAATACCTAAGTATCGTTTGCGTAAATGATTTCATATAATAAGAATAATTTGTGTCAATGGAATGTAAATAATTGAATTTTCACAAATTTTAATTCCTTAAAAATGCTATAATTTTAATAAAAAGTATTTTAAAAATTTTATAAAAGAAATTGTGAAACTATTGAATGAATCATGATTTTATCTATGACTCACTCCATGATTTATTTTTACTTCTGAAAATAGACGTGTTTCCTTTTTTATTTGCAAAAATGCGTCCATAATGGAAAAACATGTAAAATAAATGAAATAAAATAATAATTTTTTTAAGGTTATTCTGTAAAAATAATAATAGTGTGCAAATCTACAGATCCTAATTTATTTTTAAGTTTAATTTCAAGTCAAAATACTGACTAGTTTTTTTGTAAAGTGTACGACAAAATGTACTTTGTGTAGCCTAGTAGAGGATTCGCTTCGCTCATCTTAATATAATCTGGGGGGAAAAAAGGAACTATGAATGAGAAAAGTTTGATCTCAGATGCACCAGGATTTCTTTTTGGTGACAAAATGGCAATTTTTGCATGGAGTGGCAACCCGGCAGGTTAGTTGTAATAGCTAAGTCAGTTGTATTATTGGTATTTTGTGTGTTCATAATAAAAATTGTGTTTGTTTTGTAATAGAGTAAAAATAGCATGCTGTTTTCGCAAAGTTTCTCCCAGTCAGTTTCAGGAGGGTGTTGCACCCCACCTTCTCTTTGTTTTATAAAATAGCACCTCATCCCAAAAAATAGCACCCTTCAGTAAGATAAAGTGCCCTTTCTCCTTTCTGCAGTAAAAAATTTGCTTGCATAGTAAAAACTGTCTGAGTGTTGTCTTGAAAGGCTTTAAAAATCGAAAGAATGAATTTAAAAATCTGAAAAATGCCCTTAAGTAAAAAACGCCCTTTCTCACCGTCAGCACCCTGCCCCTTTTTAAACCTAGGAGAAACTCTGGTTTTCGCATAGTGGGCCTAACAGGTATTCGAAAACTGGTTTCTCACCAAAATGGTACAAAAATAAACACACCAACCCGGGTGCATCTGCAACATCTGTTCGAAAGTTTGTGGAAGTTTTACCCTTTTCGTGTTCTGTTAAAGAGGGTGTGACTGTCAAAATGAATGTATTGATATCAAAATATTTTTAACCTTCCTCAATTTCTTTTAAAAATACTGCAACAGTAAACTAAAAATCAATTATATTGAAAATATAATGAATAAATGTTTCAAATTATCTTAAAATGTCAAACTAAAAATAAACATTGTTGCGTTATTAATTATATTATTTTCTACTGGGAAAATTTTCTTTTTATGTTATCCATACATCCTATAAAAGAAAAAAAATCAATGCATAAAACTACACATTGTTTTAAATGGGACATAATTTTCAGCAGTAATAATTTAATTATTTAAAAATATTATTAGACTTTTTAAAATATAGCTAAAGTAAATAAAGAATGGCTATTTCAAAATAGGAATTAATTTTATATTCAGATAATAAAATTTTGAATAAGAGATTAAAAAATATTTAGATATTTAAAAAATGATTGGACATGGCACACCCTAATCCAGTCAAGTATATGCCTGCAAAAGATGGTTAATTGACTATGTATTATTTTTTTATCCTAAGGAAATTTATGTAACTGAACCAGCTTGACTAATTTTAACATTGAATATCCCTTAAAATAATTTTTCCAATTTAAAAACTGTTTGTTCAGCATCTTTATTGTACATTTCTTTGTTCAGTACTGTTTTACTGTGCAGTTTTTTTCAGTATGAAAGCTGAGAAAGTGAAATGACTAGAAAGTGTAGATTTAAAACTGACAGTGGTAGTAACTGTTGTTTTAGAATAAAGGGATACATCCATGAATCGAGATACATTATGATCTATGGGTGGTCCTATTTTGAAGTACGCTTCAATGATGTATGCAGGCCCAGGCATAACAAAAATTGAGCCTCCATGATAGGATGTCTGTCAGTAAGAGTAGTATTTATTATTTGTTTATAGGGATACACAAAAAAATCTGTATACATTGTAGTCTATTGTGTTTATTCGTTATCTTCAGCATGCTAAGACTGTCAAATATTCATGAAATTGTAGAATTTTTTTTTAAATTAGCACACATAAGTAATTAAACATGGATTTTGTATAAAAATTTCTGTTTGTATAAATTACTAACCCACCATTTGATTGTCTGTGTTAAAAATAATTAGTAGAAGAAATATTAATTCTCTAGCAGCTCTTTGCTTTTCCTTCCCTTTTCAAATTGTATTTAAGTACTTTTGTGTTATTGTATTTTAATGACTATTCTATACTGGTATGCAAAACATTGGCTTGCCATGTTTGTTTTCTCTGTGCTTCGCTTTCTTAAAAATAGTTCTGTCGCCGCAAAATAGGGATGTGTTGTTCAGGTAAACTCAAAATGATTTTTCTTTCTCACATGAAAAATAACAACTGGAAATTCTGTACATATTGGCTTTATTGTAAAAATGTGAAAAGTCACATATGTGCAGAATTTTGTCCTCTTTTTATGAGAAAAATCATTTTGAATTTTCCTGTCAGGTCCATTTGATGTGTCTGGTAGGCAGAAGGTGAAGTAGATTGCTATGTGTTTCCTTTTTTTCCATATGAACCCCCTTAATGAAATTTTATTTCTACCAAAAGGATTTGAAAAGGTTATTTGTGCTTACCAAGAACAAAGCGTTTTCCTCTAGTTTTATTTCACTTTCTCTGTAGGACATCCATTTGAAAATCCACAAACACTCGATACCTTCTCACCGCACCTTAGTTCAGAATGACTGCCAGTGGAAACTGCAACAGGTAGGAACCTTTTATCAGCCACACTTTTTTTTTCAACTGCATTCAAATTGAAATGTAGATCATTCATAATAGCTTAAGAAGTTAAACATTTTAAATAACTAAATTATAAAATTACTAGGGGGCTCCGCCTCCCTGCTCGCTATGCTCACCAGTAGGCCTGGGCCTTAAATCGATTTAAAGCTTACATCGGAAATCCGATTTAACCATTGGTCTTAAATCGATTTAAGCTAAAATCGGAAATCGCGATTTAGCTAATGTCTTAAATCGCGATTTAGCCATTATCTTAAATCGCGATTTAGCCATTGACTTTAAATCGATTTAAAACAAAATACTGATTCAGAGCTAACATCGGAAAACCGATTTATCTACTTTGATGTATCTACCACTTACATGCCAAGCTGGTGTTAAATCGATTTAGGAGGATCCGATTTAAGCAAACATCGCAAGCCTCCATGCTTTCCGATTTAAGCAAACATCGCAAGCCTCCATGCTTTCCAATTTAAGGAAAAGACGATTTAATGAAAACAAGACAAGCTGGTGTTAAATCGATTTAGCAGGATCCAATTTAAGAAAAAGGCGATTTAAGAAAACGATGATTTAAGTAAGAATTGATATTTATTTATTTATTTTGTAAACGAGATTCAGAGTTTACGAGATTGGAATGTGTATTTTTCAGAAATTAAGAACTTATATAGTGGAAAGTTGAAAGGAAAAAGTAATGTTTAAATCTTAAAATCCAAATTCATCGAATTTCAATTTATATGCTAATGCAATCTTTTGCTGATAAATTAAGTTTTCACATATTTGAGTAATATTGCAATATGTATTTTTTATTTTCCAATATTCTGTAATTAATTAAAATGTTTTAAAGTAGAATCCTGCATTGTTTCAAAAGATTGTTTTCCTGAAATTCATTCAGCATTTATATGATTAAAAATAATAATAATAAAGTTTTATATTTAAAATCCAAACTCATCGACTTGCAGTTTATACTTTTATGCATTCTTATGATGAAAAATTCATTTTTTACATGTTTTAGTAATATTTTAACATTTATTTTTTATTTTCTATTATTTTGTAATTAATGAAATTATTTTAAAGGTATAGTCATGCATTGTTTTGTGTATCACTATTTCGCCGTGATCCACATGAAATATTTTTCTTTTACTACTAATATTTTTTTCCTGAAATTGATTGAGTATTTATGGTTGAGAAAAAAAAGAATAAAGTTTCATATTTAAAATCCAAATTCATCGAATTTCAGTTTTTATTTTTATGCATTCTTTTAATGAAACATTCATTTTTCACATGTTTGGGTAATATTTTAGTACATATTCTTTATTTTTTATTATTCTGTAATTAATTAAAATATTTTAAAATAGTCATGCATCAGATTTGACATCCGATTTCAATGCCAGTCACATGGATTGAGTATCTTGCTGAAATTGATTCACTATTTATATACAAATTCATCCATTTTTAGTTTATATTTTTATGCATTATTTTCATGAAAAATTAATTTTCATATGTTTAGGTATTATGGGAATATTTTAGTTTTAATTTATTATTATTTTGTAATTAATTAAAAATACTTTAATAAAGTTCTGTAATGAGTCAAGTAACTTTATTTTTACAGCAGAATGAGGGAGGGCTGGAGGAGGCATTCATTAGATTTTTCTGCAGATCTGCGATTTTTTGCTTTTTTGACATTTTGTTATCAAAGAGATATATTTTAAGATTATATTTTATTACTAATCTTAAAGGATGGCAACAACCCCGAAAAAAATCAGCAATTTCAGTGATGTGCTCCAAGGGTCACACTTTCAATCCTTCTCCGTCCGCTCTATAAATGTCAGCATTTATGTTAAACAAATCTTATTTTAATCTAAAAGTTAAAAAGATATAAAATTGCATCTTATTTCTCATATCTCCCCCCCCCCCCTTTTTTTTTACTACTTTTCTCATCATGGTAAATGAATAGTTAAATTCATCATTGAAATCTTTTAATATGCTTCTGTTTTACCTCAGTAACTTTTTAAATCTGTGTCTGTGTAAAAAAAAAAAAAAAAAAAAAAAAAAAAAAAAAAAAAAATGTATGTAGGCTGTTAGCAATGAAGTGTTATTTGAGTGGGCATGGGGAACCCCCCCCCCCCCCCCTAAGGAATTTAGATTGTAGCATGCACAACAAGTCAGACCAAAAAAAAAAAAAATCATTTTCTTTTATATTACTTCTTATAGAATGAGTTTATAAAATGTATTACAATAGGTCACTAATTTTTAAAGTGGAAAAAAAAAAAAAAAAAAAAAAAAAACTAGTGTTTTGGGACATTCAAAGCTTTTTTATGTGTAAAATATACATCTTTTCAAAATTATTTGACAAATTAAAAGCTAAGTATACTAAATAATACAGGAGCGGGGGGGGGGGGGGGGGGGGGAAGCACATAAAAATCGTATTTTGTTACTAAAAATTAAAAAATAGGCTTCCATATTCTAAAATGTAAAATCGGTGTTAAATCGCAATTTAGCACTAAATCGCGATGTTGGATGGATGATAAATCAATTTAAGAAATTTCTACATCGCCCAGTCCTACTCACCAGCCTCCCATGTAATCGCTTTGCAATTCCATTCGGTATCGCGAATTTTCTAGCCAACCCCAAATGTGATTTTTCCGCATTTCCATTCTCGATCGGTTTGAAATCCCTTATTTTCTATGCATTCAATAATTTGTAGTGACAGTAAATAATCTTATCCATATAAATCTCTTCTCTGAAATTTTCGCTGCACTGCCTTCTCTCCGCCAACATATATGTATAAAATTATATATAGAGTGCTAGAAATAGTGTAAATAGTTAGTGTTTATGCTTATAATGTAAATAGTTCAATTAAGATCTATTCATAAGCTAATGTTAGTTTTTGTTGCAGTGAAATATCTCAATGTGTTCATTTTCTGCAAGCAAGTAAAACCTATTGGATTTCAATAGGAGTCTATGGAAAATGGGCGAAATACTGGAAATAGCACCCAGTGGGTGTCCCTTTTGACGACTCATTTGGGTCACCCAATTGGGTGATATATCCACAAACTGGGTGGCGTTTGGCGACAGAGGTGTGTACCCCCCTTCTTAGTAACCCACATTATAGTGTCAGAAAGCTCTGACCCATCAGATGCTTTTTGCGGTATCTACGCAGATTTCCATGGGTCTATTTCTAAAGCATTACTTTATTTTATATAATAATATAGAAGGATTGACTTAATGGAGTCAGTTTAAACTAGTTTGAAGAGTTTAAGCGGTCACCACAGGCCTTATCATGGAAGATGTCATTGGAAAAATTTTAAAAGCTAAATTCGATACGTTTAAGACATTGACCTGCAGAATCGGGAGGGCTGGGGTATTGAATACATTGGGGGTGACCGCTGTGGCGTGGCATTGAGATCTTTATGTTAGGTATATACTTACGCAGCATACACAAATATTTATATCCATACTTCAACCTAGGGGTGCACAACCTTTTTATAAGAGAAGGGCCACTCACAAAAATGACTGGGGGGCCAACATGAGTAGCGTAGACAGAATTTGGTTTCAGGGGACAGGGGTATCTCAGTGGCTTATAATATCATAAAAACTGATTTCAGAAAAGGGGAAGAGTTTTAGCTCCCAGCACTCAACCTCCTTCCCCAGTCAATACACCCAATTCAAGACAATACAACACAGTTTTGCTTGCATACATAGAGATATAGCAAAGGTTTTTTTCAAGGGGTGAAAATATTCCTTGATGTAGTCAGAGTCATTTGGAGGAGTCAATTTAGCTTCATTAAAAGCAAAGAAACAAACATGAAAATGTCAAGTGCCAAAAGTTTCATGAATGATGTTGGGCCATATACTGTACTTATTCAAACCTAAAATGTAGATATCAAGTTAAATGACCCATTTTAATAATCAACATAAATGTCATTTTTTATAGTATAAATCTGATACTGAAATATCACTCACCTTAGAATCGTTTATAAGAATCCCCTCTGATGGAATTCTTTATGTAAGTAATGTTTAGCATTGGAAGTTGAAATATTTTCCTGACATTTGAAATTGCTTTGGGTGATGAAAGTGCCTATAGTTCTTCTTTTAAACACATTTTTATTGCCTATATATGAATCATACAAAATTTTGTAAGAAATATCTCTTCATCCTTGATGAAGGATGATTTTTGTTTATAAAAAAAAAAAAGTATATATGAATAAATAATTGTATGCAAGGTTTCTACCTATCTGTGTCCATAACCATACAACACTTTTTTTAAGACTGTTCATTCTTGTTGATAAATGGAGGCTTGTTAATAAAAAAAAAAAAAACTAGTTGGATGTGCCAATCCCAAAACTTTCTTCTATCTTATACATCTTAATATTTCAAAACCTAGTTACACATGTTAATACTTCAATATTATTAGTTCAATACTATACCAACTTTGATTTTCATCTTAAATTTCTGCTCAAGTCAATTAAACGGACTAAAAACGAGTTAATCTATATCATGATATTTGTTAAAATTATTAATTTTTCCTTATTCTGTCGTTATCAGCTGTTTGCGAATAGCCGGCATAGCCGGAAGCGAGTTCCCGCCGCTGCATGAGCCGCCGATGCACAATAGAACTACGAAAAATCAAGAAAAGTATACAAAAATCGATAGCACAGAGCCCCTTTACCGCGCAATATTTCCAAATTCAAGGAGAACCTGTTGGCCAAAGCCAAAAACAAGCACAAACATTTTGGTTCAATTGTATGCATAATTTTATACGCTGTTCGATGGTACAATAATGAAAATGGCACGGAGATCGGAATTATAGCGCCCCCTTCTTTCGGAATTTTTTCAAGTTCAGGGAGGACTTGTTTGCCATAGCCAGAAACATGCACAAAAAATTTGGTTCAATTATATGGATAACTTCATACACTTTTCGATGGTACAATAATGAAAATGGTACAGACATCGCAATTATAGTGCCCCCTTCCGGCAGAATTTTTCCAAATTCAGGGAGAACCTTCGTGACATGACCAAAAATAAACACATAAAATTTGGTTCAATTCTATGCATAAATTCATACATTTTCGGCGGTACAATATTCAAAATGGCACAAAAATTGTACAAAAATCGCTATTACAGCGCCCTCTACGAGCGATTTTTTACAAATTAAGGGAAGACCTCCTTACCATAGCAAAGAACTTAAAATAAAAATTTAGTTCAATTCTATGCATAACTTCATACACTTTTCGATGGTGCAATATTCAAAATCGCACAAAAATCGCTATTACAGCGCCCCCTAACGGCGAATTTTTTGCAAATTCATGGAGGACCTGCTTGCCATATCCAAAAACTTAAAATAAAAATTTGGTTTAATTCTATGCATAACTTCATACACTTTTGGACGGTACAATATTCAAAATCGCACAAAAATCGCTATTACAGCGCCCCCTACCGGCGTATTTTTTCCAAATTAAGGGAGGACCTGCTTGCCATAGCCAAAAACTTAAAATAAAAATTTGGTTTAATTCTATGCATAACTTCATACACTTTTGGACGGTACAATATTCAAAATCTCACAAAAATCGCTATTACAGCGCCCCCTACCGGCGAATTTTTTCCAAATTCAGGGAGGACCTGCTTGCCATAGCCAAAAACTTAAACTAAAAATTTGGTTCAATTCTATGCATAACTTCATACACTTTTCGATGGTACAATATTCAAAATCGCACAAAAAATGCATTTACAGCGCCCCTACCGGCGAATTTTTTCCAAATTCAGGGAGGACTTGCTTGTCATATCCAAAAACTTAAACTAAAAATTTGGTTCAATTTTATGCATAACTCCATACACTTTTGGATGGTACAATATTCAAAATCGCACAAAAATTGTTATATCAGCGCCCCCTACCGGCGAATTTTTTCCAAATTCCAGGAGGACCTGCTTGCCATAGCCAAAAACTTACAATAAAATTTTCGTTTAATTCTATACATAACTTCATACACTTTTTGATGGTACAATGGCGACAGACAGACGGACGGACGGACAGACGGACAGACATTTTCTATAAACATGTTTTTTGGAATCTCTGACCCCTAAAACATGCGAATCCGTCGAAAACTGGAAGTCGAAAAAAATTTCGATTACAATACTTTCTTCTATTGAAGATAGAAGAAAGTAAAAATTATGCAACATTTCTAAAAAAATATAGCACTTAATAATTATTGAAATTTTTATTGAAGAATAACTTCATTTTGTGAAAAATAAAAATCCTCTATAATTTTCTGTTATTGAGAAGTTCTGTTTTTTGCATTTTTCAAATATTTTAGGATTATATTTATGGTGTTTCAAAGTATAGAAAACAATGTTTAGAGCACCGAAAAATTTATCACAAATTACCAACCAGGTTCAGTAAGATTAATCTTTGAATGTAAAAATCGTAATTTTTCCACCATAGAGTGAGTGAAGACTGCTTTATTAAGCTTGCCATCACCCATGTTTATTAATGAACTCTATAATAATAACATGTGACTGTCATCAACAGTTATGGGCCGATCACTTCACTTTAGATATGCCAGGTGATCATTTAAATCAAATTTTTTTCAAATAAAACGGCATAAAAGTTACATTCCTAGAAAGATCGTTAAAAAAAAAACATTTCTAGAAAGATCTTATAACATTATTTTTTTTAAACACATTCAAATAAATATATATTCTGAGATAACTTCAGTTGAAATAAGGTTGACAGCTTAATATCTCATTCCATAAACGTAAACAAACGCAAGAGATTCATCGTGAATGGTAAAAAATATTAAACCATGAAGGTAATCATTCACAAGCAACAAATGGACAATATTCTTATGTCATAGCAGTGCATTCTCACAGGTTTTATTTTGCTATTTCTCATGTTACTTTGTCATTTTAAGAACTCGGAAATCAAATTAATGAAAGCAAAAACATATTTTTTCGTTATTTAATTATTAATTTAAAAATATATATATAAATGTGTGATTTTCAAAAAAAAAAAAAATAAATAAAATTCTTAATACTAAAAAAATACTCTAAAGTGACAGCATGTAAAATAAGTTCAATTTGGATAATTTATGAACAAATCTCAGTTTAGAAATTTTACTCATTTTTACAGGCATTAACTATAAGGTAATTTATTTTAGGCTTATATTTCTAATAAATTTTATAATTAACAAAAAATTAATGTAAAATTAAATGAATATTCTTTATATCATTCAGATCTATTGCATACATTTCTATCGTTTCTGTGGCAGACTAAAAAATAAGTGAATTCTTCAAAAGCGTATCAAATGAAAAGATTTTTCAATGTTTTCCAAACATATGGTTTTTTATAGCCTCGAACAACAGGGAAAAATAGTGTTCAATTTACATCACTGTGTGGTGCCAGCAGTGATGGAAATTGGGAAATAAAAGGTAGGCATCCAATGACACATCAAATCCGACTATGTGCCAAATTCAAATTTTTAGTTGCAATTTCTAAAATTCATTTTTTACATTACTGTAATATTGTATGCTACTTTTTAGAAAAGCACAAATACTTGTTTTTATTTAAAATTATTGAAGTTCTGAATCTCCAAGTATAATTGAAGCAACTGTAAAACTGATGTAAAGCATTTTTAATAGGGATGCACCGAATACCGAATATTCGGCCAACAGGCAAACCGAATACTGAATTCGGCTAGCCGAATAGTAACTGCTAGGCTGAATACTGAATATTCGGCCTACCGAATAATAACTATTCGGCCGAATACCGAATATCTGGCTTGTCGAATATTTTTATATTTCAGAGTTCAAAGGCATTAAAATGTTAAATTTCAAAACAATTTTACATAATATTTAAAACAGAAACTTTTATTCTAATAAAAAAGAGCTTTTTTTAAGAAAAATAATACTTGCCTATATCGAAGTTTAGCATAATTATTTTAAGTGTAGTCAAAAGTGCATATATCGCAGTTTTATAAAACAATGTTTAGAGCACCAAAAAATTTATCACAAATTACCAACCATGTTCGGCAAGATTAAGTTTTGAATGTGAAAATTCTAATTTTTCTGCCCTAGGGTGAGTGAAAACTGCTTTATTAAGTTTGCCATCACCAATGCTTTTTAGTGAACTCTATAATAATAGCATGTGACTGTCGTCAACAGTTACGGTCTGATCACTTCACTTTAAATATGCCATTTAGTCATTTTTAATCAATTTTTTCCGAATAAAACGGCATAAAAGTTACATTTTTAGAAAGATTGTTTAAAAAAATTAATGTTATAAGCATTCAAATAAATATATATTCTAAAATAACTTCAGTTGAAATTAAGTTGACAGCTTAATATCTCATTCTATAAACATAAACAAACACAAGAGATTCATTCATCATGAATGGTAAAAAATATTAAACCATGAAGGTAATTATTCGCAAAGCAACAAATGGACAATATTCTTATGGATATCATAGCAGATAAAATAGCAGTGCTATTGTTTCCATTCTCACAGGTTTTATTTTGCTATTTCTCACGTTACTTTGTTGTCATATTTATGAATTCAGAAATTAAATTAATGAAAGCAAAAACATTTTTCGTTATTTAATTATTAAATAATGAAAAAATATAAGTATAAATGTATAATTTGCAAAAAAAAAAATTCTTAATACTAAAAAATAACATTAAAGTGTTATATATAGCAGTTTTATGTATACAGTTACGCATACATTGAAGTTTTGGGTGTTGTGCGATACAACTCAACTTCACTCATGATCTTTAATACTTTTTTATATTACCTGAGTGCAAATCTCATCAATAGCATTTCTTTGCTTGTCAATAGCTATTGTTATTTTTTGTGCCTGTATATTAGAAATAATGCTTTGGTACTGAATTTATGCCTACATAATATTAACTATAGAGTTGCAGTAATCCTTTTTTTCTTTCGATATTGTAATTAATATTATAAGCATTATTATTGGCATGGTACGGTTCTTAAAAACCAGTAGAAATTAAGCATAAATGCTTGAGTGAGTTACGCAGTTATCAAAACTGCAGTATGCAGCCCATTATGGCACATTATCCAAGAGGTAATTAGATGAGAATAATGATAGATTTTCTAATCTTCCATAATAGTTTACTGCCAAGATTAGTCTGAAACAAACAGATATTAGCAACAATAAGGTTGAATGTAAATGTGGATATGGCTTTTCACAAAAACACTCCATTGTACCAATTGTATTAGCTGCAGTAGGCCCATTGGCAGTGGTTCTAGTTATGGAAGATTACTTTAAAATTGCCCGCATTAACTAATATATTTCAATTGATTAGCAAATGGACATGAATCGTAAATGTCTAAGTGAATAAAGTGGTATTTGTCAAATAAGACTAAATGGATAACAACAAAAGATGTATGAAATGCTACCATGATTGCAAAGAGTTCTTTATTTCTCTATCACTATCTTCTGATTTGAGGGAGGATTGAGCAAGTCAATTAAATTAAGAATAAAAGTAACATGATGCAGTGCTTAGCATACATTGAAGAGAGATCAAACTGGTGGATCGTCAAAGGCGGCTGGTAATGACAATAATAATACAATCATTCTAAGCTTATTGCTCTCAAAACTGTTTTGCATTTTTTCTTTTATGTGCATACTCTAAACATTGTTTTATATACTGTAAATGGATGCTACCCCCTCTCCCTCTAAAAAAAGTGTTTAAAATCAGTCTTGGGTGTATCGTGTTGAAAGTATTGACAGAGTAATAGTTAACTCGGTACACCCAGGACTGATTAAAAGTTTTTTATTTTGGGCCCAAGTTTATAACAATTTTCATGTTAGTATTCATTACCCTTTCAGGGGCACCGTTTGCAGACTGCAAACGCATTTTCAGGAATTTTTTTAACTAAGAAAATCTTCGAATTTTTGGCTTTTTACGGTGGAAAATACTTTTTACTTCTTTGATTTGATAACAGATGGCAGCACTATAGTTTATGTGATCATTTACATTGAAAGAAATGAGAGCAACTTAAGGCTGTTCTACACATGGTTCTATTTTTAATTAATTCAAGGATTAAAAACTTAAAATTTTCCAATTTTTTACATTAAATTTTATAAATAGACCTCAATGACTATTGACACGTCCTTTATTCTTTAAAAAAAGGTTTTATTCTTTTGTATTTTTGCGTTTATATATAGCGTTTGCAGACTGCAAACAGCGCCCCTGTACGACTTTAAAATCCAGACTTCCTGGGACAAATGAAAAACATCACTATTTCTTATGTTACACGGTATTTATGTTTTCTACCCTATATGATTTGATATTTGGGGGTAAAAGGGAATAAAAATTTGATGACCATCTGAAGATGAGGGTGTTTTAAAAAAGGGGGGGGGGACATTATCTTTTCTTTTTTTTTTCCTGGCTTCAGCAAAATGTGTCCTGAAAATAGCTTGCGCTAATTACATTATTTACATATATTTTTTTCATTCGTTTTATACTTTTCTTGGTTTTTTTCTTTCTTAATTTTTACATTTTTCTAATAAACTATTTCTTACAAATTTTTAACTTCCTTTTTGTATTTTCCTCATATTTTTAAAAATTCCTCATATTTTCTAAATATTCTCACTTTCAAAAATTTTTTTAATTTTAAGTATATAATTAAACACTTGTTTGATTAAAATAGTTTGATAAAATAATAATTATTCTAACGATATGAGTTCAGTTATTTTTATGCTAAATACTTATAATTTTCTGATTTTTAATTTTTTTTATATTTTTCTTTTCTTTTTAAAATTCTCATATTTTTCAGTTATCCTCTTTTATAAAATTTAAAGTAAATAATTAAAATATTTGTTGAAAATAATAATTAGTAAAATATTTATTTAAAATATTTGAAAATTGTTTGATAAAAGAATTATTCTAATGCAATTATTTTTATATTTTTAAAATTTTCACATAAATCTTAAATTTTCTAAGTTTTTAAATTTTTAGTATACAATCGCAATTTATGTTTATTGAAAATGATTTTGTAAAATATTTATCAATATAAGACTATAAGTGCAGTTTTTAAAATATTTTCTCCAGTAAAGCAAGGTAAGTGAGTGTTCGAACTTAAATGACCTACGCGGGCGCCGTTTGCAGTGTGCAAACGGCCCCCTTTCTGTAACGGGGACTGCTAAATTTTTTTTAATGACATTTCTGTGATCTGTAGGACCAGTGTATCTCCTTCTGCATGTTTTTTCAAAAATAATTAATAATTTTAACATTGCGCCCCTCAAAGGGTTAAGTATTTCTTCTAAAATGAATGTTTTGAACTATAGAGTATTTTCCTCTGTTGAGTGGTTGTTTTCTACTGTTTGTATACATGTGTTTATTTTCCTCTTTCAGCTTCAAGACGCTGGCAACCACCTGTCCCTGGCTCTCCAGGCATTGTCGTCTTTCCCCACGAGCAGTGCAGACAACAAATCCGATTTCCACTCTGCTGAAGAAGTAGTTCATGTAAATTCACTTTCTCTTGGTTGAGTTAGATTTTTTTTTTTTTTTTTTTGTTTGCTATTAGTGTTTTACATGTTGAGTTTGGCATATTTTGAAACATTCCAACTAAACATTTCAGTCGTTTTCTGTTATCTAGCCGCAAATTTTGTCAATAAATATTGCTGCTGTTTTTTATGTTTTAGAAACTGTGCACCCTGCTATCCATAAAGATCAGTGGGGTTAGCAGGAACACATATCCAATGCATATAGACAAAAATGTATAACTTTCACTTATTTTATTTCAAACTACCCGACCATTGTTTGGATCTGTGGTAATAAACTTAAATATACCTAAAATCAGTGTTAAATGATTTTATATATTTGAGCAAAAATCTTTCCAAATGGTCCTAATGCTAGAAGCCTTTGACTGTGCACATCCTTGAATTTGTATGATTTCATATTTTTTTAAATGAAAGTCTATGTGAATGAACCTAAAGTTTGACGTCCCACTGTCTTCGTCAGTGTACAAATGGTTATTTAGTTATAAAAGTTTTTTTTTTTTTTCCACATTGTGAGCAAAAGCCACCAACAGTTTCATGATCAAAGCAAGTGAATGCGTAGGGATGTACCAAATAGTGATTTTGCCCGAATGCCGAATACTTGGCCTGCAGGTAAACTGAATATCGAATATTCGGTGAGCCGAATGGTAACTGTTAGGCTGAATACTGAATATTCGGTTGGCCAAATACTTTTATATCTCAAAAGTTTCAAAAATTAAATTTTGAACAATTTTACATAATATTTAGCTCGGATACTTCCATTTTGACAAACAAGATTATTTTATAGATAAATTTTGCACTAAAAAAAATCTATGTTTTGAGTTATTTAAGAAGAGTATGGTTTAAAACTTTTTTAATTAACAAAATTTAAATTCCTTCTTCAATGAATTCAAAGAAATGAAAAGAATTATCTTAAATGGAACAAGAAACGACACATCATTCCACTGATTCCATCAAAAATAAAAGGTGTGCAAAGCCATAACTGAACTTTTGTTTACAACTGTAGCAAAAAATGAAGCTATTTTAGCGAGATTTGCATCCTATTAATTTGTTTGTATAGAATAGGAGGATACCATTGGAAGTGACTGAATTTTGGCCAGTGATACACTCTAAATACTGTTAGCTGCATTCTCATTAAAGGAATGTCTAACCCAGTGTTGTTTAGGTATGAATGAATAGTTGCCACTTCCAGCACTTCTCGTCATGTTATATCCTATTTCACAGAAATTTAAGTAACTCTGTTGACACCATAGTTACAATATCTTCATTATTGTTAAAATAACAAAAGAAAATTAAAATTTGACCCAGGGTTCGCAAAAACCCAACCCACATGGGTTTTTTTTTTGGTTTTTTCAAAAGTATAATGTATGCATAATTACATTATTGTGTACTATATTTTCTATATATTATGTACACTATACATAAAAAAATACATTGTTCCCTTATATACAATATAATTGTAATGCTATTTTACAAATTATAAAATGTATAAATTATATGAATTTAAATTAATTAAATGTCAGTGTTTCTCACAAATTAGTTTTAAATATAATAGACGATATAAAATTGTTAATTTGTTTTAAAATCAAATAATGAATAGAATATTAAAATTTAAAATATATAAGTAGGAAGAAAAAGATTCAAAATTCGCTATCACAGTGCCAAAATTAAATGACAATTTATGCCCATCACGAGGATTGTAAAATATAGATTCGTTGAATTGGATGCATTTAACAAGGAGATATAAGTATCACCTGTTGTGTAATTTACAGCAAAACCTGATCAGTAAGAGTTTATGTCAACGTCTAACTGAATCTGAAGTTTGATGAAAATCCATGCATCATTAGTTCTTGAGATAAAGCTACTGCAAGAAGTGAGAAATGCGGCACAACAGCGCCACTGTTGGGCGATATACAACAAAAACTAATCAGCATCAGTTTAGGTCTAACTGAATCTAAATTTTTATTCAATTCCGTACTTTAGTTCTTGAGATACGAGTTATTGCTGAAATCGAGAAAAATAAAGCATAGCATCTTATACCTGTTGGGCGATATGCACCAAAATTTAATAAGCAACAACTTGTAACTGAATCTGAAGTTTTATGAAAATCCATGCATTAGTTCTTGAGATAAAGCTATTGCAAAAATTGAGATAAATGCAGCATAGCAGCACCACCTGTTGGGCAGTATACACCGAAAACTAATCAGCACCCGTTTACATCAAGGTCTAACTCAATCTAAAGTTTTGTGAAATTCTGTGCATTAGTTCTTGAGTAGGGCACCCACAACATTTTTTTCACATACAGACATTTTCTAAAAACCATCAAATCGTCTTCAGGACCTTTTTAAAACGTATAAATCCATCATAAACTGGAAGTCGAAATTTTTTACGAATCCAATACTTTCTTCTTATAAAGACAGAAGAAAGTAAAAATACATATTTTTTAATTCCATGAATAGAGTTAATTTGAATTTTTTATATAAAGACATTCTTATGCTATAATTATGTACTATGTATGTTGCCTACTAGTAGGTTCTATGTTAGCAAAGTATTTCAATGTGCTGGAATATATTTTTATTTTACTTCAGATGTGTATGGAATGGCTTTTATATATTAATTTTTTTTTTTTTTTTTCAGAATTAACTGAAATGACTTAAATTCATTAAATGTATATGTTGTTTAAATTTTTAAATTATTTCTGAAAATTGAAAAAACCCACATTATGGGTTTTTCAGCGGGCTTTTTCAAGTGGGCCCATTCTGAAAAAACCCGACGGGTTTTTTCGAACTGGGCCCAGCTTTGCGAACCCTGGTTTGACCTGGGATGAGTTACAGCGTATTTTTGACTAAATAAGTGAATAGGGATCCTGGCTTGCTAGACAAAAAATTGCCTGTTTTGATGCCTATTATTATCCCTCAATTTTTTTTTCCATTTTGTTGAGAAACATCCTGTTTGCAAAAAAGTAAGAAACAGATTATTTACCAGACAATGCTCCGTGACTTGCATTTGTACATTAATTCCTATGAAGGTCGTCATTAATGATTCATTTTCTTAAGTGACACTTTTAAAACAGCAAATAAATAATATAAAATCATTCTGTTTTATTTAAAGATGATTCTGTCTAATTATTCTGAATACCTTTATTAATAGACAGTTAAAAGTAGAAATTGTGTAACGTTTTAAAAAATATTTGAGTTTTTTTAAGTATTCGGTTTGGGCGAACAGTTTAATATTCGGTAGACCGAATAGTTTGATATTCAGTAGTATGGGCAAATATTGACTAGATAACGAATATTCGGTGCATTCCTAGTGAACAGCGAAGCAGATTTTAATTTTCAATTACTTCCAAGTACTTAAGATTGTCCAAATGTTTTTTTTTATGCGATATAAATTTTGTATCCAAAGACTGTAAAAAAATGTGTTGAAATACCAATACTTAGTTCCTTTCTGCCTAGAAAAGAGAGTGTATCGAGGAGTTAAGAAGTAACTTCCAATCAATTATTGAAAGTCTTAACAGTAATTTTTTTTTTTTTTAACCGAAGATGTCCTTTTAACTTTTAAAACTAAATGTACCTTTGTTAAATGTGTGTGATTTGTTTTTTCGTATTTGAATTTAATATTTTTTAACTGAAGATATCTTTTTAAAGGTGAATGTATGTGGATTAAATGGGTGTCTTTTGTCTTTTCATAGTTTGTTCCAAAGTGCAGATACAGATTTTTTCACTTTGCAGTAAACCATAAAAAAAAGGGCTCTTGGAAACCTTTTTAAGTTAATAAATATATATATATATATATATATATATATATATATATATATATATTTAACTGAAGACATCTTTTTGAAGCTGAAAGTGCAATCTTTACTGTATTTGTTTATTCTGTATTCCTTTTCATTCTGTAAATGCAATCTTCGAAAGACAAAGGGGGAAAAGTATGAAAATAAAAGTTTGGAAAATAATTTTTTTGAAAGGGTTAATATTATTTTTTTATTATGTATTGTGCCATTAGAGAGCTTAAAGCACCTTCTAATAGATTATCTGATTTGTTTTTTCGACATAATTCTAACTGTTTAGCCAAAAACAGTTGGGAATATATATGCCTTGAAAGATACGACACGAAAGAAAAATAACCATTTCCGACTTTCGTATCTTCTGTGCTAGTGATCTTCCAGAATGGATACTGCCATTTTGAGAAAGAGAATGTCTTTTTTGATGAGTGTTCGTTGTGGTTTTTAATTAATGTCTCAGCCAATTATTACAAAATGAAAAATCTGAGCCTCAGGTGCAATAGGACCTGCCTTAGACTATCTTCAGACAAATTTTCAGACCTCTATAGGTGGTAGTTTTTCATAGCCACCGCCAACAGACGCTCTTTTCTATTAGTATAGATACCAAAAGAAAAAAAAGACATTTTTAATGGGAAAGACCATAAACAGTACATTTAACATCTGCATTTGTTAAAACGTGTAAAAATTATAAAAGTTGAGCAAAAATGCAATTTAGCAATAAATTGTCATGTCAAACTGAGCTTACAGTTCGATAAAATTCTGCACTTGAGTTCTTATAGCTGCCACAGAAATCATAGAAAACACAACAAAGCTGGAACCCCTGTTGGGTGACATACATCAAAATATATTCAGTACCAATTTATGTCAAGATTTAGCTGAATATACAGTTGGATAAAACACCATGCATTCATTCTTGAGATAAAAAATATTACAGTAATCAAGATAAAACAACAGCCAACTTTTAGGCCACCCAACACTAATTAGCATCCATTTGTGTCATGTTCTGCCTTCAAATGGAGTTTTATAAAGTTCTTTGGATTAGATGTCAGTTGTGTTGCATGAACCACATAGTTTATGAACCAACAATAGATGGCGACACATTTTAAAAGTAGGGAAAAATCTAGAAAGCAATGACTAGCGAGAGAGAAATATGAAAAAAATCAGTAACAGAAGATGCCTTAGTATGAAGAGGTGGAAATACTTTAAAATCATTTTACATTTATGTTTTAGAGTGTGTGTATTTTTAAACTTTTTGACATCTACACTATTCTTTGGTGTATGTTAGATTACGATATCTTAATGTGTTTGTCCGTAATAAATTCGTAATACAAATGAATCTTATGATTAATATATGACATTATAAAAGAATACCATTATAAAACTATATATATATATATTATTTTTTTCCCTCAGTAATATGTCAAAAAATTTAATAGAACTTTTTAGATCCAATGCGCATCAAAGGGAGTGATATTGGCAACAATGGGATTGAAAATGAATGTGACTCACCGTAAAATGTTGCCACAAAAATGTTTTGTTGTGGCAACATTTAAGAAAGTATGGGTGCAGTAAGGTGTAAGAGGGAATTTTTTTTTTTCTGAAAAATGACTTGATGATTTTTATTTTTCAAAACTCTCCAAGTTATTGGCTATTGTGTATTTATTGGATGCTTTCTTTCTTGTTTGCAGTTAGTGAATAACCTAATGGGCTGTTTGCAGCGAGGACGAGCTTGTTTACTTATTCCGAAGAAAAGAACTATCACTGAACTCCAACATAGTAGGAATATGGTGAGAGAAACAGAACTGATTACCTATTCTAGAAGTGTCTGTTGTTTGATCACTCTTTTTGCCTGAAAACCAGTAGCCATTGTAATATTAATCCTAAAGATTGTGTTTCACTTAGTTTACAGGGATGCCGCGGACGCGCTATAACGCTTAAATTCCGCGAAAAATCTGAGACGGGAGGGGGAAAAAAATAGCTTTTGCGCGTCCCGTGAGACACGTAATTTTGTCAAAAAATCGCACAAAAAAGCCGATTTTCGTGCAAGAAACGAGACTTTCGTAAAAGGACCGCGAAAAAATAGCGTATTTCGACAAAGAATCGCAAAAAGAAAGCGAATTTTGTCAAAAAATTGCAGAAATAAGCACAAATTGCATAAAAATATCACGGAAATAAGCACAAATTTCATCAAAACATCGCAAAAAAACGCGATTTTCATAAAAAGGCCGCGACAAATTAGTGTATTTCGTCAAAAGATCGCGAAAAAATAGCAAATTTCGTCAAAAAATCACGGAAAAAAGCAGATTTTTGTCAAAGGATCGCGAAAAAAAAAGTGTATTTCTTCAAAGGATCGCGAAAAAAAAAGTGTATTTCTTCAAAGGATCGCCAAAAATAGCGAATGTCGTCAAAAAATTGCATAAAAAAGCCGATTTCCGTCAAAGGATCACGAAAATAGCACAAATTTCATCAAGATACAGAACTGCCAACCATTACGGATTCTGCGGAATTATTCCGCATTTTAACTTTAGATTACGGGATTACGGACGTCTCTACAAAAATTACGGAAATAATAAAAAAATCCGGAAATTAAAGTTTTGTGATTATTTGAGATTATGTGATAATTTTAACTACTGAAACAGTTGTTTATCCATATTTCGATAGCATATTAAAGCAGAAAATCAAATTCAAGCTGTAAGTGATGCGTTCGCAAGCCGAATTCGCTACGTAGAAAGCAGAAAATGAAAGTGCAGAACATAAACAAGCTCATTTCTTCCTGTATTTGGCGCAGTCACTGAGCTAACAGCTTATTGGGCAGAGCTAACTGCAGAAGGCGTGGCTTATGACGCTGCTTATCTGACGGAAGAAAGCAAAGCAAGCAAAGGGTAGGTACAATCCATGGGCAACGCTGATTCAAGCCAATTCAAAATTTGCTTTTCTAAATTGGCAACAGCTTCACATTTCGCACGCGCGTCGCCTATTATGATAGTTGTTGCACGTGCACGGTGTATTTTGTTAAAGTTTTGCGACTGATCGTAGAATTTCAGTGATGGAGACGGAGCCAAAGCCAAAGAAAATGAAGGTTTTGTAACGATACCATGTTGAATATACTAAAGAGTGGCCGTGTATCCAAAAATCAGAAATATCTGAACATTATGTGTTTTGCACGGTTTGCTCCAGTGATTGAATCAAAGAAGCATGAAAAAAATGGACTCTCAAAAAATATAGGCCTGTTACTAAATTTTTTGCTGAACAGAGTGACGAAAATGCCATCATAAAAGCAGAAATGTTGTTTACACGTTTTGTGATTGAACATAACGTGCAGATTGCTAGTACCGATCATGCTGGCGGAATTTCCAGATTCTAAGATCGCCAAAAAGTACGGCTGTGCACAGACTAAAACATCTGCAATCATTCAAGACATGGTGAAATCAACGCAATCCGAAATTGTGAACGATTTGAAAAATCGCCCCTATTCCATTGCTACCGATGGCAGTAATGACAATGATGATAATAAACTATATCCTATCATAGTATCGTATTTTGACGAATCTGCCGGTAAAATCGATACCGTATTATTGTCCTTGTGCCAGACGAGTATTAACACTGGGGAAAGGCATTTTTAATATTTTAAATGCTCAACTGAGCAAGAAACAAATCCCATGGACTAATTGTTTATCATTTTCGTTAGATAATGCATACACGATGACAGGTCAGTACAAGGGTGTTATTGCCTTCCTTCTGAAAGTGCAGCCTTCTATTATTCAGCTAAAAAAGCTACTAAGTTAGCCCTTATGGGTAGTGGAAGTTAGTCTTAATAAAAATATTTTGGAAAGAAATTTATTTTTATTGTCATATATTGTGTTTTATTTTGTTAAAAAGAATTCATGTACAAGTCAGTATTTTTATGGTAAGTTAAGAATTTTTGTGATATGTTGAGGAATTTTGATTAGGTGAGTGAAAGAGTTTTTCTCAGTTTCAATTATTGTTTCTTAAATTTCAAATATGTTTAATTCATTAATTGCTTTATTATTTTTAATTATTAGACTAATAATTATCTATAATTTAATTGTTTCAGTTTTGATTACGTTATGTTTGTATGTTAACATCTTGGTTGTATGTTAACATCTTGGTAAGGGTGTAAGACGGTCCACGGGTGGGTACGGCTGATTACTGATGGCTTCGGTTAAAAGTTGGCACCTCTGAAGATATCGCGTAAAAAGGCTGCGACAAAATAGCGTATTTCGTCAAAAGATCGTGAAAAAATAGCGAATTTCGTCAAAAAATTGCGGAATAAAGCCGAATTTTGTCAAAGTATCGCGAAAAAAAAAACATTATTTTCGTGACAGGCTCACGGAAAAATCAAGAATTTCAACAAAAGGATCGCGGAAAAAACGCGAATTTCGTCAAAGTAACGCGGAAAAAGCGTGAATTTAGTCAAAGCAAACTAAACTTATAGGTAGAAAATTCATAAAATGGGATTTAATTTTTTTTCTTATGAGATTCTTAAAAATACAGCATGATTTCAGTGTACTTTGATAATGTATTCAGGGTGTGGATCAGTGCAAAATCCCCCCCCCCCCCCTCCTTCTTACTGCATTGAAATATCTCCCGCCTTCGGAACATTTAGGATTTGATGCTGATTAATGATTTAGATGTAAATTTCTCTTCCAAGGAAAATACCTGATTCCAACACAGTTCTATGCTGACAAATAATTCAATGGGAAGTATAATGAAAGCACCCATTCATTCAACAAAAAGTACACCTTTACTTTTTACTTAACACAAGTATTCTTTTTTTCAGCAAAAATATCTTTTTCAATAAACCCGTCTTGCTCCTTTTTAAAAGAAATGCGAACATTACTGATACTTGTTAGTGGAACTTGGTATCTTCTACTCCCAAATAAGCATTATTTTACAATTAAAATTGTATCTTGCCTTTTTACTTTTAAAAGTAAAGAAAATTTCTCTTAATATTTTTTTTTAAATATCTTATTTGAGTGCAAATAATACTGGTTTTAATTCATTATTTAATTATTATTAATACAATAATTAATGCATTTATTTTATATTTTCCAAATAGCCAAGTTTCATTTATTCCTTTAAAATATGAATTATTATTGATGGGGACTCGCTTTTGTAAAAAAGGGACCCAGGTTTTTTCAAGTACAGCGACATCACTGAATGACTGACTCGCTCATTTTAAAACACTGAGAAAATGCAAATCAATTTTTTAAAAAATCAGCAGTCGGCTTTTCACGAAGAAAATAACTATATATTTGTTAGAAAACTGACCTATTGCACCCGGGTTAGAAAGGAGCAGTCTTCAGTCGTCCAATGGAACTAAATAATAGCATTTCACAACCACAAAATTATTCCTAGTCATCCAATTGGACACCTAGCTTAATTTTTGTTTAACAAATGCTCTCATTTGTACTTTAGCATAAGATTTTTCCCCCCTGCTGCATGGACTTCAAGAGCACCTATTTTCAATAAAAGACGACAGAAATGTATGTCTTAAGCTTCCTTGCACCTGTTGATCCTTTCTAAGTTGGCTTCATTTTAACCAATGACTGATAAACTGAACTGTAAGTGATGACGAATACAGAGATAACTTGTTTAATATGTGTAGTCTCCCCCACCTTGCCCTTAAAATATAAAAATATAAACTATATTAGTATTGTTAATATGGTTACGAAAAGATTTGAGAAGAAATTATGTACTTATATAAAATCCGTGTGTAAGAAAGTGTAGGTAACCATTCCAGGGCGAACTGTGCCATCTAAATATATTTTTTAAATACAAAACTCTTTTTTTTATAATCTGCCTTGAGCTTTCTACGAACCGATTTCGCTAATTTTTTTTAATGAAAGCTGTTCATTTGTAGATGTGCCTGCACTAGCTATTTATTTTAAAATATTCCCATTTTTATATTTTAATTTTAAAAGATTTTTATGAAATTTCTTCAAAAGGGTGGCCATCAGATGACTTCCATTATTTCAGATAAAAGAGAAATGATGAAAAATATTCAGACATGTGCTTTTTGTGTGTTTTTTCATTTGTAAGCTATTTTCCTTAAAAAAAATTAAGCACATTAAGCACATTATTTTCATTAACAAATAAAAATTCATATTTGTGATATCATGAGAATATTCTCTATTTTATCTTTATGCATCATGACTTTATTAGTTTTTATTTTCGTTACAACTGAAAGAAAATATACTTTTATTTGAATAGACTGTGGTGAAGCATAAAAATACGTCTATAAAGTATGTTTGAAAAGTTTGCGTAGTGACACTGTGCTTAGCTTGGAATGTATTCTTACGTTAATAAGACTATGGAAAAAAATTGATAGGATTGTGTCAACAGGATGTCATTCTCACTGGGTTTTTTTTTTTTTTTTTCTCTTAACTCTAAAGATTAGAATCGGAGCCTTTATGGATCGTTGAACTATTTCAAAAATTGAATATTGGTTTTAACAAAATAGCCTCATCCTTTGTATTGGTCAAAATCATTTGTCATTTTTAAAATGTACTTTTATATAATACAAACCTTTTGAATAATAAAAGCTTCATCCTGTTTGTTTGTATGAGGTCTTGTGAAAATGAAATGCAGATCAACATACCATCCTTTTTCATGGGATAATGTACTAGCATAATATAAAATTGCAACCATGGAATGCAGTTTGGCACTTAGAAAAGAAAAAAATGTATGTGTCATTTCCATTGGACGCCTTAGAGTTCCTAATTTTTGTTGCACACCTATTAGCAGTTTCTGTCTAGTTTGCAACCACTAGGTGGGTGACTTAAATGCTACTAAAAATTAAAAAAATAACAAAGTTTGAAATGTTACTCTTATCTATTTTTTTGTTCCTTCAAAAACCTTCATGAGTTTTAGATATTAGAAATAAGTAACACTCATGTCACACATACTCAATGGCATTAACACATGTGGTTTTTTTTTTTTTTTTTTTTTTTTCAAAACAAAGAATTAGTCAAGAATTAAATTTTGAAATGTATGAAAATTGAAAAAAAAAATTCTTTATAAATAGAGATTGCATTCAGATATTTGGAAGCCTTTTCCAGAAATAGCCATTGATTGATTTTGAAGTACCTCGAATATTCAAAGTAATTGGGACCGACCCTCTTTCAGAAAATCGAGAACGCTTCAATTTTATGATTAATTAAAAATGTTTCTTATTATGGTTACAAGTGCTTCATTAAAATAAAGCAATAGCAAAATAGAAACAAGAATGAATTAACTGAATTTTAATTTTGAAATGAAAGTACCTTTTACATATTTCACAAGGGTTTGAAAAAAATGTTTTGTTTCTCGCAGTTTCGATTGCCTTTGCTTTTTGAAGCTCTATCATGAAGTTTTTTAATAGTATCAGTTTACCAGTATCAGTCTTTCTGCTGCTCCAGCCATGCCAAACCTTTTGCAAAGCATTCAAAAGCTTCAGAATGGCTAATGTGTTCTTCCAACTCTGCAGAACGGGAACAAACACGGGAACTCAAGTTAAATTTCAATCTAATCAAATTGCGGGAACTCAATTTAAATTCAAAGGAATTCTAAAAAAGGGAAACAAAATAATTTATATGCACTTGTGGTTCGGAAAGGACTGTTTGCACACAAGGAATAGGATGGCTAAAAAAAAAAAAAAGCTTTTTAAAATTGGATTTTGGTTAATCGAGAGTTTCAGTTAAAAGAGTTTCGAATAAAAGAGGTTCTATTGTATATTTGAAAAAGAGAAGTTTGTTTTTGTTTCTGGAGCGGGAATATAAAGTCAATTCGCAAGTCATTTGTTGATTCACTTCTGTAAAATTTCCAAGTAATCCTTTATGAATTTTCTGAGGATAACTGATTAAATGCAAACACTGGAGATACTTTGAATTATATTTTTTAAATGCTGTAGAAGCTCGATCTGTCCATTTTATAACAAATAATCCAAATAGTATTAAATGTTTATTTTGCATCCAGTAAAGCAGTCTATATAGGCCAAATATTTTAACCCATCAGCACACGCATCCTTTTCCATTATGTTACTAACTACACACGTGGGATAAATTTCACCCCCATTTTGTCTCTCATTCTATTTTTTGTTCAATGTGTTTTAAAAACAAATCTACTGTTCTATAGTGTAAAATACATTATTACTACTTCTTTTAGGGGGAATAAACCATGCTTTTCATATTTGTTTTCAGATTTTGTAGCAGTTTCTGTGAAAATCACTTTTTTAAAATATGCAAATGATTTGTTTTACACCTTTTTAAAAGATTATTTCATAAAATGGATATTAATTACATTTAATACCCTTTCATCAATATATACAAGTAGCTTTTAAGTTAGTCTTCCGTTAAAATTATTTTAGTGTGTGTTATCCCATAAGACAAAAGAAATGAATGTATCGAAATGAAACGTTTGTACATGCGCGGGATTATTTAATCCCAAGAGGTATATTTCTCCCCTCCTAGGGAACAAGAAAAAGACATTGCTTCACCCACCCCTTCTTGACCTTGAAAGGTACAAGGCAGGTCAGAAACATCCTCAATTTTTTAAAGAGAAAAAGTAATTGGGGTGAGATTTATCCCAGCGCATTTGATTGTGGGTTAATAGATTAGCTCTTTTCTGTTTTTCTACCCATATTTGTTTGAGATTGCTTGACTATATAAAAAGGTTAAGAATGTTTTTTAAAAAGACACATGATCGTTTCTCCATTCATCACTACAACTATTACAGTGCCTTATGAGTTTCATTTATATCTATTCTAGAGACAATGGAATTCATTACATGACTGCCATTTGTAACTAAAATGAGCAAAAAGATATCAGTTGTCCCAATTTTAGTAGGAAACTACAATTTTCGACTTGGCACACTTAATCATGCTTTTTTCCCAGTTTTTTATTGTTTGTTCCTAAAGATATTGAACCTTTGCAAAAGATCCACCATCCATTGTCATCTTGTTATAATGACTTCATTGAAATCTTAAGACCAAAATTAAATAAAGCTTTATACTTAAGCATTTATTAATAAATAGAACCTTTCAAATGCATCAGTTTTATTATATATTTTTTTTATTGACTTGTACATGACATTAAAAAAAATGTATTTACATGGCAATGTGAAATAAGGTCGTAAAATTCATTATTGTAAAATCCTTGAATTTGCTGCTTTGCTTTACCTCAAGACTTAAACTATTGTATTAGTAACAAGTCCTGATCCAACCAAGGTGGAGGACCAAAAAGACTTTCTGTATTCCTGTTCATTGGAGGCTCTCTTCCTACACTGTCATAAAAAATTAAATATTTTCCGATGCCTTAAAATACATGTAGGAACATGTAGTCTCCTACACACCTGTCTCCATACATATTTATATAAATATGTACATGACATTCTGAGCTAAAACATCCTACTGTGCTTTTTTGGTGCATTTGTAATTCTATAAATACATAGCATCTATAGTCACCGTCTAGTCCAGCGTTTCTTAAACTGTGGTCTGCGGACCCTTGGGGGTCCGCGAGCTTACAGAGGGGTCCTCAAGCTCAGTGTAGAATTCAAATTTTTTTCTTCGGCAGGAATTTCTGTAGCTGTAGTTATGGATAAATGCAGTACTAGAATTCTAATCTAGGACTATTAATAAATATAAAATAAACATCTAAATCTTTCGAAGGAGACATTTCAATGCTCGAGAAGGAATTTTATAAGATTGATAAAATTCCTCCTCAAGACTTTTGGGGTATTTTTAATATACAATGCCAGTCTGGTTTGCCCTCTAACAAACCCCTTTGGACAAACTAAACGACAACTTTGTTACAGTGTTTATACAACTTTGTTACAGTATTTATGAACACATAAACTATGTTAAGAAAAAAGAATTACAAAAATCTTCTGTTGTTTCTCTTTGTTTTTTGGGGGGGGGGGGGACGTAATTTCAACTTTGATTCGGCCACTATTATCAGAAAATGCAATAATCTTTCAGATTTAGATTTTTTGAAGCTGTTCATATTCATAAATTTAGAAACTCCCTGGTCAATGATTTTTCCAGCGTACCTTACATCTCACCTTTCTGGGTGGATTTGTTATTTCACAATGCTTCACTTCCGCTTTTATCTCATGAGTGGCTGGGACAGGGTGGTCTTTCGTTCATCGTTTACTGGCATTTTGGGTTTTCGTCTTCCAATTTCATGTGTTTGGGGGGAAATGTTGATTTTATTTTATACACTGATGATGTGAGTCCCAGTACTCACGAAACGTGTACTTCTGTTCATTTTCATAGTACTTGATTTGCATATAGTGTGTGTTCAAACATTTGTTTATGAGTGATTTAGTTTTCCGAACAAGTTTTTTTATTTAAATAAGGTCTATACCATTAAATTATTATTATTTTATCTCACATTAAGAAAATTTTTGTTGGGGGCCCGCAAGATTCCAAAGTTTAAGAAATGCTGGTCTAGTCCATCTCTCTCTCTGTCGGTACCCAACTGAATGGTTTGAAATTTAATCTATAGGAATCGTTGCAGAATTGCCGAGTCCTTTCAAATTTTATAAAAACGGAATCAAAACTTGAAAAGATATTCAGAAAAGTTTTCTTCAGTCCTGTCCTGTGTCATGAATTCAATGCCATGATAGGTTAATAACGTCCTCTTGAAGAGGGAGTCCTACTATTTCTGTACCACTCAATTTAATCTGTAGAATTGTAATCCATTTTGTACTCGTGCCATTTTGCATAAAAGTGCAAGAGCTAGTGCACCAAGATGTGAATATTTATGAAACTAGTTATAGTATGAACCCTCATTTGAAACGTTTGACGCACAATTTCCGATTTGTTTAAGTTTGAACAATTTACTTGAATGGAGCTGAGTTAGGGTAGATTGAGTCATTTTGAAAGGATATAATACTGCCGTTCTTGGCAATACATTTTTACTTAAAGTTGAATTTGTTGTGAGAAGGGTGAGATGGCTGCAGCCAAACTAACAAAAAAATGTTGTGATGCAAGTGCTGTAGGCAAGGATTTTTAACTGGAAGAAAGTTCTGGAATCGACCCTTTATTTAATGTCTACACATTTATTTTATTATGAAGTAGCAGTCTTTACGGAAAGCGCTCAGCATTAAAATGCTATTGAATTCAACGTATCGAAGTTGGATCATTCCAATTCATTATTAAATTAAATTAAAACTGAAACCAAAACTAGATTTTAATGTACCTCCATAATATTAACTAACTTAAACTTCTCTCGATAATGAACACAAAGATTCCAGAGATGGGGGATGATGACACAGGTTTTAGCAGCAAAAGTTGTTTCTCTGAAGGTGTGCCTCCGCTTATATCAGCCAGGAGGGACTCGTTAACTATTTGGCAAGCAAATTCATCTGTGCAGCACTCCAAAAATGTACTAATCCCCCACTGCCAAGGACTATACTTTTAAATATTTTAATTACCCTGTGTACTTGCATAATTAGCAAATATATTTGCACAGCCCATACTTAAAAAATAAATTGGGGGGGGGGGGGGGGGGGGGAGGATTTTTTTAATTTGCACACCATTTTTAAAAGAAAACGACATGTAATTTTCAGATGAAACATCTATGGCAAAGTCTGAAATAATGGAAAGGATTTCAAATGACTCTAAATCAGTGGTTCCCAACATGGGGCGTACGCCCCACAGGGGAGCAATAGGACTTTTGAGGGGGACAATTTCAGATTTCTTATTTACCAATTTTCTGTGAATTTTTTTCCTTTTTTTTTCTAATAATGGTAGGGTTTTAGTCTATAAAAATAGAAATAATACATGAAAAAATTTAAGAATAACTGAATGAAAATTAATTTTTGTACATTCCAGTTTAAAAGTTCAAAAATACACAATACCGGAATAGTTATATGGATTTTTTTTATATAATTTGACACCTTTTACATACTAAAAAATTATTTAAATTTTTCTGGTTATAATATTATTTTAGTAAAACACATCTCTTTTTTTACAAGTATTTATTTAAAATTCTTGTACATCTATCTATTCATAGTGCAATATGTCCCATGAAGGAACTTTTAAATATGAAATTTTGTAGAGGTATATCTAAAATTCATTCTGTTGAACATATTTAATCTAAAAAATGTTTTGAATTATCCAAACGAGATACTACTTTTAATCCCCAAGTGCACATCATGGAAGGCAATCGGTCCTTTCGAGAAAATAGAAGTTTATTTTTTATGTAATAAGATTGATATGATATAGAAGAGAGGGGGGGACATCATGATTTTAGACATGCTTAGGTGGGGCATGGCCAAAAAATGGTTGGGAAACACTGCTCTAAATGTATTATATCGTAGCCATTTTGATTTCATAATCAGATTTGAGTTTAGTTCTGTGTTTCCAAAGAATCTTATTCCATTCTTTGTGCTTGTATCCTGCAATTTTCTATTTTCAATTGCTTCAAGAAGGCAGGCGATGACCCACAATGCTGCAGGAAAAGATGTGTGATATTAGGAGTACTTCCTGTCAAAAGTTAATTTAAGTTGAGCCATTACATCATGTTGTTTGGGCTATGAAGTTATAATGGCTAGACAAAGAAAAATTTAACGCTGACTTTGAGATGTCTACTTTGTAGAAAAAATGTACAATAGTTTTAAAATTCTACAAATACTCTGTTGCTAATTTAATTATCATTTTGGAATACTACTAAAAACCAAAAAAGGACTGTGTTTAAAATAACTACTGCAGCTGTAATTTATTTTTGAATATTATTTTTTCAAATTACAATTATCGTAAAGAAATGTTTCTTTAATTACTGAATGAGTTTTTCTCCAACTAAATTTACTATCAATAATTATTTAAGAAGATACCCCTCTACTTTTCGCTCTGAAGAAATGGTAAAAAAAAAAAAGTATGCAAAATACCCGAATAAATACGGTAATTCCAGAATAATTATATATTAAAATTAAGATGATCAAAAACATACTTATATATATAAAAAAAAAAAAAGTGGCACACTGTAAAATGTACTTTATTAGAGGATAAATTATAATTAATTAATAATGTTCTAGAATCATAATTAATTACAGGATCCCCAATAAACTAAGATTATCAGAATTATAACTTCTTAAACAAGAAAGAAAAAAAAACCTGACCCACAGTAAGTTTCGCTTACTCGACCGGATGCATGTATTGACTTTGTAGTATTTTAATTAATTCACACGTTAATTATAAATTAAAACTAGGATGCTCGAAAATATTCTTCTTATAAAACAGAAAGAAAAAAAAAATGTGAACTATTGTAAAATTGGGTTACCTGATCCAATGCAGGATTCTATATATATATATATATATATACACTTTTGCATGTTTAAATTTCAAAATAATTATCTACTAAAACTACAATGATCAAAAATATACTAAGGGGGGAAAAAATGCCCCATGCCAAAATCAGATGACCCATGCCTGATGGAGGACTCAACTTTTACATGTCTTTAATTAATTCCAGAATAATGGCCAGTTAAAAGTAAGAGGATCCAGAATGCATTTATAAAGAAGTAGTAAAGAAAAAAAAAATTGCCCGATTGGACTCTAATAACATTAATGTAATTTGATTAATTTCAGACTAAGTTAAAACAAAGGTGCCCTCTTTTGGCCAGATACAAGCTCACTGACTGCATTTATGTTTCAAACTGACGCCTATTTTCAAGACTGCAATTCATGTTGTTCCAAAAACAATTTCACTGCAGTACATTAATTTGATATGGGTCCCCATTATGGAAAATTCTCCATTTTGATTTACTTTTAGTATGAAGCACAAACTATAGCAAATTTATTAAATAAATTGTAATTTTTGCTTTGTTTCTTAATTAACATATGGAAATAGAAAAAAAATATTACCTAAACTATTTAACAAATTCTTATTGGGTTTTCTTTCTTATAAACTAGAGGACTCTACCCCCTATGATTTGCACACATGAACCTTTGTTCAGACACCCCATACTCTAAAAACACACTAATTGGATCCACTTTAAAAAGGTTACAGAAGATTGAGTTATAATTAAATAAACAGTGGCAATCTCCCTGTAAGCAGGTTCCATTCATTGCCCTTTTACTAAGGGATTTTAAGGCCGAATCAGCTGCTGTTAAGACATCTAATGGCTGTTTTCATGTAAGTAACTATTTCATTTAAGCAAGATCAGTCAAACGTTTGAAAATCAGCTATGCCTCCGGGTATTTTTTAATAACGGTATAAGAAAATTGTTTTAAATAAGAGATTTTAAATGTAATGTTTTAAATCTAAGATAATTTTCACCAAAGTTTCTCTTTTTAATATTCATTTGAAAATATTTTTTTTATTAGGAAGGAAATATTATTTGTGCTGTCTTAGAATTGGCAACTCTAGTTAAAAATATCATCGTGAAATGTCTCGTGTCAAATTGTGTATATTTTTTAATTTAACCATTTTGGCAATGTTATTCGGCCATTTTAAATAAGACGTCATTTCCCCCCATTGACTGCTTTTAACACATATTAATGAAATCATTATTTTAAAGTTTTCTTTCTCTTTTAATACTCAGGTGTCAATACAATTTTTATGACGTAATTTTCAATATTTTCCTGCTTTTTAACAATCATTTAATTCTAATTTGAAAGGTTTACTTTTTCTGTTTAATAGTCATGTGTCAATAAATTTTTAATTGAAAGGTAATAGTATTCTTTGTGCTGTTATTAAAATTTGCAACAATTTAAAATAACCTTTCCTAAAGTATGAAAAAAATCTCTTTAAATGCTGAAAATTGGAATACAAAATTGAAAAAAACCTTAAAAAGTAATCAAATAAAGAAAATAAATGCAGTCTGCACATGTAATGTATATTCTTAGAAAAAATTATTAAATTCCCTTCCAACGATAGAATTGATTTAAAAAAAAAAAAAAGTCACTGGTCCCAAGGACCAGTAACCAACAGAGTTTACTGGACATCAGAGTCTGGTCCGCTACACAAAATTCTATTAAGTACCTTTAACCCTTTAAGTGACCCCTTCTCCTCCCAGAATATAAACCAAACTTCCTTTCGGTTACCCAAAATTTTCGGCATAATAAAATGTAAAATTATAATTTACTAAAAATTAAATAAACAGCACATAAACAAAAACTATAAAATTTTTAATTACAGTATGGAACCATTTATCCGGAAACCAGTTAACTGGAAAACCAGTTATCCGGAATGCTATTTCTAATAGACTGATTTCAGAATCTTTGGAGAAAAAAGTGTCATATACTGCCAGTTTAACATATGCATTGCTTGAAACAATTGTATAATTTGATGGCAACATCTAGTATTTGAAATGGAAACATATTTAGTTGTATTTTAGATGTTTTAATTTTTATGCAGAAGAAATGGAATTTTTGTTCCCAAGGGATTCCCATAAGTTACCTTCTTTCAAACTCTGATTAACTTTTTATCTTTCTTGCATCTGATTTTTAATCCAAGTAATCTAATAATTTAAAATCCAAAATAATGCTACAACCACATATATTACACAAAACTTATCAATTGGATGCTGCTTTAATCCAACCTTTCCGGATAAATGGTTCTGTACTGTATGTATTTTATTTCTGATTATTTATTTCAACTGACTGTAAGTTTTAATGCAGTTTATTTTTTTAAATAAAATAAAATTTTGTGGTTTGTGTTGGGTTGCAGTTTTCTCAGGGACTGTAAAATTTACATTTACCTGTCAGAGAGAGAAAAATGTTACTGGTCCTGCGGACTATTAAATTCTTTAAATGAGTGGTCCGATTGAATTTTTAGTGGTCTCGGACCAGCAGACTACCCAGGATTTCGGATGCTGCTGTCTATAGTTTTTGCTCCTGTAAAACTTTTTTAATGGAATGATTTTGACCCAGTATAACATTGAATAGCTCATAAAATAATTATTTGATTCAAAACTATCATGAGTTCATGAAACGTTTCTGTGTAATGCTATCAATTTTTGTATGCAGTTGTTTTCTTAATATTAATGAAAAAAAACCTCCGGTCATAAAAAATTCATTTACTGTGATGCTGACAGTAAGTTTAATCCTCCATCAAGGCAGGTAATTTGATCTTGCCGTATTTTTTTTTCTTTCTCAGTATAGTTTTTATCGTAGTTTTAATAGATCAATTAAAACTACTCACAAAAGTTTAATCCTCCATCAAGGCAGGTAATTTGATCTTGTCGTGGATATTTTTTTCCTCTTAGTATATTTTCGATGATCGTAGTTTTAATAGATAATTGGAATGTTTTATTTTGGCATTAAAGCCTGCAAAAGTGGATCGGGTAACCTAATTTGAATGTGGTTCAAGGTTTCTTCTTGCTGTTTTATAAAAGCGTTTTTGATCATGATGGTTTTAATTTATAACTAGCTAATTAAACTACTTCAAACTAATCCTGCATCAAGTCGAGTAAAATGTATAATCATAATTTATTATGTATTAATTGATTTAAAAGTATTTAAAATGCATATATATGAGTCATTCTCCAAAAAGTATACTTCTCCAGTCACAGAGCCTTTTTCAGTATTTGAACATTTTTGAGTTAATTTATGTTTTCTATTGAAAGTGAAAGACTAAATGTGTTGTGTCCATACATTTTGTATAATTACTTTATATTTCTTAATACACAATATGTGAGATCTCACGTCTGTGTCATGTCACACACCCAATGTTACTAAGGAAAATGATTGATGACCTATTTAATTGAAAATAAAATAGTTAAATAATTATTATTCTAGCTACTCCTATCTCAAGAGCAAAGTAACGTAGCATAGTTAATTACTTTCTTTGTATTTTTGTTTCTGTAGTACGAAAAGGAGTGTCACACAATGAATTCTCACCTCCATGAACCCAAAATTAAGTTTCATTTTCATGTTAAAAAATGGCAAAATTATCATCCGATTTTGTTTCTCATGATACTAAAGTTAGCCAGTATGTTTGCTGTTGTTAAATTATAAGACAGAAATTTGTTTTTATACTCAGGTATTAGAATTTGTTATAAAAAGCAACGATGGTTATTGGAGATTCTCACTTCCGTGAACTGTAATTCAGGTGACTCAATCAAGACTAAGATATTTGCTTATGTATTGCTTATGTAATTATATCAACAGATGTATATTTAAAGAACAAAAAAAAAAATAAATAAATAAATAAATAAATAAATGTGTAGGTTAATATTTAGAGCATTTCCTCACCTCCGTGAATCTCTCTTCATTTTGAAAATGTATATTTCAGAGAAAAATGCTTATCAAAAATTTACAATGACTGTAAATCAAAAAAGATTGTTTTAAAACTTTAAAAGAGAAGAATTGAATAACATATAAAAGATGAGTGATGAAAAGAAGCTCCAGACAGGAGATGAATTTTTTGTTTTTTTTATATTCATTCCAGATAAATTCATTATGCACTCTTATATAGAATTGCTCCTTAGTTATATATCTAATAGAATAGTTTTTTATGCTTTGTCGCACTACAGAAACATAACTGTAGCCTAAAGTTCTACTCCGTGAATGATGTTAACCCATTACCCGCTGGTGTTGCGTTCATGCAACTGTAAAGTTAAATGCCCATGCTTAAATTTACTACCACTATTTTTGAATTAAAAAATTTGCCTTATTTAATAACAAACTGTGATCATGAAATAAAGCAAAGATTTTCTTTCAAAATTTGTGGTGTCAAACGTTTTTCTGTAAAAAAAAAATTGAAGATTCCTTCCCTATGCTATTGTTTCGGTGGTTAATAGGTTAATAAAAAAATTTTGTTTCTGAAAAAAATAAATATAATGTAGCTGGGTCATTTCTGATTTTTACTTGCAGTAAGTGATAAGTTTCTAAAAATGATACATTTGTCTTGAAAAACAAAATTTTTTTACTGGAAAAATTTGTATTGAAAAGGTACACTTTTGGGAGAATGACCCATATATTATTATTGTTGTTTCTGAGCCATTCCGTTTTTTCTAGAAATCACTGCAGCCCCCCCTCCCAGGCGACCTTGCCCTCAGTTTCTATGTCCAGTCTCATAAGCTTGTGTTTGCCGTCTACCACATCCTCTCCAAGGAAGCTCACGGACCACCCAAGTTTGACGTCTTTCAGGTGAAGATCTGCTCTCTTTCATTTTTCTCAATAATTGTTTCTGTATCTTTTTAATTTTCATGTAAATTCTCCCCCAAAGCACATAGTTTTAAATATTTAAAATCCTGAATACATGTGTTGAGATTAAAGTTGTAAAAAAATTTCCCAGCAGAGTATCCAGGCCATGATTTTGAACGTTATGGATCGGGAGGTGGCAGTACAGACCATCACCTCATCGAGTTCACAGCTGAAATTCGAGAATGAGTTCAAACTCGATTCACCGATTAAAATGCAATCGGTCTGCCAAGTCCTATCGGGGTGGAAAACACCCGAAAACCCGATTTGAGCGATGGACTCGTACGTTTACCGTAGTGTTTTCCTGCACCCAAAGGTATGAAAACAGCGAGGACTGGGAACAAGAAAACACAGTGGTAAACTTTAGAGTCCACCGCTCAAATCGGATTTTCGGGTGTTTTCCACCCCGATAGGACTTGGCAGACTGATTGCATTTTAATATGTGAATCAAGTTTTAACTAATTTTGGAAGGGGATGGTGTGCATTGCCGCCTCCTGGTCCATTAGCTTGTGTCAGGCTGATTCATCTGGGTCGCTGGGTTGGCAGAGCATGGGTGCAGGATGACAAGGTCCTAGTTTCAAATCCTGGCCTAGGTACTCTCATTCTGAAACAGTTTCTTACATTAAGAAAGGCTATACAGCCTCAAAAGGGGTGGAGCTTTTTAAAAATGCCATCAGGCAATTTTCAATGTGAACTTGAGTTAATGATTACAATAAGGAGTGCTTAGGTACCCTGTTTCTTTCCTATCTACAGGAGATAACAATACTTTTACTTCTAATGCACTGGAGGATGCTGTCTGACATTTTATACTTATACATTGGATGCCGAGTTATGTTCTGATCTGGACGGGTAACTGGTTCTCTTGAAACTGTCAAGAATAGTTTCAAATGAAAATCAAATTTCAAAGTGATTGCTTAAAAGGCGCAAAGGCTAACATAGTGAAAAGGATTCCAAGCCAGGACAATGAGATAGTGAGAAATTTTCCGAGCTAGGTATTGTTCCAAGTGGTTTAGTCAGTGGAACGTCAGTGCTCTATACTGATGGCCCGTGTCCCGGCTTGGAATCCTTTTCACTATGTTGGCCTTTGCGCCTTTTAAGCAATCACTTTGAAATTTGATTTTCATTTGAAATATTGTATTCAAGGCGAATGTTTCTCTCTGGAATAATTTCCATGTATTAATGTCAAGAATAGGTTGTCAATATACAACAACTATCAACCTCCCAGTCTCCCTGTTTGTGCATTGGTCTAATTTCGTAACGACAAAGGATTGTGCTATATCTAATATATAAAAATGAAAATTTGTCTGTCTGTAATGCTAATACAAATCCACAGTTTGGAAGCCGGAATCGTGAAATGTTACATGCATGTGTATTAAAACATGGCTGAGGCAACTCAAGTCATCTGGAATCAGAATAACCTATAGTTCATTTTTAATTAGTAAAAAACCAGAAATTTAACAGCCATTTCCAATCCAATTGAAACGTGTTCCGTTATAGCTGTTGCCAAAAATTAAAAATCCACACTAAAATTCTTACCGCAATTATTCTTTATTATTTATTTAATAATTATTCATTACTTTTCTATAGCAAGAGTTTCACGTGAAAAAATGAAATAAATGGTTTGACGCATTTAAAAAAGGGAAATCATAACTTTTCTACTGCAAGATTTCCATGTGAAAAAATGAAAGTAAAATAATAGTTTGGCGCATTAAAAACAAAAGTGAATGTTACATCATATTGGAAATATAAAGGACGAGGGGAATATAACATCCTATAAGTGTGAAAAAATGTATTGAAGCATGATAAAAACTCGATTATGGAAATATGGGTGTATTTTAACATGATTGTTCCAATGACGAATGGAAATATTCATTTATAGCTAATAATATTTGCATCTGTTATATAAATTTATGCATTTTTATAGTATGTTTTCATTTGATTCATGTGTACAACACTTCAACTGTTTGTTTTTATGTTGTATGCTAAATTTTGAAATTGGGTTTTTCAAAACAAACATTCTTAAAATTCCAGGCAACACTGGGTTACTTTAGCTAATACTAGATAACGGAGTGCCAGTTGTTTCAATGACGAGAACACCGAAGTCTTTAGATAATGGGTGTTAGAGAACTCTGTTACCAATATGTTTGTCACATGCTATTACCGTGCATAAGTCGCAAGGATTAAGTCAATTGAGGAGAATTAAGAGTCCAAGTTACATGAAGAAAATTGGACACTAATGTTAAGTCTATGGGAGAAATCTTTACAGATTCTACATTTGCATTTTAATACTTTTGGATATTTTTTGCATAGCATACCTGAGGTCGATATCCATTGTTATACATTTGTATTTTTTCAATTTTCGTAAGTTTTTTTATATGAGGATAGTTTCACTTTCAGAACCGGTTCCAAAAGTGAAAGTGTCCTCATATTAAAAAAAAAAGAAGTAACCAGAATCAAAAATGTTTTACTAGTTACTAGGTAAGCTACCTTTTCCTCCCCGTACAGGTCAGAAGGACTTTTCCTTAACAAGCTGAGTCCTTGTGCTTTTCACAGAGTGTGTGTGTGTATTTGTCCTATTTTTTTCCTTTGCTGTTTTATTTATTAGATGGCTGTTCTTATTATAAAAAGGAACACTACATAAGTGAACAGTTACAATTCTTGTTATTTTTTTCATATTCGTGTTGAAAAATGTGTCATTTATAGCTTGTTCTACACCTTGTTATAAATGTGAAGCTAATTAATGTAGAAAGACGTTTGTCAAGAAAGTATTGCCATTTTGTATTGCATCGATATGGAATCAAAAATACTCCCATGAAATATTTACTGTAATATAAATTAATGAAATAGTTGGGCATTTTTAAGCATATTTTTTATGGGGCTTTGTTGATTTTGAGCATTTCATTTTTGTATCATCCCTTTATTGATTGTGTGCATGTGTCCTCCCCCCCCCCCCTCCCCTATTAAAACAGATGACACTGAGTAACTGTGAAATGGTTTGTGAAGTAAAAGTGTGCCATTCTGTATGAAATTAGCCCATTGAACATTAATATTGCCATAAAAAACTTAATTGGCTCTTTCTTGTAAATGCAGACGTGCAAAATGTTAAGATTGTTACAAAATTTTGAGTTATTTGAAATTAATATTTTAAATATTAATTGTAACTTATGATTATCTTTAACAGACACATGTGTAACTTTAATTTTTTCCATTCATTTTCAGCAGTGAAATTTTGCCTGAAATTAATATTAAATACGTGAATTTTTTACATTGCTAAACTAAGTGTAAAACCAACAGAGTGAAAAATGTCTGATACAGGAATCCAACCCCTTTGGAGCGTTATTCCAAGGATCTAGGTTAGATTCCCAGCTTGGACATTTTTCACTCTGTTGGTTTAATGCTTCGTTAGCAATGTGAAAAATTCACATATTTTTAATATTAATATTCTTTAACAAATATCAATTTCTAGAAGCTTCAAACTATGAGTCCAGTATGACAGCTGATTCTGCCAAGTAGTTTTTAAGTTATACTTAATAGCAACCTGCATTGCAGTTTGTTTTGCAACCATTAAAAGGGAATTTAACATGAGTAGTTCCAAACATTGCATCTATATCATACTTAAACTACTTCGCCAAATGATTTCCTGTTTAGTGTGGGAAGGTAAAAAAAATTTTTAATCCAATTAACAACGGGGTGCTCATACTAAAAATTAAGTTTGTTACGATTTCAATTGGAAGATGTCCCTCTAAGGCTTATTTTTTTTTAAAGAATTGAGAGATTAGCCATAATTCCTAAGGCTATTTTTTCCCCCTTTTCCTTATTGTGATTTAAAAAGTATGCAGTAATCTTTTCTCTTCTGCACACATCTTAAAGCTAAATTTAATTTTTTTTTTAAATTATGCTTATATTTATAGTATTAACTTGAATTAATTTACAAAGTAGTCTAATATGGCTCATAAAAAGGCATATAGCTATAATTTTTTTTTTTTTAAAGGCTAATTGAGCTTTTTTTCAGAGTCCTGTTGAGAGCATTGAATACATTGAGAATCCAGCATTTTTACATCGAAAGCATTTACTTTGTTTTTTGTTGCACAGTGTTATTTGAAAAAACTTTGCATTTAAGATGTTTGTTTCTGGAATAATACTGAATTTTAATAGTATCTATTGTGAAATATGAATGATCCTTTCTTTTTCTGTTCTAAATAGGCAGAATCCTCAGTCCCGTGGCTGAGTGAAGTCCTGGTGCTTTTTACAGTGTCGCTGCAGCTCTGTCAGCAACTCAAAGATAAAGTGAGTCATGCCTGTTTTTTACTGTTTATTGAGAATGATTCACACGGCAGTCTAATAGTTTTTAGATCTAACATTAAGACCCCCCAACAGTATTGCAATTTTGGAATGTTTTTGCGCTCCTGCACCCAGGGTCAAAACTAACCTTTTTTGCACCTAGGGCAAACATGGATTTTGGCCCTCCTCCCCACCTCGTCCTTAAAAAAAGTATATTTACAAAGAGAATTTTACTAATTTTAGCTGACTTAATATAAAATTTAAAATATGTAGGTAATATTGAACAACATAATCTGCTTTGTCAAATATTGATTCATTAAAATCTTGTAAATGGAATTGAAAAAAATTCTTCTTAAGGCAGATCACACACTAAGTAGACAAGCGACAAAAAGTGTGAGATAGGAGACAAATTCTAGTATTCAAACCGGTTACTTCTTTAACAGGGTGAAATGTCTCCTGACTCACGCTTTTTTGTCGCTTGTCTGGTCAGTGTGTGATTTGCCTTAAACAGGATCCTTATGCCATATCATCCTTAAATTCTTCTATGCTTTGGCATAACCCAGACAGGACGATTTTAACAATATCATGTTACACATACATGTGAGAAAAATGGACACACAAAATCTTCATTTGGCACCACGAATTTTGTGGAAGGGCCATGGAAAAAAAATGCAAATTTTGTTGTATATTGCTTAACCGTTAGTTCTTGTTCCTGTGCAAATACCCATTAAACTTACTTTCATACTTCTATTACCCTTAAAACTTTATCTGTCATAAAGTGCTCTTTTCCTTTATTAAATATAAAGTTCCTTTTATTAAAATACTCTTTGGCTTTACTTACCTTATGTTTGAAGTATATCTTTCCTTTTTAAACCTGCATAAGTTTTAAGTATTTGCATTATCATTTATCTACTGTGGGTTTATTACTCACGCTGCTCTGTTTATTTCCTTTCAGCATCTGATCGTAATATTCACGGCTGCTACAAGATGGCGGTAGGTGTCCGATCAGTGACATCGTGCTTACAGGAGTTGCGTCATTCTGTTTCTCCTAATGAGATTGTGAAGGGAATTGTAATGCTGTCTCGTTATTAGCTGCTAACCGTATTGATGATCGGCGTATATATACATCGTAATTGCCGGACTCAATCAGTTTCGATTAGTTTAGTTACATGTAGGTAACAGGTCCAGTCATCCAGTTATTCTTTTTAGGGCAGTTGTGTTTAGATCGGCACACGATGGTAGTTGAGAATTAAACGTTTTTCCGAGTTCTGTAAATTAAGTTTTAGTAAAAGTTTTCTCGTCTTAATGGATTAGTCATAGCCCGTTTGAATTGTTTTAAATTAATTTCTTCTGATGCTGAACTGTTGAAGTGATAAAGACCATTTTTGTGTTTTGTACGGTCATATTCCTGTGTACATGTGATGGGTCATCTGTGGAGCTATAAGAGAACTGATCTTTGTTCCTGGAACAGATACAGAACGTAGCCACAGATATTTTTTTGGAGGGGAGAATTCGAAAATTTCCGAACTTGAAACAAATTGCTCCAATTTTCGACTAAAATGATATGCACAACGTGTGTAACAATTATAATACTTTTGCATAAAAAATTCCTTTCCAAAGAAAAATTATGAAACTGAAAACATAATAATTCAAATTATGGGTTTGTTTACTAAAAAAATTAATACGCTTTTTACTTTCTTCTATCTTTACAAGAAGAAAGTATTGGATTTGTGAAAAAATTCAACTTCAGGTTTTAGACTGATTTATACGTTTTAGTAAGTCCTGAACACTATTCGACTGTTTTTAGAAATTATCTGTCTGTCTATATGTGATACAAATTTTGTGGGCGCCCTAACACAAGAACTAACGCACGAAATTTAATAAAACTTTAGAGATTCACTTATACAGTCGAACCTCATGAACGCGAACACTCAAGGGGAAACTTTTTTTGTTCGTATTAAAAGTAGTTCGTGTTAACGATGTTTGACTGTACCTTGATAAAAATTTGGTGCTGATTTGTTTTTGGTGTAAATCGTCTAACAGGTGGCACTGCTATGCAGCATTTTTCGCTATTTACATGATTTTAGCGATAATTATATTTCAAGAACTATTGCACGGAATTTGATCAAACGTCATATTCTGTTAATCCTTGACATAATTTGATGCAGATTAGCTTTTTATGTATATCATATAGCAGGGGCGCTGCTATGCAGCATTTTTTCACGATTTTGCGATAGCTGTATCTCAAACTAATGCACGGAATTTAGTCGAACTTCATATTTCACATAAATAGATCCTTATTAGGCTTGGGTCTATACTGTCCAAAGCTATCGCTTTTGTGCACTTTGAGTAAGGAATTTTGGTTGCAGACATCTAAGAGGCTGGGTGCCAAAATTCAATGATTTGTTTGAATAATGCTATGCTTATATCTCTTTTTTAAATGCACACAATTCATCAAATCTATACCTTTAGAGTTTGTTATTATAGGCAAAGAATTGTCAATTAATTTTGGCACTGTGATTGCAAATTTTGAGGCATTAACCTTAATGGACTAAAAGAAAATTTTGGGATTGGCACATCCGACTAGTTTTCACTTAATATTAATTCTTGTGGTCTTCAAAGAAGCCCACCTGTTAATAACATCGCTTAGTTTAATAAAATTCAATTCCCTATTTCACTTTCATATTTTAAAAGCATTAGGCTGTCAAGTCTGTCATCCCTCATTATAGCTTGCAATATATATTTTTTAAATTTTTATTTGACTAAAGATTCTGTCATTAGATGCAACACCATAAAGATAAGCTGCTGTGAATGTTAAGGTACGAGTATATAGTTTGACGGCGTGACCCAAATAGTCTTTGAATTTCATGGCATGAGTAAGAGGTTTGTTAAGTGAGTTGGGATTTGGTTTATTTTTATTTGACTCTGCAAGTCATGTACATCCAGTTTCTCATATCCAGGTGGAAACATTATTAACTTTTCCCTTGCACAATTGTAATTTAAATATGGAATGCATTGCTGCAACATTCTCTTGATATAGGGAACATTGTCATTTAAGCCCATTACTAAATTCCCAAAATTTTCTTGTATTTCTTATAATTCTATACTGTAAAACTTATGTGTAACAATGTCCATTGCTGTGCTATTATTTTTATCCATTGTCTTTGGTGAAACCGTTTTTCTACGGTGCTTTCGGAACTCAGCTTCTCCAGTCACATCCTAATATTCTTAATTGTTTGTGAGCTTGTCTGTAAGGAAATCTTTATTTCTTCAAAATTTTATTCAAGTGCAACGTGTCAGTGTTACAGTGCACGTCGATTTTTTCTTCAGTTGATGGACTGCTTTCATGGTCCTATTTCTGTTCCAAATTAAAATCGTCTATTTTTTACCTTTTTTATCCTCGAATGGATTTTTAGATGCTCCAAAATCTTGCACGAAAACTCTTTTCCTATTATGAAGGGTTTCTTCATGCTGAGATTTATAGTAACTTTTTAGAACAGCTTTAAGCACAGAACACTGGACTTTTGATTTAAAATTTTATAAACACAATGAATATAAACGAACAGGACTGATATATATTTCCACACACAAATAAAAATAAAATGTGACAAATTTATATAAACTAACGACTTCTTATATCCGCATTTGCTCATGTAATGCTTTTTACTTGACAGCGAAGGGTTAACTAATTTTTGTGGCAAAAAAAATCATGAGAAATGAGTAAAATATTGTCCAAAAATCGCAAAATTAGTCAAAGTTGTAACAACTCATCAAATCTTCTTGCCCATAGCTGTGTTTCAAGTAGGTTACTACATTCTGTCTGTTGTGCTACAAGTGATCTCCAATTTTCAAAAGAATCCCTTTGGATTAAAATAGCTGGATCCTCTTTTGGGAGTAGAAGGTGAGGTAGGGTGAAATTTTTGAGAAAGGAACAAAGTTTTGGAGGAAATAAAGGAACTGGTTAGTCAGTTATTGATGGACAGGAGTAGAGAAATTTAGGTCTGGTAGATGTACAATATTTTTGTAGAACTGAAAAATACAATGATAGATTGAGTGTGGCTGATTTCTTTTGATAATTTAACTTGTTTACTGTTGCAGTACTCAAAATAATCACCAAAACAATAAAAATTTCGTAATTTTTTTACTATTACTTTTAAAAAGGGAAATGCCTCAAAAATCTAGAATTTCCCAACTCTAAGCTCAAATTTCCCAACTTCACATATATTGGGGGGGAGCATCCCCCCCCCCCCCCCCATGGCGACACCCCTGAACAGATGTATTTCCCGAGTCGGCATTGTTGAAGGTCGCTCACCGTAGTGATCTTCGGAGAGTAAGATGAAAAGTTTCGTCTGTTTTTGAGAAACAAGAAATCGGCTTTTTCGTTGTTTAGTTTGGCAGTTAGAATGGAAGCATCTAATAATATAATGATGGTGGTTTTTCGCCCTTTTCAAGTTATGAAAAACTGGTTTTGCATATCCATGAGTTCCATTGCATTATTTCTACATTAGTTTTTCACAAGCCATGATTTTTAAGTATTTCATTTGTCATGAAGTTAAGTCCAGTTTTTGAGATAAGTAATTTAGTATGTTAAAAATTGATAATTCTTTTTAATTTTTATTTATTTTTATGTTGTTTGACTTAAATAAACTTTGTTAGTTTTTAATTTTGGTTTTTGTCATTTATATCACCACACATATTTAATATAATTTTTCTTTTGCAGATTAACTTATATTAAACTTATTATAACTTTTTAACTCCTTTTACTTTTATGGTAGTTTGGGAACCAGCATGAGCGTTTCTGCTGTATAAACAGCTCTGCAAATTTTTAATAATTCTGATATAACGTTAAGTTATATACATCAAATTTTGTCAAGGGGCTGCGGAAAAACACTAATTTTGTCAAAGGGTAGCTGAAAAAAAGCAAATTTCTTCAAAGGATCACGAAAAAACACATTTCATCAAAGGATGGCTTGAAAAACGTGAATTTTGCCGAAAGGCTGCAAAAAACGTGTATTTCTTGTCAAAAGAATGCGAAAAATGCCCCCCCCCCCCCTCTCGCCACTTATCTTCCTATTCAGTCTTAAATTTGCAGCCAGTATTTTTCATCTGGAACGGTTTAAAGTCATTATTATTACTTGTGCAATGCACAAATAATAAATAGTAGTTATCTTATATATATGTGCATAAAAATATTTAGTGTAAAAAATATTTTGTGTTAGTTACAATATTAATTTATTTTTAAACAAGAACCTTAGCAGAATTTATTTTCAGGATTGGGAAGAACAATTTTATAGATTTTAAGCTGCAATGACCTTCTTTTAAGTGAAAGTAATAATAATTTTTAAAAAAAGTAAGATTTTTCAACTTTTTTCGACATGGCACGGCCTCAGGATCGGACCCTTTGAAGAAATTTGCGTTTTTTCTGCTTCCCTTTGATGGAATGTGTGGTTTTTTTTTTTAAAGATCCTTTATCGAAATTTGCGTTTTTTTTTTTTTTTTTTTTTCGGCAATCCTTTGTCGAAATTTGCAGGGGGTTTTCCGCAATCCTTTGTCAAAATTTGCATTTTTTCCGCTGCTTATTGACGAAATTTGCATTTTTTCTGCGGCCTTTTGATGAAATTCAAGTTTTTTTTGTGTCCCTTTGACAAAATTCGCGTTTTTTCGCAGCCCTTTGACGGAGTGCACGTTTTTTAGCGATCGATTTTTGAAATTTGCGTTTTTTTCCGCTACTTTTGCTGAAATTTGCCTTTTCTCTGCGGCCCTTTGATGAAAAGTGGTTGTTTTCTCTGCTCATTGGACGAAATTCGCGTTTCCTCCGGGATCATTTGATGAAATTCGCTTTTGCTCTGCGATAATTTGACGAAACCTGCGTTTCCTCTACCATCATTTGACGTAATTCACTTTTTCTCTGCGATCATTTGGCAAAATTTGGCTTTTTTTTTCACGATCCTTTGACAAAATTCACATTTTATCCTCAGCCCTTTGACAAAATTCAGGTTTTTTTCCTCGATCCTTTAATAACGAAATTTATTTTTTTCAGCGATCATTTGTCAAAAATTGTAATATTTTTTTTTAAGTCAGAATTCTCGGACTGATGGTCGAATTTTCTAAATTTTTGGAACCTCGTGCCTTAAATTCAGTTGGATAAAATAAAAGTCTGAACAAAATCATCACTGCCCCCTCCCCTTTCCTTCCTTATTGTCAAAAATGATTTCTGTTTACAACGCAATTCAACATGTTTCGTAAGATTTAGAACATTATGGAAATTTAAGTGAGCCCACACTGAAATAAAATCCTGGGTATGCTACTGTAACTCCCGTAAATAGACTTGGATTTTCATGCAATGGATAATCCATATGGAGGGTCCCCTAACCCTGTTGGGTATTGCATAGGAAGTAGGTGGACAGGGTCACCCAAAAGAATTCCATTCCATGAGGAAAATCGTTTGCAGAGTATTTGAATGACAAGACACTGTTTCAAATGGATTGAAACGGATATCAATCACTGAACATTTCACTACAAGAGGATGATGTATAGGGTATTCGTAGGGTATTGCGGGTATTCGAAGCATAGGGTATTCGTAGCATGTGCCGTTCACTTACAGCAGGAATGTCAAACACGCAGCCCGCAGGCGGCCCGCTGACAACTTCTCTGTGGCCCGCCAATTGTTTGGCATTTATGTTTTGTATAATTCAATTACGAGTTGCAATTTTTCAACTAAGTGAAAAAGTTGGCAAAGTGAGCAATTAGGCATATATTAAGTAGGTTCGGTAGCAAAATTTTTCTGGAAAAATCAACATAATTTGAATGAGAAAATGTTTCATAAATGAAATGAAATGCATAGCGCATAGATACAAGACACAATTTATTAAATAATTTTTTTTTCAAAATTTTTTTTTTTTTACTTGAAAAGTTTCTTTCTATTCTGAAAAAAAGTAACTACCGCTGTCACCGCCGCCGCGGCCGGTTTTGAATTTTTTGTGACAGGAGGTCTTTCTTCGTTAATATTAAGAAAAATAATGCATACAAAAATATGAAAATCGGTGGTTTTATACAGAAATGTTTGATAAACACGCTGATGCAGACAGTTTTCAGATCGAAGAATTATTTTAAGAGATATTTAATGCTAAAGTTGGACAAAATCATTCCACTAAAAAAGTTTTATAGGAGCAAAAACTGTTCATAGGAATTTAATCATTTTTAGATCATTTTATGCGTTAGAATTTGCCGGAGTGCAGATTGCATTAATTTTTTTATTTTGACTAATTTTTTGAGGTTTTATTTCTATTTTAAATTCAGATTTTCAGCATTTCTAGAGATATTTTTAACAGATTTTAGAAAGTGATATTAATTTAAACTGTTGCCAACTGTATAAACAGCGGAAGCAATAATGTTTGCTTCAAAAAAAGAAAATATTTACACGTGACTATTATAAACAGAAAAAAACATTTGGAATTAGAATTAAATAATTATGTACAAAAAGCACTTATTAAAAATTATGTCATAAAAACTATAATTACACGTGAATTTTAAGAGAGAAAGGAATTTGTAAAACAATAAATTTATTAACATGCGTTAGAAATCTTAAATAGGAGAAATGACGTCCTATTTACGTCACATTACAGTTATTACATAAAATGAACACAAAATAATATTGCAAAACGGTTTAAATTTAGAAATTGTGCTAGACATTTATTTGATATTTTAAGAGGATACTTTTCAACTATTTTTGTTAGGAAAGCACAAATAATATTTCATTTCTAACACAAGTATTTTCACGTGAATATTAAAAAGAGAAAGAATAGTTTGGTCAAAATGACGTCAGATTAAAAACGATTCATTTAAAATGTCTCATTTAAAAGAACTTTCTTTTCGCTTTGTTAAAAAATACCAGGAGACAAAGACTCTGTTTACTTAATTCCTTTTATATTAGCTTATTTTGAAATGTTGTTACACGTGTCTACGTCATCAAGTTATTTTTATCTCAACGTTTTATTTGTATTTTTATTAATGTTGTACTAATTTATTTGTTTTTTTGTTATTTAAAATAAAAATTATGTCAATGTGTATAATTTGGCGAGTGGTTTGGCGATTTATATAAATTTGGTGAAATGGGTCGACGGGATAATCAAGTAGTACCGCAACGGATTTGGCGTTAAAATTCCCCAATCAAAGAGAAATGAATAGAAATCCGTTTATAGGGAGATCGCCACTGTTTTTTAAATTATAATTCAATCTTTCGAAATCTTTTTAAAGCCGATCAAATTAGCGTGCATTTAGAGTCTACGGTGTCTGGACAGAGGTTGGCGAGCGTAGCTCGTAGGGGGCCGAGCCCCCTAGTTTACTTGAAAAAAATCCAGAAGATTAAAAGTTATACCTTTGCTAGATTAACAGAGCCTGTGTAAAATATTTTTTTTTAAGGTAATACAATTTAGAAAATCCAAGTAAACTTTGTAGATTTGGTTGATAAAAAGTAATGTCAAGTATTTTTTCGAAAAATAAGATAAAATAAACTCTGAATTATAATGATAACTTTGAAACTTTACTTGAATATTTGTTTAATAGGGCTATGTTTTGTGTGTACAAATATTGCTGTGTGCAATTCTAATAATATTATTTACTTTGTTTTATGTGGCCCGCGTCTTTGTATGCAATGCTTAATTTGGCCCGTGGTGGTAGACGCGTTTGACATGCAGGGACACACAAAAGAAATCGGTTACAGTACTGTCATCATGGCTGAAGTGCGTTTTGAATTTCGGCTTGCTCTTTTTAAATTCAACTGTTTTAATCTTATACCAGGTATTTGGATGTTTTTCCAATTGTGGATGGGAACAGCTGAATTTGGGTTTTGAAATGTGTTATGTTGAATGAGACGTAACATTTTAACTTATTAAGCTAGGAGGAAGTTTTGTTACATTATTCTGAATGTGTTGCGAATGGTTTCATGATTTTTCTTTCTTTTTTTACTATTGCCTTCACTGACAGAATCAACAAAATGAAACATGTTTCTTTTTTAAATACCTCGACTTACATCAGCAATTCGTTCCAAGACTAGCAACGTAAGTTGAAAACAATGCAACTCAAGATACATTTAGATAAGTAAAACAGGTTAAGTAATAAAATTTCTCCAAAATGTAATATTCTATTGTATTTAGGAATTAGGTTGCATACATTTAACATTAGCAAAAAAAAAAATGTGTTTGCAATGCAAGAATTTGGAATAAATCAACAATTTGTTAACTTACTATTTACTGTTCTTCTAGTTATCCCATTCAAGTGTTTGAGGATGTGAAAAAAATCTTGCAATGAAGTTTCAACTGACTTTTTTACTTTTAGAAGCTCTCAGAGGGAGTTTTCTAAGCTTTTTCTAGTAACCTTTTTGTATCGGTTTCTCACTATCACTTGACTGTCGCGAGAAAGTTTCCTTTCATAGAACCAAAAGTCTTCAAAAAAAAGAGTTCAAACTGCGTCTTAATTAAGGAAATTTTTTTTTCCAGACGACATCAATGCAGAATGATGTAAGTTGTTGTTAGTACTACTGTATTCAAATTTAGCAACTTTTGAGTTTTATTCCAAAAATTAGATATTTATATTGTATCCTAAATTTCCATAAATATTATAAGTGGGATATGCCTGTTATGATTTTATTGCCGAAACGTCAGTGAAGGCTTACTGTGGAGACACGAAAAGTTTTAGTTTCTGTTAGTCTGTCTGTTCCGCGATAACTGCCGTAAAAAGCATCCGATCAGCTTGAAATTCACTGAGCATGTTGATGAGGTACCCGGACTTAGCTGTATAGTTTTTGGTTAAATTTGGTTCATTCGTTCGTGAAATATGGAACATTTTATTTTTCTCTATAATGCTTTTCTATGGCAAGTCAGGCGATTTTCATTTGTTGAAAGAAATGGCTCATATGAAAAATCGATTTAAAAGGTAAATTTTTGATGCTGAAATTTTTAAATAAGATTATTAAATTATTCCAATTAGTTTGAAATTTTGTCAATATATTTGCGAGACTTTTTTAATTAGGTTTATAATATTGGGGTTAATTTTATGCATGTTTTCTAATAATATAAAGGATTTTGTTTTATCAATTTGACATAATGCATATTTCATTTTTTTCCCCTTTCTTTCATCTGTTGCCTAGCAACGTATTTGGTCCTAATAATATTAGTATAGTTGCGTGTATAATGTTTGAGTAAAGCCAACGTCAAAACGGATGAATTAATGCATTTGTATCTTTGCATATAGATGGATTTTAGCCCAGAAATAAAAATAGGCAATATTTCATTTATTTTATTTATTTTATTCAAATATTTTGACAAAAAATACAAAAGTTCATTATTTTCATAGGGAATAACGTAACATTTTTCCATAACATTTACCAATATTTCTTTAATTGTTGCCAAGAAAATTAAAACCCGGAATAATATTTTCTCTTAAACAATTTTCAATTGAAATGTCTTGTCGTGTAACAGGAAAATGAAAAATAAAATTAAGAATAGAAAAATTAATATGGCGGCATATTGGAAATAAAAAGAAAACTCTCGAGTATTTCTTAATATAACAAGATGAAAAGTTTTGAGTAAGTACGCATAGCAGGTGAATTAGACGTCATTTATCGAAAACAAAGATGCTGGAATAAAAAGATCTTGGGTAAAATAAAATTAACTATTATTCACGGAGGAAAGAGATGGATGGAGATGCAGTATGCCGTAAAAACATTTTGCAATACGATGTGCATTATCGCTCAGATTTAAATGCCCTCATTCGGCCCAAACAAAACAAGCATGTGGAACAGGGACCGAATTCTTTGACTTCATCCGTGCATTTTTTCTGTAAAACGAAAATGATCTGTTTATATTTAAGCAATAAGCATTCTAAGGTAGCATTTCATTGTATTATGAATTAAAAACTCTATTACTAAAAATATTATTCTGTTTTTTTTAAAGCATGTCGTTGTGTTGTGCCAAATGTAGCGGATTTTAGGGTTACATTTTTGGCGCCACTTCAAGATTTATTGTCGGCGTACGGTTAACATGAATATTTTATTTTAAATTTAAATTTTATTAATTTGTAAAAAAAAACTTATGCTTATCCTTATAAATCACAGCGTAAAAAAAATCTAAGATATACTATAACCATCCACACAATCAATAAAAAATTACGAATGTAAATTTAAATAGACTACGGGGGGTTCAGGGGGACAGAGCCCCCCTGAAGAAATGCAATTTTTGATTTAAAAAGCTACCAGAATAAGTAGCTCATCAGAATTTCAGAACATCAATGTATAACCACTTGTTTAACACTTTTAATTTCTGAAATTTTACGAAGTATCTTGTAAGCTTATAAATATTTATGCAATTTGAAAAATTTTAAAAACGATTGTAGGAAGTTGAATATTATGCACAGAGTGTTAAAAAACAATGACTTGCAAAGATGACGTTGAGGCTCCTGATCTGCAGATTCACTAGTAATTTAAATTGAAAATGATTAGGGTCCCTACAGGGCCTGACTCATGCAGGGGAATGCAGGACAGATGTGCCAGGCCCCCATTTCAAGGTGTCCACCATGGGAATAATCAGAATTTTTTGTTAAGAGAGTGCCAAATGCTTTAAAATTGGCAAAAAAAAAAAAAAAAAAAACCCAAACTTTTTGACCAAAAGCATTTTCAAAGATTTAGGAAGGAAGTGTGGTCTTTCCCTTCCCGTCTCTGCTTCCTGTACCACATGCTACCCCTCACTCTCCACCCCCATCTCCCCAAAAAGAAAGTGAGCTACATCCTCAGGAAACTGTCTAAAATTTTGTAACAATTACTAGTCCATTATTTTCAAAAAATTCATTATTAACATTTTTCCTCTGAATGAGGCAAGTTAAAACCAATTAAGATGACCCATTGGGGGGGGGGGGGGGGGGGGGGTTAGATATGTTATGACATATGTAGATACGCCAAGGGAAAGTTTGCAACCAATCTATTTTTTTATTTTTTTTCCTTGTATTTTTTCTTGAAGTTGTGACCATCTTTTCTTGTGATACCCTGTATACAGATGTAAATAGTACCTTGTGTAAAATTTATGTATATGTATACAAAAGCCATGAAGTTTAGTACTAGTCATTTAAGCATAATTTACAAAAATTTGTATGGATATATTGAAGGAGGATCCCCAAAATGATCCTTGTCCCAGGGCCCTGGGTCCCTAATAATGTATAAGTATCACTGCACATTCAAATTGTGAGTTTAGATGCTTGAAGTGGGTTCTATATTCCATAAATTATTGGTCAATGTTCTTTTATAGTAATGAGTGATTTTAATTGTGGAACAGATCTGTGTGATGGATTTTTTTTTTCTCTTCCAACAGGTTGCTGTTTTTGCCCAGTACAAAGAAATGAACATTATGTAACATAATTTCCTATTTTTGTAAAGTTGTTGCTGTTTCTTATGGATTTCTTTCTTATCTTTATAGAACCTTAGATGTTCTTTATAAGTAGGCTTTTATAGATATTTATACATTATAATTCTGAGAATTATATGTTTTGTTTTTTAATTTTGTATTATGTATTGAATAGTATTTGTTAGCATAAAAAAAAAAAAAATCAGATTATTTAGAATCAAATGAAAGGAATTTGTTTTGATTGTTCATAAACTGGATTATAATGATGGTATACAAAACTATTTCAAAAAAATAAATAAAAAAAATAGTGGCTTTTTCAGATGAAATTAAAAATCTTGAATACTCCGTTGTGTTGAAATAAAATACTCAAATGTGTCAGTAAACAATGTTATAAGTTTCTATTACTGACTTTTTAAAAAGTGATAGTGACCTTGTCACTTTTAGTTGTTGTTGCTTTGCATTCTTAAATGTTTTAATAGTACTACTGGGTTATCCCATTTCACCAAAATATGCAAATTGACATCATTTTTATTTTAAATAGCGAAAGAACACATAAATGAGTATATAACATTGATAAAAATACAAATAAAAATTCGAAATCACTGGGTGACATAAACATGTGTCACTTGTCAAGTGAATGTAACATGGAGGATCACCCATTATTGGCATTTCATCTTGCAGTTTGGTCATAGATTTTGGGTCAGCAGGATAACTCAGTAGTACCGTTTCCTTTTGCTGTTTTAAGTTTGAAAGTTTTATGGATTGCTTTAAATGGATCTTAATTATTCTAAGATACTTCCATTTTAAATGCACTAAGGCATTTCAAGAAAATGTACTCATACTATCATTTTTTTTATTATTATTATGTAAATTATTTCCCAACTTTAGTGAAAAACCAGATCACTTTTTGTAAACAATATTCTTATAGGATAAAATTGGGCTCCTTTATCCTGTCGAGTACTTTCCCTTAAAAGAAAAAAAAACGACCACCCAACTGTAGGATTGGACACACAAAATGCATGCTGATGGCTGTCTTAGGCATGACACGTGTTTGTTATGTCGTCAAGTGATTTTTAATTCAATACAGGGCCCTCTAAAAAGAATGTCAGGATCACAAATTTGTATTATGCCAATAAAGAAACACATAGGAACCTAAATTGAGCATTAAAATATTTTAAAAAGTACCAAGTTTTATATCTATTTCAATACGTTTTGATGTGTGTGCCGTTAGCTGCTCGACAGACGTCCAGACATTGCATCTCTTGGCACACGACTGGAAGAATAGCTGCGTTGAGAAAAACATGAATGCAATACTAGAGAGGAGAATGAGCAGTGCCATCGAGTGAGTGGAGGAAAAACTGGCATTCTTTCACTCCACTTCAATGCAAGAATTATTTCTGTACATTTTAAAGAATATTTTAGAAGGTTGCAAAATCCCAGCATTCTTTTTCGATGACCTTGTATTTATCTGTATTTTTTAGGCTACTTTACTGTATTATAATATTAGTTAATGAGAATAACAATTTCGTCCTTCAACATCAACAGCATGCTATTAAGAGAAAAAGCATTGCAAAAACTCTTATGATGCCTAGTGATGTACAGTAGATCTCTTTCAACTGACATCACAAACATTCACTTGCCGAGAGAATTAATAAATATCAAAGGATTTTTTTTTTTCTGTTTTCATTAATAGGTTGTCAATTTTATGATTTAAAGTGACGAATGCAGTGAAATATGTTTAACACGAAACTGAGGGGACCGAAAAATTTTTTCACGTTAAGATTCGTTCAAAAAGAACGAAATCACAAATATTTTTGACATCATCAAATTTTATTTAGATTTCCTGCTAAACTCTTCGTAAGTTGCATCCATTAGGATAAAAAGCAAGTAAAAAAATATTGGGTTTTTTTTTTTTTGTTGTTGTTGTTGTTGTTGTTGTTTTTTTTTTGGGGGGGGGGGGCAGTTCTCATACGATTTCTCTCTGGCTTAAACATACTGATGGGATCCTTGTTTTTTATTATTTTTGATAAAGTAGAATTGGCAATGCCAAACTCTTTGCAGATTTCTGTTTTCATCCTTCTTTTTCATCCACTGCATTATGCAGCTTCATCTTCATTTGAAGCAAAATAGCAGTTTGTTTTTGCACCGATTTCTCCGTTATTGTGCTCATGAAAAACACGAAACAAAAGACACGAAATTCACTGATTTTCACCCAAAATTCAGTGGTTTTAGCACAAAATTCACCCAAAAAAATCAAAAGTGAATTTTTTCCGTGTTTAAATGATTTTTGTTTCGTGTTAAAAGAGGAAAAAATGTATTAAATTGCATAGTATACTGTCTGCTATATTATTTCATGTTAACTGATTTTTCATGTTAAGTGTTTTCGTGTTAAACGTATTTCACTGCAGTTGACACTTTCATGAGTGTATTTTTTTGAGATTCCAATGATAACATTCCTCCATTTGTTTATGGGGTGTTACAGTTTGGAGATAGTTTTTTCTTATGGGAAAGAGGTCAACAGTATAATGGAGAAGTACCAAAATGAATCTATCTTTAAAGGAGCAGAACTTTAAAACCAAACACATATTCAAAAAAATTTTAATTTATTGACACTCCTTCGTGGGTCGAAAAATTCTTACAGTTGAGTGAGTCTTATAGTTCATGTTAGAAAATGATTTTACATCCAGTCATTGAATAGAATGGCTGGGAATTGTACTCATGATGTAGTGTGATTTAAAAAAAAAAAAAAAAGTTGTTTATTTGGATGTTTTACTGTGTAAATAATGTTATGTATAGTTCACTCGATGTAGTGGATGAAAATGTTAAGATGACCAGATAGTTGTTGCAAGTAGGTGAGTTATGTACATAGTTGTAGAAATGGCACTTCAGCTAAAAAAAAAAAAAATAGAATAGTCTACTGTTTGATATTTTAGGGAGAGGATTGCAGTCATAACATCATTTTTTATAATGTGACCAAGTTTTTTTTTTTTTTCTCCATATATTTGTGTACCTTACACCAAAAAGTTTGTGTCACATCCAATGGAATCTAAAAAAAAAATTGGTACTTTTCAGTTAGCCGGGCACCAGTGTTATATGTATGTATATATATATATATGTGTGTGTGTGTGTATATATATACAATATACGTATATATATGTATATTTACATTTATGTATGTATAACACTGGCGCCCAGCTAACCGAAAAGTACCAAAAAATCATTTGAAATCCATATTTAACACTTTCCAACAAAATTGAAAATAGGCTTGGTGCATTCTTTATCGGGAGTAAAGGGGAGACTGGGAAGCAATGGAACAACCCCTATTATTCATATTACTCCATAACCTCGAAAATCCAGCATCATTGGTGTCGAGATTAAGCCGGATTTTCAAACAACTGCCGCAGAATTGACAGAGCGCAGCGTTTCTGAGTGTCCCTACCTACGTCCCTTGTGCCGAGACTCTCTAGCAAAAGTCCGGAAGGGGGAAAAAATTGAAACCGGACAAATTTAAAAGGGAAATTGATTAAATTAAGACATTGAAAAGCGGGAAGGGTTGGGCTCGAGGCCTATCAGACGACCCCAGTGGCTTCGAAACAAAATCAAGATTTGTATTGGCATTATTTAATTTAACTATTAAAACATCATCAATGTATCTGTAGATCAATATGCCACTATTTAAATTATTGGTTTTTTTTTTCATATGTAAGTAGATACCAGCTAAAATTGAACTGCACCTCCCTTCCCCACATTGGGATTCCATGAATTTTTAAATGCCCACGAAATGTCATCGTGTGTGGCACACCAAAGAATACAGTTACGGCACTGATTCTAATAAAAAATGGCGGGAAGTGAGTCTTCCACTGTGGTATACATTTTAATCTCACTTTTAGTGTATTGCCTATATAATTTCTGTAGCTACTGTACTCATTACCATAGAGGACACACTTTTAAATGGCTTATTGAGCTATCTCATTTCATTGCATAAAAAGATGAAATTTCTTAATAACATAGTGTTGGAAAGTGTTTCAGAATGGATGAATGTTTTTTTTTTTTTTTTTTTTAAATCTTAATAGTGAGTGTTGAATTTTTCTTTAAATGCTTACAACATTGTTTTGAGCACTGAAAATAGATTGGTTCCTTTTCCTTGTCTTAAAGTAGTTTTTAAGTAAGGTGTTTGAGCGTAGACCACAGATCTCAAAATGAATGGAAGTCTGGGTTGACGCTTGAACTTCATGTGAAAATAAATTTGGAGTTTCAAACCTGACAGCCAACCAATGAGGTCATTGCATACACGTTCCTGTCAGCCCGTGAACTCATGGTCTCGAAGGGAGCTTGTATTGGCGACTGTTGTGACTTCTTGCCAGAGTAACCCATAAATACCGTGCGTTATTCTTACTAGGTGGATATGCTCAGTTCCATTTTGTGATTCATTTGCAGTCATGAACTGTACTGGATAATCCTAATGAAATGGCTGTGATTTTTTAAAGGATGGGTGGGATATTTAAAAGAGTCTATCACACAGAGAGGTTAGATTAATGTTTTGGAATAGGAGAGGTGTTTATTCCTTACAGTGTCCATTGGGTTGACAACTCTGGGACATAATCACCCTGTATGGATAAGAAAACGTTCTTCGACTAAAAAGGTGTTGAAGAAATGCTTTCATTTTAAGAGGTTTGTAGACTATGGAAAGTAGTGTCTTTTCTGTTAAAATCGGGTCATCTGTGTCGTTCCAATAAACCACTGTGTAGTGAGTGTATTGTAAATTAGATGTAATTTTCTACAGGGGACACGCGTGTTGTTGCTCTATCTTTTGTGTCTTCCATAGGGCTGTCTTTGACACACTCCGGAAAATTAAGAAAACTGTTGACTCATCCAAAAAGAAGGGAGAAATAGAATGTTGTGTATGAGAACAGAGTGGGTCATGGCTTTTTTTAAGATCAACCAGGGCTCAATCAGGTGGAATGTCAAGAAATATAAAAATATTTTCTGTGTCCATTCAATATGAATATAAAGATTGGCTCAATCCCATGTCAAACAGTCCAGGTTTTTAAGATACATGTATGTACAAAACTCTTCCCTTTTTCCCAATGACTCATCATTCTTCTCAAAAAGTTCAAAATTATTTATATGAACGTACAAGAAAGAAATCTGTAATAGAGGTCTGCATGGGCTGGGGCCAATTTTCTTTCATGAGACGAGGGCTGGGCCTGTGTTTTTTCCTGACGACTCAGGCCTGGATTTCAAATTTTAAAGAAATATTCTCATTGTAGACTTTTATCATGTTTTTCTTTCATTTTGAATTACGTTGATTTTTCTTAATGAATCTTCATTTGAATGTCATTGTCGCAGCTCAAATTTTTTAATGAGTGTTTATGTATGTAATTGTCTTAACGGATCATTCCTATTTTTTTTATTCTTATTTCATGAATGGAGGACATACAATCTGAATATAAAACCTATGCATAAATAGGTGTGCTAATTGAATCATTTTAATGGTAGGTTAATGTTTCAGAAATACCAGCATGTTTTGTAGAAATTAAGTCAGGCCTGGCCCTTGCAGACCTCTCATCTGCCTATTGACTTTTTCTTTTTTTTTTTTTTTTTTTTTTTTTTCTGCTTATACAGTTTACTGTGTAAGCCTTTCAAAATCTTGGAATGACAAGGTTCTAAAATGTTCCCATTCTCGAAAGTATTTACAGCATTTCAAAACTTTCTAACTAGCTACTGAAAAATGAATCTGTTTTCACAAAAAAGAGTGATCCAAGCCATGAAATTATGGATTCTGTGTTGGGTTTCTGTGTTTAAAATAAATTTTCTTGCCCATTACTTATATTCATTGCCTTAATATTTGTATTGAATCTTTATTAATGGTTGCTACAAGTGCTTGGGATTTGTATATTTACGTTATATCATGAAGTTTTGTATTGTTTTAGTGGCACAGATGTCAGCCTATTGGCGCGATTTTTTTCTGACGCCAATGTCCTATACGTACCGGTTACTTTAGGGTGCCAAAGTGTCGTTATTTTGCTTGATAGGGTAACCTAGATATAGATAATAGGGTAACGAGGTTTTTGCCAATTTGGCAGTGGGAAAAAAATCGCACCCATAGGGGACATATGACATCTGTGCCATTTTAGTTACATGAAATTGTCAACATGAATTGCAAGCTAAAGTGGGTCACCTGACTCATAGAAACTTTGATAGATATTTGACCCTATTGGAAGTGTAGGCTCTCAAAAAAATTATTTATTGGGAGGATTATGAGTTGGGGGAAAATGACCAATGTTGGCAAAAGTTAATTTGTTAAGCATCCTTTTTAAAAAATAAGATTGCTAAGCAATCCATGTCACTTGCATTCCAAACTATTAAAAAGTAATTTTATTATGCTCAGAAAGAGTCGCTCATCACTGCACTGGATTACCACATATTGGATCCAGCCGTACTCAACCTGCGGGCTGCATGTGGCCCGAGACATCTGATCATTAATCCATGTTTATAAAATCAATTGATGTGCATAAAAGTGAGTGAAGATCTGCCTTTTTGTGTTGTTTTATGTATTTTCATGGTTATTTGTAATTAATTAAAAATTGTTAAAACATCCTAAAGGCCATTTGCTTAGACTAAAGTTTTTTTTTTAACGATTTGAGCTGCAGTGGTTTATACATTACAATTCAACAGTATTCTAGATTAATTAAATTTTCACTTTCTATTTCTACATCTAAAAATCAAAATAAATTGATGCACTGAGCAAAAAAATAAATTTTATGTGAAATTTTTATTGAAGAAAGTCTGATTTCTTTTGTTTAGAACTTTGAAATTTTGCGTTGTTATAGTATTACGTTTTATATTTGTTATATTTCTAGTAGTGTTGACGAGGGTTGAACGTTTCTTGTGACAAAAATGGCACCCAAAACTATGGACACCACTCTTTCCAAACAGTAATATTTCTAGAATATTTGCAAGAGAAATCTATCCAGAAGTAGGTTGTTTGGAAAGAGTGGTATTAAAATTTTTTGTAACATTTCTTCCTCGACACACTTTCAACCCCCTCATAATAATATTAACTTTGTCGTAATTCTTTTTATCTTACTATTTTAATGACCCCTTTTTTACATTACCTTATAAGTGTATTGTGGCCCGCCTAACGTCGTAAACATATTTTTGTGGCCCGTGAGAAAAAAAGGTTGAGTATGGCTGGTACAGAGAGAGGCATTCAAAAAAAAAAATAATAATGAGAGAGAGGGTGACAAGAAAACTTTAAATTGTTATGTAGGTCATGGGGCATTTATCAGATTAACTGAAATAGGTGCAGCCTCATAACTAAACCCAAGCCAATGGGCAGTCAACAGTGTGTGTGGACGATTGCACTGAAATAAAAGTAGCTTGTGCACTGATATTTACTATATATAAGTGTTGTGAATCTCATTGTTATAAGTAAACAAAAAGGACAGCTTTTCTACTAGAGTGCCTAGGACGGACAGTTACTTCACATTTTTCTAACTTAGGGACCATTCTCAAGGGGGGGTTCATTTATCTCAATGGATGCTCAGGACTGGGATTTTTTTTTTCTTTTCCTCCCTCCTTCAGCTATTTATTTTTGCGGTTGTATAGAGCAAATAACTTTATCCAATGAGGGTGCTTTTCAGTGGCGTGGCATGAAAATTTTCGGTGGTCATCGCAATTATTTAAGTTTGTGGTGAAAAATTATTAACTCTAAAATTCAATGGTTGAATGTTCAAAAAAGAAACTTTAAATCTTACCTTCACTTATACATGAACTCCGAATGTTCTGCTAAAACTGGATCGTAGAGTTTTAAAAGCTTATTAAGAGTTTTAAAATATTGCTTGGTCATCGCCGCATCGTGCAATGACCGGATGCCACGCCACTGTGCTTTTCCACCCTATCAACACCCATGTCGCCAAGCATCCTAAGTGGGTGTAAAATAAAATTCACATGAAATGAAACATTTGAAAAAAAATAATAATAACATTGTGGGTGCAAAAGGGAGCCTCATGAAAATGTAACGTTTGAAAAGGACATACTTTCACAAACTGTTTTGTTAAACAAACCGATGTTTAAAAATAAAATAAATGATCAGGTCATCAAGGATGAAATTTTATAAAAAAAAAGGGGGGGGGTGGCAAAGTTATACAAATATAAAGAATTATTTAATTCAAACAAACTTTAAAGAATTATTTTATCCAAATTTCAATGATAATTCATAGGCACTCTGAGATGCATCAGACTCGACGATGACCCTTATGGTGTCATCATTGACTCTGGGTGACCGCATGGCTCACTTCTGATGTCAGTTAGTTACTTGTGCGAAATTGGCTGAATCAGTTTGGTACTGTCTGCTGCATAGTAACTCTAGAGTGAAATACACTATTAATGTTTTGCATGGTCTATTTTTCATTTTTTTAATGAAGGCATTCCTAGTTTCCTGAACTTTTCTAATTCCAAAGTCTGGAAAAGTCATCAGGTAATGGCCTAATAATAAGATCCATCTCAATGTCAGTCATAAATGTAAGTTGTAATTTACAATGCAACCTATAATAAAGTTATAGCAAATTCAGATGTTATGATTAAATAATAATGGTCATAAAAATGATTCACATTCTATTGATGGCAAATGACACTGTTTGGCCCAGCTTGCCATAAAAACCTTTTTCTCAGTCAGGGTTGAAATAAAGGGCGCAGGAGCCTAGATTTTAACAGTGTGTTCGTATAGCCAAAAATGAGCCAAATTATTATAGAAACCATTCCGTTAGACACAGAGGGAGGTCGTAGCTTTGAGCCAAACGTTTATTTCTTATCCACAAGTGCCGTCATCTGATTACAAACTGTTATTTATAAAAAAATTTCTTTCAAATTTTCCTTTTTCGAGGTTATTATTATTATCATTTTCATGTGGCTTACACGATTTGACCATTGCCCAACGATGAATAAAAGCTCTGCAATTAAATTCCTTGAATGCGAAGTATAATACAGTCAGGGTATCTAGTTACCTGGAAATGTCAGGCATTCTTGAAACTTGAGAAAAATACGTCGTCGTATATTTTATATCCCATTCTACAGGGTCAACCTAAAAACTGTTTGACATTTTGTAAGGATGATTCTCTGAAATTGAGCTGTCATCGTATTCTTTTGTGCTTGATCTTTTACTCTTGAACCGATTTTAGCCAGTAAGCTGTGGTTGGCGTCGTCTCAACAGTTTAAGTAACATTGTCTTCAACAATGGATGACTGTCCTCAGAAAACATGTTATTGTTGCTGTTGTTGTGTCTGTGATATGCATGACATAATTTCCATATTTATATACTTCATAGAAGGGAAAGGTACTTATTCACTACTATGTTATTTTGCTTTTAATCGCAAAAAAAAAATTGTGTAACTAACAAAATGTATAATAAACGTGTCGTATAAGGATAGTGTTAAAAAAATCCAAAATGTCAGCTCTAGGAGATGAAAAGGTCAGAATGGTTCTATCAAACAATTGAATCTCAAAAACTCCATTAATGTAGCTTTTATTTTGCAGTCTGTTATTCTAAATAGGCCATTGTTGTGCTTATGTTAAAAAGCATAGCACAGAAGCAAAAGCAAACACAGAAGAGTAGAAGTTTTGAAGAAAAAATTTCTTCTCGGAGAAACTTGCAATTCACCAGCATAATTCATCATTTTAATGTTTCTATACTGTAAAAAAAAAATATATATGGAAATACTACTGGCAATCGAGACGACAGTACTATTTCCGTATTTTAACGGAAGTTTTCCCCCCCGTAAATTGTTAGGAAAAGTATGTTTTGGTTAAATTTTTTAGGTTGTTTTTGTCCATTAGACAGCAGGGTTGTTGCACTGGATGGCTTCAGTGTGTCTTCGGAAGTGGTCTGTGGTTGATTGTTGGTTTTCAGAAGGTTGTACTGCTCTGGGTAGTTGGTATTTGAAGAGATGTTGAGTATTATGGCTCTTATGTTTTTACTATGCTGTGTTTTGTTCAGTTTAGTTTGTCTTGTCAAGTCAAGTAGGCAAGCAAATAAAGTTACTTTCAGATGATTTGATTATGAGTTTGTTTATTCTTACCTCACCTCTGTTACATAAATGCCAAAACAAAGAAAATTTTCTGTAATTTACTGGGAAAAACTTCCATTAAAATATGGTAATAGTACTGGTGCCTCGATTGCCAGTAGTATTTCCGTATTTTAGTCAGGGTTTTTTTTTTTTTTTTAACAGTGTAAAATTTCAAATTGGTTGAGAATTCTACATAATAATTTCAAGTTTATGAAAGTTTTCAATAAACTTTAGAAATCCAAGTTGTTTTTTGTTTTGTTTTTGAGGGGGGAAAACCTAACATTGCCTTGCAAAATACTATTTAGATAAAATATAATTTGAGTGCCTATTTATGACTGAATATTATATTTAACAATGCTTGCATCCATAACAGTTTTGAGCATCCATTACTAAACATCTTATTTTTGTGTCAAATAATCATTTTTAATTTGTTCTTCATCGGATTTAGTTTAGCTTAAAACATTACTAAAGCTACTATGTTTAAAGAAGGTACATTTAAAGCATATTATCTTCTGATGTATATGTGTTATGTACATGTTTGTTTTAAATCACTTCTTTATATGAAATGTCATGTAGGGGTAAAAAAAAATTTATATATATAGTTTGTGCATTGATTTTACATATTTATGATTCATAATTGCAAGTATGCTAATTGTTTTATGTTTATATGGATAAAATGTTACCTCACTGTCAATAAATTAAATTTTTACGAGTTTGGCTCTATCATTTGTGTTTTTGAATATTATTTTAACTGTGTAGATTGATGAAGTAAAACTAATTTTATAAAAAAAACATCCGTTTAAAAGCACTAGAAGGCTCTGCCCCCTACAAGCTAAGCTCACCATACCCCGTTCAGACACTGCAGACTCCAAAAGCATGCTAATTTGATCGGCTTTAAAAAAATTTCGGAAATTGAATTAAAATTTAAAAAACAGTGGCGATCTGCCTATAAACGTGTTTCTATTCATTTTTCTTTGATTGGGAATTTTAAGGCCAAATCCGCTGCTATTAAAAGATACAATGGCTGTTTCCATCTTTGATTAAATAAAATCAGTTAAACATTTCAAAATAAGCTAATATAAAATGAATTAAGTAAACAGTCTTTGTCTCCCGGTATTTTTTAACAAAACGAAAAGAAAATTCTTTTAAATAATATATTTTAAATGAATCGTTTTTAATCTGATGTAATTTTGACCAAACTATTCTTTCGCTTTTTAATATTCACGTGAAAATACTTTTGTTAGAAATGAAATATTATTTGCGTTGTCCTAACAAAAATAGTTGAAAAGATCTTCTCAAAATATCAAATAAATGTCTGGCACTATTTTTAAATTTAAACTGTTTTGCAACATTATTTTATGTTCATTTTATGTAATAACTGTAATGTGATGTAATTTCTCCTATTTAAGACTTCTAACGCATGTTAATGAATTTATTATTTTACAATATCCGTTCTCTTTTAAAATTCACGTGTAAATATAGTTTTTATGAAGTAATTTTCAATAAGTTCCTGCTTTTTATACATAATTATTCAATTCTAATTTGAAATGCTTTTTTCTGTTTATAATAGTCGCGTGTCAATAAATTTTTAATTTGAAGCAAACATTATTGTTTGTGCTGTTTATACTCTATTTGAACTCTCTTTTTAGAATTTCTATATTCATTTCTCAATGTGTCATTGAAAAGTAATATTAAACTATTTACTAATAAAAGCGTATTTTTAAAAAATAGGACTCTCTTCGCTTTTTATTTAATTTAATTTGTACTTTTTAGTCTTTAAAGCTGCAGTTTCATATCAACTTGGCCTATTTTAACATGGAAACTTCTGCAATTTTATCCTCAAGCCTTGGTATAGCATTGGCCAATAAGATTGACATGGAACCGCTTTTGAAAGAGAAAGTATAGGGTAGTAAGGAATGTAAAGAGTAGGGATGCACCGAATATTTGGTATTCGGCCATGTTACCGAATATTCGGTTTGGCCGAATATCAAACTATTCGGTATGTCGAATATTTGATTTTTTTTAAAAACCCTTATACAACTTTTACGTTTAACTGTCAACTTATAAAGATATTCAGAATAATTAGAAACAGACTCCTATTTAAATAAAAGAGAATGTTTTTACGTTATTTATTTGCTGTTTGTTAAGTATCTCTATTCTTAAAAAAAAGTAACTTATGCTGTCACTGCCGCCGCCGGTTTTTAATTTTTTGCGACCGGAGGTTTTTCTCCGTTCATATTTTTGCATGCAGTATTTTTCTTAATATTAAAATCGGCGGTATTATAGAGAAATGTTTGATAAACACGCTGGTGCAGACAGTTTTCAAATCGAATAATTATTTTAAGAGATATTTAATGCTAAAGTTGGATAAAATCGTTCCATTAAAAAAGTTTTATAGGAGCAAAAGCTATATATGGGAATTAATTCATTTTTAGACTTTTTTATATGTTAGAATTTCCCAGTGTGCAGACTGCATTCACTTTTTTAATTTGATTCATTTTTTGAGGTTTTATTTCTATTTTAAATTCAAATTTTCAGCATTTCGAGAGATATTTTTTACAAAATTTAGAAATTGGTATTAAACTGTTGCCAACTGTGTAAACAACGCAAATAATAATGTATGCTTCAAATTAAAAATTTATTTTACACGTGACTATTATTAACAGAAAAAAAACTTTCAAATTAGGATTAAATAATTACGTATGAAAAGCAGGAACTTATTGAAAATTACTTCATAAAAACTATTATTTACACATGAATTGTAACAGAGAAAGGATATTGTAAAATAATAAATTTATTGACATACGTTAGAAGTCTTAAATAGGAGAAATTACGTCACATTACACTTATTACGTAAAATGAACAAAAAATATTGCAAAACAGTTTAAATTTAAAAATTGCGCAAGGCATTTATTTGATATTTCGAGATTAACTTTTCAACTATTTTGTTGAGACAGCGCAAATAATATTTCATTTCTAACAAAAGTATTTTCACGTGAATATTAAAAAGAGAAATAAAAGTTTGGTGAAAATTGCGTGAGATTAAAAACAATACATTTAAAATGTCTTTCATATATTTATTTATTGAACAACAAACATACGACTTGTGTGCTTGACATGAGAGCCCGCTTAAAATGTCTTATTTAAAAGAACTTTCTTTTCGTTTTATTAAAAAATACTGGGAGACAAAGACTCTGTTTACTTAATTCATTTTATATTAGCTTATTTTGAAATGTTTAACTGGTTTTATTTAATCAAAGAAGAAAACAGCCATAGTATCTTTTAACAGCAGCTGATTTTTCCTTAAAATTTCCCAATCAAAGAGAAATGAATAGAAACCCGTTTATAGGGAGATCGCCACTGTTTTTTAAAATTATAATTCAATCTTTCAAAATCTTTTTAAAGCCGATCAAATTAGCGTGCTTTAAGAAACTGCGGTGTCTGAACGGGGGTTGGCGAGTGTAGCTCGTAGGGGGCCGAGCCCCCTAGTTATATTTAAGAAAATGAACCCTGTCGGAGTTTCCTCTTAGTCCACACAGCTTCGAAGAAATTCTGCACTATTTATATGCTGCCACCACTGATATGATTACGTGATATCGGTCACGCACTGATAAGATTGTTTAAATGAAAACCAACGCTTTCAATTAACTAAATTAACAGTTTATTAATACACTATTTACACAACAACAAAACACTATTTACACTTACAAACTCAGATATAGATGATCCGTTGCAACATTAAATTGAATACAGTAAATGCTGGCTGTGTACTGTTAAACTACGTTAAATCGCTCTCACTCTACCCACGTTAAATTAACTTTCCGGAGATCAATCTCAATCTCCCAACACATATGTGCTCCGAGCCTCACTCAATCCTACGCTCTATCTCTATGAGCTATACACAGTGACTACCTTGCGCTTGGTGCTCTCGGCTCCAACTGAACCCTATGCTCTATCTAAGAGCTACACACAGCAACTCACCTTGCGCCTTGCACGCCAACTTTCAACTGACTCCCTCAGCAGAAGAGACTGCCTTCCAGCAACCCCTTGCTACTTCTCAACGTAACCCCTCAGGGTTTTCTACCTGGCTCGCATTCCAAGCTCTATTCTTCGTTCGTGGAATGCTTTTGTCTCCCCATCTTCCACAGACATCTCAAAAGTTTAGGCAAACCCCTCTCCAACTATCTTTTTTCACCTTCATTCCATCTGTACATTTTCCTCGGCTTAGATCCAGTTTTAGACAAGGAAAGGATGTTATTTTGATATTCCAGTACACAGACCATACAATATATCATATATTAAGACAAAAGTAATATAGAACACCAGTTCTAATAGCAGATGTTTCTCAGAACCTGACACCCCCCACCTTAGCGGAAAATATGCCATTTAGGGGCTAATTTTCCCCAAACATATAGTAACATCACAGAAGAGTTCAGTAGTCTCTTTGCAGGTTTCTTCATTATTATTATTACATATATAAAGGTGTCTGAACATTCTCTACTGACATCTCTAATGAACCATGTACTAATATTATGATTACAGAAAAACTACACATACTAATACACTATTAAAAACACTATAACACAAAATTCAAATACAATTTCACATATACAAAAAAAAAAATTTAAACGTGATGACACCCCCTTTAGGTTTGTCCACTATTTAGTCAATGATGCCGATGAGCTAGTAACTGGCGGTTCTTCCCAGCTCTTCCTATGTAGTCTTGAAATTGCATCAGCATTTAAATGTTGCGCTCCTGGACGATGAGGAATACTGAGGTTCCAGCGCTGCAAGGCAAGAGCCCATCTAGTGAGTTTGGGGAACCTTGGGGTTGTTTCAGTGAGAAATTTTAATGAATTATGATCCGTTATGATCTCAATTTGAGATCCATATGTCCACTTTTCAAACTTCCGCAACACGAAGAGAACACTCCAAGCCTCTTTCTCTATACTCGGCCTAGCACGCTGAGCGCCTGATAATTTCTGACTGGCAAAAGCTATCGGCTTAAACTGACCCTTTTCATCTTTTTGGGTAAGACAACATCCTACTACCAGGTCTGAAGCATCGGCGTGAAGCTGATATTCCCGACCTACGGTAGGTGTAGCCAAACGCGTCACATTACATAACTCCTCTTTAAGGGTATTAAATGCTTCTTCTGCCCTTTCATCCCATGGTACAGTATTTTTAACTTTCCCTTTAGTTAATTCCGTTAAAGGTATAGCAATTTCTGCATAATTTGGAATATAAGATCGGTAAAATCCCATTAATCCCAGAACAGATCTAACTTCCTTTTAATTTTCAGTCTCTTTAAGTCCCTTATTGCTCCTATTTTCTCCTCGTCAGGTGCATGCGTTCCATCCCCAATTATATGACCTAAAAACTTAGTCAATTTCTCTCCAAATTTACATTTATCCAGCCTAATCGTAAAATTTCTATTTTTGAGTTCTTCTATGACAGACCTAACATGCTCACAATGCTCTTCCCAGGTGTCTGAGAAAATGATGACATCATCAATATATGCTTGTGCATACCTCCGATGACCTTGAAGAACCTCATTCATATCTTTTTGGAATGTAGCAGCCGCCCCTGATAAACCAAAAGGCATAGTACGCCACTGATAAGTCCCATTATGAGTTGTAAAAGCTGTCAAATGTTTACATTCCTCCGCCATTTTAATCTGCCAATAACCCCTCAATAAATCAATGGAAGATAAATATTTAGCTGCCCCCGCAGTATACATGATTTCCTGCGAATCTTTCATAGGAAATGTTGGGACCTGCGTTACTGAATTTAAAGCTCTATAATCAGTGCAAAGTCTAACAGTTGCGTCTTTTTTCGAAACGCAAACAATTGGATGACTAATTTCTGCATTTAATACTTCGATTAGATTTAACTCTAATAACTCCTGAATCTGTCTATCTACTTCCTCTTTATAATCAACAGGTACACTATATAACTTTGGGTTTTTTTCTTACCACGCCCGGTTTCAGATCAATACGGTGCTCCCCTACTTCCGCTGGTCGCACAGGACCCATAAATACCTCTTTATTCTCCCTCAAAATGGACTTTATATCTTTGACTTGACTATTAGATAACCCTTTTATTTCGAACCTTTCTATGTCCCGTTCTACTTCTTGTTCCCAGTTTAAAATAGGAATTTCCCCAACTTCTCCAAATTCCTCATCACCTTCAAAAACAATATTGACTATGTTACACCTGACCATAAATTCCCCTTTATTTTGATATACAGTAAAACCTCTGAATAGCGGCCACCACTGGGAGCAGGGTAAAGTGACCGTACTTCGGAGGTTGCCGTTATTCAGAGGTTCCACATTTTAAAACCTCAAAATTACATTACATTAAAATAACAATAACTGACCAAAATTATTTTATTTTTACAGTTAAAAAATACATACTATTATTTTACACTAAAGAAATTACAGTGAAACCTCCATGTGCGACCACCTCCCTGAACAACCATTTTTTCAAGGAACGAAATTTATTCCCATAAGCTCAATACTAAATTTACCTCTATTCGGAGATCACCGCAGTTGAACTCCCCCCATGAGCGACCCATTTCTTTGAAGAAAATGAAACAACTTCCATATTTTCCTGGTCGCTTGAAAAAGGTTTTATTAGAATAATAATTCTGGAGAGCACATTATTCATCAAACTTCTAAACTAAGTTTAGAATTTTTATTTATTCCAGTAATATTAAAGTTTTTAAACCCCTTTGTGCATTTTTATGCAATGATTTTAACTCTGATGACAAAGTTAGGATGATGGTCAATAAACTCCCCTGCTCTATTCTGTCAGGAAACTCTCAAAGAAATAGATAAATTAATGAAATCGTCGTTATTTGTTCCCGTCCAAAAAATTTGCATTTATTTACTGAACTTTGAAAGGACTTGGAAATAAAAGTTAAAGGAGATAAAACCGTAAAATCAAAGCAAATGTCAGTTTTTCAAGTTCTGCAATAATTAACTTATGCAATTAACCTTTGTTCTGATTCTTAAATTTTCATATTTTTCCCTAATGTGGAAAATAAATTTTAGTAACATTAATTGTTAGCCTTTTTCAACAATTGAAATCTAGTTTTAAATATGACGTCCATTAAGAAACCACCTCTCAGAGCAACCCATTTTTATTTGAACGGAACGTGGTCGCTTTAGGGAGTTTTTACTTTAGTTATTCGCACTTTTTTTAATTTTAAAGCGTATCTCTTTCTCTAAATGCATAATCATTTCCACAGATTTGTTGTAGAATTCGTTAACATTTTGAGTGAGTGCAAAATTCTTAATTTCCCAGTTTCTCTGTAATGTCAGAGGTTTTACATTCATGCAACAATAGTCCAGAAATTGGGAGATTTTTCTTTCGAGAGTTCGAAAGCCATTCCAAAAGCAACTTATCAATCTCATCATTAGTTCTTTTGACGCTCAGTTTTATATTCCAAATTTACACCTAGAAATGTTTTTTCTAAATAAAAGTCACTTTTTTTCAAAATGTCATCTGTTTGGGTCCTTCCGCAAATGTCATTTCAGCTAATTTTCATGCACTTACACCTTTTTTGCTTTCCTGGATAACTTTCAACTTATCACTTAAAGTTAAATTTTTTTCACTTTAAGCTCATTCTTTTAGTGAAAAACACATGCTACACATAGACAAGAAATATCATCACACGATTCAAAAAGAGTATATTTGACAGTAGTCATTTGACTACTGCTTCCTCACACATAAACTTAAATTTCGCCCACCCCCTCTCGCCACACCTATTTACAAACGAGACTTTGCTAAGAAACCACTAGAGATTAATAAGGAAATTATAAGGATCTCAAATAAGAAAATCCACCTCCACATTCTTTTCAATGTCAGTTATAGTTTTTTTAAAAAAAAAAAAAGAAAAAGAAAAAAAAGCTGTGGGGTGGCCGTTATTCAGAATTCGTTGTTCGGGGGTTTAGTGTAATGTTATTTCTATGGAAGAGATTCGGTAATACTAAAACCTTGCCGGTATTCGGAGGATACCGTTGTTCGGAGTGACCGTTGTAGGAGGTTTCACTGTACTTTGCTACCATCCGCCATTTCAACTAAAACTCTATCACGCACTTTCACTTTTCTAGATAACTGACATTCTAGACACAATTTACGCAACTTTTTTGCTTCTTTAGCCATACTTTCCCAATAAAAAGATTGCCTAATTCTCTCTAAGGTTTTCTTTGCCGCGTGATGTTCTCCCTCATTAGAAACATGTGCTGACTTTAAGATTCCTTCTCTTTTGACTTTAGGCACTACTAATTGAGCTATAGTTTCGCCTAACAATTTCTCTTTATGATACAATAAGTCCTTTTCAATAAAATAACCCCCTTTATCAATTTTAGCTAATTCCCAAGCTCTCTCTAACTCTTTACATTCCAATTGGGATTTCTTAAATATATCTGAATTGCTTATCGAAACATTACCATTTCCCTCTACTTCCGTCTTTTCTGCATTCTGACTTTGTAAATTTTCCGATCTCGCTTCCATTGCGTAAACATTACAATTATCGCTACTCATATCTTTCCTTTCACTCGAGTTATCAATGCTAATTTCTGAACTTTCTAATTCTTGGGACTCTAGCAATGGCTGCTCGCGATTGACCCCTGATAACTCATTAATCACCTCGGTATGTAAAATTACCTGCTCATTAATATTATCGGTCACCGCGCAAAGTACTTCCTGATGAATTATATTAGTTTGTCTGAATTGCGGAATAGCTAATGGTAATTTAACCAACGGTGATTTAACTGCTTCATCAAATAATCCTTGTAAATAAATACTACCCGCTCCTTTTAATGTCTCTTCCGCTACCAAATCTTTATGAATAACACTAATTTCACATCCGGAATCAACCAATCCTCTCGCTTTTTGCCCATTTACACTAACTTCAATTTTCTCGAGTTTATTTAATTTCTCACCAATAACATTAGTTCTCTGTTCGGCCTTTGCCGATATCCTCGCCACAATAGCTCCCTTAGGTAACTCTTTATTTCCTTTCACGACAATCTTATTTACACCTGCTTTCTGTTCACGCCCTTTACTAGCATTATTATTTCCCTCATTACCCACTTTATTACAAAAACGTTGGTAATGACCTCTTAAACCACATTTGAAGCATCTAGGAGCTGAATCATCACTAGGTTTCTTAAAATCAGTTTTCCTACCCGAAAAAGAATTAGTCTCATTACTTCCGTTTTGCCTCCAATTAACACTAAATTTACTATCCTCCCTCGGTTTCACTTTTTCACTGTTTACATACCTATCTTTACCCTTAAAACTTTTATACGTAACGGCATAAGACTTATGTTTAGCGTCAAAATAATTGTCACATTCTTTAGCAATTTTAGAAGCTTCCAACCATTTACTCTGCTGAGTTAACCCAATATATGATGCGGTTTCTTCATCTAACGTGTTTAATAACTTATCCATAATTATTAACTGGTTGACCTTTTCATATGAGTCGGCACCCCCAATCTTACAATAATTTTCCCATGTTGCTATTAGACGTGATACAAATAATGCATGAGTTTCATTCTGGTTTCTCCTAGCCTTCTTAAAATTTTCCAAACACGCCTTCGGTGCCGGCTCATGTTCCATTAGAACTAACTCCTTTAACTCCTCGTAACTCTCAATTTGTTCCCTAGTGGTATAAATTAACAAATTATCTGCCTTATCTTCTAACATATATAGTAGAATTTCGGCCTGCTGGTTTTCTGGTACATTTTTAGTTTTGAATACCCTTTCTAAACTGTTGAAAAATAAATTCCATCCCTTAGTCCCTTCTGGTACTTTGATAGACAGAGTTTTAACACTTTTGATCAATTTTTCTAGGTTACTTTCATTATTAGATTCCCTAGGCCCATTTGAGTTATTTGTCGAACCTTGTACCCTTAGCCTCTCCATTTCTAATTCATGTTCCATCCTTAATTTTTCAGCCCTCTCTTCTTTTTCTAACTTTTCACGCTCTAATTTCTCCCGTTTTTCCTCACGCTCTAATTTTTTTTGTTTTTCTAACTTTTCCTGTTTTTGTAATTTTTCGCGCTCTAATCGTTCCGCAACAATAGTGTTAGATAATTCCATAACAGCCCCCTCGTCCTATTCATCGCTGTCCATTATCTTTTTCTTAAGCTGAAATCTGGTATCCTCTTCCGTGAATTCAACCCCCCAATTCTTCGGCTATCATCTGAAGATCCACCCTTTTTAGTTTCAATAAGAAAGCCATATCTTCCCCGATTACTATTACCACTCTACAATAATATTTAAACCTACCAAATTAATATTTCCTAAATTTCTACCTTAGTACAGTTACCTCCACTTATTACACTAATTAATACATTTCGGATAATCGATGCATTATTTCTAATTTAACCTACCCGTAAGGCATGGTGACGCCACGGTGACGTCGATGTGAAGTCGCACTGTGACTTTGTGACCGTCGATGTGACGTCACGTGACGTCGATGTGAAGTCACGGTGACTAAAATGTGAAGTCGTTATGGCCGTTTTAGAGCTCGTTTGTGACGTCACATTGTGACCACTTTGTGAAGTCACGGTGTGACAAATTTGTGAAAAGTGTGTCATTTGTGACGAAATTGTCACTAACATGTGATGGTTTTGTGACGGCAGTGACAATGTTGTGAAGTCACATTGTGACAAGTTTATGAAAATTGTGTATGATTTGTGACGATTTTGCCAATAACTTTGTGAAGAATATGTGACTACAGTGGCAATGTTGTTCTAAAGTCACACTGTGACACAGTTATACATGTTGTAAAACAATGTACATCTATAATGTTATTATACTTTGGCGATACATTGCAATTAAAACTTGTGGCCAATTTAACAAGAGTACATCAACAGAATTTTATTAAATCAAAATGCAATGCCCCGCAGACTTCAATCTTTGTTGAACTTTTTTTTTCTGTTGTAATAAATGAGAATATTGAAGACAATTAAATATTCGATAGATCAAATTTTTTTCAAAATTAGCTATTTGTTCTACTAAAAAGCATTAAAATCACCAAAGAAAATGTTTTGTTTAAATATTCGAAACTTTATCAATTTAAAATGTATATAAAAAAATATAATATCTTATAATACATATATATGTAGTATTTTTTGTATTCTTTAAACTATAGAAATACTGAATGAAATTAAATTATCTCATTTAATGCGCATTACGAACTCAAGTCACTGGTGAAGGTGATTTTCTCGAAAATTGAAAGATAAAAAGGAATGCCGATATTTAGTAATTAAATTTTATATGTTGTACAATATTGATTACTATTAAAAAAATCTATATATGATTTTAATTGAAACGCACGTTAATTCAAACAAGTTGGGGCAGAGAAAATAGGGTATTTCTTTGTTATTGAGACCCCTCTTAATTTGATTATGCAAAAGTTGAAGTTACGATCTTTCTAATATCATCGTGAAGTTTATACATGCGTCATATATGTATATATATATACCGGGTGTCCCAAAAAGGACTGACTGATTTTAAAATTCAATAACTTGCAAACGGTGACAGTTATTTAAAAAATTCTTGCAGGAGGGTTATGCATAAGGTCAAAAGTTTTTTTACAGTGATTTTCAATTTTAGTTCGAATTACAAACAATAGATGGCGCTGCGATCAATAGACGCTTAATTCAGACTCGATTTTTGGTACTTCGTGGCCCGGATAATACATTTCCATCTCCTTTTTCAGCATGGAACAAGAGAAAGGACCAGAAATCGAGCCTGTATTTAGCGACTATTGCTTACAGCGCCATCTATTGTTTGTAATTCGAACTAAAATCGAAAATCACTGTAATAAAACTTTTGACCTTATGCATAACCCTCCTGCAAGAATTTTTTAAATATCTGTCACCGTTTGCAAGTAATTGAATTTTAAAATCAGTCAGTCCTTTTTGGGACACCCGGTATATAGATAGATAGATAGATATACTCCAAACGCTCATCATGTTTCATATAGTCATTATATAGTACGTATTAGTTTTTACGTCTTTTATGCCACACACACACACATACATATATATACTCCAAACGCTCATCATGTTCCATGTAGTCATTATATAGTACGTATTAGTATTTACGTATTTTATGCCACACACACACACACACACATATATATATGTCATGTTACACGCACACATATATATCTATATATATCATGTACATCATACACATGTCGTGCATATAAATGACTACAGCTGGACATTTTATCTCTCGAAATGTTGTTTGTATTGTATCATATATTATTATAAAGTCATATATGCTTTATAATTTGGTAATCCATAATCGGGATCGACTATATCACAAAAGTGCCATAACAAGTTCAAACTATCTCGATTCTAAAATAATGATTTGTCATGCTAGCGCTTTATTCTGAAAAAAAAAGAAAGGCAACAAACGTTGCTGCTTCTGTAATTGTACTTATAGCAACATATATGATAAATATGTTAAAAAAGTTTCTTAATCGAATAATTATTTTAATTGCTACTTAATGATGGAATTACTGATATTTACTCTGAATGTTAGAATATGTAATTTTTGGTATGTAAAAAAGTGATTTAAAACATAAAAATAATATATTGATGATTTTTTTTTAATTAACAGAAAATTGCATACTCCTCATTTACAAATACAAAATTGCAAAATATACAAACTTACCTTTGTAAATATCTATTCGGCTGTCTCCAGCCTTTTAATTTTAGAAAATTTACGAAGTACATTTTAGCAATAACAATCTGGAACTACTCAAATGATAAATACAACTTTGGTATGAAAAATTAACTCAGTATCCCCAGTATCAGTATGTTGAGAATTCTAAGAACAATTTTGATAACAATCGCTATGTTGGAAGATAGCAGCAATAAATAAAATCGTATTTTTAAGTTCACTGTAAAAGTAATTGTGACTTTTGGGTATGTTGTAGATATGTAGCACGGCGATAAAGGGGTTAATTTATTTTATGTCAGGGTTTGCCTGCCGTAAAATTCATACTTAAAAACATCTTTTTGATTATTAAAAAAAAAAAAAAACTTTAATAATTGATTGCAAAAATTACATTTTTATTCACGAAATTATATATTAAAAAAATAATAACTCTTACTAACTATGATATTTTTAAACAATCCTTTATTGTTTATAAAACACAGCCCCGCAACTACTGTATTTTGGTCTAATTTGAAAATTTTGAACGTTTTGCCAAGGATCTGTCTGGCTGGATGTATGCTGTCATAAGCTGTCCACTATAACTCTGATATTATCATAAATAGTACAAAGAGAGAATCTACTATGAAACTTTTAGAATAAAGTGTGGTGAAAATTTTATAAATATATAGAATTGTTTCAGAACGTTACTTAAAACAAAATAAAAAAAAATTAAGTTTGCAAGTAATTTTATTCTATAAACAGGACCCTCGCTAAGAGGGGGGGGGGGGGAGCCTAGCCTCCCTCAAAAAAAAAAAAAAAAAAAAAAAAACCTTCGCAAATGTTGTTACACTTGACAAATTTACAGACTTAATTGGCAAATTTGTTTAAATTTTTAATAAAAACTATAATACACTTTCTATTTCTGATAGACTTGACAGAAGTTACAAATCCAATTGATAATATTATTAAACTTTTTACAAATAATAACTATATTACATTTTCTAATTGTGATAACTTGGCAAAATTATAAAACTAAGTTGGCAAATACTCCAATTTGGCTATACAATTTAAGCCCCCTCCCCTCCCCCCGAATAATAAGTCTTAGCGATGACCCTGTCTATAAAAAGGCTTTTTTATGAAACAATTTAATTATCTTTAAAAGTTAATAATTAACGATTTATTATATTACTTGTCCATATACTTCCATAATTATGAAAATATGCGATTTTAACCAGATATTTTAAATAATAACACAAACATAACATAATAACACAAATAATAACATAAATTTAAAATGCAATTTAAATCACTAACCTGAACAAAATGGTTGATAAGCAAGTTATCTATTTCAACAAAATAAATAATAAATGTATTAAACTTATGTTTGTAAGAAGCTAACTAAAATCGTGTAATTTAAGGGGAAAAAAAGCAAACAGGGAAAATAATATGTTTCCATACCTGTTTTCATTGATGTTATTCTTTCTAAACTATTTTTTGCAGAACGATTTAAGTCCGATAATAATCACAGTGGCAAAGCTTGGAATTGTTTTCACCAAGTCAAAGCCACTGTAAATTTCTCGGACTTACATTTTTTTTTTATGTATTAATTTGGAGGTGCTCCTGTGTATTTTCTTGTTTCAATTTGTTAATCCGTATCAATACCCATCCATATTGTCAGGCGAACTTTCCCGCGTCTGTCGCGTTTATTAAAGCTTCTTTCTCTATTTACAGTTATTTATTCAGCGGCCGTGACATCTGCAGACGATTATTTAGTTTCTTATCTAGTTTCGATGCAGGTGTTTTGAGTTCGATTAAAAAAAAAAAAGGTTATGGAGTAGAGAGTGATTTCTTTGTCAATCTCTTATTCTTTTCATATTAATTTTCTGCAGAATAAAACATCTTGTAAAACAACTACTTTTTTAGACATTTGTGGAAAACAGAAAATGAAAAAACGATTAATTATGCCGTGGGTTTGCTTAAATTTTGTATATTTATTATATATTCGGAAAATGTTAATTTTATTTAAAAATCTGAAGGAAGTAGAATTTTTTTTTAAATAGTTACTTAAAATAGTTAAACTCTAACGGGGAAAAATATGACTTGAATGCAAATTATAAAGCAAGAAAATTGATATATGACTAAACTTTGAAGTCGCTATCTAAGTGCTCATTAAAAGCTGCAGACTTGACTTAACTCTAATAGAAAATGTTTAGTTTGAAACCGCAAAAGTGTCTCTAATAATCTTTGAGAAATTTCTCGTATAACAGGTGATTATTTACAAAAATCATTATATAAGATACATCGAGGAATGTACACCTAAAACATTTTTAATTAGATAGAATTCGTATAATTAGAAAATCATTTTGTGTCGCTGATGAATTAATTACATTTTATGTTACATAAAAATAAAAGGTTTTGGTCAGAGGTACAGAATCAACTTGGGAAACATATATTATTAATTAATAATTATGTATATTTATGTATGCATTAATTACACAAGAAAATATATTTTTGGAAATTTTCATTTTAAACCAAAAATAGGTATATTACCGAAATTCGGTTTCGGTCTTAAAAACTTGTTTCGCCCGATCCTTACTTATAATTATGTATATGGTAAATGGGTTGATGTCGTTGCGTTAAGTGATTCTTAGTAGTTTTAATTATTACTAAAATTTTTAACAAAAACGGCCTTAAAAAAACATCTTCCAATATGTCAATAAATAAATATGCTAAATATAACTTAATTTGTGAGATGCGCACAAAATAAATCCGATCGAAGCTCCCAAATACATTTAGACGGCCTGTTTAAAGTATAGTGTTTAAAATATTTCTCTTCATTTTCAAAGGTTTTTGAAATTCATATTTTTGTCACACTGAGACTTTACAATATGGTGGCTTTTTTGTTACATATGTGACGTGACGTACGTTACATGCAGTGACATAAAGTGACGTCACAAATTTTTTTTTTAATTGCTAGAAATATAATTTAGTAAGGTAAATAACATGTTTTGAAGAATTTTTGTAATTTTTTAAAGTTTTCTAAGAAGTTCACATCTCAGTCACAATGTGACGTCACTGAGTGGTGGCATTTTGGTCACAGATGTGACGTGACCACAGTGACTTACAGTGACGTCACAATGACGTCACTGTGAACATGCATGCTATGAGGGTACTGTATAATCTGATTTTCCTCAACCATTGATATCACACAATTTACTTCCAATAAAACAAAAAGGTAAAACAATAATTTTGATTGGATTACTATGCAATACAGATTCCAATTTATACATTAGATAATAACATACAATTTACATAATAATACTGATACGTTGCAAATTGAATAAAAGTATTGATGCCAATAGAAACATCCACATAAAGAAAAATTGTATAACATACTCCTCTAAATTTCTACAATTATCCTCAATAAAATATTTCCAAATTCAATACTGGTTCTCACACTTAAACCAAATACAATCAAAAACCTTCACTTTTTTTTTTTTTTTTCTTTTGTGAGGCCTTTTTTTTTTTTTTTTTTTTTTTTTTTTTTTTCTCTCGAAATTTACTTCTAGCCAATTAAAATTCTAAGCAAATGTTCATTACTCGTTTGTTCTCAACTCTTCAAACTTAAAACAGTATTGATCCATTTAAATATTACTTTAATAATAATTTAAATTTAAGTAAATTCAATTTTTCCTTCCAACTATTATTAACACAATGCATCAATTTTGTTCACTACCATTATTAGTAAAAAAAAAATAGAAAATCAATATTAGTATAAGTTATTAGGACCTTTTCTTAAAACAATAGTAAATATGGCTATTAATATCTCCTACCTATCTGAACACATTTACTTTATTGCACATAAATTATCTTAAATTACTATTAATTATACAACAACAAATACATTTGGTTCGAGAATGTCAGCAGACAGAAATGATCAAAACACCTTACCTTATACTTTATCTGCTGTGGTACTCCGCTGCTCACCCGTAGTTTCACGATGAATTCAATATTTCCCACTTTAAAGTCACTTTGATGATATTCAACACTCAGGCCGTAATACACTGTAATTTGATTCACTGTAGCGATGATAGGGCACAAACACTAATTCTGTTCGCTGTAACGACGATAGGGCACAACACTTTAGTTCGGTTCGCTGTAACGATGATAGGGCACACCACTTTAGTTCAGTTCGCTGTAACGATGATAGGACACAACACCACTAGTTCGGTTCGCTGTAACGATGATAGGACACAACACTTTATTTCGGTTCGCTGTAACGATGATAGGGCACACAACTTTAGTTCAGTTCGCTGTAACGATGATAGGACACAACACTTTAGTTCGGTTCGCTGTAACGATGATAGGGCACACACTCTGTATTTCTGCTCGACACTTGGTTTTTATCTCTCTAAAATTCCGCTCGACGATCCAGCATTTCCAAGCAAGAATTCCACTGGGTGCTCCGGCACTAACACACTGCAACACGGCTCGCTGGTCACTAGTCTGAGACGATTCTATCCCGTCGCTGCCATCAATTTGTCGGAGTTTCCTCTTAGTCCGCACAACTTCGAAGAAATTCTGTGCTATTTATATGCTGCCACCACCGATATGATTACGTGATATCGGTCACGCACTGAGAAGATTGTTTAAATGAAAACCAACGCTTTCAATTAACTAAATTAACAGTTTATTTACACACTATTTACACAACAACAAAACACTATTTACACTTACAAACTCGGATATAGATGATCCGGTTCAACATTAAATTGAATACAGTAAATGCTGGCTGTGTACTGTTAAACTACGTTAAATCACTCTCACTCTACCCACATTAAATTAGCTTTCCGGAGATCAATCACGATCTCCCAACACATATGTGCTCTAAGCCTAAGCTCTCCGAGCCTCACTCAATCCTACGCTCTATCTAAGAGCTACACACAGCAACTCACCTTGCGCCTTGCACGCCAACTTTCAACTGACTCAGCAGAAGAGACTGCCTTCCAGCAACCCCTTGCTACTTCTCAACGTAACCCCCTCAGGATTTTCTACCTGGCTCGCATTCCAAGCTCTATTCTTCGTTCGTGGAATGCTTTTGTCTCACCATCTTCCGCAGACATCTCAAAAGTTTGGGCAAACCCCTCTCCAACTATCTTTTTTCCCCTTCATTCCATCTCTACATTTTCCTCGGCTTAGATCCAGTTTTAGACGAGGAAAGGATGGTATTTTGAAATTCCAGTACACAGGCCATACAATATATCATATATTAAGACAAAAATAATATAGAACCCCAGTTCTAATAGCAGATGTTTCTCAGAACCTGACAAACCCATCATGAGGATTTTCATAGGAATGAGTTAGGTACAAATGCAAGTTCCTGAACAGGGTCCAGTCAATAACCTGTTTCTTGCTAAGATTTTAAGAACAACTTTTACAATCTCTGAAAATGGTCGCCCACTCCAGACACTGATCTACGATGCACTTAAAAACTTCCTTGCTTCATCAAAGGGAGCGGAACAGTTATTCTTGCTAAATTGCCACCCTATAAAATTTGAATAGGTTGTATTATTTATTTACTTTTACTTTAGTCTCTTCCTGACAAAGAAATAATATCGCATCCTGTGCAATTTTTTCTCAATTTCTCTTTGATTTTAAAATGTTTGTTTTAGAATTCAAGAAAATTTTATTCATTTGTTTTTAATTCGCAGAAGCAATGAAATTTAAAATTTTCTTAATTAAAAAAGCTTTATAACTATCCTCTTCTTAAATAACTAAAAGCCAATTTTTCAGCATAAAATTTACTTGAAAAAAGCTCTTGATTATCAAAATGGAAGGTTCTGTTTTAAATAGTATGTAAAATTGTTTTAAAATTTAACATTTTAATGCCTTTAAACTTTGACATATAAAAGTATTCGACTTGCCGAATATTCGGTATTCGGCCGAATAGTTACTATTCGGCTTAACAGATACTATTCGGCTGGTCGAATATTCGGTATTTGGTAATCGGCCAAAATCACTATTCGGTGCATCCTTCATGTTGAGGGGAAAAAAACTGCAATCTAAATTTTAAAATGTACCCAGTAAGACAAAAAAAAAAAAAAAAAAAGTCATTTAAAAATAGGGTAGACTCCCTCCAATCTGGGACCAGAGGTTGTTCCGATTTTAGAATTTTGCAGATATCTATGCGCTGCTTTGCATTTTTAAAGCAGTTATTTGAATGTAATAATGCACTCGGAATTGTAATGAAGGCTTACAATAAAGTAAAATAAGAAAATATTAAAAGTAAAGGTCAAGTCAATAATGAATGCATAATGACGGGATCATTTCTTTAAAAAAATTAATTCAATGAAACTTGCTTCTTAAACGCACTCGAATAATTGACGTCAAAATCGTAAAATAAAGAAATTCTATTTCATGTTGTCCAGACTTAATAACCGAAAAAACTAGATGAACACATAAATGTACTTGATAAAAAGATCACGGTCGCCACTGACCTCTCTTGATTTTTATCCGAAATAAATGTATACTTGCTTCTTGAGAAAGAACGAGTTCAGTCCTCTATGAACCAGAATAACGTTAATAAAATGTGTTTAAAAAAAAAAAATGAATTTTGCCCCTACGTCTTAACTGTTCGTCTGCAACGATGTGCGGATTTTAGGGTCACTGATTGAAAGGACTGAATTGCAAACGTGTCACTTGTAAAGAACGCTTTCATTGGATCAACATGAGGTTGTGGGTGTCTTCATGTGAGAGCATTATGACACAAAAGTTGTGATTGAAGCATGTCTCTCTTCAGATCAGCCTTCTAACCCTCTAGCTTGCATTCCCACAAATCTTCGAATCGGCATTATTAAACTGCCATTCAAGATTGTACTTAAAACGAGTCGGATGTGGCAATCGCAAAACTTTCTTCTATCTCATACATATTTCCTGAAAAATGAAGCCTATCAGTGTCTCCGGTTAGGTGTTCGGACACCAAAATCGAATCAGCGACGATTTATGTGAAGTTTGATGAAAATCGGTGCATTGAGGTAGAACTATTGCGGAAATCGTAAAAAAAATCTACATAGCAGCGCCACCTGTGAGGCGATGGACACTAAAACGTTATCAGCACCCAATTATATCAAGGACTAACAGAAGCTAAAGTATTATGAAAATCCTTGCATGAGTTCTTGAGAGAGAGCTATTGCAGAAATCATGAATAATGCAGCCTTGAAACGCCACCTGCAGGGCAGTTTGCACCCAAAAGTAATCAGTACCCATTCCTATCAGGGACTCGCTGAATCTAAAGTTTCAATTCCGAGCATTCGTTCTTGAGAGAGAGCGCCCACAAAAATGTGTGTCACATACAGACAGACAGACATTTTGTAAAAACATGTTTTTCGGAATCTCTGACTTCAAACGTGTCCATCCGTCTCAAACCGGAATTCGAAAAATTTCACGAATCCAATACTTTCTTCTTGTAGGAGGGTAGAAGAAAGTAAAAATATGATGCCACAGAGAAGGCCATCTGATTGTTTGAGATCCTTCGAAGTGCAGTAGAATTGAAAACCGTTTTAAAAATACTGCATTTTATCTTTCACTAGTGTAAATGCCCGTCCTAGGACGGTGAGTAAAAATTGTGGTTTTCACTTAAAATTTTAAAAACGGGTGGAAAAATAGTTGACACTATGGAAGCGCTTAGGTGGGCAAAGTTCGGCTAGTTTATGTTCTAATCAACACACAATTAGCATTGACACTCTATCTGGGTAAACCAAGTTTTCCTGCTGATATACGGTAACAAAATTGAGATTTCTTAATAAAGCAAAAATTTAACAAATATGCAATAAAACTGCGTAATTAAAACAGTCTGCTCCAACTATTGAAATAATACTTTTTTTTTTTTAATAACACTTTGAAATTGTATTTTTATCGTTTACTCCCCCCCCCCCCTTCCTCACCACCTCCAAAAATTTTTTATATGTATACTGATTAATAAATAGGTATCTCGGGTTGAACCCCATCCGCAAGAACGAAGGGGAAGTATTGTTAAAGTGTTCTTCACGCCTATGGGTGATTTTCTTCTGTTGACACGCGGCTGACGTCACGCAGCAGGGGTGGGACAGCTTCAGGGGATGTCATTTAGGTCGTCTCCTTTAATCTTCATAGCTCCATGGTTTAAATTTTTTTTTCAATGAATCACAAAAGGAATGACTCTCTAACACAACTTCTTATTTACGTTTTACGCACGAGGTGCACTACGCTTGTTTTCTGGAATGGCTGCGTAAATCATTGAAATTTTGTTAGTTTTGAATCTTTTATAGAAAATTATTTTGAACAGAAGGGATTTCAGGTAGAAAAGATTTGTATTTAGGCAGATAAGTTATCTCATACACATCTCAAATCAAAATTAAGCCTAACGTGGCTCCATCTTATCGGAGACTGGTAAGATGGATGGGTTCGCCCCGGATGCGTTACACTGCCTTTTGTTATAGAGAGAAGGCGGTATTCAAAAAAATATTTCCCCCCACTCAAGGCTCAACAACTCCAAATTTTCTGACACATTTTCAGACTCATTTTTAAAGGAAAAACAGGAAACTTGCTGACGTGATTTTTGAAGAGATTTATAAGCGACCTGTGTTTTTATTTTTTAGTTCCATTTATTAGAACTTGATTTAGAAACATTTTCTCCTAGTCCAAGAGCCGACAGCACAAAAACCTATGTTATCAAGCACAAGAAAAAAAAACCTTTATTTTATGGAAGAGTAGAAGTAGGGGAATCTAATGATTCATGGTCTGCCGGAAGGGAAGTGGTGCATAAGCCAAAAATGAACACCACCCGTAGTTGACTCGTAGGTTTATCATTGTGTTTGTCCCACAAACAAAGATATGAAAGCATGGAGGACTGGGAGCAGGAAAACGCAATGATAAACCTACGAGTCAACCACGGGTGGTGTTCATTTTTGGCTTATGCACCACTTCACTTCCGGCAGACACGGATCATTAGATTCCCCTACTTCTACTCTCCCATAAAATAAAGGTTTTTTCTCTTGTGCTTGATAACATAGGTTTTTGTGCTGCCGGATCTTGGGCTATCAGTACGCCCCCCCCCCCTTTTTTTTTTTTTTTTTTTTTCGTTTCCAGCCCTATCGCTTCAAGAAATTCGGCTCAAAATGCCCACTTTGACAACATTTTTTGAAATATATTTTGCCTTTATCAAAACATCGGTTTCTGAATAAGAGAACCTGCCAACTGGATGCGTTTGAGAGCAAAAATAAGCGGTTCGAATTTGAGTACAACCTTGAGTATCTCTTCCCTGCTGAATAAAACGAAACTTTGACTCATTTTTAAACGTAAAGGCAATAAAATGGGCAGGCCTGATTGTTGAAGCGATTTCGAATCGAAATGAGTTTTTCATTTTTTTTTTTTTTTTTTTTTTTTTTTATAAAAAAAAATTACTTAACTAATTTATAAGCAATTGTGGTCACTTGACGACCGGTTTTCCACCTTTCTCTTGCTGTCATTCGATTCAAAACAACTACTTTGACAGTATTTTCTGAAAGATCTACCTTGACCAAAAAATGGAAAACGTCTTTTAATGACAGTTTTTAATAAGAACACTTCCAAAGAAAAATTAAACTTGTCGTTGGGGGCCACCGAGCTGTAATACTTACTCGTCATGGATATACCATAATATAAAATATGAAAATAAAACATGCGATACATGCTAAGCATTGTATCATGTTACTTTAATTCATAATTCAATTTACTTGGACTCACTTAAATATAATTAATATAATCCCTTCAGCTAATATTAGTTTTTGTTGCATTAAAATATCTCAATTTGTTCATTTTCTGAAAGCAAGTAAACACTATTGGTTTACAATGGAAGTCTATGGGAATTGGGCGATATATTAGAGATACCGCCAATTCATTTTGCTCGTCCAATTTGTCGGTATATCACCGAGTTGGCGACAAAACAGGGTCTCCCCTATGGTAACACCCCTTATAGGAGATGCATTAAATGCTTGATATTTACGATAAGCCATTATTGGCATTTAATCTTATAGTTTGGCGATAGCTTTTGGCTCGGCGGAATAATCGAGTAGTACCGAATTGCGTAAAAGAAACATCCCTGTAACTCGGAAAATGATAATCCTATTAACTAACAGTTTACTGCGTCGGATAAAATGTCTCATTTCCAATTAAAATATATCTTTTGAATTGAAATTTGAAAGAAATACAGGGTCATGAAAAATCGAAGAGTGTGAAAAATAGGATTACCAATATCTCGGCAACTCGTAATCCGATCGACTTCCTTCTTGATGCAAAATTAATTTTTTTTATGTTTTTTATATTCACTCCTTCAAATAAACAATTTCGAAAATTTTTGTGTACCTTTTATCAGAACGACTATTTCGAGAGTCCGAAAAAAAATAATCATCGAGGTTACTGATGATATTCAATAGGCTTCTTTCCATTATTACTTCCTAAGTACACACCCAATTTCAAGTCTCTATCTAAATTTTTTTCTAAAAATGTTTTTCGGAATCTCCGGTGTCTGAAACGTGTAAAAGTAAAAAAAAAAAGTTTCGATTTTCAAAGCGATTACAAGATGCTACTTAGGATGGATAAGTAAAAAGTGTCAGAAAGCAGCTCCATTGGATTTGAGATCAGCCTTAAGTTATGAGGCTCAGGTGATTGAGAGTGTTAGAAGGCGACATTCATTGATATTCCTTAAAATTGGAAATAATATACGAATTACAATAGTCCAACTTTGTAAAAAAGTGTCCAGACCAAGATTTGAATCGGGGACCTTTGGCTTTAGCTGCCAACGCTGTATCACCTGAACTATTCTGGACACATCCGGCTGACACAATTCACTCCAACAACCGTTGGATAATGACATCAGGTCTGCTAATGACATGTGTTTTGCGTAATGGAGCGGTAATCCATTTTATTGTTTACAATTTGATTCTCTAATGATCCATCCTAGCAGTTTGTTTAGGTTACGAAATATACAGGGTGAAATTCTTGATCATGATAGAAAAAATCTGTTTACATGTGTGGCTCCCAGTGTTGTAGTCGTAACAAAGACCAGGGCGCATACGCTATAGGCACAGGGTATACTCTAAAGACATAGGCGTCATGCCTAAAGTATACGCTATAGCTTTGTTTGAGAAACAGAGGGTATACGGAGCTTCTTAAAAAAATCCAGAACATATACGGCGTATACCCTCCACTACACCCCTGTTGGCTCCTAAGGGAGATTGATTAGTAGTACAGTAGAATATCTTTTAACCGAAACTCTCGATTAACCGAAATCTATTTTTAAAGCTTTTTTTTTTTACTATCACATTCCTTGTGTGCAAAATCCATTTTGAAAGCTACTTCCTTTTTTTTTTTTTTTTTTTTTTTTTACCGGCAACCCCCGCCCCCCCCCCCAATTTTGTTAAAATGCCCCCCAAAAAAGGTTTTTATTAAAAAAAAATCAATTTTTTTATTGTTTTAGGGAAAAAGTATCTAGAAATTCAGAAAACAGACAAAATTTGCACCAAATTAGATATATGACATTATGACTTAGGGGAAGGGGGGATCTGCCTCGGAACATGCGCCGCGGTGCTGCATGGACTAAGTTGTGCAATTCCACTTAACCACTCACACGTTCACATTCGCCCTCCCATCTCTATAAGGTTTACTTTAAGCTGTTTGGGTTGCTGAATCCGAATTTTTAACTTACCCCCAAAATTTAGCCCCCCGAATCCCCCCCCCCAAAAAAAAACACTTGTTTTTAACTTAAATTTCTTATTGTTTTAGGGGAAAATCATTACGAAATTCAGAAACTAGACAAAATTTGCAACAAATAGGATACATGACATTATGACGTAGGATGAACGGGGAGGGAGAGGGCTGCCTCTGAAGATGCACTGCGGCGCTACGTGCACTAAGTCATGAAGTCCAGGCAATAGGGGATTTTACCTGCAAAAATTAATACTAGTTCTGGATTTCGACTCACTTTGTGTTTTTTGGGTCGCTGAAACCGAATTTGTAACTTCCCACCAAATTTTCACCCGGCAACCCCCCCCCCCAAAAAAAAAAAAAAAATTGATTTTTTGAAAAAATTTGGTTTTTGAGAAAAGCGTTGTTCCGAGAATGTTCCGAAGCTCCCCGTTTATCCTACGTCATAATGTCATATATCCTATTTGTTGCAAATTTTGTCTAGTTTCTGAATTTCGTAATGCTTTTCCCCTAAAATAATAAGAAATTTAAGATAAAAATAACTATTTTGGGGGGCTTTCGGGGGGGGGGGAACTTTGGGGGTAAGTTAAAAATTCGGATTCAGCGACCCAAAAAACTTAAAGTAAACCTTATAGAGAAAGCTCGAAGGGGGAGGGCGAATGTGAACGTGTGAGTGGTTAAGTGGAATTGCGCAACTTAGTCCATGCAGCACCGCAGCGCATGTTCCGAGGCAGATCCGCCCTTCCCCTTCATCCTAAGTCATAATGTCATCTATCTAATTTGGTGCAAATTTTGTCTACTTTCTGAATTTACAGATACTTTTTCCCTAAAACAATAAAAAAATGATTTTTTTAATAAAAACCTTTTTTGGGGGGCATTTTACCAAAATTTGGGGGGGGGGGGTTACCGGGGGACATTTTGGTGGGAAGTTACAAATTCGGATTCAGCGACCCAAAAAACATAAAGTAAGCCTATTTCCAGAACTTCCATTAATTTTGCTAGGTAGAGTCCCTATACGGTCTCTATTGCCTGGACTAAATACTAAGTTGTCGTAATAAAATCTTAATCATTAAGTTTTCTTCTAATCATATAGTTAGTTTTTGCATGGGTGCAGGGGGTACTGGAAGTAGAGAGGGAAAGGGGACCATACTTCTTCCTAAATGTTTGAAAATATATGAATTTTGGTCACTTTTGGCTAATTTTAATAATTTGACACCTTTTAGTGAAAATCCTGATTACTGTCATGGCGGGCCCTGGTTGTGGGAACCCATTCTGAATCATTTTGAGAGTCACTTTTCACGAGGGCGTGAATTCTATTCCATTTTATTTGGTAAAACTATTTTAATCATTCATTTGTCCTTCCACTCTCCTGACTTTGATTATTGTTTGGAAATGTTTCGTGGATGAGCCCAATGTTGACTGGGATTTTATTGCCTGCAACGGACTGTTGAGCTATTTCGGTTAACAGACTGGATGTCATTATCAAAAGATTATATAGGTGAAGTGTGTCCAGGATAGCTCGGTTGGCAGCTTAAGCCAACTGGGACCAAAAGTCCCTGGTTCAAATCCTCGCCTGGACATTTTTTTTTTCCGTTCAATAATGATAACGGCTTAAGCAAAAATGGACAGGTTTTTTTAACCATTTGGGAAAATGGTTATTGTCCTCGGTGAGGGTAGGGAATAAAAAACACATCTGAAGCGTTTTATGAGTTGAATCCCGCATTTTATTCGTTTTCTGATGGGTCTATACACTAACCTTTACTTTCAACAGATATGGATACTTCTGTTGCCACTAGGACAAAAAAGTAATAAAAACTACCAAAAAAGGAATAACTCAGAAACAAATTGAGATACAGCTTTCAAACAAATTGCATTTAAAGGTACATTTTCGTTCTCTATACGACGGTGTAAAAAGTAATACTGTGGGATGTTTAGAAGTTTAAGAATGAAATTTCATTTAAAATGGGTCCAGGAATAGGAATGTTTAATCCATGGCGTACGTCCTGTAGGACCCGCTCCGTAGAAGTTTAAAAATGGACAGTACCGAAAAATGTAATCCATGGCGTACGTAATGTAAGATCCACCATGTGATTTTTTATGTCTTAAATTGAAAACTAAAAAACTGTATTTTTTATGTCTTTGAAAAAATCATTTTCCAAAGGGTCGTTGTAATTTGTTAAATTGCATTTTTTATTTATTATTATTATTATTATTATTCAGTTCATATGATTTATTGACCTATTGGGAATAATTGTGTTGTAGTTAATAGAGTGTAAAAACAATGTGCCTGGATTTGAAAACAATGATGCGAGCCAGTATTAAAACGATCCATGAATAACATATTTTAATGACAAAGTTGCTCTGGATGAATAAATAATTTTTATAAAGTTTAAAACCTTGTTGCGTAGAAAAATAACTATCGGCCAAAAAAAAAAGCGAAGCAGTGGTCTCTTGTTTTCACGTGGAGTACCTCGTCATGTAGGAAACGGTTCGGCTTCGGAGCCTGTTGGAGAACCTCCGGACCGTTTCATTTTTGGAGCAGAGCAGGGTGGCCACGCACATGATGAGCAGCAGCAGCACGATGAGGACCGCCAGGATGATCAGGGCTGTGGACTGACTGCCGCCGGGGGAACCTGTCAATAGAAAGGTAGAAGATAACTTGAGATTCGATCTGAACGAGTGGTGCCAACTTATAGGGGCGCGAGCACACCCAATCATTTGATCTCCCTACCCACCCAATTTCAATTGATTTAGTTCGTTATTTATTTAATTCTGACATGAAATTTGGCTTTATGGACGTTCTCAAAATAATTTTATTTGAAAAACAGTAAGGACATCCATTAGACATAGGCAGGCAGGCATAAGACAGGCTACCGCGGTGCTTTACACGTATCTTTTTTTACAGACCGCTGAAGTCACGCGATGCTCAAATGTCCCAATGCCAGAGCAGGTGTACCAAAAGAGCATGACGTCACTCTAGCAGTCTGTAAAAATAGATATGCAAAATGCACCGCCTGTCTTTTTCGTTAGCCTCGGGTAAAGTCCGTTGGGCAGAGATCCAGAAAGATTTTTCGAAACCCATCAGGAGCCTGTGTTTTGCGGGATTTTCGAAGAGTAAAAATTTTGCTAAAATGCAGGCTTCTGATGAGTTAATATCGTTTCGAAAATAGAGAAAAATGTGTCTGGATAGGCTCGCAAATTCTGAATGCCGTTTAGGAAAAGTTTCCGATATTTAAGGAACATTGAGTTACCTCACCGATTCCGGATTGACATAAATAGCCTGGATTTAATGAGTTAATTGAATGTAGGATTGATTTTTGAGTTATTTTCCTGACAGAAAAAGAAAAGTTGAGCATTTATCTTTTAATTCTTCGGCTGAAGGTCATTTCTTTATTATGTTGCTGTCTTTTCACCTGCTAATCGAATTATACCCGTCAGTTTTCCAAGCATATCATTTGTCGTTGAAAAAAAAAATACTTTTCCTCGTCAGTTTTCCAAGCGTTTGATTGGCTGTTTCGAGCGACATGGCTCCACCCCCATTCTTGTGGTCCTCCACAGGCGACAAAATCGCTCCGACAAGAAAAAAGTTGCTTGCTTTTTTACCAACTCTTTTAAAGTCACAGGTTAACATGGAGTCGCCTGAAATGAGAGAGAACTCTGACGCCTCGTGTAATAGCTCTTTTACGTTCTTACTCACTATCTACCTCAACAATCGTTAAGGGAATGGAGCTATCAAAGGAGAGGAGTTTACATAACAGTCTTCTCCTGTGGAAACTTGCCCGTGCGAATCCGAAAAACGAGTTCTCCCCCACCCCCCCTCCCACGTCCGCCATATTTGACTTTGACAGATAACAATCCAATCAGCAGTCTCCAGTGCAAGATTATATATGGCTGACACAGTAGTAGCAGGGCCTGATTAACTCAAAGGCCAACTAGGCCGTGGCCTTGGGCCCAATGCTGAGGAGGTGGGGAGTTTAATTAAATGACTTAGAAAAAAATCTTAAAATTGCAGTTTTTTGCAATTATTTTCTCAAAAACCAGAAATAATTTTGGTTAACTTGGCAACCATATGGCAACTTAATGATAACCCCTCGAATATTCCTGGAGAAAAAAAATCTAGCTACTATTTTGGTACGAGGGGGCCCCGAACACGTGCTGGGCCTTGGGCCTCCTACAACCTTAATCGGGCTGAGAGTAGGAGGGTACAAGAAAAGCTTTAAGTGACATAATTTACGACTTCTCTATCTATTGGATCCTCCTTGGTTAAAAGCGCGAATGGTTTGGTCCAACGCTCAAACGGCATTCACTGTTAATCTAACTGCAAGTCCATGCAATGGAGGATATTCCGTCTACATTATGATCACGTGATCAAGGTAAAAACTTCTAGGGTAAAGAAGGGAAGGCTTCGTAGACGTAATGAAAAACCCTCGCCAGCCGGTGAAACAGTTCGTGCGGAAAGCAGTAGTAGCCTCCCTTCTTATCAGTTAGAAGTTTTTTGGGTAAATTACCGGTATCACGTGACTTTTTTAGCCTCGAACCCAGATTTGGAATAAAGTCCATTGGCTTAAGGTGCAGAGCATAAAATAACATATAAAGTAGGCGACACTAGTGTCGCCTAGTACCACGATATTGTCGCCCAGTGACAGGGTATGGTGCCGGCAACTTTTTTTAAACAGGTATAATATAAGCTGACTCTTTGACTCAGGAGATGATAAGAATGGCAACAGATGTCATAGCAGTAAAAGAAAACACTGTATCACAGTTACAAAATGCTGTTTGTTTTGCTATCCAAGTAGATGGTTCTGTTGAGAAATATGGAGTTGATAACAAATCTGTTAGAGCACGATTTTTTTCAAAAGAACAGGACATAGAATGAGTTTTTCTAGGACAATGTAAATTCAGTAAGCGAGTGGTAAGTAATAAGTAGGAGTAAATTCAGTAATCCACGATCGTGGATTCGTGGATTTTGTCAAGGTTGTATTTGATAATTTGTGCACTGAGAATATCGCCACAAAATAAGTTGACAGGCTTAACTATAAGTGGGTAAAGGAAAATACAGGCAAAAACAGCGGTCTCTGTGCTCTTATGAAACGGTACTTGGGTAAAGACTAACTTTGCGTTTGATGCTTTGCTCAGGTCTGACTTAACTGTGTCGGAGTCGGAATCATCAAGCAACATTTTATCGAGTTTCTGCTCTACGCGTTAAAGTGCTTGAAGAATAATCTGGAACAGACAATCAAAGTGCCTTTTGTTTCTCTGCATATTTTGAAGTACAGTTCGTGAAGCACTTAGAAAACTTGTCAAAAGCAGTACGGCACGATTTTTCTCTCATGCAAAAACTTTGAGAAAACATTGTGAACCATCAAACCTACTCATGAAAAACTAAACAAACTTCTGCTCGCGGGTTTATTCGATTGTAAATAGATTTTTAAAAAGTGAAAACATCTGGCTTGCCTAATGCTAGATGTTCCGATACACTTTGAAAACCTTGAGACAGACAGTCAAGGGTCTTTCATTACACTGCCTGATAAAGAATTGATATAGAATTTGTCAAAGAAAAACTTTTACAAATTCTTTGACGCTTACCAAAAATGGGTAAGTCCTGAGGGATACGAAGAACAGTTGATGGAAATAAATGAAGGCACTCAGGAATCTGAAAGTGATTAGAAAATTGAAGAAAATCCTCAGAGATTTAAAAACAACTCGTTAGTTTCAACCAAGAGATGCAGGTCTGCAGTGACAAAAGAAACTATAGTGAGTTGTAAAGAATTTGTTTCTCAAAGATTGGAAGAGGATAAAGTGAGCATTTCCTACAGGATAGATGCTTTGTTAAATGCACGAAGACCAACAGAGGTTGCTATTGCAATCCACCTTGATGTTGAGAACTTTTTTGGTAAAGACGAAGTCGCCTATTTAAATGATATGATGGCTTTGTTGCACAGCTGAAAATCTGCGCCCTTCTCATTGACAGCAAGACTTTCTGCTTTAAGGCGTCTCAACCTCACTCTATTTTAAACAAATTGGTGATATCATAGGTTTCTTTGACACCTCACAATGTTGGCACATAAAGTTGTTGGCACATAGAGTTGTGTCCATACATACAACGCTTAAATCCAAAAAAAAAAAAAAAAAAAACATTCGGGACTAGTATAAAGAGAAGCCTTAAAGTCAAGGATGTTCATTGCTCTTAATGGAATTGGAACAACTTTTTATGGTCCAAGACCTATTATTGCAAGGTTCCTAGAAAGCAAAGAAAAAAGTAGAACATTTCCAGATAAAGAAACCTATGAGAAACACGAGTTTGTCAAAAAATGCTTTGCTAAAGACAGTTACTTGTAAAATAACTTAACGAATATAATTATTATTGTAGGATTTTACAAGCATTATAAATAATTAATAAAGTTTTTCCCGCGATCCTTTGACGAAATTTGCGTTTTTTCTGTGATCCTTTGATGAAATCCATTTTTTCCCGCAATCCTTTAACGAAATTCGAGCTTTTCCCGCGGCGTTTTGGAGAAATTTTGCGTTTTTTCGCGATTATTTGGCGAAATTCGCATTTTTTCCCCGCGATTCTTTGGCGAATTTTGCATTTTTTTCCGATCTTTTGACAGAAATCTTGCTTTTTCCCGCTATGCTTTTACGAAATTCGTTTTTTTCCTCCTCTCCTTTGGCAAAATTTACGTTTTTGCGGTCTTTTGACGAAATTCTCGCTTTTTCCGCGGGTCTTTGACGAAATTCGTGTTGTTTTTTGCGATCCTTTGAGGGATTAGTTTTTTTCCGACTTTTTTTTTACGAAACTTACGTTTTTTTTTTCGCGATCCTTTGACAAAATTCGGCCTTTTTCAGCTACGCTTTTACGAAATTTGTTTTTTTCTTGCATTCCTTTCACGAAATTTGCGTTTTTTTCTGCGATTCTTTGACGAAATTATCTTTTTTTTACGATTCTTTGTAGAAATTCGCGTTTTTTCCGCGGTTCTTTGACGAAATTCGCGTTTTTTTTTCGAAATGCTTTGACAAAATTGGAGATTTTTTTCTGCAAACAATTGACGATTTTTTTTTTCGACGACCATTTGTTGAAATTCACAATATTTTTCAGTGATATTTTTTTATGTCTGAATTTTCGGACTTATGTCCGATTTTTTAAAATTTTCGGAACAGGATCACCCCTGCCAGACAATAAATAAATCGTATATAAAATTGGGGAATATTTTTAATTTTTTGATATTTAAAAAAAAAAGTTACAAGAACAAAAATTACTTTTTTATTTCTAAAAATCGCGGAAAATTTTCCGCGCACGGCGTGCGTCTATATGCTCACGGCGTACTCTGGACAGTCCTTTGTATTAAAATTTTAAACCATTGTAACTGTTATTGTAGCATTTTGGAAATATTTTATTGATACAGCTTGATTTTTTAAAGCATAGAGAGTAAAATCTGATTCCTTGTTTAGTTTCAGTCTTTGCAAAATACTTGTAAAAGTCAAAATATGTTTAACCACAACAATTATTATTCATTTTACATTTTGGAAACATGTTATAAAATTTAACATAGTAATTTTATATTATTTTTAAATTTGATGATTTTCATCCATCAAGAGGGAAGTATGTTTTCTTGATTAGTTCAACATTGGGTCTAAAACCATAGTTAAGGTACTACTTCACGAACTATTTAACGATGCAAGTGAAATTTATTTTTGAATTTCAGAATTTATTCTAGGCTCCAATTATATATTAGCCAGATATGTTATGGTTATGAACAAAAGCAAAGTGTACAAGCTAATAAAAGGTAAATAATATTTTTACGTGAATTTAAATGATAATTTTCTTATATAAAGTTTTAATTACGCATACGAATTTGGTAGGTTAGATGTTGTGTTTGGTCCTTTACTAACATAACAATTAAAAATTTGTATGAAATGAGAATGTAGCTTCTTTAATTTTACCTAACTATAAATAAGGCGGTTGAGATGTTTCAATGACGATTTTGTAGTTTACTAACCAGCAACAGGAGAAGTACAATAGACATAACTAATAAGATATAAAAGTTTGTAAGCCAATCGATATTCTTAGTACAGTACAACCTCGATATCTAGAATCTGTGGGGAAGAGAAAAAAATTCGAGATAAAGAGGTTTCCAGTTATCAAGGTTTTGACAAAATTTTAAGAATCTAATCTCACAAAATGCTTTTTGCTATAAAAAAATAAGATTCATCAAAAACTAGACGAAGTTTACTCTGCTTGCCACCTTGGCTTTCTTCGCCTTTAAATGCAACCGTTTTGTCGAGAAAAACTGGTAGAATAATCTAGTTTCATCTACGTTAAACACATCATTTGCTTTATAATCCTTTAAAAGTGAAGGAAGTTCTAACAGCCACTCTTCACATGTAGCTGCATCACCTGACGCATTTTCACCACAAAATTTCCAAAAAACGACGTTGTGCCTTTTTTTCATTTCAATCAAAAGCCTAAAATTTTTCCCCTTAAGTTCTTTGTATCAATAAAGGGATAAACGAATGTGAAATCAGCATCCAGATCAAACTGGTTCTACAGCTAACAATAGCCAAAAGTAAAAAATCAAACTAATTTCTGTGGAAAAAATATCGACATATCAAGGATTTTGAAAATATATTTCGAGATAACTATGGAAAATACATAAGAATTTTGATGGAAATACAGGGGAAATTTCTTTTTTCGAGATATCAAGGGTTTCGAGATAAGGAGGTTCGAGATATCGAGGTCCGACTATATTTGGTTTGCTGTTATCAGGGGTAGGGGTTGATTTATGAACATTTATTTGGAACAACAGACTAAACCATTTGTCGCCCAGTTAAAATTCCTTAAAATATGCTCTGTAATGGTGAATACTATTTTCGCGATAGACCGAGGCTATAGCGCCTAGAATATATAGTGTGGAAATCGGCTATCCCTCTATTCTAAAAAAAAGTAACTACCGCTGTCACCGCCGCCGCGGCCGGTTTTGAATTTTTTGTGACAGGAGGTCTTTCTTCGTTAATATTAAGAAAAATATTGCGTACAAAAATAGGAAAATCGGTGGTATTATAGAGAAATGTTTGATAAACACGCTGATGCAGACAGTTTTCAAATCGAAGAATTATTTTAAGAGATATTTAATGCTAAAGTTGGACAAAATCGTTCCATTAAAAAAGTTTTATAGCAGAAAAACTAAACATGGGAATTAATCATTTTTAGATCATTTTATGCGTTAGAATTTGCCGGTGTGATTGCATTAATTTTTTTAATTTGACTCATTTTTGGAGGTTTTATTTCTATTTTAAATTCAAATTTTCAACATTTTGAGATATATTTTTTACATTACTAGGAAGCTCGCCCCCCTACGAGCTACGCTCGCCAACCCCCGTCCAGACACCGCAGACTCTAAATGCACGCTAATTTGATCGGCTTTAAAAAGATTTCGAAAGATTGAATTATAATTTAAAAAACAGTGGCGATCTCCCTATAAACGGATTTTTATTCATTTCTCTTTCATTGGGGAATTTTAATGCCAAATCCGCTGTGGTACTACTTCATTATCCAGTCGACCAATTTCGCCAAATTATACAAGTTGACATAATTTTTATTTTAAATAACGAAAGAACAAATAAATTAGTACAACATTAATTAAAATACAAATAAAACGTCTAAATCAAAATAACTTAATGACGTAGACACGTGTAACAACATTTCAAAATAAGCTAATATAAAAGGAATCTCTTCTCTCTATTCTAAAAAAAGTAACTACCGCTGTCACCGCCGCCGCCGCCGGTTTTGAATTTTTTGTGACCGGAGGTCTTTCTTCGTTAATATTAAAAAAACTGTTGCATACAAAAATATGAAAATCGGTAGTATTATTGAAAAATGTTTGATAAACACGCTGATGCAGACAGTTTTCAAATCGAAGAATTATTTTAAGAGATATTTAATGCCAAAGTTGGACAAAATCGTTCCATTAAAAAAGTTTTATAGGAGCAAAAACTGTACATAGGAATTTAATCATTTTTAGATCATTTTATGCGTCAGAATTTCCCGGTGTGCAGATTGCAGTTAGTTTTTTAATTTGATTAATTTTTCGAGGTTTTATTTCTATTTTAAATTCAAATTTTCAGCATTTCGAGAGATATTTTTTACAAATTTTAGAAAATTGTATTAATTTAAACTGTTGCCAACTGTATAAAAAGCGCAACCAATAATGTTTGCTTCAAATTAAAAATTTATTTTACACGTGACTATTATAAACAAAAAATATAAAAAGCAGGAACTCATTGAAAATTACGTCATAAAAACTATAGTTACACGTGAATTTTAAATGAGAAAGAATATTGTAAAATAACAAATTCAGTAACATGCGTTAGAAGTCCTAAATAGGAGGATTTACGTCATATTACACTTATTACGTAAAATGAACAAAAAATAACTTTGCAAAACAGTTTTAATTTAAAATTTGAGCGAGACATTTACTTGACATTTTAAGATGATCATAATATTTTATTTCTAACAAAAGTATTTTGACGTGAATATTAAAAAGAGAAAGACAAGTTTGGTGAAAATTACGTCAGATTATAATTCTCAGATTCAAATTATAATTCAATCTTCCGAAATCTTTTTAAAAACGGTCAAATTAGCGTGCTGTTAGAGTCTGCGGTGTCTGAACGGGGGTTGACGAGCGTAGCTCGTAGGGGGCAGAGCCCCCTAGTTAAGTAAACAGAGTCTTTGTCTCCTGGTATTTTTTAACAAAGCGAAAAGAAAGTTCTTTTAAATGAGACGTTTTAAATTAATCGTTTTTATCTGACGTAATTTTGACCAAGCTATTCTTTCTCTTTTAAATATTCACGTGAAATTATTTTTGTTAGAAATGAAATATTATTTGAGCTTTCCTAACAAAAATAGTTGAAAAGATCCTCTCAAAATATCAAATAAATGTCTAGCACAATTTCTAAATTAAAACTGTTTTGCAATATTATTTTGTGTTCATTTTATGTAATAACTGTAATGTGACGTAAATATGACATAATTTCTCCTATTTAAGGCTTCTAACGCATGTTAATGAATTTATTATTTTACAATAGCCTTTCTCTTTTAAAATTCACGTGTATACTTTTTATGACGTAATTTTCAATAAGTTCCTGCTTTTTATACGCAATTATTTAATTTTAATTTGAAAGTAACTTTTCTATTTATAATAGTCACGTGTCAATAAATTTTTAATTTGAAGCAAACATTATTGTTTCCGTTGTTTATACAGTTGGCAACAGGTTAAATTAGTACAATTTTCTAAAATAAGTAAAAAATATCTCTCGAAATGCTGAAAATTTGAATTTAAAATAGAAATAAAACCTCGAAAAATGAGTCAAATTAAAATAATAAATTAATTCTGCACACCGGGAAATTATAACGCATAAAATGATCTAAAAATTATTAAATTCCGATGTATAGTTTTTGCTCCTATAAAACTTTTTTAGTGGAACGATTTTGTCCAACTTTAGCATTAAATATCTCTTAAAATAATTCTTCGATTTGAAAGCTGTCTGGATCAGTGTGTTTATAAAACATTTCTGTATAATACTACCGATTTTCATATTTTTGTATGCATTATGTTTCTTAATATTAACGAAGAAAGACCTCCGGTCACAAAAAATTCAAAACCGGAGGCGGCGGCGGCGGTGACAGCGGTAGTTACTTTTTTTTAGAATAGAGAGATTTTAGAAAATGGTATTAATTTATACTCTTGCCAAATGTATAAACAGGGCAAACAATAATGTTTGCTTCAAATTAAAAATTTATTTACACGTGACTATTATAAACAGAAAAAATCATTTGGAATTAGAATTAAATAATTATGTACAAAAAGCAGGAACTTATTAAAAATTACATCATAAAAAGTATACAGGTGAATTTTAAAAGAGAAAGGATACTGTAAAATAATAAATTCATTAACATGCGTTAGAAGTCTTAAATAGGAGAAATTACGTCATATTTACGTCACATGACAGTTATTACATAAAATGAACACAAAATAATATTGAAAAACAGTTTAAATTTAGAAATTGCGCTAGACATTTATTTGATATTTTGAGAGGATCTTTTCAACTACTTTTGTTAGGAAAGCGCAAATAATATTTCATTTCTAACAAAAGTATTTTCATGTGAATATTTAAAAGAGAAAGAATAGCTTGGTCAAAATGACGTCAGATTAAAAACGATTCATTTAAAATGTCTCATTTAAAAGAACTTTCTTTTCGCTTTGTTAAAAAATACCAGGAGACAAAGACTGTTTACTTAATTCCTTTTATATTAGCTTATTTTGAAATGTTGTTACACGTGTCTACGTCATCAAGTTATTTTTATTTCGACGTTTTATTTGTATTTTTATTAATGTTGTACTAATTTATTTGTTCTTTCGTTATTTAAAATAAAAATTACGTCAATTTGTATAATTTGGCGAGTGGTTTGGCGATTTATATAATTTGGCGAAATGGGTCGACGGGATAATTAAGTAGTACCACAGCGGATTTGGCGTTAAAATTCCCCAATCAAACAGAAATTAATAGAAATCCGTTTACAGGGAGATCGCCACTGTTTTTTAAATTATGATTCAATCTTTCGAAATCTTTTTAAAGCCCATCAAATTAGCGTGCATTTAGAGTCTGCGGAATCTGGACTGGGGTTGGCGAGCATAGCTCGTAGGGGGCCGATCCCCCTAGTACTTAAAAAAGTGCTAAAATATTGTATCCCTTAAATGCGCAATGATACTGCTACAATATGCAGATCGCAGCGACATCTGCAGGATATTTTCTACAACTGCAAGAAATTGCTAGTCTATACAATGTAATGCTAGTAATACGAAAATCCCGCAGATGTCACTGCGATCGACACTTGGAATTTTAGCAGTATCGTCGCACATTTAAGGGATACAAATTTTTAGCACTGTTTGGATAGCATATTTCCACATTAGGTGTTCTAGGCGCTGTACCGAGGCTATTGCTACAGCGCCTAGAATAAATATTGTTGAAATCTGCTATCCAAACAGAGCTAAAAATTTGTATCCCTTAAATGTACAATGAGTGGACATTTAAGGGATTCAATATTTTAGTACTTTTTTAAGTATTACTGTACAGTGTCTAGAATACATAGTGTGGAAATCTGTTTTCCAAACAGCGCTAAAAAGTTGTATCCCTTAAATGTGCAATGATGCTGAAATCCAGGGAGCCGATCGCAGCGACATCTGCGATATATTTACAGATTTCAAAGTAAACACTGTATTATTGCAGCGTCCAGACCAAATCGTCTTGGAGTTTTAGAAAATATCTTACAGATGTCGCTGTGATCGACTCATTGGATTTCAGCGTCGTTTGACATTTAAGGGATCCAATATTTTAGCACTTTTTTTAAGTATTACTGGGATAGCCGATTTCCACACTATATACTCTAGACGCTGTAATTACTGGGATAACCGATTTCCAGACTATAGAGTAGGTGGAGGTAAAGATACGCACTTTCCATACATTTTGATTTTTAACGCACACATTGGTCTAAACTTATGTAATGAGTGATTAAAATGTTAGATTAAAACCTTAGGCAAGTGCCAGCCTCAACCGGCATTTTGTTAAATTACAATTCTGTGAGAAATTTCAATTTTTAAAAAACATTGCTCTGCGTATCTTTGCCCCATCGGTTGGGGTAAAAGTACGCAGTCGTGGGGCAAAGATACGGAGTGCGTATTTTTGCCCAATTACCGTGGGGTTTTGCCCCATTTCAAATAAAACGAATGAGCTATGCAAAAGCATTAGTAAATTTCACTAGTATTTATAGTTAAACTGAAAATTGTAAGTTAAACCATGAAAAAAAAAAAAAAAGAAAAATAGCGGTCTGTGAGATCGCAAATAGCAATTAACTTCTAACTTTTGTGACAAAAATTGTTGCATAAATACTGTAAGCGGTCCCAAAGACCCGTTGATCGTAAAATGAATAAAAGGGTCGACTGACTCATAAGATACTGTTTTTGCGCTAAATTTTATGAAAAGGCCTATTATAATAAAAATTATCCTCATTTAGAAGTCTTTAGCGATACTACTAAGTTTCCAAACGAATCAAAATTAAACTAACATCAATAGTTAATTTGAAAATTACTAGTTATACTATGAAAACTGAATGTAGCAGCGGTCTGTGAGACAGATAACAGGAGTTAAGGGCTAAGACTTAAAACAAAATCGTTTTTTGAAACAAGAATATTGATTTTTAAATGTAAATAGGTAGATACCTACGTTCTAAATTAAAAAAACTTAACTAGAAAAGGAAAAGGTAGTTAACTAGCTTATATTAGTTAAGCAGCTATTATATTTTATACAATATAAAAAATAAAACTTTCCAAAACGTAATTGTGGAATGATTTGCATCTAGCTAAAACGGTTGGACAAAGCCCCGAATCTTAAACTTGTGCGTATCTTTGCCCCAAGACGGATGCGTACTTTTATCCCATTCTGCAGTATTTTACTTAACCGGCTACTGACAAGTTTAAACAAATGCGACAGAGGTAAACTATACGGCATTTAGAAGCTATAGAGCTTCCGTTCTCCACTGAATTTTTGGATTTGCAAAAATTCGAAGTATTGTCAGGTAAACAATAAAGTGAAAATTTAAAAATATTAGATCAAAATTAGAAAATTTAAACTTACCTTATTTTCTTGGCACGGAGTGCTACTTTTTTCACAAGTTTTGAACACACAACTACTACACTTGAGACCAAACTACCACCTAGCGGCAGAGCATAAAATAACATATAAAGTAGGCGACACTAGTGTCGCCTAGTACCACGATATTGTCGCCCAGTGACAGGGTATGGTGCCGGCAACTTTTTTTAAACAGGTATAATATAAGCTGACTCTTTGACTCAGGAGATGATAAGAATGGCAACAGATGTCATAGCAGTAAAAGAAAACACTGTATCACAGTTACAAAATGCTGTTTGTTTTGCTATCCAAGTAGATGGTTCTGTTGAGAAATATGGAGTTGATAACAAATCTGTTAGAGCACGATTTTTTTCAAAAGAACAGGACATAGAATGAGTTTTTCTAGGACAATGTAAATTCAGTAAGCGAGTGGTAAGTAATAAGTAGGAGTAAATTCAGTAATCCACGATCGTGGATTCGTGGATTTTGTCAAGGTTGTATTTGATAATTTGTGCACTGAGAATATCGCCACAAAATAAGTTGACAGGCTTAACTATAAGTGGGTAAAGGAAAATACAGGCAAAAACAGCGGTCTCTGTGCTCTTATGAAACGGTACTTGGGTAAAGACTAACTTTGCGTTTGATGCTTTGCTCAGGTCTGACTTAACTGTGTCGGAGTCGGAATCATCAAGCAACATTTTATCGAGTTTCTGCTCTACGCGTTAAAGTGCTTGAAGAATAATCTGGAACAGACAATCAAAGTGCCTTTTGTTTCTCTGCATATTTTGAAGTACAGTTCGTGAAGCACTTAGAAAACTTGTCAAAAGCAGTACGGCACGATTTTTCTCTCATGCAAAAACTTTGAGAAAACATTGTGAACCATCAAACCTACTCATGAAAAACTAAACAAACTTCTGCTCGCGGGTTTATTCGATTGTAAATAGATTTTTAAAAAGTGAAAACATCTGGCTTGCCTAATGCTAGATGTTCCGATACACTTTGAAAACCTTGAGACAGACAGTCAAGGGTCTTTCATTACACTGCCTGATAAAGAATTGATATAGAATTTGTCAAAGAAAAACTTTTACAAATTCTTTGACGCTTACCAAAAATGGGTAAGTCCTGAGGGATACGAAGAACAGTTGATGGAAATAAATGAAGGCACTCAGGAATCTGAAAGTGATTAGAAAATTGAAGAAAATCCTCAGAGATTTAAAAACAACTCGTTAGTTTCAACCAAGAGATGCAGGTCTGCAGTGACAAAAGAAACTATAGTGAGTTGTAAAGAATTTGTTTCTCAAAGATTGGAAGAGGATAAAGTGAGCATTTCCTACAGGATAGATGCTTTGTTAAATGCACGAAGACCAACAGAGGTTGCTATTGCAATCCACCTTGATGTTGAGAACTTTTTTGGTAAAGACGAAGTCGCCTATTTAAATGATATGATGGCTTTGTTGCACAGCTGAAAATCTGCGCCCTTCTCATTGACAGCAAGACTTTCTGCTTTAAGGCGTCTCAACCTCACTCTATTTTAAACAAATTGGTGATATCATAGGTTTCTTTGACACCTCACAATGTTGGCACATAAAGTTGTTGGCACATAGAGTTGTGTCCATACATACAACGCTTAAATCCAAAAAAAAAAAAAAAAAAAAACATTCGGGACTAGTATAAAGAGAAGCCTTAAAGTCAAGGATGTTCATTGCTCTTAATGGAATTGGAACAACTTTTTATGGTCCAAGACCTATTATTGCAAGGTTCCTAGAAAGCAAAGAAAAAAGTAGAACATTTCCAGATAAAGAAACCTATGAGAAACACGAGTTTGTCAAAAAATGCTTTGCTAAAGACAGTTACTTGTAAAATAACTTAACGAATATAATTATTATTGTAGGATTTTACAAGCATTATAAATAATTAATAAAGTTTTTCCCGCGATCCTTTGACGAAATTTGCGTTTTTTCTGTGATCCTTTGATGAAATCCATTTTTTCCCGCAATCCTTTAACGAAATTCGAGCTTTTCCCGCGGCGTTTTGGAGAAATTTTGCGTTTTTTCGCGATTATTTGGCGAAATTCGCATTTTTTCCCCGCGATTCTTTGGCGAATTTTGCATTTTTTTCCCGATCTTTTGACAGAATTCTTGCTTTTTCCCGCTATGCTTTTACGAAATTCGTTTTTTTCCTCCTCTCCTTTGGCAAAATTTACGTTTTTGCGGTCTTTTGACGAAATTCTCGCTTTTTCCGCGGGTCTTTGACGAAATTCGTGTTGTTTTTTGCGATCCTTTGAGGGATTAGTTTTTTTCCGACTTTTTTTTACGAAACTTACGTTTTTTTTTTTCGCGATCCTTTGACAAAATTCGGCCTTTTTCAGCTACGCTTTTACGAAATTTGTTTTTTTCTTGCATTCCTTTCACGAAATTATCTTTTTTTTACGATTCTTTGTAGAAATTCGCGTTTTTTCCGCGGTTCTTTGACGAAATTCGCGTTTTTTTCGCAATGCTTTGACAAAATTGGAGATTTTTTTCTGCAAACAATTGACGATTTTTTTTTTCGACGACCATTTGTTGAAATTCACAATATTTTTCAGTGATATTTTTTTATGTCTGAATTTTCGGACTTATGTCCGATTTTTTTAAATTTTCGGAACAGGATCACCCCTGCCAGACAATAAATAAATCGTATATAAAATTGGGGAATATTTTTAATTTTTTGATATTTAAAAAAAAAAGTTACAAGAACAAAAATTACTTTTTTATTTCTAAAAATCGCGGAAAATCTTCCGCGCACGGCGTGCGTCTATATGCTCACGGCGTACTCTGGACAGTCCTTTGTATTAAAATTTTAAACCATTGTAACTGTTATTGTAGCATTTTGGAAATATTTTATTGATACAGCTTGATTTTTTAAAGCATAGAGAGTAAAATCTGATTCCTTGTTTAGTTTCAGTCTTTGCAAAATACTTGTAAAAGTCAAAATATGTTTAACCACAACAATTATTATTCATTTTACATTTTGGAAACATGTTATAAAATTTAACATAGTAATTTTATATTATTTTTAAATTTGATGATTTTCATCCATCAAGAGGGAAGTATGTTTTCTTGATTAGTTCAACATTGGGTCTAAAACCATAGTTAAGGTACTACTTCACGAACTATTTAACGATGCAAGTGAAATTTATTTTTGAATTTCAGAATTTATTCTAGGCTCCAATTATATATTAGCCAGATATGTTATGGTTATGAACAAAAGCAAAGTGTACAAGCTAATAAAAGGTAAATAATATTTTTACGTGAATTTAAATGATAATTTTCTTATATAAAGTTTTAATTACGCATACGAATTTGGTAGGTTAGATGTTGTGTTTGGTCCTTTACTAACATAACAATTAAAAATTTGTATGAAATGAGAATGTAGCTTCTTTAATTTTACCTAACTATAAATAAGGCGGTTGAGATGTTTCAATGACGATTTTGTAGTTTACTAACCAGCAACAGGAGAAGTACAATAGACATAACTAATAAGATATAAAAGTTTGTAAGCCAATCGATATTCTTAGTACAGTACAACCTCGATATCTAGAATCTGTGGGGAAGAGAAAAAAATTCGAGATAAAGAGGTTTCCAGTTATCAAGGTTTTGACAAAATTTTAAGAATCTAATCTCACAAAATGCTTTTTGCTATAAAAAAATAAGATTCATCAAAAACTAGACGAAGTTTACTCTGCTTGCCACCTTGGCTTTCTTCGCCTTTAAATGCAACCGTTTTGTCGAGAAAAACTGGTAGAATAATCTAGTTTCATCTACGTTAAACACATCATTTGCTTTATAATCCTTTAAAAGTGAAGGAAGTTCTAACAGCCACTCTTCACATGTAGCTGCATCACCTGACGCATTTTCACCACAAAATTTCCAAAAAACGACGTTGTGCCTTTTTTTCATTTCAATCAAAAGCCTAAAATTTTTCCCCTTAAGTTCTTTGTATCAATAAAGGGATAAACGAATGTGAAATCAGCATCCAGATCAAACTGGTTCTACAGCTAACAATAGCCAAAAGTAAAAAATCAAACTAATTTCTGTGGAAAAAATATCGACATATCAAGGATTTTGAAAATATATTTCGAGATAACTATGGAAAATACATAAGAATTTTGATGGAAATACAGGGGAAATTTCTTTTTTCGAGATATCAAGGGTTTCGAGATAAGGAGGTTCGAGATATCGAGGTCCGACTATATTTGGTTTGCTGTTATCAGGGGTAGGGGTTGATTTATGAACATTTATTTGGAACAACAGACTAAACCATTTGTCGCCCAGTTAAAATTCCTTAAAATATGCTCTGTAATGGTGAATACTATTTTCGCGATAGACCGAGGCTATAGCGCCTAGAATATATAGTGTGGAAATCGGCTATCCCTCTATTCTAAAAAAAAGTAACTACCGCTGTCACCGCCGCCGCGGCCGGTTTTGAATTTTTTGTGACAGGAGGTCTTTCTTCGTTAATATTAAGAAAAATATTGCGTACAAAAATAGGAAAATCGGTGGTATTATAGAGAAATGTTTGATAAACACGCTGATGCAGACAGTTTTCAAATCGAAGAATTATTTTAAGAGATATTTAATGCTAAAGTTGGACAAAATCGTTCCATTAAAAAAGTTTTATAGCAGAAAAACTAAACATGGGAATTAATCATTTTTAGATCATTTTATGCGTTAGAATTTGCCGGTGTGATTGCATTAATTTTTTTAATTTGACTCATTTTTGGAGGTTTTATTTCTATTTTAAATTCAAATTTTCAACATTTTGAGATATATTTTTTACATTACTAGGAAGCTCGCCCCCCTACGAGCTACGCTCGCCAACCCCCGTCCAGACACCGCAGACTCTAAATGCACGCTAATTTGATCGGCTTTAAAAAGATTTCGAAAGATTGAATTATAATTTAAAAAACAGTGGCGATCTCCCTATAAACGGATTTTTATTCATTTCTCTTTCATTGGGGAATTTTAATGCCAAATCCGCTGTGGTACTACTTCATTATCCAGTCGACCAATTTCGCCAAATTATACAAGTTGACATAATTTTTATTTTAAATAACGAAAGAACAAATAAATTAGTACAACATTAATTAAAATACAAATAAAACGTCTAAATCAAAATAACTTAATGACGTAGACACGTGTAACAACATTTCAAAATAAGCTAATATAAAAGGAATCTCTTCTCTCTATTCTAAAAAAAGTAACTACCGCTGTCACCGCCGCCGCCGCCGGTTTTGAATTTTTTGTGACCGGAGGTCTTTCTTCGTTAATATTAAAAAAACTGTTGCATACAAAAATATGAAAATCGGTAGTATTATTGAAAAATGTTTGATAAACACGCTGATGCAGACAGTTTTCAAATCGAAGAATTATTTTAAGAGATATTTAATGCCAAAGTTGGACAAAATCGTTCCATTAAAAAAGTTTTATAGGAGCAAAAACTGTACATAGGAATTTAATCATTTTTAGATCATTTTATGCGTCAGAATTTCCCGGTGTGCAGATTGCAGTTAGTTTTTTAATTTGATTAATTTTTCGAGGTTTTATTTCTATTTTAAATTCAAATTTTCAGCATTTCGAGAGATATTTTTTACAAATTTTAGAAAATTGTATTAATTTAAACTGTTGCCAACTGTATAAAAAGCGCAACCAATAATGTTTGCTTCAAATTAAAAATTTATTTTACACGTGACTATTATAAACAAAAAATATAAAAAGCAGGAACTCATTGAAAATTACGTCATAAAAACTATAGTTACACGTGAATTTTAAATGAGAAAGAATATTGTAAAATAACAAATTCAGTAACATGCGTTAGAAGTCCTAAATAGGAGGATTTACGTCATATTACACTTATTACGTAAAATGAACAAAAAATAACTTTGCAAAACAGTTTTAATTTAAAATTTGAGCGAGACATTTACTTGACATTTTAAGATGATCATAATATTTTATTTCTAACAAAAGTATTTTGACGTGAATATTAAAAAGAGAAAGACAAGTTTGGTGAAAATTACGTCAGATTATAATTCTCAGATTCAAATTATAATTCAATCTTCCGAAATCTTTTTAAAAACGGTCAAATTAGCGTGCTGTTAGAGTCTGCGGTGTCTGAACGGGGGTTGACGAGCGTAGCTCGTAGGGGGCAGAGCCCCCTAGTTAAGTAAACAGAGTCTTTGTCTCCTGGTATTTTTTAACAAAGCGAAAAGAAAGTTCTTTTAAATGAGACGTTTTAAATTAATCGTTTTTATCTGACGTAATTTTGACCAAGCTATTCTTTCTCTTTTACGCTAAATCTTCTTTCTCGCTAACATAAAAGTACTTTTTTACACTGTTTATTTAATCTAACCCTGTTCATATATATGAAAAGATAAAAAAAAATTAATCGATTTTTCCCTTCCAGATATGCTAGAAAAATAAAAATTATGTACATGGATGTGTTTCTAGTAACAATACAACATTTTAGTATTTTTACAACTTGATTATAAATTAGCAAATTAATTTTACGTTATCAAAACGTAGCTGATAAATCCTTAAACATTCTTTATGGTTGTTACAACTGTATATACAAGTACAACAATTGAGTAAGTTATGTAACAAACTACGATTTCTAAAATATACCAGCTGGTTGGGAAATTGCAAAAGAGAAATATTTAAAACCTTTAAGCATCTTAAACGTGATTTTCAGCCCTATAATTTTTTATAAAAAAGTTAAAATATTATTTAATATATATTATTAAATGTCAGTGATTTTAATACGTTCAATTGGCCCATCTCCGTCCGCAGCCCTTTTTTCTATTACTTATTCCGACTCTTTTACGGAAGCCAGATTGAAAAAAAAAATCAAAAATTGAAACCGGACAAAATTAAAAGGGAAATTTGAAATTATTGGCTACCGACCAACAACTGCTACGTCGAGCTTATTATTAATCTATAGTTTTCATTTATTGGCAATTGTTGTGTGTTTCATAAGCCTTATTCAAATTTGGAGAATGTTCCGCAATTGGGTTATTTCGATAAAAGTTACTTTAATTTTCTAACCATTATTTAACTTTTATACAGTTACAATTGTATACTGTTTTCTCATTTGACGCCAATCATGGCTATCGACCCGATTACGGAAAGTTATCCATTTTACCCCTGCGAAGAACCGGTGTAAGCTAATAAATGTTTAATTGAGCATATCACGTACTATTTGTAAATATTTTATTCCAATTTTTGAAGTGTCTTCTATACTTTGTATGCTTTTTGCAATGTTATTCACCTGTGCGAAGTGCAGGTATCCCATGAAAACTATTTTTCCCGGATATGACACAATGACCGACATATTTCTAGATTTTTTTAAAAAAAAGTAATTTGTCGATTTTAGGAATTTTTTTAAAGCTGTTGTCTAAAATTCTCAAAATATTTAAAACTATAAATAATCAATTATTGCTGGTTTAATAGTACAAGAATTACTGCTTGAATTTTAAATTAAAGTGGATCCTAATGTAAAATTAAATGAGTTTTAAATGGGATGAATGAAATGCTTCTATTTTAAATATTATAAATACAATTCGATCAACAGAATATTTGGCAATTTATCGCCTGCGCCCGGTAAATAAAAAATATGCCTTAAAATTAATTAAATAATTTATACTTAAACTCAAAGCGTAATAAAACGTTTAATTCTCATTGGAAATACACATGTTTATGTAATTTTTATAACTTTATCTTATCAGGAATCGAATTAAAAACGCTGCTGTAAAATTCTATCTTAACATACATTAACTAATTTTTATATGTCCTTGTTCATTACATTACAAAAACATAATTCAAATAGAACGTATTAAAATCACTGACATTTAATAATATATATTAAATAATATTTTAACTTTTTTATAAATTATAATAAAACACAAAACTAACCTGTTTTTCTCTTTTGAGAAGCGAAAAAAATGAGTTCTCTCAGATAGAGAGTTATTTTTGCAGTTTTGAAAACTGCAATAATTAGAACGCCAACGTGGCATTTTCCCAAATAATATAGGTTCTTAAAAGAACTGATTTTGTTTAAATAACTAACTTCAATTAATAAATTAAATAATGGAGAATAAATAAATCGAATTATATCTATACTTCCAACAATTAAGTACTGCAGACGACAAACGAATAAAATCACGGCTGCGCGTGCGCATAGTTATTTCATATATATCGAACTTATAGATCATCCACAAAGGGGAAAGAAGTTAATAATCCTCTTGTAGTTCACTCCGTCCACTGGGTGCCGTATGACCTTGATTGACGTGACCTCGCCTTTAATCTTGCGGTTACCTCTCCCATTTAAGATAGGACGCTTACTTATATCGCTTTGTTTCAGCATCATTGCACATTTAAGGGATACAATTTTTTAGCGCTGTTTAGATAGCAGATTTTCGCACTATTTATTCTAGGCGCTGTACTTGAGTTGAGGGAATAGACGGGTTGCACATGACGTCAGATGTCTGGCATAGCTTCATATGGCGCCCAAATATAAGGCGAAGGTGATGCTCTCCATTTGACTTAATAGACTTATTTTTACTATAATTATAGCGCCTAATATATATAGTGTGGAAATCGGCTATCCCTGTAATACTTAAAAAAGCGCTAAAATATTGTATCCCTTAAATGTGCAACGATGCTGCTGAAATATGAAGATCGCAGCGACATCTGCAGGATATTTTCTACAGCTGCAAGATATTGCTAGTCTATACCATAGAGAAGAGATGGGGGTGGAGAGTGCTTTGGTAATCCTAAAGTGGAACCAACATAATAGTCACGTGACTTTTACCGCCAAAGGCTAGCATATGTTTGCGAAAGGAAAATAAACAAATTACCGTATCGTTAAATTGAAGTGAAAATCTTTTACTAATTTAAAACAGATTTGAAGTTGTTTTGTTTTTACTTCGTTTATATTTTTGCACTACTTCACATGCATAATGTGGATGCTGAATATTTTTATATTTTTTTTTCACGACCGGCAACAATTTTCAAATTTCCAACTAAGCGATAACGAGCGAAATCTGGAAACCTTTACATGAGTAGGACCGGTCATGTTGATGCCGCTTTTCAACGGAATTCTCTACGGAAAGCACACTCCACCCCTATCTCTTCTCTATGGTCTATACAGTGTAATACGAAAATCCGGCAGATGTCGCTGCGATCGACACATGGCATTTTAGCAGTATCGTCGCACATTTAAGGGATACAAATTTTTAGCACTGTTTGGATAGCATATTTCCACACTAGATTTTCTTGACGCTGTACTATAATAATAAAAATAAGAAAGATCTAAATGGAGGATATTCCAAATATGGGTTCGAGGCTGAAAAAAGTCACGTGATACCGGTAATTTGCCCAAGGAACTTCTAACTCATAAGATGGAAAGATACTACTGCTTTGCCTCATGAACTGTTTCATTGGCTAGCGGGGATTTACATTACACGTCTACGGAGCCTTCCCTTCTTTACGCTAGAAGTTTTTACCTTGACTGCGTGATCAAAACGGAGATGGAATATCCTCCATTAAACAGAAAGATAACACGTGCTTTTAACGGCATACGGGGAGTTCTGGCGTTCCGTGTGTGCTCCGGATGCAATAGTATCAGTCGTTGCTAATAGCAACGTCAACGTGACGTCAATGCAAGCCGTCTATACGAGCGTTAGTCGTTGGCCTGATTCTAAGCACTATTGTTACGGCTTCGATGTCGAAAAGTGGCGTTGGTATTGGGGAGGATAATTCAGACAACAACAACAAAAATATTGTTGTCATAGAAACCAATGTTTGTTTTTGGACCGATTATGACCACTGCCGATATGATTTAAATACTGTTGGTGTTGGGGAAAACAAAAGAGAAAAATATTGTGACCGTGGAAATAAAGATTTCTTTGATATCGAAATCTATAATGACAGCATTCACAGAATCGTACTATAGCGCCTAGAATATATAGTGTGGAAACTGGCTATCCCTGTAATACTTCAAAAAGCGCTAAAATTTTGTATCCCTTAAATGTGCAATGATGCTGCTGCAATATGCAGATGGCAGTGGCATCTGCAGGATATTTTCTATAACTGTAAGAAATTGCTAGTCTATACAATGTAATATTAGTAATACGAAAATCCCGCAGATGTCGCTGCGATCGACACTTGGGATTTTAGCAGTATCGTCGCACATTTAAGGGATACAAATTTCTAGCACTGTTTGGATAGCATATTTCCACACTAGGTATTCTAGGCGCTGTAATCGTACCCTATGATATCGAATTGTGACGACAAGAGTTTAAAATTAGGTCCGTTATTTCGAAACCAAAGTACAGCGTTTAGAAGATATAGAGCAGTTCACATCACGTGACTTTTACCGGAGAACAATGAAGAAAGCTGTAGGACACACAAACAGAAAAAGCATTGATAAAGGTAACGATAGCTGTCCTACAGCAGCAGCAAAAACCTGTTCGTAACGTCACCTTGCACAGTTCTATAGTGTTGAAACCGACTATTCCAGTAATGCTTTAAAAAGTGCTAAAAAATTGTATCCCATAAATGTTGAACGATGCTGAAGGACAAATATCGATCGCAGCGACATCTTCTAAGTTCTTCATAGCCCGAAACTACAGCGTCTAGGATATATAGTGTTGAAATCCGCTATTCACACAGCGCTAATAAGTTGTATCCCTTAAATGTGCAATGATGCTGAAATCCAGGGAGCCGATCGCAGCGACATCTGCGATATATTTCCAAATTTCAAAGTAAAAATCGTATTATTACAGCGTCCAGACCAAATCGCCTTAGAGTTTAAAAAAATATCCTGCAGATGTCGATGCAATCGACTCGTTGGATTTCAGCATCGTTTGACATTTAAAGGATCCAATATTTTAGCACTTTTTTAGGCATAAGGAATGGGCATGTTTACAAACAAACACTTCCGTCAACCAATCTATCAATACATTTTTATCATAGCGATTATTGCAGGAATCAACTTGGCGACGTAGGCCAATCATATCATAGATCTGTTAAATCAGTCTGTTAAAGACCAATCAAATTCCCGGAGTTCATGTGTACAGTAGGAGTCATAATGAATGAACTGGTTTTTCTTGCCAACCAACAATAATTCGACCAACAGTGACGTGAGCTGCCAAAGCGATATAAGTAAGCGTCCTATCTTAAATGGGAGAGGTAACCGCAAGATTAAAGGCGAGGTTATATCAATCAAGGTCGCACGCCACATAGCGGACGGGTTGAACTACAGAAAGATGCCTAACTGTTTTCTTCTTTATGGATAATCTATTAATAGCACATCTATGAAATAACTGCGCAAGTGCAAACGTCGTGTTTTCATTTGTTTGTAGCATTTATATTCTGACAGTAATAGAATATTCTATTAATTTTTATTCGTGTTTTTTGACTTATTTATTATAGTTAATTATTTAAATAAAATCAGTTCTTTTTAGAACTAATATTATTTGTTAAAATGGCAAAATGTTGGCCATCGAATAACTGTAGTTTTCGAAATTGTAAGAAAATTCTTTTTCTTATAGAATTCATATCTGTTCTTTTCCAAAGAGCAAAACAAGTTAGTTACGTATTTTAACTTTAATTTATTAATGTATATATATATATTATTTAATATATATTATCAAATGTTGTTGATTTAAATACGCTCGATTTTAATTATTTTCTTTTAATGAAATGAAAAATGACGCATAAAAATTAGTATAGTTAATGTGTAAAGATTGAATTTTGTAGTCTTATTTTTTACTCAATTCTTGATGTGCTAAAGTTATAAAAAAATGATATACACGGTTCTATTCCAGATGAAAATACAATGTTTATCAAGGTTTAGAATATGTATAGAATTTAATAATAAATAAAATATTCAATTTAAAGTCCTTTTCTTCGTTTATCAAGAGCAGACGATACATCGAAAGCTTATTCCAGTATTCTTTTCATCGTATTGTATTAATGTTATTTAAGTTACAAATAGTTCATTTATTTAATTTAAAATTCATTTAATTTTATATTCAGAATAACTTTAATTTAAAATGCATGCATTAAATGTTGTACTATTAAACGAGTAAGTATTGTTAATTTATTTGTTTAAATATTTTGCGAGTCCAGACAATAACTGCAAAAATTTTCCTAAAATCGCCAGATTAGATTTTTTTTTTTTGAAGCAGACAAAGCCATTTAAAGAATCCCTGTTAAAAATTCTATTACGAATTTCTAATTGTTACTTACTCACAAAAGATGAATCTTGTTTGCCAGATATATTGCAATATATTTTTGTTACAGCTTGTTTTGATAAAAATATGTGTATTTTTAAAAAGTCGCAATGTCTTTTTAGTTTAAGGGTAAAAGGCAGTAATGCTTTCGTAGCATTAGTGCTTTTCTGCCGAAATTAAAATGATATTGCCACTATTTTTTTTAAATGTACATAATTTTATCAAAACAAACTGTAATAAAAATTTTTTGCAATAAAACTGGGAACCAAGATTCATCTTCCATAAGTGAGTAAAGATTCAGAAAATGTGCGCAAGAGATGCGCAGATAGTAGATATTCTGTCATATATGACGTCATACTGAAAACCCGCGTATTTGCATTATTCACCCCGTCCACCAGATGGCGCAGCTGTGTCAATATACTCCAGATTCCTGTACTGACATTGTACGCTTACATATATCGCTTTGTCAGCTGCCCTTTCCTTATTACTGGGATAGCCGATTTCCGCACTATATCCCGCAAGGCATGGGGACGTCACGGCGACGTCGTTGTGAAGTCACACTGTGACTTTGTGACCGTCGATGTGACGTCATAGTGACTAGAATGCGAGGTCGTTATGGCCGTTTTAGAGGTCGTTTGTGACGTCACATTGTGACCACTCTGTGAAGTCACGGTGTGACAAATTTGTGAAAAGTGTGTCATTTGTGACTATTTTGGCATTAACTTTGTGACGAACCTGTGACGACAGCGACAATGCTTTGACGCCACACTGTGACTAATTTTGAAATATGTGTCATTTGTGACGAACTTGTCATAAACAATGTGATGATTTCAAATGAAAATCAAATTTCAAATTAATTGCTTAAAAGGGCAAAGGCCAACATAGAGAAAAAGATTCCAAGCCTCTGGACTCGAATCCGGGCCATCAGTGTAGCGCACTGACATTCTACCGACTAAACCACATGGAACGAGACCCAGCCTGGAAAATTTCTTATTAGTACATCTTTGCAAGGCTACAAACGCAGCACAAGATGGAATATTTATCTTGAGCCGCCAACAGCGGGTAAACACGAAACTTAATTAAATCCAGCATCGATTCAAACAATATAAATACTTGGAAATTTTTCCATAGAGAACCATTCCCCTTGCATACAATATTTCAAATGAAAATCAAATTTCACATTAATTGCTTAAAATGCAATTTTAATTTTAAATTTGATTTTCATTTGAAATATGCAAGGCGAAAGTTTCTCTCTGGAAAAATTTCCAAGTATTTATATAGTTTGAATCGCTGCTGGATTTAATTAAGTTTCGTGTTTGCCCCATGTCGGTGGCTCATGATAAATATTCCATCTTGTGCTGAGTTTGTAGCCTTGCCAACATGTAATAGTAAGACATTTTCCAGGCTGGGTCTCGTTCCATGTGGTTTAGTCGGTAGAATGTCAGTGCGCTATACTGATGGCCCGGATTCAAGTACCGTTATGGAATTTTTTTCACTATGTTGGCTTTTGCGCCTTTTAAGCAATCAATTTGAAATTTGATTTCCATTTGAAATATTGTTTGCAAGGCGAATGTTTCTCTCTGGAAAAATTTCCAAGCATTAATACTGTGATGATTCTTGTTATAAACACTGTGATGAATTTTAAAATAAAGTTTTGTTTGAAATGTACAATATTATCTTTTTACCGTACTTTTTAGCAAAGTATCGCTATTTTGGAGTCCTATTCTTCTAAAATACTTTTAATTTTTACACTGAAAAAAACAATGCTTATCAACTGGCATCCTTTTTTATTAAGTTCTAAGCTTGATCTTGAGTTCAAGCTTTATATTAAGAATGTGTTAGTTTTTATGTGTTGTGATTTGTTATTATTTTATTAAATACGAACATGGAGTCTAACGGATATTAATATATTTCCTATTTAAAGAAGAATAAGATAAGCCATATTTATTTAAATTTTTTATTCCCGTGTATATTGTATTTTGTTAATATGAGCTAAATAGATTTGGTATGATTTATAGGAAATGACTGATCTGGGAAATAGAAAAAACAAGTAAGAAAAATCATGCGTTAAGCATAGATTATAAAGCACTTTCCAACGCTTCCTGAATGCTTTAACTAGATATCGTAATTTAAGGAAATAACGTAAATAAGATAACTAAGTAAATATTTTAGAAAACGCATAAAACATTTGAAAAACTGATCAGCAGTTACCGTCCATAGCCAAATATGTTTTCCAGTTCTTTTGAATAGCCCTGTATTTAATCTGTAGTTTGATATATACTAGTATATAATGTGAAAATTTAGTTTAGCAAGAAAACGCATAACAGGTTGAAATTCTCATTCAGCAATTTATACTAATATATGAAAACATACTTGAATACTTTTGTACAACCCTGTAGTTTACCTAGAATCTTTATTACACGCCACTATTTAGTTAAAATTTAATTCAAATTAAAACACTCTTAAAACTGCTGAAATCACATTTCCAGAAATTATAATTTATAGACGGCCATCTATCCATTTCCTTGCGTGACCCTGTGTATCATTTTATCCATATTTTACAAACATTTCTTAGTAAATTAAATGCAGTTCAACATAAAAATCCATAACTCATCTAAAAAACACCTTTAAGCAATTTGCGCCCATACCCCTTAACTCTTACGTATACTTTTGTGTAGTCCTGTATATGAATTATAGCTTTTATATACACCATATACTATGCATAAATATAGAGAATCATAAAAGCGCATATTATAATTAAAAATGCATTTCCAGCAATTATCGCTAATGAACAGTACAATATCAACTTTTATAAATATCATAAATTATAAATATTTTTTTATAAATATTATAAATATCAAATTTTAAAAAGTATAATAAAGCAGTTTAATCTATAAACTTGTTATCAGGCATAAAAAACACTTTATTTCAATGCTTAAATGTCATATTTTATTTTTTAATGCGAAGTATCGAACGTGTATCGAAAACGTAGAAAATGAGTTTACAATCGAAGAAAATTTAATAACTGATTCTGAATGTCTACAATTAAATGTCTGATTAAAATCACGAACAGTAAAAACGTGCTTACATACAATTTAAAAAAATAAATATACCAATTTGAAAAACACTAAATAATTAGTATTTATAATTGTACTATTAAACAACAACAAAGTACAATAGATGAATTAAATGTATTATTAGATTTAACAATTTCTCAAAAATCTCTCCATATGTTACAAGGAATTCCTATTATTTTATAATTTTGGCAAATGTTAAATCTGAAAACATTGATATGAAGATTTAGGACTTTAAATAATAATTTAAAATATTATTAGCAATGAAAAAAAGTCTTTCAAAAGTTTCACTACTATAGTATGTAAAATGACATTTCTCATTCAGTATAATGTTAATTTCTAATCTGAAAAACAATTCCAGATCAGTCTCTTTCTATAGGTATAATATAAAACTATTTAACTCATCTCACCAAATATACAAAACATAAATAAACAATTTAAATTAAATAAGACTTACTTTTTAAGCTCCATAAATTAATTATTAATATCCGTGTGTATCCGAAAATGGCGACGTCTTTTTCTTCATTAAAAAAAGCACACGCAAAAGCTTACATTTTAGACTAGTAACTTACCGCATCTGTTAGAACAAAAAGTTCTCTGTTTACCCTGCGGTATCGTGGCAGACGATTTTGGGCAGGTGTTAGTTTCTTTCCTTTTATATAAACAGATTTGGAACTTACATGTGCAATCATTTTATGAGACTGTCTGTATTTAAATTTTTGTATTTGAAGAATTTTCCAATGTATTTTACCTTTTCTTTTTATCAGTTTTAACCCCCCCCCCCCTCCCTTTCTCTAAGTAAAGATTTTTTCACACATAATAAATACAAAATATCTTCCTAAAAAATAATAAGATATAAATAAATATCGAGGATAAAAAATTTTTCTTTGTCAATCGTCATTCTTTTCATGTTAATTTCCTGTAGAATAAAACAATTCGTAAAATAACTTTTTTTTAGATTCATATCTCTAAAACACAAATTTGAAATACGAATAATAAATTATATGATGGGTTTTGCATAAATTTTGTATTTTTTTTTTTTTTTTTTAATTCGGAAAATGCTAATTTTATTTTAAAAGTCTGAAAGAAGTAGAATTTTTTTAAAAAATGGTTACTTAAAATAGGCACACTAACAGGAAAAAATATGACTTGAATGCAAATTATAAAGCAAGAAATGTATGTATGACTAAACTCTGAAGACTCTTTCTACGTGCTCATTAAAAGCTGCTGGCATTTCGGTCACAGATGTGATGTGACCACAGTGACTCACAACGACGTCACTGTGACCATGCATGCTATGAGGGATATTACAGCGCCTAGAATACCTACTGGGGGTGGAAATATGCTATCCAAACAGCGCTAAAAATTTGTATCCCTTAAATGTGCGACGATACTGCTAAAATTTCACGTGTCGATTGCAGCGACATCTGCGGGATTTACTAATTACTAGTATTACATTGTATAGACTAGCAATTTCTTGCAGTTGTAGAAAATATCCTGCAGATGTCGCTGCGATCTGCATATTGCAGCAGCATCATTGCACATTTAAGGAATACATTATTTTAGCGCTTTTTTAAGTATTACAGGGATAGCCGATTTCCACACTATATATTCTAGGCGCTATACTATATATTCTAGACGATGTACCGAAACTATAGCGCCTAGAATATATAGTGCGGAAATCAGCTATCCCTGTAATACTTAAAAAAAGCGCTAAAATACTGTATCCCTTAAATGTGCAACGATGCTGCTGAAATATGAAGATCGCAGCGAGATCTGCAGGATATTTTCTACAACTGCAAGATATTGCTAGTCTATACAATGTAATACTAGTAGTACGAAAATCCAGCAGATGTCACTGCGATCGACACTTGGGATTTTAGCAGTATCGTCGCACATTTAAGGGATACAAATTTTTAGCACTGTTTGGATAGCATATTTCCACACTAGGTATTCTAGACGCTATACCGAAACGCTTCCTCAATGGAGGATATTCCAAATATGGGTTAGAGGCTGAAAAAAGTCACGTGATACCGGTAATTTACCCAAGGAATTTCTAACTGATAAGAAGGGAAGATATTACTGCTTTGCCTCATGAACTGTTTCATTGGCTAGCGAGGATTTTACACGTCTACGGAGCCTTCCCTTCTTTACGCTAGAAGTTTTTACCTTGATCACGTGATCAAAACGGAAATGGAATATCCTCCATTGAATCCTTATTCAATGTTTACGTTTCAAATGTCGCTGCTACCGCCATTTATCGTTCAACATTTGTGGGATACAATTTATTAGCACATTTTGGTTGTCCGATTTCCACACTATACACTGTTAAAAATCGGTAGCTTTTGCTGCATAGTCACTCCACCGCTTTTATAGATGTTCTCTATTCTGACCAATGAGAATGCTCCATAATATAGTCATCGTTTTTTATAAAAGCACTGGAGTGAATATGCAGCAAAAGCTACAGATTTTTACCAGTGTAGAATTATTTTTAAGTTCCAAGGATCCTTCTTGATGCGTGTATATCGTCTGCTGATAAACATTTTGGTGTTCTATGTGGCAATCGTAGTTTCATTTTCGAAATTTTTTAAGCGCCACTTTTAAATTGCAGTGGATGTAACAGTTGTTTCATCTGCTGATAGAAATAGTATTAGATTTTGTTTGTGGTGTTTTAATCATAGTATAAAGAAGTTTAAGAAATCACCTCCGATGAATACAGTGCTTGTTGTTGTTCGTTACATTATCATGTCATTTTCTGTGTTTTGAATATATTTAAAATTCACGTGTCTACAAACTAAAATAGTGCATCGGCGCATCGAGCGGTAAACTTTGAAAAACTGTCAAATTCTTTTATCGTGATCCGCTGTGGTTGTTTATTGAATGCTCGAAATATCAAGGTGAGTTTTCTATTTGGTGTTTCAAAAAGTAGAAATATTTTTAAAATTTTCGGGAGTGTTTTCGTCAGTATAGTTTTGATTAACATATTGGGGAAAATAGGGGAATGGCGCTCACTTAAGGGAAAACGCGAATAGCTAGTCAAATTTAGACAAAAATATGAATATTTTATTAACGAAATAGAACTCCAAAGCATAAGGAACTGTTTGCAATCAACTAATTTTCATAAAAGTCTTAGGAATTGTTTTTATCGTTTTATTTAAATGACCATCGATTGAGCGGTAATGCCCGACATTGTTGGGTAATTGCGCCCAGAGTTTGAATACAACATTTAAGTAAGATAAAAGTCACATAGGTAGTTGTGTGGGCTGTTCACACCAATGCAGACTTTTTGTAACCACTTTACACATATTGTGTTAGACATATAGTGGGCTACTTTTTTTATATTTAGGTTTTTTTTTATTTTCATCACTTTTTTGAAATCGTAAAATTCTTCTTGTTTAATGACATATTAATTAAGGCGAAAATAAGGAACTTTTACCATTTCAAAAAAGTGGTGTCAATCAACAAATTTGAATTTTAAAAAGTTGTCCACTGGCAACACTTCTTCTGGAATTCTACGCGAGCGCCATTACCCGTTATCGCCATGTTGGGTTTTAATGCATTATAATTGGCGTAATAACGCACTACAAAAATAAATAAAACCATGAAAGTACAGCTAAATGTATATATTTTGTAGACTTAATGAGTAAATTAATATTTGAAAATAAGAGTGTAAACTTACCTTCAAGTTAGATGCTGTAGAATTTTATAATAAAACAACTTCAAACTAATAACGTGAGGACACAAAAATACTTTCCTTCCGACGGGCACTAAATCCTTACTGGGAACTTAGGATGAAGTTCGCTAGGTGCCGGTACCGATCACACGTTTTCAATTCTATTCTGTTTAGAGATATTTGGTGAGCGTCATAACCCTACTTTCCCCTAAATCTTAATTTTAATTAATGTTTTGATGAATAACATTTTCCTTTATAGATTTATTTTCTCCCTAAAATTATATAAAGGTTTAAAATAAATATTTCTGCAATAAATGCATGTTCTTAGCAGTAGATATAAATAGCCGGTTCAGCCTTTTTCGGCACGGGATGAAGGAGGTGACTCTACCAGATGCGGGATGTTTAATAACGGAAATGGTGTTATTTTTAACAAGGGGTGATTTTGGACAGATGATTTTTTTTAAAAGCCTGGAATGTTTCGAAATCATTCTAGTGAATTTATAACGTTGGTATTTAGAGCAGAATTAAACATTGTTTTTACCTCAGCTGGCAATCAAACTGGGGAATCTGATTGCCCTATCATTAGGCTGCGACATTACTATTTTTTTAAGACTTAGTTTTAATATATCTCTTATCTAAAGAAAGGGCGGATATTTTGTTTTTTCGGGATAAAAGATGATTGCCGTACTGCAAGATTTTCGAATTCGTTATTCGTTTTGAAGGTGAAATATATTTGAGACTAGCTGGCTACGTTCGTTACGCCATTTTTTCAAACGAACTTTGAATTAGACTCAATATATCCATTAATTTTACCTTGTATATTAAACCAATATGGACCTTCATCCGCATTGCTGTAAACGATGCAAATGCCATTGCACTATTATATTTCTTAATTCGTTGTACAAAATATCGGTTATTAAGAACCAACTCTTTCGTTGATAATTTGCAGTAGGATTTGCAAAGAAAATGAGGTTGTTACGACAACAGGAATTAAAATGTTCTCTATTCGCCACACTACTAAAATGGAGAACATTACGATGACTGCATAGATTTACCATTGCAGCTAAACTAAATGTTCGGGTTGATCTCGTTCTTGAACTTTGTATAATCTCGCTCTACGTTACGTTATATTTCGTAATACACGTCCTCTTCTGGCAGGTCTACCACGATTTTCTGTTTTTGGATGTCATTTGAGACAAGGGTGAAGTCAATAGTTTTCAATGGAGGATATTCCATCTACGTCATGATCACGTGGTCAAGGGAAAAACTTCTAGCGTAAAGAAGGGAAAAATCCGTAGACGTAATATAAATCCCCGCCAGCCCATGAAAGAGTTCATGGGGAAAGCACTAGTAGCTTCCCTTCTTATCGGTCAGAAGTTCTTTGTGTAAATGACCGGTATCACGTGACTTTCTTCAGCCTCGAACTCAGATTTGGAGATATATAGAGATATATAGAGAGAATAATGGATTCGCTTACCGCAGTCCATTTCGTCGCTCCTGTCTCCACAGTTGTTGTGCGAGTCGCACTTCAGTTCCGACCACACGCAGAAACCGTTACGGCAACGGAACCAGTCTCTCGTGTCGGGACACTCCATTTCTGACAAAAACAATAACAACGTCATGTTAGCATCCAAATGGACATTTTATTTTTGAAAATTTTCAGTCTAGAGTGCCTTTTATAAATAAGAGAAGGGCGACACGGGGCAGGGCGCAGATTTCGGTTTTGGCCCATACGAGGACAACTCTAATAGAATTGGGCGATACACCTCTGTCCTCAATACTAGGCCCCAAAATGGACCACACGCACTGGGTGGAGCTCGCAATGCTTGTGGGGAATGATTTGATTCGCTTTCAGTTACCGCTTGTAAGGGGAAAACGCTATCGTGACGCTAGAGGACGTCAGAAAAACTTGTCCTCGTCTATTGGCTACTATCGAAAGCAGACACTTTTCTGAATTTGCACTGTATTTTCAATGGGAGCACCACTTTTTCCAAATGGGCATTTTTGCTTTATTGAATTAAGGCAAAGATTAAAATTTGCCAATAGTGGTACTCCAATGGAGGATATTCCATCTACATTTTGATCACGTGGTCAAGGTAAAAACTTCTAGCGTAAAGAAGGGAAGGATCCGTAGACGTGTAATGTAAATCCCCGCTAGCCAATGAAACAGCTCATGAGGGAAAGTAGTAGTATCTTCCCTTCTTATCAGTTAGCAGTTCCTTGGGAAAATGACCGGTATCACGTGACTTTTTTCAGCCTCGAACCCATATTTGGAATATCCTCCATTCCAGGGAGAAAATTCCGCTTCGATGTGAAAGTATCCTTGAATAGCAGCCCTTTTTGTGAATGAACGCGTAGGTCTCGTATTCAATTATGAGTTAATAAATGTTAACTTGACAACATCTTGGCACGTCCAAGTTTTTGATCCGAATACTCTATGCCCATCTAATTTTATGGCTCGTGTATCTCTTATTTATAAAAGCACTTTACTACAACCAAGTCGAAGCCTAAAAATGAACCATCATTGAAACTATTTCATGTCAGCTTACCTGGGGTCAGCGCGGTGATGGAGAGTTTGGCTCCCGGGTAACCGGTCAGAGTTGAGTTGTCTATTCCCTGATCCGACACGACGTGCAGGATCTCGAGCGTGTCGCCCGCGGAGTAGAAGTGTCGTTCTTCTTCCAGACGGTACAGGTAGGAGCACAGAGGCTTTTCGATCTGCGTGGAAAAGCAAACCTTCGAAAGTAACCACAATCGATACAAACACAAATAAGAAAACGCAGATTTTACTGAGCGGATAGGATTAACAAATTTTTATATTTCAAAAGATGCCGATGTAGGACAAACAGTGGGGAGAGGGATTGATCTATATGAAAAAAAAAGAAAATGTATGTGTATGTCTGTTGACGAACCCGTAATCGCGCGAGTTCTTTAACCAATGTGAGATATACATATTACGTACGCCACGCTGCAATACTAAAAAGCTGTAGCGGGTATTACGATAAGTCTTTTACCTCACATGCAAATAATTAGATATATATATTACGTACTCCACGCTGCTATACTAAAAAGCTCCAGCGAGTACTACGATGATACTTTTACCTCACATGCAAATAAATTAGATTATTTAAAAAAAATGTAGTAATTAAGCGCAATTAAATAAAGACAAATATTTTATCAGAAACATCAACATAACTTTGTTTTTCTATTTATTGCCTTATTCCAACGATACCGTTTTATCGTCCGCTGCCATAGCAACAGGATAAATAAAATTTCATTAAAAAAATGCGCCGTAGTCGAAAAATATTTTACCAAATCGAATAGTTATTTTTAATTTTGGTTTTAGAATTGAATTCATGAACTCCCGTGCGTAGAACGGGTTAAACAGCTAGTATTAGATAAAAAACCATAAGACCAGGCCGTGGCTGCACAAACCATCACCTCACCGAGTTCAGGGTTGAAATTCCAGGAACTCTATTAGCCTATTAAAATGCCACGGGTCTGCCAAGTCCTATCTGGGTGGAAAACACCCGCAAACCCGATTTTAGTGGTGGATGGGTAGGTTTACCATTGTGTGTTCCTGCACCCAAAGGTGTAAAAACAGGGAGGACTGGATGCAGGAAAGCACAATGGTAAACCTACCCATCCACCTCTAAAATCGGGGTCTGCAGATGGTTTCTACCAAGACAGGACTTGGCAGTATTTTAATAGGCGAATCTAGTTTTAATACTAATCCAGGAATTTCAGTCTTGAACACGATGAGGTGATTTCTGTGCAGCCGCCCCCCGCACTATAACGAGCATCGTAAAATGGCGAACTTCCTCCGTTCCGCTGATGGTGCCAGCGCATCTCCGAACTTTCCTTGGTTCTTCACGCAGACGGAAGCGGAAGACGGTACAGAAAGAAATCGAAAGGCAGAAACTTTGTTTTACCTTCCCGCGGTGACAACGGCCTCTTTCATCTTAAAAACATATTAATATTTACTATTTCAAAAACATTTTTAGCAGACTCCCATTCGCGTCCGTTTTCAACTTTTCTGAAATTGTCACATTTGCTTCCCGGATGAAAATAAGAACAAAGAAAAATCATGCGTTCAACATAGATTATGAAACACTTTCTAACAATTCCTAAATGCTTTAATAAAACTTTGTTATTTAGGGAAATAAGATATTTAGTTTAGAAAACGCATAAAACCTTTGAAAAACTGATTTCAGCAGTGACCGTCCATAGCCAAATAGGCATTCCACTTCTTTTGAATAACCCTGTATTGGATCTTTAGGTTGATATATGATATATATATATATACTATATAATGAGAAAATTTAGTTTAGCCAGAAAACGCATAACAGGTTGAAATTTCTCTTTCAGCAATTTATACTAATTCGATGGAAACATACTTGAATACTTTTGTACAGCTCTGTAGTACCTTTATGACGCCGCTATTTAGCTAAAATTGAGTTCAAACTGAAACACTCTTAAAACGACTGAAATTGCATTTCCAGAAATGATCCTCCCTAGTCGGCCCTGTATCTAATTCTTTGCGTGGCCCTGTATATCATTTTATCTTACAAACATTTCTTAGCAAACTCAATGCAGTTCAGCCTAAAAATGAATAATTCATTTGAAAGCGACCCTTACGAATTCTTTTCTGTAGCCCTGTATAGGAACTATAGCATTTATACACAACCTATAGTAGGCATCAATAGAGTGAAACTTAAAAGCGCATATCATCATTAAAAATGCATTTCCAGCAATCATTGCTAATATAGAGTAATATCTTGTGTTTCCCTGTCAATATTATGCACTTCGTACGATGCAGGAACTAACTTATAGTAAACCTCATCAACGTATATTAATTTCAGTATATTGTTTAACATAATTGAAATGCGCCGCAAACAATCCCCTCCCCTATACCGTTCTATAACGGAATTCTTTTGTGTGGCCCTGTCAATGATGAATAACTATTCTTTGCACCCAATATTCTACAGACTGCCTATTTTAGTGCATTTCATAAATGCATATCCATTTTATTATGTTTGAAAGCGTGTAACACCATTAAAAATCTTTTGAAGCGATTTTTTCCCATGGGCCGTCCGGTAACGGAACACTTTGTACTGTCCCTGTCCATGAACTCAACAGGTTACAAACTTAATTTGAAACAGGGATCGTACTAGGATAGAGGTCACTAACATCCAAAAATTTCAGAACAATCCGAGTCTTTTGACGAGAGTTGGAGAGTGGACAGACGGACAGTCATAAACACTTTTCAACTTTCTTGGAAAGTGTTCAAAAGAAAAGAATGAAAAAAAAAAAACTTTGCTCACGTCCACCCACCCATCATTTTTTCTGCTAGGGTTTTTTTTTTTCCCTAAAGTTGGTTTTTCTTGCGATACTTTGTATACAGATGTGAATAGGAATTTGTAAGTGCCTGGTCCGAAATTTATGTATACATACTACGAGACACTTCAGCATCATTCACGAACGGTTTCTATGGACTGATAGAAGGGGTGGGGGGGGGGCTCCCAAAATGACGCTTCCCTCGGGGCTCTAGAGAGTCTATGTCGGGCCCTGCTCGTCAAGGCGTTTATCGTCCAGTTCTGCCATGCGAGTTGCCATGGTTTGGAGAGAAACTTCTGATTGAAGTCACTCTTATGGATAGAGGCACTGAAATGGAGTTACCTGAATGTAGTCCTGGCACGTCCCGTCGTAGTTCTTTCTGAATCCGATCTCCCGAACGGCGGCCACGATGCGGTGGGGCGCCCTCAGTTCTATCCGGCACTGTCCGGACAGGGAGTACGAAGTGTGGTCCGTCGTGCGGAGCAGGAGGGCCGAACTCGGACCCGAGCCCTTCAGCTCCAGGGTCAGGTTGCCGGACGAACAGTCACGCTCCACGGTATCTGGGAGGGAAGAAAAGAACATTTAAAAATCACCTGCGCTGAGAGGGAATTGTGACCCCCCCTCCCCCCTTTCTAACAAAGACACACGCAAAAACAAAAAAACAAAAGAGACTAAATCATGTCTTTGATGAATAATTATGGATGCCTATGGTGCCGTAGACTTAAGAGGCTACTTCACTCACGCGAAAACACCCGCTCACCCATCTTCATCCTTCGGGAGAAAATGAAAAAAATATCTCGTTTGCATGACCCTATCTTTTAAATGATTTTTTTTTAAATTGAATAGCTGAGGTCGCATCTCTACAAAGGCCGTTTTTTACTTTTTCGATTTCTACTGCCGGCTTTCTTTATTTTGGATACTTTCACTTTCGGAATCGGTTTCGGTTCGGCTCATTTCCCATGATGAAATTAAAACTTCGCAGAAAAATAAATAATATGAAATAAAACAACGTAAAAGTCCGTTTAACATGCATCTAATCGGACCCTTTCTATTTTTACACTGTCAGAAAATAGGAAAAAAAACAAACATATATTTTGAAATATAATTTGTTTGAAAGCTGCATCTAAAGCTGTTTGAAAGCTGCATTACTGATTGTTTACAATTAAAAAAAAATAAATTAAGTAAAAACAAAGTGCAGTTAGAAAAAAAGCAATTTAACAAAACAAGGACCCTTTGGAAAATGATTTTTTCAAAGACTAAAATTTAAGACATAAAAAATCGCACGGAGTGGATCCTACATGACGTACGCCATGGATTAAACATTAATAGTGTTATGATAGGACGCGTAAAAATTGCAAGCGACAAAAAAAGCCTGCCACTCGTCAGATTTCCTGAAACTTACGTAATATCCAAGCATTTCATTGGCTGTTCGGGAAAAGGCTTTTCCATCCTCAGATTTCCAAGAAATCGGACGACCCATTTTAAATGAAATTTCATTCTTAAACTTCTAAACATCCCACACTATTACTTTTCACACCGTCGTATGGAGAAAAAATGTACTTTTAAATGCAATTTGTTTGAAAGCTGTATCTCAATTTGTTTCTGAGTTATTAATTTTTTTTGTAGTTTTTATTACTTTTTTGTCATAGTGGCAACAGAAGTATCCATCTCTGGTGAAAGTAAAGAGAAAATACAGATGACTGTATAAGCCCATCGGAAAACGAATAAAATGTGGGATTCAACCCATAAAACGCTTCAGATATGTTTTTGATTTCCTACCCTAACAGAGGACAATAACCATTTTTCCAAATGGTTAAAAAAGCATTTAATAAATTACATATTCATCAATAAACAATTTGATAAAAAAAATCTATAATAATAAGGAAAATACTTAGTGTGTGTGTTTAGTTGAGTGTGTCGACGGTTTTCTGAAGAAGACCGCTACACTTAAAGCTACTAAATTGGATTGGAAGGTAGGCTCTATGTATGTAGTTTTGCATCTCGAAGCCCGATATTGGACTAGATTTTTTTTAAATTAATTAAAAACTCTTAATGAAAGGTGCGAGAATTTGACTTTTCGCGGAACCGAGCAAAACCGCAATGAAACGCATCCGACATCGATGTTTCAATCGCTCTGACAAGGAGAGAGTCCGAGGTCGGTCTCACCGAATGCAATGAACATTTGCGTATCGATAGAGTATAGTCAGGGCTCCCAAATGGACCGCCAACTGAATACCAATAAATTTTAACAGAAAATTTTATGGTAGTTTTGCGCTAGAATTAACTTTCAAAGGTGGTTTTGGGACGGTTTGTAAGAAAATTCTAAAGAAAATTTTTCTAAAAAAATATTGGTATTCAGTTGGCGCATCATTTGGGAGCCCTGTATAGTTAGTATATAAATATATGAGCGTCATAAAGCGCCATCTCCAGGGGGTCTTGAGAAAAAAAGTCGCAAAGTTTAAGCTACAGATTATAATTGGATAAATTTCCCTCTTTGGCGAGCTGTTCAGTAGCGCGATCGGCAGCACGCTGGATTTGAGTTTTTTCGGCCTGGCTTCAAATCCGGCTCAGACTTGTTTATCGGAACGAAAATTTTTATCCATCATTTTCGAACCGCAATTGAAAAAATATGTATAATAACTGAAATTTACGAATAATATGAATTGAATGTATGTTTTGTAGCATTTAAGTTCCTTTTTAACTACGAAATTTTGCATGTCTAAATATATATAATGAAAAGTAAAACGCATTGTCTATAGACGAGAATTTTTTTTTTTTTTTTTTTTTTTTGTTATTTAAAATTATTTACAGTTATTTCAATGAATATCAACAATTTTTAACAGAGAAACAAATTAAAATAAGTGAACAAATATATTATTTCCATTTTGTTTCCTCATTCAAAGACTTCATCAAATATTTGATGGTTTATTAAAAATATGCTTTTATATTGTTAGTCTGGGATTCTTGATTTTTAATTAGAATAAGTGTCTACGTAGTAATTTCTTTCGAAATCATTTTTTTTTCTTGTTTAATATTTTTATATAATGCAGTTTAATTATATAAATACTATTGTAAGTGCGCATCTTTGCATGTTTATATATTTAATGAAAAGTAAAGATAAAATAAATAAATGATAACAAACTGAAAAAAATTCAATTGGAACTTTTATAGACCATAAAATTAAGCTAATTTTAAAATTTATTTACTGTTATTTACGTAAATAAATTACTATTTTTCTCAGTGAAATAAATGTATAGTCTTTTACCAACTCGCTTTTTAACTTTAGAATTTTTTAAATCTTGGATTCTTATATATTCTCTTTCTTTATTATAGTTAGAATAACTGTCTTTGTGCTTAAAAAAGTTCTAAAAAGATATTGAATTGCTGAAAATAGTTATTACGTAGGTAATAATTACAAAACTATAATTACAAAACCGAAAATCCGTAATAAAAAAAAGTCATTAAGAATTTTAAAAAGGATGTTAAAAAAAATCATCAAATATTCGAAATACTTTCATATAGAAACAAAATTAAAATATAATTATTCACGCATTTATATCACGTGTTTTAATTTATTTCTCTGTGAAAAATAGATTATTCATTGAGATAACTGTAAATAATTTTAAATAACAAAAATTTTTGGTCTATAGACATAAATAGGCATTTTTTTTTTTTTTTTTTTTTTTTACCTTTCATTATATATTTAAACATGAAAAATTTCGTAGTTAAAAAAAGCACTTATATACTACAAAAAATACATTCAATTCATAATTTTTGTAAATTTCATTTATCAATTAATATATATTATATATTTTCAATTGCGGTTCGAAAATTATTGATAAAAATTTTCGTTCCTGAAGACAAGACCAAGCCGGATTTGAACCCGGACCACACAAACTCAAATCCAGCATGCTGTCGATCGCGCTACTGAACCGCTTGCCAAAGAAGGAAATTTATCCTATTATAAACTGTAGCTTGAACTTTGCGACTTATTTTCTCAAGACCCCCTAGGGGTTGCGCTTTATGGCAATCCTATATTTATATACTAACTATACTCTATCGATGCACAAATGTTCATCGCATTCGGTGAGACCCACCTCGTACCCTCTCCTTGTGAGAGGGTGAAGGGTTTGAAAGTCCAGAATTGCACAAAGGCCAGGTGGGACGTTTTAAAGCCAAGCATATCGAAATTAGAAAAAAGTTCTGGCCGTTACGAATTTGAAATTGGGATCACAGAAGCAGAAAAATGTTCTCCAAGAATTTCCTAACTTTATTAAAATCGCTCCACTACACAGCGATATATCCATTAAAAACAATTTCTTATAAGAGAATTTTCTTTCAGCCGGCGAGGGTTTGTATTAAATTTATTTCTGTTTCAGGAATCGATACATTAAATTAGTTTGCGATAAAAAAAAAAAGGAAATTTTTAGCTATGTTAAAATTTAAAAATCTCTAAAGGATACAAATTTGATAATTGGGATACCGATGCAAAATAATATTCTATTTCATAAATTCGAAGATTCAAGAATTTTGGTCAACAACTCCCGGAGGTATTAAAAAAATCTTTTTTTTTAATAAACTAGTCGGATGTGCCGACCTAAAACTTTCTTCTGTCTCTGCTATATGTTAATACTTCAAAATTCGATGTCGCAGTTCTAAAATTAAATAACAAGCTAGGCCAGGGTCGGCGAACCTATGGCACGCGTGCCACTTTCGGCACACCAAAGAATAATTTTGGAACGGCGCGGCGTTGATTATGTCTCTAAATGAGGATACAGCGATTTTACACAAGATACACGAACTCAGAGGATCTGATTCGATTCAAAATTCGATTCATTGCAAATTGAAGAATTTTAATCTTATTCAATAGGGTTTCGAAAATTTATCAAAGAAAATATTTGAAAACTATCAGGAAGGAAAGATTATTACCCATGGTAAATTATGGCAACTTGGAAATTAGTTTCAGAACTATTTAAGTAAACTGCTTATTTTTTCAATTTTAATAATTTTTTCTACTATTTATATCTGTCATTTTCGCAAATTTAGAATATAAAAAATCAAATAAAGAGTGATTGCCATAACAATTCATTTAGTTTGCATTCTGTTGAAATTAACTGAACATGAACATATTGTTTTTCATCCAAGATATAACAATGAATCACATTATGTTCTTAATTAATTTCTAAAATATAATTGTTTCTATAATGATTGTAGTGTAATACTTACATGTATGTTACCCATTTTATAAAATAGGCTAATAAGTAATTTTCAAGTAGATTTTGATTCATTATATTTCAATCCACTAAATTTGTTTTTTAGTTGGCACGTATAGGTCAAGTGAAAAAAAAAATGGCACGCGACTCTAAAAAGGTTCGCCAGTCCTGATCTAGGCCCATCATGACTATTGTAATGATGTTGGTTCTTTTAATTGTGTGCATTTTAAAAGGAGATAGGCGCATCGCATCTTTCAACAAAACCATTGAATTTCGGCATCCCCAAATTACCAACCCAAAGAGCATGAAAGCGACACCTGTGTCACGCTGTATGCACACAAGCCTAACAAGGATCTATTTATGGGAAAGCATAATAGAATACGAAGTTTGATTCAATTCCGTGCATTAGTTTTTGAGATAATCTAATCTCGAAGATTGTGAAAAGGGCAGCATTACAGCGGCACCTGTCATGTGATATACACGAGCAACTCATCAGCCCCCACTTACGTCAAGCTCTGACTGAATCTGAAGTTGGATGAAAATCCGTGCATTAGTTCTTGAGGTAGAGCGTCCACAAAATGTGTCGCATACAGACTCACAGACAGACATTTTTAAAAAACCGTGTTCGGAACCTTCTAAAACTTATAAATCCGTCCAAAACTGGAAGTCGAATTTTTTGACGAATTCAATACTTTCTTCTAGTAAAGATAGTAAATAACGGACATTTATACGCAAAAATAAATTTTAACCTATTGCTTAAATTTTAGCGTTGTCTTCAATAATTATCAATATTTTAAGTCCGATTTTTTTATGGAAAAGGAGTTGGATTTCGGGGAGGGGGGGGGGGGAGGTCACTTTTCTAACTTTTCCCAACCCACTCATGTGATATATCATTGGACAGACCTTTCACCACCTTTTCATATTATGCATATCCCGTTAGGTTACAGTTTTAACAGTTAGGTTACGCTTACGCTAAACTTAGGATACAGTTGTTTTTGCAGCGCGTTAGGAGCCTGCTACACGGTGCCGCAGGCAGCGGTGATACTTGTCGGATGTTCGTATACAACATATTGCGTCCTTAATTTATGAGTAGTGGTTACCATTATTTCCGAACTGTAATTTGGCAAATTTCTGAAATTCTTATTTGAATCCATCCTTCACCCCCCCCCTCCCCCCCTCGAGTAATGTATTTACGGATAGGTTGAATAACGGAATTTCGTTTGAATAAAGGTTTGTTTAGAACAGAGTACGCCCACTGGCGGTGGAAATTGGAACTAACAATTTCGCAGAGCGTAAATCTAAATCCATCCAAAAAATTGTAGATCGCAATTCATAACTTTTTAAAATATTAATTTCATAATTCATAATCCATATCATAAAATTATACAATTTGCAAATTCAACGTATTTATATGTGGGTATTTTAGAATGATCGCTACGTAAAAAATGAGCACTTTAGGAGTATCATTTCAGAAGTTATAAATAAAAATATGAAAATGGAATTTAACATGAGAAGCACTTCATTTTGAATGTTTATAATCCAAAAACTTATCATTCAAATGACTTGAAATTGGGTGTTTAGGCATAGTTTGAACCGAAGATTTGGAATAGCTTGTTAAAATTGGGTATTACCATTGAAAAAAACGAAGTTATGTTTCATTTTACTAGGTAGATGGCCCCCTAAGCAAATTTTATAGACTTCATTTAAAAGTAGACTTTATTTCCAATCGTTTGGTTCTTGTCACTTTCTTCTACGATAATTTGAGGAGTTAGTAGGGGTGTTTTTTTTTTTCCACGACTGTGCGTAGGTGAAAAAAAAGTAACATTTTTAAATGGAAAGGCTTTACTCTGGAATCGAATGGTATTTTTAATTTTTTGAATCCATAAGTGATGGACCGCTTTATAAGCGAATGCGGTCACGGGACGACCTGTTTTCTCCTTTCTCGCGCGGTCGCGTCCGGAAATCCTGTTCAAGACGCCTCCTTTGACAGTAAGATATTCTGCCTGGACCCAAAACATCCTTCGATGATCTAGTTCTGTTATAAGAAAACCGTTTCCGAACAAAAATGAGAGCAGAAAGTTGTTTCTTTGGCTGTGAGAACAGCTTTCACTCGCTCCTGTTCATCCTAGGGGAGATGCGCATACTCGGGGTATGAATGGTTTTTACTTTGTCACCCATAAATAATCGTCACCTTATTGAGTCGGAGACAATTTTGCGATAAAAGAAGATTACTTTTAAAAAGATAGTGGTGACACAATTGTAAAAACTCCGGGTCTATCAGGCCCGGGTTAAGTATCTCGTTTGCATAGAGATATTTTTAAATGATTTTACTTACCCATCCTACGTAGTATAGGGTAAGTCTTGTAATCGTTTTAAAAATCGAAAAAAAAATTTGACGGATTTACACGCTTCAGACACTGGAGATTCCGAAAAACATATTTTTAGAACAAAAAAAATTTGCCGTCCGTCTGGGTGTGTGTCTGTAAACGCTTTATCTCCCTAACAAATTGTCATAGAGACATGAAATTCGGTGTGTATTTAGGGAGTCATAATGGGAAGAAGCCTATTGAATATGTCACCTCGATGAACCGGAACTATTTTTTTCGGAATCTTGAAATATTCGTTCTGTACAAAAAATTTCGAAATTGTTTATTTGAAGGGGTGAATATAACAGACACTAAAAAAACATAAATTTTGCATCATGAATGAACTCGATCGGATTAATAAGTTGCCGAGATATATGTAATTCTGGTTTTCACACGCTTCGATTTTTCATGACCCTGTATTTCTTTCAAATTTCAATTCAAAAGATATATTTTAATTGGAAATGAGACGCTTCATCCGACGCCGTAAACTGTTAGTGAATAGGATTATAATTTTTCGAGTTATTATAAGGATGTTTCTTTCACGCAATTCGGTACTACTCGATGATCCCGCCGACCCAAAAACGTATCGCCAAACTATAAGATTGAATGCCAATAATGGCTTATCGTAAATATCAAGCATTTAATGCATCTCCATACCTATAAGGGGGTTTACAATAGGGGGGATCCTGTTCTGTCGCCCAATACCGCCCAGTTTGTCGCCAACTTGGCGGTATATCGCCCAATTTGGCGGCCAAAATGAGTCGCCAAAAGTGACGCCAAATGGGCGGTATCTCTAATATTTCGCCAAATTCCCATAGACTTCCATTGTAAACCAACAGCGTTTACTTGCTTACAGAAAATCAACAAATTGAGATATTTTAATGCAACAAAAAGTAATATTAGCTTAAGAGGTTATATTAATTATATTTAAGGAAGTTCAAATAAATTAACTACTATTGCCCCCAACTACATAGTTTCTTTTGTGCTAGGATAGCTGAGGTCGATCTCTATGAAGACTTTTTACCTTTTTTTATTTTGTTTGCAGATTTTTTTATGAGGTTACTTTCATTTTCGAAACCGGTTCCGAAAGTCGTGGTACAGTCGTGGAAAAAAAAAAAAAAAAGTAAACACCCCCTACTAACTCAACAAATTATCGTAGATTAAAATTCTTGGTACCGAATGATTGGAAATAAAGTCTACTTTTAAATTTACCCTATATATATAAAATCCTAATGAAACGGATATTATGAAACGACTGAATTGAAACGAATTTATGTAACGATTCTATGAAACGACTGATTAAACAACTGATTATGTTTCAAGGCGATTTCTCCTAAAATACGGAATACTTTGCGATGAAATGAACACCAAAAATCCGTATTGATTTGCAGATCTCAAAACGGGTATTAGAATTTTTTAATTCGAATTATTTTTCGAAATATTAATTTTTTTCTAATTTTATATACTTTTCTCTCATGTTGGCAACTCAAATTTTAATCATAACAGATTTTTTCTTCTTCAGATTTTAGAAAAGCTTACTACTTTAAACTAATTTGGCGACCCGTTTGGCTTCCCTTAAATGTATGTTAAGAAATGTATCATGTTACTTTTATTCATAATTCAATTTGTATTTCATTATCATTTTATTTAATACAAACTCAAACATTTAAAATAAATGGCTTTCACTTCTTCCTTTTTTTTTAAACGAAACGAAAAGAAAAAATATTAGGCACAGATGTTATATACGCACCGGGGTACCTAATGGGCGCCAAAATGGCATTATTTTGGTTGACATGGTAACCCGGCTATTGTTGTTTAATAATAAATGTTTATTTACTTTATTTTCTTTTTTTTAATTACATAAATTGTTTTGTTCTATTGTTAATTATTTTTTTTTGTTATTTTACTGTAAAAATAAAAAATAATAGAAATAATTTAGAAATACGGTACTACTTAGTTATTCCATCGACTTATTTCGCCAAATTATATAAATCACCATACCACTCGCCAAATTATACAAATTGACATAATTTTTATTTTAAATAACGAAAGAACAAATAAAATAATATAACATTAATAAATATACAAATAAAACGTCGTAATAAAAATCACTAGATGACGTAAACACGTGTAACTTGCTTAAAGTCAAGTGAATGTGACATTCACGGTTAACCATTATTGGCATTTAATCTTATAGTTTGGTGATAGATTTTTGGTCGACGGGATAACTAAGTAGTACCAAAAATACATATCTAACTGGTATTCGAAAACGAGGTTTTCGCCAAATTTTCGTAAAAAAAAAAAAAAAAAAAAAAAAAAAAAAAAAAAAATCACGCCAAACCCGGTGCGTATATGACATCTGGTCAAATATTAAATGATGTAACAAACCATGACATTTATATAATAATATTAAAATATTTATTTGCTTAAAAGACATCATAAAAATACATTAAAAGTAAATTAAAAACTCTTTATTTACATGTTTCAACTCATTTTCTGAGTCGTCGTCAGAATGTATAATAGAAAATTACAAATGCATAATGAAAAATGGAAAAAAATCATGGAAAATAAACAAGTAATCATGCAACGCGCCTATATTTTCGCGATTGCTCGTGTTCCCTCTAGGTCGCGATACCGTACTTTATTTAACCATTCAACCCATAAATTCGGGATACGAAAAGATTCGCGACATAGAGGGAACACGAGCAATCACAAAAATATAGGGCGCATTATATGATTACTTGTTTATATTCGATGATTTTTTTCAATTTTTCATTATGCATTTGTAATTTTCTATTATACATTCTGACGAGGACTCAGAAAATGAGTTGAAACATTAGTCCAGGCAATAGAGACCGTGGGCTCTACCTAGCAAAATTAATGGTAGTACTGGAAATCGGCTTTCTAGATGTTTTTTGGGTCGCTGAATCCGAATTTGTAACTTCCCACCAAAATTTCCCCCGGCAACCCCCCCCCCCAAATTTTGGTAAAAAGCCCCCAAAAAAGGTTTTTATTAAAAAATTTCATTTTGTTTGTTGTTTTAGGGGGAAAGTAGCTAGAAATTCAGAAAGTAGACAAAATTTGCAACAAATTAGATATATGACATTATGACTTAAGAAGAAGGGGAAGGGAGGATCTGCCTCGGAACATGCGCCGCAGTGCTGCGTGGACTAAGTTGCGCAATTCCACTTAACCACTCACACGTTTACATTAGCCCTCCCATCTTCCCTCCGAACTTTCTCTATAAGGTTTACTTTAAGTTTTTTGGGTCGCTGAATCCGAATTTTTAACTTACCCCCAAAATTCCCCCCCCCCGAACCCCCCCCCCCAAATAGTTGCTTTTAACTTAAATTTCTTATTTTAGGGGAAAAGCATTACGAAATTCAGAAACTAGACAAAATTTGCAACAAATAGGATATATGACATTATGACGTAGGATAAACGGGGAGAGAGGGGGCTGCCTCGGAACATTCCCCGCGCGCTTTTCTCAAAAACCACATTTTTTCAAAAAATCAATTTTTTGGGGGGTTGCCGGATGAAATTTTGGTGGGAAGTTACAAATTCGGATTCAGCGACCCAAAAAACATCTAGAAAGCCGATTTCTAGTACTACCATTAATTTTGCCAGATAAAATCCCCTATTGCCTGGACTTCATCATTTAGTGCACGTAGCGCCGCAGTGTCTGTTCCGAGGTAGCCCTCACCTTCCCCGTTCATTCTAATTCATAATGTCATATATCCTATTTGTTGCAAATTTTGTCTAGTTTCTGAATTTCGTAATGCTTTTCCCCTAAAACAATAAGAAATTTAAGTTAAAAGCAACTATTTTGGGGGGGGGGGAGGGGGGTAAGTTAAAAATTCGGATTCAACGACCCAAAAAACTTAAAGTAAACCTTATAGAGAAAGTTCGGAGGGGAGATGGGAGGGCGAATGTAAACCTGTGAGTGGTTAAGTGGAATTGCGCAACTTAGTTTACGCAGCACCGCGCGCATGTTCCGAGGCAGATACCCCCCCCTTCCCCTTCATCCTAAGTCATAATGTCATGCATCTACTTTGTTGGAAATTTTGTCTACTTTCTGAATTTCTAGATACTTTTTCTCTAAAACAATAAAAAATTGATTTTTTTTAATAAAAACCTTTTTGGGGGGCTTTTTACCAAAATTTGGGGAGGTTGCCGGGAGAAATTTTGGTGGGAAGTTACAAATTCGGATTCAGCGACCCAAAATACATCTATAAAGCCGATTTCCAGTACTACTATTAATTTTGCTAGGTAAAATTCCCTGTTGCCTGGACTACATGTAAATGAAGAGTTTTTAATTTACTTTTAATGTGTTTTTATGACGTCTTTTAAGCACATAAATAATTTTAATATTATGATATGATTAGAAATGGACGTAATTTTGTCTTACTACTCGCACTTATTTACATTTGTCCATGACATTTAATTTCAACTTCAAAGCAATGTTTTAATTTACCACTCGAAAAATAAAAAAAATGCTAACTGGCGAGTTGAAAAATAGCTATTGGCGAGATTTGCACCCGGCTAGCGTAACAGTACCAAGAATTATCTGCGACCATGGAAACTTTTATGTAGTTTTATTCGAAAAAGAAATTTAATTTTTTAATCAAAATGGAAAACTTTCGGCACAGATGTCATATACGGACCCATATATTGCCGCGATTTTTTTCTGACGCCAATGTCATATACGCAACGGGTGCTTAACTGGCGCCATAGTATCGTTATTTTGCTTGATTTGGTAAGCCGGATGTTGTTGTTTATGCTGTTGATGTTTTTCCCAAATTAGCGTCGGAAAAAAAATCGCGCCAATATGGGGCCGTATATGATATCTGGGCCAAACTTTCATATGAAAAGCGAAGGGATGAGAGCGTATTTATTTATGGCAGTTACATGACTTGGACTATTATAATATAGATGAAATGATGGCGATAGAATATTTGGCGACATATCACCTGTACCTGGCTAACATTAAAGTACCAAAATGGCACCTGGAATATAAAAAGCGAAGTGGTTCGCAGGGAACTGTTGATGATAGTCACATGAGTTAGGCTATTGTTATAGAAATTGTTTTAAAATACCGGGAGACAAAGACTCTGTACACTTAATTCATTTTATTTTAGCTTCTTTTCGAATGTTTAACTGATCCTCTTTAATCAAACACGAAAACAACCATTGGATGTCTTAACAGCAACTGTGATTCGGCCTTAAATTTTTGCAATCAAAGGGAATTGAATGGAAACCCGTTTACAGGGAGATCTGCATAGCTTTTTTCAGTATAATTCAATCTTCTCTAATATTTTTAAAACCGATCAGATTAGCGTGTTTTTAGATTCTGCGGTGTCTGAACGGGGGGTTGACGAGCGTAGCTTGCAGGGGGCAGAGCCCCCTAGTGATGTCTATAAAATCTGCTTAGGGGCCATCTACCTATTAAAACGAACCCAAACTTCGTTTTTTAAAATAGCAATACCCAATTTTAACAAGATATTTCAAATCTTCGGTTCAAACTAAGCCTAGACACCCAATTTGAAGTCTCTTGAATTATAAACATTCAAAATTGAGTGCTCCTAATGTTAAATTACATTTTCATATTTTCATTTATATCTCCTGAAATTATACTGCTAATGTGCTCATTTTTTGTTAGCAATAATACTAAAATACCCAAATAAAAATACGTTGAATGCGCCATTTTTATAACTTTACGATATGAATTATGAAATTAATATTCGAAAAAATTATGAATGGCACCTACCATTTTTTGGATGGATTTAGATTTATTAAGTCCTGCTTTATGGAAATCCAAAATTTCACATTTTTCTTCCAAGTAGCCCTCAAATGTTGCTTAAAAAACGGCAAAATGATGGTTTAAGGGGCCGTCTAGGATCGAAGTGACTCGATATTTAGAAATTTCTTCTGCTATCCTGTAATCTAACGGTCTTCAATGACTGCTTAAGATGCCTTGATCAAGAAAGAGGTTCTCTGTCAATAATCGAGTACTGAACTTCAATTTGGATACAGCCCCTAAAATACGCTCGTTTTAAAATAATTAATTTCTCGGTAACTTATCGCACGAATTGCATAAATGTTTGTTTTTAAGCTCATGGAAGAGTGTAGAGGCCATGGATGCTGTCAGAAGTGTGTACTGCTATTGAAAACAAAAACAAAGTTATGGTTCGTTTTAATAGGTAGAGGGCCCTCTAAGAAAATTTTATAGACATCCTTTGAAAGTAGACTTTATTACCAATCGTGTGGTGCCAGTCACTACGATAATTTTTTGCAGAGTTAGGAAGGAGTGTTTACTTTTTTTTTCACAACTGTACCTTCATAAAAAAAAAAACTTGTAAACAAAATCGAAACAGTAAAAAAACGGCCTTTGTAGAGATCAACCTCAACTATCCTCCCCCCCCCCCCCGAAAAAAAAATCCTTTAAAAATATGGAAATGTAAACTAGATATTTTTTAAATTTTCTCCCATAGGATTAACATATACGTGTGAGTGAAGATGGGCCTTCGAGTAGGACTGGATTTTTTGAATGTAAGAATGAATGGACTTACAGGTTTCGTAGGCTCTCGCTCCATGCTCCAAGATGCAGATGAGAAGGGTGTAGCAATAAGGCAGCAGGTCCATGGCTCTGGGATGGCGGCCGGGGGGTGTCTACACCGCGAACGAAAACGATAACGAAAACCCATTGTGTCGTCGTTCCGAGTTTGCGAACAACAATCGCTGACTCGAAAGGGACGATCTGAGAAAAGAACTTCTTATCTCAGAAATCGACCAACTGATAAAAACAAAGGATAGGTGTTCACTCACTCCTGTTGTCAGAAAATCGAGGCAAGAAAAGTGGGACAGCGGCTTTTGAATCGGGACATAAACATAGGATAAATACTATGAAAACGGTTTTAGCCAGGTAAAAAATTTAGTTCGCCCTACCCTGCCAAGACAAAAACCATTTTTAAAAAGAAAATCTTCTCCTGTCTGGAATTTATTTTTCTTTATTCTAGGCATTTTAGGTGCGTTCGTAATTATATAAATGCACTAGCAGATCTACCCGGCTTCGCTCGTGTCAATAATAAGGGCCCTCCCGGGTAAAATACATTAAAATGAAATAATACGGCAATGACAATAACTGAGATGGGTGCATTCCCGTCCACGAATCGTTAAAAAGACCGATAAGAAATATAAGTAAAATAGTCTTAATTGCGTCTACTATTAACTATACCATAATAATATATATTCCAAACAAATGTCATAACATATATTAAAGTACAATTATTTGCTTAAAAAGCGTCATTTCAATAAAAAACATTAAAAATGTACATGTTTCGACTCTTTCATTGAGTCATCTTCAGAATATACAAAAAAAAAAAAAAAAAAAAAAAAAACCCCTACAAACACAATGCCAATTCTGACATTATACTGATGATGGCAATGACCTAACCCATAAATTTTGCTTTTACTAAAATTTTTTTAACATATGATCATCACACAATTTCGTTTTTCACACTGTCGAATAGAAAAAGTTTCTGTGAAATGAAATTTATTTGAAAATTTTATCACAATTTTTTCATGTGAATGGATTTTAAAGCAATTTTCAATCATGGATATTTTTTGATTTGCTTGCAGCCAGGGATAAGATTTCCACGTTTTTTCACACCAGTATTTTGTTAGAGAAAATGATATTTCATTTAATCGGAACACTCTCTTGATTTAACAGAACAACATTTTCTTTAAGAATATACTGGTGTGCAAAAACGTGGAAATCTCATCCCTACATGCAGCACAACTGAGAAAGGTATACCTCTTTGCTCTTAATGCAATATTGTAAAGTATAGACATTGATGAACTATGAGTATCTCTAGCATCATATTGTTGGTGGCAACAACCTAACCCAACCATAAATTTAACTTTTACTGCAATTTGACCTTTAAACATCGCACATTTGATTATTCCAACATCTAATAGAATACAAAAAGTACTTTCAGTAATATTTGTTTGAAAAGCTTATCTCAATTTACGGATTGTTTATCCATTTTAAATTAATTTTCAACCACGGATATATTTTTAAATATACCTGTAACCCAATTAAGAAAGATATATCCGTTTGCTATTAATGCAATATTATGAAGAAAAGACATATCTATGAGTAACGCCTAGCACCATATTGTTGGTGGCAACAACCTAACCATACCATAAATTACGTTTTTACTGCAATTTGATCTCTAAACATCATACATCCTATTATTTCAACATCTAACAGAAAAGTCTGTCAGTCATGAAATTTTGTTTAAAAAAGAAAAAAAGCTTACCCTAAAAAATAGTAGCTATAATTTCTATTTAATATAAATCGTATTTTGTATAACCGTATTCGATACAAATCGTAGAATGTTATCACTGCATTTCAGGTACTGAAACATTTATCTAAATGATATAATTAAATATTACTAAGAAATATGGAATAAATTATAGCATCCAGTTTTTAGAACCAGTTTGAAATTATACTGACGAAATGGATGTCATATCTAGCAAACGATTTTTTTACTATTATCTTTTTCCTTAATTGATTTCTTGATATTGAAACGACTTCATTAAAATAGATTTTTTAACATTCAACTAAAGTACTACTAAGGTCATTTTAAAACATGCTTAGTTTTAAATTTTGCATAAATATACGAAAAATGTGCATTTTCTTATTTGAATGACGTCCATTTCAAAAACAGCAAAAATACACTGCTCAAAACAAAGGATATTTGAAGTTTTATATAAAATAAAGATATAAACGAAATTTTTTTTGCCGAAAATAGAAGAAGAGAATCACAAATGCAAATTTTTCTGGTTTTCAAACTGTGGAGTATGCAAATTTTGAGTTCGACGTCAAAAACGTCGCTTCAGCGGCAGCGAATGAAATTTGACTTTCAACTGGATAAAAGAGAATGAAGACAAGGATGATCGGCATTCAGTGATTGCTTTGTTTCGATGAGTACGATGTCTCAGCGAAGTCATTTGACAGATTCAGAAGCTTTGAGAATTGTTGGTAGGTTAGAAGGGGGCCAAACTCAAGCCGAAGTAGCGCAAGCCATTGGAGTGTCACAAAGTGTCATTTCCAGGATCTGGGACCGTTTTTAAGTGCGTTCGTAATTATATAAATACGTAGCACCTATAGTCGTCGTTCAGTCCGTCTGTCTGTCCGTCCGTCCGTCCGCATATAATAGAGCAAAAACTACCCAACCGAATGGTCTGAAATTTTAAATATAGGATTGTTGTAAAATTTTGTCGAGCCATTTCAAATTTTATGAAAATCGGATGTATAGCTAAATTACAGGGACAGTCAAAAGTTTTTCTTTACATTACGGCCAATGGGAAAAATTATTGCACGTGCATTTTAATGATGTTAAAGCTTTCCGAATGGTCTCAAATTTTAAACATATAATTATTGCGACATTTTGTCGAGCCATTTCAAATTTTATGAAAATCGGATGTATAGTTTAATTACAGGGACAGTCAAGTTTTTCTTTACATTAAAGCCAATGGGAAAAATTATTGCAAGTGCATTTTAATGATGTTACAGCTTTCCGAATGGGCTGAAATTTTAAATATATAATTGCTGCAAAATTTTGTCGAGCCATTTAAAATTTCATGAAAATCGGATGTATAGCTTAATGACAGGGACAGTCAAAAGTTTTCCGTTACATTAAGGGGAATGGGAAAAAATTATTGCAAGTGCATTTTAATGATGTTACAGACTATGCACTTATGAATTGCAAATAAATACACATTCAGTACAATATGGGGTGCAAAAAATAATTATAAAACTAGTTATAGTACGAACGCACCTCATTTTCCACGTTTGACGAGCAATTTCCAACTTGTTTGGAGAGTGGATGTGCAGGCCGAAGACCAGGGCAAGGTCGTAGACGGGCAACAACGCCCAATGAAGATCGGTATTTAGCGTTAACAGCTTGGAGACACCGAACCATGAACGCTACTCTTCTCCAACAACACCTTCGCTCGGCTACAGGCACCACGATTTCAACTCAGACTGTCCGAAACCGGCTCCATGCTGTAGGTCTGTATGCTCGCCGACCGATGGTATGTGTTAGGCATCGTCGCGACTGCAGGGAGTGGGCAACCGAGCATGTCAACTGGAGGAGAAATGAATGGAGCAATATTCTGTTTTCTGACGAGTCCCGTTTTTCTGTGCATCCGGATAATAGGCGTATTTTCATCTGGAGGGACCGTGGCAGTAGGAATAATCCTGCGTTCGTGCACGAAAGTGTCAGATTTGGCGGTGGAGGAGTGTTGGTGTATGGTGGCATCTCCATTGACGGGCGCACTGACCTCTACATCATTCGAGATGGAGCTCTGACTGGTCGCCGATATAGGGATGAGATCCTCAGACCTATTGTAGTCCCTTACGCTGCAGCAATCGGAGATAACTTCATTTTAATGGACGATAACTGCAGGCCACATCGTGCAAACCTGGTGGAGGATTTCCTTTTCGAGGAAGGAATCGTTCGAATGGAATGGCCAGCGTGTTCTCCAGACATGAATCCAATCGAGCACGTTTGGGACGCTCTAGGAAGACGAGTTTCTGGCCGCCAACAACCCCCACAAACTCTCCAAGAACTGGAAAGAGCTCTTCTGGAAGAGTGGGGCAGAATACCCCAACTCGTCATTAATAGCCTCATTGAGTCCATGCCTCAAAGGTGTTCAACGTTGCTGGCCGCCCGTGGAAACCATACCCCCTACTGAAAATGATTTTCTTTGAAGAAAACACCTTTTCTTATTCTTTTTTTCTCATATGCACAAATTGTGTTTTTTCCCCTTTAGTACACAAATGCGCAATAAAATGCATTTTTTTCTGCCAAACATGTGTAATTTATTCTCATATAACCTACTATGTCTGTCGACCATGTATCAATCAGCTAAACAGTTTACCAGATGCAAAATACACCTAAAACTGCAATATCCTTTAATTGTTTTGAGCAGTGTATATTAGTGAGAGAATCCGAATTTTTATTGACTTATAAAACAAAGTACTCGAGTTATCAAGCTGTTTTTTTATGTGTGGCAACAGAAAAGAAGCGATTGAATTATAAATTTAAAAGAGAAGATATTTCTATAATGTTAAATTATGAAAGGTCGTAGAAAAAAGGGATAAATACTGGTCTGATTTTTTAAAGTAGACAGTGACCTTTTCCACGTTCTAAAACGTATATACAGCAAGTTTCGTGCAATTCGGTCTAAAATTGAAGATTTGTATAAAGGACATACACACAGAGAACGGCTTTGCTATCTATAGATAGCACATATAGTTGTCGTTCAGTCCGTCTGCATATAACAGAACAACAAGTTGGAAATTGCTCGTCAAACGTGGCAAATGAGGTGCGTTCGTACTATAACTAGTTTTATGATTAATTTTTGCACCCCATATTGTACTGAATGTGCATTTATTTGCAATTCATAAGTGCATAGTCTGTAACATCATTAAAATGCACTTGCAATAATTTTTTCCCATTCCCCTTAATGTAACGGAAAACTTTTGACTGTCCCTGTAATTAAGCTATACATCCGATTTTCATGAAATTTTAAATGGCTCGACAAAATTTTGCAGCAATTATATATTTAAAATTTCAGCCCATTCGGAAAGCTGTAACATCATTAAAATGCACTTGCAATAATTTTTCCCATTGGCTTTAATGTAAAGAAAAACTTTTGACTGTCCCTGTAATTAAACTATACATCCGATTTTCATAAAATTTGAAATGGCTCGACAAAATTTTACAACAATCATATATTTAAAATTTCAGACCATTCGGTTGGGTAGTTTTTGCTCTATTATATGCGGACGGACGGACGGACAGACGGACAGACAGACGGACTGAACGACGACTATAGGTGCTACGTATTTATATAATTACGAACGCACATAAAAACGACCCAACCGAATCGTTTAAAATTTAAAACCTATAATTGTTGCATAATTGTGTCGAGTCAAATTTTATAAAAATCAGATGTCGAGTTGAAGGACAGTCAAGTGTTCCGTTACAGGACGGCCAATGGGAAAAAATTATTTCAAGTGCATTTTAATGATGTGACAGTCTTTCGAACAGGATGAAATGGATAGACACTTAAGAAGTGCACTCCAATAGACATTCAGTACACTACGCGGTGCAAAAAATATTTATAAAACGAGTTAGAGTACGAACGCACCTCATTTTTTAGGCATCAGTGCGTCTGAGAGCAAGCTTAATTTTTTTTTCCCGTGCTAATTCATAAACATTCAAAATATTTGTTTTTCTTCTTCTTTGGTACATGCGCCTGTAGTCTTTTCACATGGCCAAATTAACTCAATCTTTTAGGGTTAAATCATACCCTGGACTTTTCGCCATGGAGGAAATGAAATAATTAGCTATATGTCCTTAGGTTTGTTCACTAGCTATTTAAATTAACCAAGATTGGTGAGTGGGCGTGGCGTCTCTTTAAATTCTGTCGTCGCGCATAAAATCTTTAATAAGTTCTATATTATTAAAGATGCACTTTTGCAATTTCACCAGAATATTTTTACCCGACTGCCAAGAAGGGTTATGTGTTTCACGCGTATCTGGATATGTGGATTTCTTTATACCCTCGAAACATCCCAACGGCTGGATGGATTTTAGTGAATGAGGTCTCTATCAATTTGTCTTAACCGTCCGATGGTTATAGGCTAGGCTTTGTTTTTATAGATTCAAAATGGCGGCTGTAAAATACAAAAGGGCGGTAGAGACTAAAAAAAATTTTTTTACGCACCCTATTGAATGGCCTATCATTGTATAGGTCTTTTAAAATGAAGACGATGTTTCATTGACTATTTTACAGTCAGAAGCTCCGTTTAAATATGACACAACCTGGAAATGGTGTAGATAGAATCTCTATAGCTTTACTGCAACTCTAACCTTCATAGACATTTATAGGCCTCATCAAAACAGTGTTTATAGATAGGAACTAACAATTAAACACAACTTAAGTCACCCATACAAGTAAATAAAAAAAATATGTCAGTAATATAAAAAATAGTTTCACATTGATGAGAAATAATTGAGTTCTTTTTTACGCAGTCGGGTTTTTTGAATTTTTAAATTTAATTTTTACTTGTTAAAATATGTAGTTATACTTTAAGCCAATAAAAAAAATCCATATTTTGACCATTTTCAAGGTACTGTGTCCCCTTAATTGAGGAAATTTTTGTCCAGTTAAATCACTAATTGGTACCTATTTTACAAACTTAAAAAGTGAGGTAAAAACGATGACAGGGGACGCGCATTTTCAGAAACCGCATTAAATTATGGATACAGTAAAACTTCCTTGTTTAGGTATTAACTCGTAGAGATCTCATCTCACTTTTTCAGTATAAAGCGAGTTAATAGCTTAGAGTAACTGGCTCGGCCTTTTGCTAGACGCTAACTCTCTCGTCTACTGATCATGAGATCCCTGGTTCAAGTCACACCGGCGCGGCGCCAATCCACGCTCTCTTCATGGGTGACCCGGACAAACACGCAACTTTCAATAACCTCCAACAACATCTCATCTCATAACCAATAGATGACAGCACCCAATAAATCATATTCAACAAGCAAAACCTGTGAAAACGTTCACAGCACAAAGCCTGCCATCCCGCGCATCACACATGCGTGCGACAGCATCACTCACCAGTGCATATCGCTCCTCAGACGTCAACAGGATGTCTTCCTCTCTGGGAATGGAGTGTGTAGCGATCTCATCTCACTTGATCAGTAAAAAGCAAGTTACTAGCTTAGAGTAACTGCCTTTGGATTTTTGCTCGATGGTAACGCTTTCGCCTACTGATCATGAGATCACTGGTTCAGATAACACCGGCGCCAATCCACGATCTCTTCAGGAACGAATGCCGCCCTATTCGCGATAACTAATTTTTATTGTACAAAATTTCCAATTACTATTGTTTTGGCACATGTTTTTCTGACAAATTTCTCTTGCATTAATTGCTGAAACTGTGAGATGAGATAATGCGAAATTTTCTGTGCAAAAATACTGGTGTACAGTTGGAAACAATACATTTGGACAGTAAGAATGGGTTGTCGCGAATAGGTGACATTCTTTCGATAAGGGTTAATATGCAATTTTACAGATATGTACAGTCGTGGAAGAAAAAAGTAAACACCCCTTACTAACTCTGCAACAAATCGTAGAAGAGAGTTACTTGGACCAAACGATTGGAAATTGAGTCTACTTTTGAATGATGTCTATAAAATTGGCTTCGGGGGCCATCTACAAATCAAAAACAGACCCAACTTTGTTTTTTCAATGGCAACGCCTAGTTTTGACAAGGTATTTTAAATCTTCGGTTCAAACTATTCCTAGAAACGAAATTTCATGTCATTTGGATAATAAGTTTCTGAATTACAAACATTCAAAATTGAGAGCTTCTAATATTAATTTACATTTTCATATTTTATTAATATTTCCTGAAATTATAATACTAATGTGAATTTTTTTTTTTTGTGTGGTTATACCTTTAAAAAAACCAAACATAAATACGTTGAATTTTTAATTAAAAAAAAAATATATATATATATATATATATCATATGAATTACGAAATTAATATTAAAAAAAAATATGAATTGTAACCTAGAATTTTTTTTATGGATTTATATTTACAGTAGAACCCCGCTAATCCGAACTCATTGGGAACGGTGCCTGTTCGGATTACAAAAAAATTCAGATTTTCCGAAATTCCATTAAAAATAGAAAAGTAAAAAATGTGTGCTAAAAAATACAAGTTATAAGTACTCAGTACATCCTCCAATCCGGCATTCTAAGGTCCGGCATGCTGGATAATCTGCCACGACTTTTGGAAAAAAAAATAGTATTCCTTGTTTCATCACTCCTGATGTTTATAACGATTCAATGAAACTTCAGGAATTATGTAACATGAGGAACCGTTTGTAATACGATCGCGAATCTATAAATAGCTCAGTCACCACGTCGACGAGGAGGAAAATAAAGAAACATTTCTGTACATAATTTGCAAAATCACATTGTTGAAAGTAAATATAAATTTTTGTCATTTGAATTAAATATATATATATTTTTTTTTTGCATTGTAAAAGAGAATTTTATAGCGGCTGGCCAACAAACTAATATTCGAGATTCTTTTAAGATGGCTTCTACGAGTAGGCCTGCAGTGCACGTTTTCATTTTATATTCGTGTACATATGTTCTACTTTTACATTATTGAGTATTTTTTAAAATTCTATTCAAGCTGTTTGAAAAATAAAAAAAACATGCTCTATGGCCATTTTATGTTTATTTCTAACTACATTTTTTCCCGAGTAATTCGTAAGTTAATCTTTTCAGTTAATGTGTTCAAGTATCATTTTCAAAAATAAAATCGGTTCGGATTCACAGGAATTTCAGATTACCGGGGTTCGGATTAGCGGAGTTGTACTGTATTATGTCCTGCTTTGTCCAAATCTAAAATAAATTTTCTTCCAAGTCGTTTTCAAGTTATGCTTAAAAAGCTTCAAAATGCTGGTTTAAATAGGATGTGCAAAAAAGCATCATTTGAAATTATAAATGTATTTTACTCATGCTATCGTAACATTTGGACTGGGATTACGGTGCCTCGCTTAAGATCCACTTAGAGCATAAGTATGTCTTACGATGCAAAACAAAGCGTAAAACTTATTTGAGTACTTCGCGATCTTACGTTAACCTGAACCCTTTCTTCGTTCCTGTGCTGTGCAAGTTTTCCAAAGAGATTCTGATATTGCTAACAGGCTCATTGAATCCATGACAGGGAGATGACAAGAAATTCTTGATAAAAATGGTTTCTGTACATCCTATTAATAGATCCTCACTTTTAAATTTAAGCAAAACGTGTGTGTGTGGGGTGGGGGGGGGGGGGATTGAGGGGATTGAGGTTTTTTTTGCCTTCTCATTTTTTTTGCGTACTCATTGATCTACCCATAATTTTCTGCTACTCATTTCTTAAAGTTCTACCACATGAAATAATTTTTCTTATTTGGGGTAATCATGTATTTTTTAAATTTAGATAAATTTCAGTACTTTAAAATTTTGGTAGAAAGCTGCTGCAACTGCTGATTTTTAGGTGCGTTCGTGATTCTATAAATACTTAGAGTCGTCGTTCAGTCCGTCCGTCCGTCCGCATGGATCAGAGCCAAAACGACCCACCCGAAGGGTCTGAAATTTTAAATGTAGAAGGGTTGCCACAGTGTGTCGAGTCCTTTCAAAATTGTATGGAAATCGGATGTCGAGTGGAAGGACAGGGACAGTCCAAAGTTTTGCGTTCCATGACGGCCGATGGAGAAAAAATGATTTCGAGTGCCTTTGAAGGATGGGACAGCCTTTCGAAAAGAATGAAATGGATAGCAACTACTGAAGAAGTGCACTCAAATAGACCTTCAGTAACACTAGGCGGTGCATTAAAATAGTTATAAAACGAGTTAGAGTACGAACGCACCCCATTTCCCACGTTGGACGCGCCCTATCCAACTTGTTAAATTATAGTTTCTCCGGAAATGTCTTTCAATAACAATTACAATAACTTGAACACGTTAGAAATGGCACGTCCAACGTGGCTAGGGAGGTGCGTTCGTACTCTAACTCGTTTTATGAATATTTTTTTGCACCGCCTAGTGTTACTGAATGTCTATTTCAAGTGCACTTTTCATAAGTGCACTTTCCATTTCATTCGGTTCGAAAGACTGCCCCATCCTTCAAAGGCACTCGAAATCATTTTTTTCTCGCTGCCGTCATGAAACGGAACACTTTGGACTGTCCTTCCACTCGACATCCGATTTCCATACAATTTTGAAAGGACTCGACACACTGTGGCAACCCTTCTCTATTTAAAATTTCAGACCCTTCGGGTGGGTCGTTTTGGCTCTGATCCATGGGGACGGACGGACAGAGGGGCTGAACGACGACTCTAGGTGCACCTAAAGAGGGGACTTTGGGCGTCTCGCGAAAGGAATCTTAGCCTGAAAACCGGTACTCGTGTATGGCCAAGCCGGGAGACAGAGAGGAACAACGGTTTCCAAAGGGGGACCTAAAAACACAGTCAACACGATTGAAACGAAATCTCTTTAGAAAGGAATCCTGTGTTCGACATTCATTGCCCTACGGAGACGGAAACCTATCTGAAACGAAATTTTCTTCAGGCCCCTTTCGATTCCGTTCAGCAGGTAGGACTACTCAAAAAAAAAAAAAAAAAAAAAGTAAACACCCCCTACTGACTCCTCAACAAATTATCGTAGAAGAAAGTGACTGGTACCGAAAGATTGGTCATAAAGTCCACTTTTAAAGGACGCCTATAAAATTACCTTAGGGGAGCATCTATCTATTAAAACAAAATCAAAATTATTTTTTTTTCAATGGCAATACCCAATTTTAACAAGATATTTCAAATTATGCCTAGACACCCAATTTCAAATCATTGGAATGATAAGTTTTTTAATTATAAACATTTAAATGGAGTGGTTCCTACTGTTAAATGACATTTTCATATTTTCATTTGTATCTCCTGAAATGATACTCCTAATGGGCTCATTTTTTTTGTGTAACAATAAGGCTAAAATACCCAAACATAAAGACGTTGAATTTGACATTTTTATAAATTTATGATAGGAATGATGAAATTAATATTCGAAAAAATTATGAATTGAAACCTACCCTTTTTTGGATGGATTTAGATTTAGGAAGTCCTGCTTTATGGAAATCCAAAATGTCACATGTCTCTTCCAAGTAGTTTTCAAAAGGATGCTTAAAAAACTGCAAAAGGATGGTTTAAGGGGGGCCGTCTAGAATAGAAGTGACTCGATATTTTGGAATTTCTTACGCTATCCCGTAATCTAGCAGTCTTCAATGACTGCTTGTGTGGCGCTTAAGATGCCTTGATCAAGGTGACTTTCTCGGTCCACCATCGAGTACCGAGCTTCCATTGGGATACAGCCCCTAAAATACGCTCGTTTTAAAATAATTAATTTCTCGGTAACTTATCGCACGAATTGCATAAAAATTTGTTTTTAGGCTAATGGAAGGGTGTAGAGTTGATGGATGCTGTCAGAATTGGGTACTGCTATTGAAAAAAAAAACAGTTATGGTTTGTTTTAATAGGTAGAGTGCCCCCTAGGCAAATTTTATAGACATCCTTTAAAAGTAGACTTTATTACCAATCGTGTGGTACCAGTCACTTTCGTCCACGATATTTTTTTGCAGAGTGAGTAAGGGGTGTTTACTTTTTTTTTTCCCCACGACTGTACATCCATCTTATGCATTAAAACCTGTGAAACACAATCGCTGAGACAATTTAATGTTTACTTTTAAAACCGAATTCCGTTATAAGCAGGTCCGTTTTATCTGCTGAACAAAGTATGATAAAATCTGTGAAAACAGAATCGCTAGGCACCACAACACATTTCATTCCCTTCCGCCTAGGCACGTAGAAAAAAACAGTAAAAAAACTCAGTTTATGTCTTCACGGTTTTTGTGACCACACGATGCAGAATAAAGAAATTTAAAAGAACTTTTGCATCAGGAAAATTTGGGACCTTCAGCGCCCCGCGCAGTGGTGACTTGACTCGGGTCAGCTCTGTGGAAGGCCCTGCGAATCGGGGACAATCTCATCCCATTTCTAACACGATTCAACTTTAGAACTTTTCTTTTCTCACCGATTTTTGTGGAATTGAAACCTTTAAGGGGACTGGGAAAGCAAAATTCAACCAAAAAATCAATTTTTACTTTTTTATATCATTCAATAGTTTAAACTTTTATCTTTCCAACGATGTGTCACGCATGTTTCTACATAAAAAAAAAAAAAAAAAAAAAAAAAAGTGTTGAAATGATTCATTCTTTCTAAGAGTACTTCACAGCTTAACGGTCATTTAAATCTTTCATTGACTTTTTCTCAAAACTTGGATTTTTTCATGTTTATGTTCCTTTTTTTCCCAATATCTTTTAAACTTAAGAACTCAGATTCTTATTTAATACTTATATTATGTTATAGTGTATACTTTAACACAGGGACTGAATGATTGGTTGAGAATTATTTATTTTAGGCCGTGAAATCTTACCAAAAAGGCTGATTTTAAAAATGACTTTCAATAAATTATAAATAATTAATTTTGAGTTTCACTTAGAAGGAAAAGGGTCTGTTAAAATACGTAAATCATGTTATTCTAAACTACTCTAAAAAAAAATCTAGACGTCTCTTTTTCACCACTTCTGAGAAAAAGGTACATAAAGTGGGTGAATTGAACATGGCGGAGATGGGGCTTTCCCGGTCCCCTTAGGGCTGTTTCTCAACTGCTCTGCTCAACAAGCGTAAAACGTTTCGACACATTTACAAAGATATAAAATTGAAAGCCTGGCCCTGGAAGCGATTTGGAATCGTACTTTTTTTCCATTTTTTTGATCCATCCATTACCTATTGAGTTATAAGCGATTTTGATCACGTGACATGGCCTTTTTTCTACTTTTACTGACTGGATTTTCTTCTTTCGTTGGTTCAAAATGCCAACTTTGACAGTATTTTCTGAAAGATCTATTGCGTTTACAAGAAAACGGAAAAAACAGTTTGATGACCTAGTTTCTGACTAACACCTGCAGTTTCATACGTTTCGGAACAAAAATGAATTCAAACTTATGTCAGAAAGTGGACCCTTTGGATTTGAGAACAGCCTTAAAGTCTTATTCACACATTTGCCCCAAACAAGACCCCAGTTGGGGAGTCGCCCCGTTTGCCCGATGGTTGCGCCGGCCCTGACCGTAAAGGAGTCCCTCTCCCCTGAATCATAAGAAATTCACTGTTTACGAACCATTCACTATGACTCACTACGACCCCCCCCCTTCCTCTAAAATTAAAAGAAAAATTGAGGGCCTCCTGTTGGGAAACACTTCTGAGTGTCTTAATGCTGTTATTACGTAAAAGGATTTAAGAAAAATCCACTTCTAAGCAGCAAAAATGATTTCACAGCTCATAAATGAGTGCTAATCGTATTCCAATTTGTACACGAAAAAGACGAAATACACACACACACAAAGTTTTCTCCATTAATGCCTGATCTCAACGAAGCAAATAATGATTCGAGCGCTTTTTGAGATCCTCGCTTTGCGCCTTCAACGAGAAAGAAGAAAAAAAAAAAAATGCATCTCAACCCAACTCATCGAAGAAAAGTAATTTTAAAACTTCTGTAATCAAAGTCATGTACTTTTACTTGCACTTTTGCAAGGAGGCAGGAATGAAGGCCGCTGTTTTTTCCCACTTTTTCTTCTAATGAAGCTGCCTGATTAGGTATTCGGCAAAGAAATAAGCATCGCAGTCATTTACAGGGTGCGTCTAATTACTTTTGAACTGCCGCTAATTAGCTAATTACCGGGCACGAGCGCTAATTACCGGCTCAGGTGTAATTAAATGCGAAATATTGAGCTCCGTTTCCGATTTGCATATTCGCAGAGGTTTTTGCCGTAGATCATTATTTTGCTATTTTCAGCGGAGGGGAGGAGAGAGGTGCCTTTTCCTGCTTCGGCTCTCCAATTTTTCTCTTTCCGAGTCTAATTAGATTAGAGGGGGGAATGCGAAAAGTTGTTCCGCGTCTTGTAAAGTCCGCGTGGAATTTATTCGCGGATACGTAATCGTTTCAGCATATGCCCCGCTTATATAGATAGACTCGAGGAAAAAATAAATTAACTAACTTTTCGAAAGTTTTTCTTTTTCACTCTTAGTGTATATATACATTTTTTTTTCCAATCTCGATTCTACGACAACGATGAGTAGGATTACGCTTGCATTAGAACGAAGTATCCAATTTGTCGACACCGCAGACACGATGAGCCGTTACCTGTGATAAAGTTGAGACCCGTTGTGTGACGTCACCTATGAAGATCGTCCTCTGATGTAGGTGCTTTCACAGCATCTTAAACTTAGTACCAGGTTTTCATCTTTATATCTAGGATAAATTTCTTTTATTTATCTTTTTTTTTTGGGGGGGGGGGGGGGAGGAGGTCGGGGATGGAAAACTTTGCTGCTTATTTTATTTTACTTTCTTGCTTTTTGAAAAATAAACATGGATAAGTGAATGATTGAAACTTGTTTTTGAGTATTCCCATTAAGTGAGCCCTAGACTCTCAGAGAAGTTTTAGAAAAGTTACCAAAAAGTTTTTAGTTCTTAGAGGGGCGTCTTCCTTTCCGAATAAACTCAAATAGGCAAAAAATAAATCAACTCACTTTTGACCGTTTTCTTTTCGCATTTAGTTTTCCTAGCTTTGATTCTAGGAAAACGATGGAAAGGACTGCGGGTGCATTAGAGCGAGAAGGGCTTGTTGTGCCCCTAGTGCCAGAAAGGAAGGTGGCGCGAAATGAAGATTTGGTTTGTCGTTTGATACAATATATATACAACCTGTGGCCAGAAAGTTCGGTGAATGAATTTTTATTTCAAATACAGTATTGTGCAACATCAAATCTAGACACACGGCAGTGTGTCAGCCAAGTTCGCCTGACATAGCCGTGTGTTATTTACACGAACCATTTCGAGTTGTTTTCGTCAAATTTCGATGCTCTACTACTGAAAATCTATGAAACCTACGTACTTGTTATACGAAATGTGTAGTAAGGCCACCCTAAGTACCTAAAATCCAAAATTTTATAAATAACGCATAATTAGTTTCCGAGATAATGACATTTGAAAATGTCTGATAATCGATAATTTTATCACTGACTGACTGACTGACTGACTCACTCATCAAAAAGATCTCGTATATCTACTGCAGCTACAGACTTCAAATTTGGTGCGAAGTTCGTTTACACTATAAAACTAAGGAAAAAAATAAAAAAAATGTGAAAATCGATGAATTACCCACCTGGGGGTGCCCATTTTTACTTTAACATTACGTCTGTAACGGGAAATTTTAATTTGCCGTAGGAGGGGACGCTGTTCTGTCGCCAAATACCGCCAAGTTTCTCACCAACATGGCGATATATCGCCAAATTTGGCGACCAAGGTTAGTCGCCAAAAGGGACGCCACCTTGGCGATATGTCTAATATTTCGCCAAATTCCCATAGACTTCCATTGTAAACCTATCTACTTAATGGGATTTTAACTGGGTTTACTTGCTTACAGATAATCAACAAATTGAGATATTCTGTCCGTCACAGAGCTCGTTCTCAGAAACTATACATGTTGGAGACTTAAAATTTTGCATACTTATAGCTGAACACCACACATCATACGACAAACCATAAAATTTTGAAAAAGTCGTACATTTAACACTTTGGGATCCCACTTATATATTTTAAACAATTCTTTCTATGTGAGCCTCTAACTAGGCTGGAGGCGTGAAATTTTGCATACTTATATCTGAACACCTCACATCAAATGACATCATAAAATTTTGAAAAAGTTGTAAATTTAACCCTTTGGGGTCTCACATGTGTATTTTAAACAATCCTTTCTAAGTGAGCCCCTAATTAGGTTGGAGGCGTGAAATTGTACATACTTATAGCTGAACACCTCACATCAAACCCCAATCTATAAAATTTTGAAAATGTCGTACATTTAACCCTTTGGGCTCCCACATGTGTATTTTAAACAATGTTTTCTAAGTGAGTCCCTTATTAGGTTGGAGGCGTGAAAATTTGCATACTTATAGCTGAACACACATCAAATGACAAACCATAAAATTTTGAAAATGTCGTACATTTAACCCTTTGGGCTTCCACATGCGTATTTTAAGCAATTCTTTCTAACTGAGACCCTTATTAAATTGCAGATTTGAAATTTTGCATACTTATAGTAGAACACCTGAGGCCAGGCGACAAATCATAAAATCTTGAAAAAGTCTTACGCTTAACCCTTTGAGCTACCACATATGTCTTTTAAGCAATTCTTTCTAAGGGAGCTCCTAATTAAGTTGGAGACATGACTTTTTGCATACGTATAGCTGAATACCTCAGACCACACGGCAAATCATAAAATTTTCAAAAAGTCTTATATTATATACTCCTCTGGGCTCTAACTTGTGTAGTTTAAGCAATTTTTCTAACATCCGCCCTTTTCATCCAGGGACCACTTTTCCAACTTTTGCCGACACCCCTTTGACCATTCTTTCATATTATGCACCATAGCCTTACATATTTTAGTTCCACTTTTTGCCGCCAGGGGCGCCTACTTATCTCGGGTGCTATGGGCTTAATCCCCTCAACTAATATATCTACGGATAGTATGTAAAACGGAATTTCGTTCGAATAGAGGTTTGTTTAGAATAGAGTGCGCCCCTGGTTGCGAAATGTGGAACTAACAGATTCGTCAAAAGGATGAAATGTTTTGAAAGAAATATTAAACGAAACCCTCTGTGCGATTTGTGATCACACTTACCCACTTGTTATTTTCAAAATCATCAGAGAAAAGGATATTTAGTTAATTAAATTTGAAAATCCAGGGAGGAGCAATGTCCTTCCTCTGCTCTGCCTCTTCGCCGGCACCCATGGATGAATGATACATAGTGTGGCATAAGCACATAACTTCATTTTTCACTTTCAGCACAAAAAAGCAGGCCCAGCTATAGGATATTTATGTGGAAAATTTAATAGGAAAATTTAATATAGGAATTTAATAGGAATTGTTGTTTCAGAAGCAATAAAAATTTCGAATCAATACATTTCATTTCAAAACATGCATTCAATGTAGCAGTATTAAAATATAGATTTCTGCCGCAAATTGACAGTCAAATAGTTTGTTGTAGGAAATTAAAATTAAAATTGAATGTTGCTTGGTGAATAAAATAGTCACATGTAAACACATTAAAAAGCATTAAGTAAAGTGTCTAAATATATTGCAACTTTACAAAAAGTAATGATATCTAACAAAAACATAGCTGTAAAAAAAGGGAGCCAAGTTCTGTAAAGACAGTGGCAGGAAAAGGAGTGATATCTAAGTGGGTGCCAAGTTCAAATAAAATTCACACAAACTTACCTACTGAAGTATTATAGCATTTTTTAAATTGTTTAGAAATAAAAATTATTGATAGCATATTAATAATAAATCTAGAACTTGGCAAGTTTTTGATAAATGTTATGCCTATCAATTTCATGTCTTAATAAAATGGTGATGTTAATATTAATTTCAATGACATTACAAAAAAAATTAATATATTTATTATTATAAACAAATGACTTATGTTAAAGATTTGATAAACCAATAAATACACAGATACACTCCCGCTCGTCTTTGGTTATCACTCTAGCACCCACCCTCCAGAAACCTCAATGCAAACAGACTAAGATGCCTGACAAAGAGACAGATATACTTACGCTTGTTCTTGGTCATCACTCTAGAGACTTTAACCCTTTCAGGGGCAAATAACTTTTATTCGTGAAATGCTGAAATGATTGAATCACACCAGAATTGAAAAACAAATTTATTTCAAAATGGGTAAAAGCTTCTTTTCACGTATTTAATAAAATTAAACTTTTTAGTCCTGAATTCTGGTGTCAATGTTGCATTTTTCAGTTAAATTAGGTGGGATATATCCCATCGCCCTTCAAGGGGAAGGAGATCCCTCAAATTAAGTCTTCCAATCATGAAATAACAAGATTTGATATAATAATGTCATTATTAAAAATAAATGACTCGTAGGTAAAAACTTGCCAAGTTCTAGATTTATTATTAATATGTTATCAATAATTTTTATTTCTAAACTATTTAAAAAATGCTATAATACTTCAGTAGGTAAGTTTGTGTGAATTTTATTTGAACTTGGCACCCACTTAGATATCACTCCTTTTCCTGCCACTGTCTTTACAGAACTTGGCTCCCTTTTTTTACAGCTATGTTTTTGTTAGATACAATTTACTGTCCTTCAAAATAATCTCCATGGATGGTAATGCACTGTTGGGAACGAGTATTATAAGTCCTGTAAAACAGTTCTTTCGGAATGGCTTTCAGCTCGGCCGTCACGTTGCGTTGAATGTCGGTGATGTCCGTAAATCTCTTTCCCTTCAGGGCTGACTTCAATCTGGGGAAGGGGAAGAAGTCTGCAGGTGCCAAATCAGGTGAATAAAGGGGGTGATCAAGTGTCACAACTCCATTCGCGGCCAGAAACTACCGTACAACCAAGGCGGTGTGTGGCCGGGCATTATCGTGCAGAAGAGTCCAGGAGCCTTGCGTGGCGTACTCAGGGCGAACGCGACGGATCCATTGCAGTAACTCTTCAGAACATCGGCGTAGGCAACAGCATTCAATGTGGTACTCTCAGGGAGGAATTCTTTGTGAATGAGACAATTAGAGTCAAACAATGCGAAAAGTATTGTCTTTATGCACGATTTTTCTGACCGTACCTTGTTTTTTTTAGGCGACGGCGGACTCCGCCGTGACGGCCGAGCTGAAAGCCATTCCGAAAGAACTGTTTTTCATGGGTTTCCAGGACTTATATACTCGTTCCCAACAGTGCATTACCATCCATGGAGATTATTTGGAAGGACAGTAAATTGTATTTGATGCTGCACAATACTGTATTTGAAATAAAAATTCATTCACCGAACTTTCTGGCCACAGGTTGTACATATATATATATATATATATATATATATATATATATATATATATATATATATATATATATATATATATATATAACCATTAATTAAACATTGCTGACTACCAACAAAAATTGTGATAGTATGAATAAATTTACAACAATACAGTGTTCCCAAACACACTGAATGGATACCAAAAGCATAATATACAAGCTGCTGTGTATAAAATAAAGTCCCTTGTACTATATAACAAGAATTAATAAGGAAGAAAAAAAGAATATGGATTTCGATAAAAATAATTGAAAAGCTTATATATTGAATTACGTTATCAAGAGTACAGAATTCAATTATATAAGCAAAATTAGTCGTTTTCTGTGAGAAAAAAAGCTAAAAGCTGAAATATGTATATATATATATATATATATATATATATATATATATACAGGGTGTATCTGAAATGCTTCAACAAATTTAGGGGGATGATAGTACTCTTCAAAACGAACAAAAAAAGCAATGGAATATGGGGTCGCCAATGACGTTTAAAGGGTGAAAATCGCAAAACTAATAAAAATATCGAAATCTCGCCTGCTGCTTTTCTGCAGAACTGGCTAGTACCACGAAGCTGGTTTTCCTTTCACTTTGTGCCTATCCGGTCAGAAAGAGATAACAAAAACTTGGAAGAAAGCAGAACAAATCTGTGAATCCAGGAAACTCCCGAAGTCTTCAGGCGTGTCCGCCAGTCGTTCCTCCGTAGATGTACTCTGTGTCATAATAATGTCGGCACTTTGAACAATTATTGTAAAATATTTGTTTTCTCTGGACATCACGAGCTGTGTTGTACCTATTATGTGCAATCAATAATTTTCTAAAGTGTTTCTTTCTTGTCTCAGTTTGTCCATTTCAAGACGCATTTTCTTGATTTTCCTCCTTTAAACGTCCTTTGCGACCCCATGCTTCATTGCATTTTTTGTTCGTCTTCATGAGTACTATCATCCCTCTAAGTTAGTTGAAGCATTTCAGATACACCCTGTGTATATATATATATATATATATATATATATAATTAATCAGGATTTTAATGTCTTGCATCAGAAAAACTGATCCAAGTGTCTTAAAATCGACAAATATTTTAAAATATTCGTCTACCATAGAAGAAAGCAAATGAGTAAGGGGAATAAAGCTAAGCTATTTTCATTCTTCCAGATGCAAACATATCATGTCTCCTGTCTCGGAAAACACTTCTTGTATAGGAAGAGCCGCTCACTAAAATGGTTCAAGATCACTGTCCCTATCCAACAAGGATTATGGCCAAGCGATTCACCCACTTTTCTATTAGGCGAAGAATTTCCATGAAGGCTGCTCGATTATTTAGTCCTTTCTCGATGAGTTTTTACAGTCTTTTTGCCGCCCTTGAAAAATGCCGCACCATTGCTTTTATTGCGATTTCTTTTTTACTGACCCTGGAGTGGCCGAGGTCGAACGATGGCCGGTACGCTTTTTCAGAAAGACTCACATTTTCAGCACCAGCTTGGCGAGTTACCAAAAGAGGGAACATTCAGCCACAACCAGCTCTATCGTCAAACGCCAATCGTCGTGCTTGTTTTTCGTTTGGATGCAAAATGGCGGCATACTTTAGAATAAAATCTTACCTAAATTAAAGGAATATTTTCAATCCTGTGTGCTAGGTGAAAAGAAATCTTCTTCGAAAGAAATTATATTACGAACTTATATTTGCACAAAGAATGAAGCCGAGACTAAAATTTTGATTATTCGATCCCCTCAAAAAGCTATATTTTCATTAGATTGAATAGTATTAATTCCTTATGCATTTACGCAAAAACTCGTTGTCTTCATAAATCTAGATATTTGATTATATATAAAGGGGGAGTTATGGAAAGGATGAATGAATGCAGTTTTAGTGCATTTCGATGTATGTAAGTACAGATTTATGAGGATTCCTGTGGCAGAAAATTACTATACTTTCTGCGAAGAACTTCAATAATACATATTTTCTAAGAATGGATTCCATGTGCTCCAATAATATAAAACATTTCGTTTTATCAGTTTACTTACCCGACAGGAACAGGATAAATGCATATTTTTTTTCCTTTTTCTTTTATCAGTTCCCTAGTAACTGCATTTCATAATAGGTGTTATACCTATATATATATATACAGTCGAACCTCGTTATCACGACACTCTAATGACCAGAAAAAAGTGTCGTCATAAGCGGAGTGTCGCGGTAACCGGAGTTGGAGGAAAATATGGTTATAAAAACCTATATTTTTAATTTATTTAATACAATTTTAAATTCATAACTGCTCTTGCATTTTTTAGCAATAAAACATTATTATTGAACAAAATAAACATAAAAACAAAAATGAAAAGAATAAAAATCAGATTTCTAATGACATGTCTTTTTTATTGTTACATGAAATATTGTTGAATTAAGGTTTGCCTATTCCTAGATGTGCTTCCTACAATTCTTTCTTCAATATTATACAATGAGTTGTAATCATTGTTTCAGAAATAGATGTCATTTAATTTCTGACCGTTTCAATGCAACGCTTCGGTTTTAGTCGGAGGCTTGTTTTGTTCCAGCTCCATATCACTTTCGCTCTCCGAGTCTGAAGAAATTTGTCTTTTTCTCTTGTATCTCTTTCACAATTTCAGAAATCGTTACATCTGGTGATGTGGTGACATCCTTATCAAAATCTATATACCCCCTGTTATAGGATATCCCCTGTTATATGTATTTCGCGATCTAACAACTCTTTAAACAATATTGGAAATACGTTGTCCTCTTCTTCATTATCTTCTATGCACTCGGAATCTGGTGAACTTGTATTATTTTCTATGAAACCAGCATGTTTGAAGCAGTTATGAATTGTCTTAGAAGATACATCAGCCCAACTTTTATGAACGTTACTTTAGAGCATCTAGAAGAGACGGTTTGAAGTCACGGCCTTCATCAATGGCCTTTATCCAGTCTTTAACCTGTAGTTTACGGTAATTCCGCTTAAAGTTCGAAATGATCCCTTGATCTAATGGCTGCAAAATTGCAGTAGCATTCGGCGGCAAATAAATCTGTTCAATCGAGTTTAGGCCTGGTACTTCAACGTGTGCTTTACAATTGTCTACTATGAAAGCTACTTTTCGATTCATAGAGTGAAATTTTTTGTCTAAAGATTTTAAAGTCTTTTCCCAAATTTTGGATACCATCCACGATTTTCTGTTACTTTCGTAGTGCACTGGCAAAGACTTCACATTTCGAAAGCAACGCGGTTTTTTGCTTTTCCCTATAACTAATGGCTTAAGCTTTTCAGAACCTGACATGTTTGCTCCTAATAAAACAGTTACTCTTTCCTTACTTCTTTTACCTCCTGCGCAAGTATCAGACTGAAAACACAGTCTTTTCCGGTAAAAGTCGAAAAAAGACTCGTTTCATCTAAATTAAAAATATCATCTGAAGTGTAACGTTCCAATATATCTTTCAACGAAGAATCTTTCCAATCACTGACTTGATTGTGGCTTACTGCCGCTGCTTCGCCTTTTTCTTGAAAGAAAGTTTATTTCGCGCCTTGAATCTTTCGATCCACCCATTACTTGCTGAGAACTCTAAAACACCCATTTCTCTCGATATTTCTATTGCTTTTTCTTTTAAAAGCACACCCGAGATCGGCACATTTTGAAATCTTGCATAGGTCAACCATTTAAGAACAGCTTCTTCAACGTCTTCGTAGTTCGATTTTCGCATTTTCTTTCGTTTTACTCCATCTTGAACATGTAAAGAATTTTCGAACTTTTGTTTTGAAGAAAGTATAGTCAAAAATGTCGTTCTGGGAATTTCTTTTTTTTTTAGCAAAAGCAGTCTTTGATAATCCAGACTTTTCGTAGTCTTTTATCATTTTTAATTTTTGATCCAGCGTCCATGAACCGAGTTTACTTGTTATTTTGCTGTAAACTGTTTTAAACACTACGAATAAAATGTGGAAATGAAATGTTTTACAGTTCGAATGTGTATTTGCATTTGCGCAGCAAAAACAAATCCAGCGACACCTGCTCTTTTTCTTCTATCCCCTTATCTAAATGAATTCGTATTGCACTCCTCAGTGTGAAACACAGTGGCTGCGTAATCGGGGGGGGGGGGGGAGGGGGTAGAAAACGCACAGGAAGATGGGAAGTGTGGGTTTGTTTTTTCAGAAAAAGGATTGAATTAAAGTTTCACCTTTGTCTCAATGGGTGTTTTAGACACTTTTGCGAAGTGTTTGGTTAAGACATTTCTTACCACTTAATTACCGTGCTTGTAAAATGGATTATAAAAAATGGACAATTTTCCTAAACCGTCGGGATATCCGGAGTTGAAAATTATTCAACGACGTAAAATCCGGAGTTTATTTACATTAAAATTATATACCGAAAATCGGGACTTTGAAAAACTGTCGTGATAAGCGGAGTGACGTGAAAACCGGGTGTCGGGATAACGAGGTCCGACTGTATATATAAATACATTCAAACAATACCGATTACGAAAGATTAAGTAGAAAGTCTGGCTGAGGGAAACCCCCAGGGGGTTTCCCCTTGTTTAGGTATTCACGGGCTTCGCAACACCGGGCGCCCGAGCGATTTTTCTCATTTCCTTTTCCGCTTATTTCTCTTTGCTTTCTTTCCACTTTGTTTCACTCTCACTGTGGTTTCCTCTTCGGGGAGAGAGCAATTCTGCATAAGCCGATATCATTCTGTTTATATCGACTCATGGAGAATCGTAAACCACCCAGTGTTTGCCGTGCTTTGGCCTCTGCTTCAGGTAGACGAGATGTGCATATTGGTCCCGTATGCATCCATCGGCTGGTCAGCTGACTTGCGTCACTGGCTAAGGGATAAAGTGAGCGAGTAATTACTAGTCATCTCGTTAAGGGTGGAGACTGACATAGGATTGTCTTGTAACCGTATGCGCCCTGGTTAGCACTGCTGCGCCGAATGTGCATCTCCTTGTTGGGCTCGGTAGTGGGTGGTGCGGCCGGAGTCTGAATTATTTTTTTTTTACTATGGATGGAAATACACTTCCTTCAATTTTTCTCCCACGTGGAGAGCAACAAAATGTACAGAAAAATTGATCCATTCACTTTTTTGGTAATTAAACGCATTCTGATATATAGTCACTCTGATAGTTCTTTCAAGAATACTTTACCATTTCTTATTGCAAAAACCTTTCAATCTGTTTTCGGAGAGGGTCATTCACTTAAACTGCTCTCTGGGGATTTGCTGGTGGAAGTTTCTTCTCCCAAACAATCACAATTTCTCTCCAATTGCACTACAACCGGACCTTTTTCAGTTTCCGTTCAGGTTCATAAAACTTTAAATACAAGTTGTGGTGTAATATCCGAACCGCAACTTTTATTTTCTACAAACGCAGAACTTTTGGAAAATTTAAAAGATCAAAATGTCATAGATGTACGCCGTATAACAATTCGTCGGAATGAGAAAGTGCTTCCCACAAAGCACATCATTCTGACTTTCAATAGTTTTACTCTACCTACTCCTGTCCGACCTTATATTCCTAACCCCCTCCGTTGCTTTAAGTGCCAGCGTTATGGACATACTAACACTACCTGCCGTGGCTCTCTTACCTGGGTACGTTGTGCGGAATTCGGCCACGAGAGTCAAACTTGCAATAATTCTGAATGCTGAGTAAACTGTAAGGGTGACCCACACTCTCGCTCTTGCCCAAACTGCATCCATGAAAAAGAAATTCTTGCTACTAAAATAACCCGAAAATGGAGCTGAGAGAAATAAAAGATCCGTTATTCTACCGTAATGTATCTGGTCTGCAACCTAGGTTTATGTTCAATAGGAGCAATGTTAGTAACACTACGGTTTTAAATTGAATGTGGAAACTATTAAAAGGCTATCGCAAAAAATACTTTATAGCGACCAATCACATTCGCTGTTGAGTAGACTTGGGCATGTTTAGGTAATATCTCGCATCTAAATATTATAGAATGACATTCAAAATTGTACAAAACATTAGATTTCTAAATTAAGTATAATAGATTCAGTTCACATATGTGAGATTTTATTCAACTTATTTATCAAACGCAGGTAGGTAAATACTGCTATTTGGATATTAGGATGTAACGTAAAATGCTTGTCCGAACAGTTGCTTATCCCACGTAAAATGAAATTCAAGATAGTATAACCATTCGCACCATCAATAAGAAATGCACATTGAGTGAGACTACTTTTTTATCTAAAATATTACCAGTTTATCATTGTATAACGGAACGCTTCTAAATTCCTCCGAAACCTTCCAAGAATTTTGTATACTTATAAATATGTCATTAAAAATTTTTAAATAACGGTTTCTAGGATGTTGAGTAGTATGCAAAATGAGACAATGACTTACAGAGCTGGCGTGGAGGCTCAAGGCAGCACAAAAGATATAGATTTCATTTTCGTTTATGGACAGAAATGGCTGAAGGAAAAATTTCCTACTAGGCTATGCGTTTTCTAACTGCATTCTATTTTAGCATACTACATAGTATAATTATACAGGTGTTTCAGCACAGTGGTTACAATGTTTCAGGAGAGATAGAGTGCACCTAGACGATGGGGAATCGCATAGCGATGCAGGATCGGAAACGCTTTCCTGGCGCGGTAGTGACGATACAAACACAAGAAAAGGACATGAACAGGATAAGAAAACATGTTTATTAACCTTAGTTCCACGAAAATGCTGGGACAATGTTGGACTGTGCTGAAGAGCATGTTGCATGCATTGAGACAGCTGCTGGAGAAGTCCGGGACATGCCCGGTATTTTCGAGAACGTTAGATATTCCATGCACCGGAGATGTGAAGCCTACATCACGTCACGGGGTTGTCATTTTTAACACCACCTTGGATGACGATCGTTCTCTCTTTTTGTTCTTATTTCTGAGTTTTCTTTTTTTATGTACTAAGAATAAAAAGCATGTTTTTCCATCCTGTCCGTGTCCATCCTTTCTTGTGTTTTGTGTCGTCACGACCGCGACAGGAAGGTGTTTCCGACCCTGCATTACTATGTGTTTTTCCATCGTCTCTATCTCTCCCGAAACTATCTAACCGCTGCGCTGAAATACCCTGTATACAGATCATATATAGTTGCACAAAATACTATGTAGGGTCATTCCTGAAACTGTTTTTAAATGCATTTTCCAAATGGTTTTGGGAGACATCGTCTTTGTGACAGTAAATTGTTGGAAAGTAATTTATAATCTAGGTTGAACACATGATTTTTCTTTTTGTTTTAATAGGTTAAATTTTTTGGTGATGGATAGAGAGATCCCAATAAATCAAGATCTTGCACCCCCCACCCCTCCTAACTCTGTCTATGGCAGTGGCGTAGCCAGGATTTCGTTTCGGGGGGGGGGGGGGGGGGGTCCAGAATTTTTTCTTCAGGTTATATATATAGTAAAACCTGTCAATATAAAATCGTAAATATTGGTGAAAAATTCCGTTTTACACAGGTTTTCGTTTAATCAGGTGTATTTGTATAGTATTCCTTTTCGTAGCACTATGGCACATTTTTGTTTAAGACAGAATTCCGTTATAGGCAGGTTCCATTTTTACAAGATTTGTGTATTTATATAAATATACTTATTTATGTCATATGAACAGAATAAAATTTGTCAAAATAGAAATAGTCTATAACAGAATCCTGTCTTTAACGGAAGCGTTACATGGTCTTAATATGAATTGCGATACAATTAAATTTGCTGAAAACCTGTCTGAAAGGGGGGTATTCATCGTTCTTTAGTAAACATAGCGAAACCTGTGAAAGCGGAATCTTTCTATAACGGAATCCTGTCTCAAACGGAAGAGTTTCAGAATCCCTGCGAAACAAACAATAGATCTTATTGAGGTAGTGTATCTTAGAAGCATAATTAATTACACTTCTTTACATGGAAGCCTGTCTAAAATGGAGCTTTTTACCAGTCCCTTGCAATCTTGTCTTGACTGTGTATGTATAATAGAAGTATTTCGAGTAATTTTAAGAATTTAGGTATATCCTTATTTAATTTCTTAATTAAAAAAAAAGCATGGATAAAAAATGTAAGGTCAATCTCTCTCTATAACTGCAACTAATAATACATTGAAGTTGCATTAATATTTACCAGCGAAAAAGATTCACTATGATGTAAAAAGCTGAGCGCATACTGGAGAGTTAAATTTAATTAACCCATTCGCTGTCACCCACGAGTATACTCGTGGCTTTAATTTATTACTTTATCACCACTATTTTAGAATTAAAAAAACTGCCTCATTTATTGGCAGAAATTTCACTGTACTAGTAAAGCGAAATTTACCTTTCTGAATTTGTGGTGGTAAACGACTTTCAACAAAAAAATTGAAAATTCTTACTTTATAGTTTTGGCAGCGAATGGGTTAAATCAAGTTTCATATTACATAACGTTTGCCTACAATAAAGTTAGGATCAAGTGGTTAAGTTTAAAACAGCAATTTCCATGTTTAATTTCTTTGAATTGAATTAAGAACTTGTGCTGTAATAAACATTGATAATGATTTCACATAAGTGTCAGTGAGTCGTTAGTTGCGAGTTTTTGAGATAAGGTTTTAATCTTTAAGAAAAAGATCTTGCAATTTCAGCTACACAAACTAGTAATGGAAGAAGCACACACATCAAATATAGTTCATGCCAGGGTTACCAGTTTGGCCACCACTTTTAATTCGAAATTTCAAATTCACACCGGAAATTTTGAAAGAAGAATCTTTACTTTTTGTAATCACAAAATTTCTGTCACAAAGCAGAAAAGGCTATTTTTATTTTCTGGTGCGAATTTGGATTTTCTTTAAAAAAATGGAGGCCAAACTGGCAACCGTGGTTCATGCTGGAAAAAATAGTTTTGTTACAATTGTCTAAAACAGCCAGTCATTTTTTTTTTTCTATGTTTCGCCATTTTTTATACCATATTCGATCTAATAGTTGCTTCCGATATCTGGTCGTCTTTGGAAGTTAAATTTTTGTAACAAATTTATTTGTGATAGATTAGCACGCTTTTGAAAGTATCAGGATGTGTGAAAAATAATGGTGGTTTCTGTTATTGAACTTCACAACCAATTTATTTTAGATATTTTGAAACAGTTTTAGAGCATTCTCCAAGTTCAGCAGTAAGCTTCGGACTTTGGTACGTTGAATAGCTTCAATTTATGCTTTCGATTTCTCATTATTAAAGACAAAATATCAACCAAGACCTATTCGATACACATACACAGAACTCTTATTACTACCATGAAATTTCTTAAAGCAATGTTAAACTGAGCTTTCGCAAATAGTAATTGGTTACAAAGGTAATCTTGAATCCAGACACTTTTTTTTCGGGTGGAATTTATGCAGCTCTGGAAGGGATACTTAAGAGTTCCGTGGAAGAGGGTAGCGCCCTTCTACACCATTAATAAGCATAAAATCCCGAATCTTCCGATTGCACCCTTAAACAACTTGACATGAGGATCAAGAACCACATCTCTGTATATTTCAGCATTCACAGTTGCACTGGTAAAAATGTGTCGGTCACTGCGGCCATTCAAAATGATGTCCGTCCATACCATGATTCCACGACCTTTGTATCGATGCCTTTCACGGATGTTTGCAGCCTTTTTGCGTGTGATTTTCTCCCTCCATATGGTAACACGTCTGTAGTAAATCTCTCAACAAAATCAGGATTCATCGGAAAAGAGAACTCGTCTCCAGTCCGTGGTACTCCAATGACGATGATCTCTGCACCACTTTAACCGGGCGCATTTCGCTACCGGAGTTAGTGGAACACACACAAATCATGGGTTTCCTTGCATGCAGCCTGTCACTCACAATAAACCAGGATAGTCGAATTCTTGTTGCTGAAGCAAACTCCCTGCAATCTGAACTGGCGTCAATTGCCTATTTCTTTTAGCAATCGTTGGCAAATTACGGTCCTGAAAGCCTATTGTGGCGCGTTTTCTATCTTAACCTGGTTGTCTGTGGACATTATACCAGTGTCTTTAAACCGTTTCCAGATTCTTGACATGACGCTTTTGGCTATTTTTAAGTCTTTACAGACACCTAAGAGTGTGTGTCCTGCTTCCATTCTCCCTATCGCACGCAATTTCTCAAAATCGGTCAAATGTCTTCTGGACGACATATTCACCTACTAGAAGCAAAAGTTTTACCTAATTACACGTGCAATCCTTAAAATTAGACTTCAGATTACCCAAGTGCGCTCCTTTTCACACGTGAACCGAAAGAACGGGCTGAGGCTGAAAAATTTGAATACTATTCTGTAGCGAATGTTAATCCCATTGGAGTACGTGATAACGTTGACATTGAGTTACCTTTCTGGAAGTTTCCTTAATAGGATTAACATAAAGCACCTTTTTATGGTTGTTCCTTTAATTTTTCTCGCCAGTGTATTTTGAAAGTGGTAACAAATAACCAGTCCAAAAATAAAGTTACTTTTATTAATTGCAGGCAGCAGATTTAAAGTAATTGTTAATATTGTCCGTTATAAAGTGAACAAAGACAAGGGTCACGAAACTCCACCAATGTACCGTTATTGCGTTCGTATAAACTCGTTCTTTCCCATAAGTGTCGACAACAGAACCCCATCGAAGTCCAAAATAAATGAAGTTTTACGTTTAATCTAGTTACAGTAAATTTGTGTAAACGGAATAGCAAACATACTTGCATAGTTATCCTTCCGTCTCGGGACATTAAAATGTTTTTGTTTATGAGAGGATTCCGTGTTTACAGAAAACCTGCCAAGAAGGATTCACAATTGGAACAAGTTTCGTTTCAGATAGGTATCAAATGTTAGCAAGCACAAATATATGGTGTTGTTTTCGTCGAACCTTGAATTGTTTTCGTTTGAGATAGGTCATCTTCACAGATTTTCTTGTACTAGATTTATGCTCTTCAGAGGTGATGTTATAGCACCGGTTTCCAACCTGGGGTAGCGTACCCCTGGGGGTACGGGGCGGGTCTGCTGGGGGTATGTGAAAATAATATCGGTAATGGCGGAAGTCACAAAAATTTTAGGAATATCAATGTAATTTTCATCGATTTATTATATGGTTGTGATAAGATTACTAATGAAAAAAAGCATGTTTACGTTATTTTCTTGAGTGGAGGGGGGGGGGGGGCATGTTTATGAGAAGTGGGGGTACTCCGAAATGAAAAACCTAAGAAAGGGGTACGTGAAAGAAAAAAGTTTGGGAAGTGAGTACGTTTTAGCAGTTTTAAGGGATACTGTGAAAACGGAAAGTGTTTATAACGGAAACCTGCCTAAAACGGAAAAGTTCATAGTCCCGTAGAAAGACATAGCTTTGAATTATACCTTCTAAGACGAATACATCTCTAAAGCGGAATTTTTTATAGATCCGTTGTGATTCTGTCTTAGCAGTTTTTACTGCTGTATCCATGATTCAGTAAACCAGTTCTACTTTTTTTTGGTGGGGGGGGGGGGGTCCGGATCCCCCCCCTTGGCTACGCCACTGGTCTATGGCGTTGCCACTTATCCCTACTATGGCAGTGATGGCTTGGAATTTTTCAGAGGTGTATTGAGTGATAAAAAAAAAGTGGAAAGGCTCCATTTTTGAGAAATTTCACACTATTCAAAGGTGGACGAATAGAATATAACGTGGATAACATTATATTGAATACACCCTATTAAAATTGGAATCTCTTCCTTACTGGAATATATTTCTATCTATTTGATATAACGCCCCTACACACGCACACACATCACACTCGTTGTTCGTGAATGAGTCTTTTTTTTTTTTTTTTTTCCAGCTGAACGTCTTTCAAAGGGCTGCGGAGTCGATAGTCTCGTCTCACTCTTGACACGGCTTGACCGCTTTATCGGATTACCGCTGTCGGTTATGAATCACTTTTACTTTTAGCTCTTCTCTTTTTAATCCGTCTCTCATCTCCGATTGAGTGACGTCACTCCATGAAAAATCGTCATCGGTACAGGCTTTCAGGCATGAACCTCTTAAACCCGGCAAAGGACGTTAAACAGGAAAAAAAAATATACAGTGGCGGGTACACCGCTTGTACAGTAAGAGAGAATAAGTATAAAGGTAAAAATGTTTTTTAAGCGCTCTTTTACAAGCAGTCATCTTGAAAATCACGCTTCCGTTTTTGGACTTCAATTCAAAAAATTTCTTCCAAAAAAATTTCCGTTACAATGACATTTATTGGGCCCCGAACTCGACCCTGGCATGTTTTTGTTTGGATAGAAAGCTTTAATTTTATAAACTCATAGCCGTTTACAAAATTTCATTTATTTTTAAGATTTTAGAACCCTCACTGGAATGTGTCAGTCATGGACACTCCACGTGGACATCACAAAAAGTGCCATTTTTTGTAAGGGTGCATAAATTAGTTTGATTTAACTGTAAATTAAATTTAATTTTTAAATGGCACTTATCAGAATGGGATAAGAACACATTTTTATAAAGAGTTGCTTTTAAACGAACAAGCGATTTTCCCGATTACGGATGATATACGCCAGGAAGATCTTCTTGAAACTTGCTTTTTGAACTAAAACGAGCACGAAAAAAAAAATGATCTAGCTAGGGGACGAATTCCAGAAAATTCGTTTTGATAGGTTAAAACAAACTCAACGCTAAACATTCTGCTTGCTATAAATCGAAAAATGCTCAGACGATGGACACGAAACAGGCCTCCCATATACTCATTCGAGAAAATTAAATACCAAGGTCCGGAATTCGAAGAAATTCGCTTTGACAAGTTAAAACAAACTCAGCACTGAAAATGCTGCTCTCTATTGAAAACGACTCTATAACGATTTTCACAAAACTTGACTTCTATACTGACTTGGACACGAGAAAACTGTCTAGCTAGGTTTCTCAACCGGGAAAATTCGTTTTATAGGGTCAAAACAAGCTCATGACTCAAAATGGTGGTATGAATCGAAAACAATACTGGCGATTTTTATTAAATAAGTCTTAAGAAAACTATCCAACCTGTAAGTCTCGAGTTAAAAAAAATTTGTTTAGATAGGTTTAAGAATTTTTTAATATATATACAGTAAAACCTTCTTAAAGCGACCACGTTCCGTTCCAAAAAAAATGGGTCGCTTCGAGAGGTGGTCTCTTCATGGAGGTTCTGTTTAAATCTGGATTTTAAAGGTTGAAAAAAGGTAACAATTAATGTTACTAAAATTTGTTTAACAATAGGAAAGCGTATAAAAATTTAAGTATCAAAACAAAAGTTAATTGCATATGTTAATGACTGCAGAGTTTAAAAAATGATTATATTGACGTTTGCTTTGATTTTACGGTTTTAACTTTCATAACTTTTATTTCCAAGTCCTTTTGAAGTTCAATAAATAAATGCAATTTTCTTTTTTAGGACGGGAACAAATAATGACGATTTCATTCATTTTTCTGTCTCTTTGAGATTTTCCTGACAGAATAGGGCAGGGGAGTTTATGGACTGTCATTCTTAGTTCGTCACCAGAGTTAAATTCATTGTCGAAAAAGGCACAAAGAGGTTTAAACACTTAAGAGTTACCGGAAGGAAAAAAAATGTTTAGTTGAGAAGTTTGTTGAATAATGCGCCCTCCGGAATTATTTTTCTAATAAAACCTTCTTCATGCGACCAGCACAGAAACGGAATTTGTTTCATTTTCTTCAAAAAAATGGATCGCTCATGGAGGGAGTTCAACTGGGATGGTCTCTGAATGGAGGTAAAATGAGTATTGAGCCTATGGGAATAAATTTCGTTCCATAAAAAAAAGGATCATTCAGGGAGGTGGTCGCTGAGGGAGGTTTCACTGTATATATACAATCTTCCGTTCTCTGAATTCCCGCTGATCATCAGCACGATGAAGGATAATTTCGAAGGTCCTAGATTGAGCACGAGATAACGGCCTAACTATGCCCCGACTACGGTAAAATGCGTTGTAATTGGATAGAATAAATAAACTTAATTGATTTTACCCAACGTTGATCTCGAGTAGATAATCGGCCGTCAACAATCAACCCAACCCAACGTTGATAGGGTGAACTTAAATATTTTCATAAACATGCTGTAAATAGGCTAACATTTTTTGATAGAAAACTACGCTTATACTTTTTCTGTGTCTAAAACCTATTGTTCCGAATACAGTTGGCTCTCTGTTTAACGACTTTCAAGAAACCTTGAAAAATCGTCCTTGAACAGAATTTGTGGAAAAATAATATTTGAAAAAGATTTCCCTTCACAGTTTACAGGCTTATGACTAGCACTCCATTTCTCACTATATTGGCGTGTTTAGAAATGTTTATTTATTTACATTTATTTTATGCTTTCTTTCTTTTGTTTTTATTGATACAGATATACTACTTATTTTTATTGCACAAACACAAATTGCATTAATTATACTGTATACAAGAACAACATTACAGCATACAATGTTACTTAAAGTACAATAAAACTATTTATAATACATTTAATTAAACAATGTTACTTACAGTACAATAAAAATATTTATAATACATTTAATTAAACAAATTAAGTTTTTAAAAAATCAAAAAGTGGTAGATTTTTTCAAGGATGGTCTAGTTTTAAATACCCTTGCTTCAAGCTTTTCAAGAAGGTTGAATGAATCATCTTCCATATTTGATAAAATAATGTACTGCCGAAGAATATCCAGCGCATAATTCGCATCTAAGTAAGAAGGAGGTGGTGTCTCACTTTCTGTATCATCAGCTTCATCACCCTCTTCTGCATCTGAAGTTGCGTTTTCATTTGCGATGTCTTCATAAATTGGATCTAAATTTATGAAGTCTGTTCTTAAAACGTCTTCGTCACATGGGTAAAGTTCATTACACCCTTCTCCTTTGTTTGTACTCATCTGAATTGCAAGAAAACGTGTTTTTCTATCATAGGAAGTTCCCTCGTTTAACATGTTTAAAGGGATCGTGAAAAAAAAAAAAAAAAAAAACTACGTGAAAGTCGTCGTTAAATAGAAACAATTTCGTCTTCAAATAGAGATTTTTTTACCTAAAGGAGCCGGGACAACAAAATGTCATCCTTAAACAGAGATCGTCGTTAAGTAGAGCGACGTTAAACAGAGAGTCGACTGTATCACTATAGTTAGATGCCATGGTGATACTGACACAAAATGAGCGGCAATTTTAAAAGCAACAGATTTTTTCTGCTACACATCGTTGCCTATAAATTTAACCATTGTTTCAAAAGAATAATTTTAATTTTTATAAAACAGAGAGAATATGAAATTCCTGAAATAATTGCATTCATATAAAAACGTTTATTTTTATAAATGACTAGCAAACCCCGCGGCATTGCTCGCGTAATATTTGAAATATGCCAAGTGATATTTATATGTCTAATTTTTATTAAAAGATACTAACTGCTGGGCAACATATAACTATGATATGTTCCCGCACCATGTTGGTTAAATCAAAGTAAAATTGCGTAATTTGTTATTTCTGTTTGTATAAATATTTTTTATAAAATATAATTATGAGTGTAAAATTTTAATGTTTATATATTTAAGTAAAATAGGAGTGTAAGTTCATACAAAAATTAAGTTGATTTTAAATATTAAATATATATTTTTAAAAAATTGTTGTATTGTAAAATGAATGTATAATGTTGAATAGAGTTCGGATCTCAGACAACAACAATAGCCAGACGCCATGGTGTCGTTTTATGACAAGCCAATGGAAAGTGGTGTATAATTAGAAATCGTAAAATAATAAAAACGTTGGAATAAATTTATGGCCTCAATAAAAGTGTTGGGATAAATTTATGACTTTTCAGACCACCCAAACTTTAAGGCAGATAATAATATTAAAGTATATGTAAGGGGCCATTTGCAGACTGTTAGCTAATAGGCCTATCGAAGTATAATAAAAAATCTTCTCACATCCAATAACAGTGGACTAGACAAAAATAGTTCCACCCACTGCAGGAATTGGTGTGCAAGAAGAATAAGGTTTGAAAAAGGAGAGTCTGAAAAAAGATGTAGAGGACGCAGGAGCTCTCCTGAAAGCCCGTGCAATGAAACCTGAAAGCCCTAGTAATGCCCCGGCGAGATGGACATATCGGAGCGAGCCTAATCAAGCCTAATTGAGGATGTCTTCCTGGTGTACATATCGGAGTGAGCCTAATCAAGCCTAATTGAGGATGTCTTCCTGATGTACATATCGGAGTGAGCCTAAGCAAGCCAAATTGAGGATGTCTTCCTGATGTTAAAATAAAGAGGATTATTCTACAGAGGTCCGTAGCTATGCATCCTGCCATCCCGATGTTGCCGCTCTGATACGAAGCGAACTCCGGATGACATATGAATATGATCCTAAGCAACGCGACAACTCTGAATTTGATGTATAAAGGCCACCATCCCGTATATTAAAAAAAAAGGTACGATTTTAAACTTTTTCCTTTACCACTTAAGATCATATGAAAAATCATAAAAATACTTTTCTGATATTTTATGGTAGAGAGTAATCTGAGATCCGACAAAACCAATAATTAAATAAAATTATGGTAATTTAAAAATGAAAGAGAATTATTCTTTTAGCAAAAAGAAAAAAATATAATAATTAGAGTACATGAAAATATTGTCCTTTTTTTAAAGATTAAATATACATAAAATAATGAGAAGCAAACAAAAGTATTGCTTTCTATTTTTTGAATTAATATTATGTATTTTCTGTATATAGTTGTGTTCAATGTAAATAAAATATTTAATCAAGTTTTAAAAAGTTTCTGCAATTATTTAATTGATAATGTTTAAGGTGTGTCAATTTATTTTTACAGCTTAAATTTTAGTTTAATTCATAAGTGGAAGAGTTCGTCTAAATAATTCACAACGCAAACTCTTAATTTTATTCGTAATTATTTAAATTTAATAATTACATATTGACGCGAATTTTAATTTAATTTTATTAATGCTTCGCGTTGCTCTTCTACTAGAATTTAGGTAATTACGATCACTTATATTATTTGAATTTATCTAAGGTATATAAAATTATATACCAATTTGCTATGAGGTTGCTCGGATGTTTTGGACCAATTAACAATTTTGGATATAAATTAAATAGAAAATAAACAGGTGTAACTATCTGTCCAGCATCCCCCCCTTCATAGTAAAACATCCTGGTCACGGCACCATTTTACTATGAAGGGGGGGATGCTGGACAGATAGTTACACCTGTTTATTTTCTATTTAATTTATATCCAAAATTGTTAATTGGTCCAAAACATCCGAGCAACCTCATAGCAAATTGGTATATAATTTTATATACCTTAGATAAATTCAAATAATATAAGTGATCGTAATTACCTAAATTCTAGTAGAAGAGCAACGCGAAGCATTAATAAAATTATATACCAATTTGCTATGAGGTTGCTCGGATGTTTTGGACCAATTAACAATTTTGGATATAAATTAAATAGAAAATAAACAGGTGTAACTATCTGTCCAGCATCCCCCTAAATATTTATTTTATTAAAATGTAATATTTTATTTTATTAAAAGGTACTTATTACTTTTAGGAATAATTTAAAAAAAGTACTATTTAAAACACAGTTTGATTAAACATCATTGTTACACCGCATAAGGCAGAAATGAGACTTAAATTAATAAAACGAAATAAAACTAAATAAATAATAATTTAGAAAATATTTTGAAACTTTCATGCTCAATTTTAATACGCTCATTTCAGTATTCATTCGAAGTTTTGAATTTTTTTGAAACCATCTCCTTACATCTTAAATTAAACATCATGTCAAATTCCAAGTCCTACCACCTCTCTCAACATAAAGGGCTATGTTGAAATAGGAACTGTCACCATTAATTTGCCAACATTAATTTTGAAATTGGTTTGTTATTTCCTAATATTCCACAGAAACGTAATTTAGAAAGCTTTTAAAGGCCTTTTTTATAGCGTTTGTTGTTCCTTTGAATCCCAGGTGGTAGAATCATCGGCATAAAATATAGCCTGTGTAGGATCAGAGACTGTTACCATTGATTCGCAACTATTACTTTTATATTTGGTTTATATTTCCTGAAATAGCGTAGAAATCGTAATTTAGGCCTTTTTTAGAATGCTTTTCGCACCTACCCTTCACTTCACCCCTTTTTAATTCGAATTTATTTTCGACAGTCCTTAGAGGGCATTTATATTTTATAACTACCATGCCATATTTAAAGTTTCTAGCCTTTTCAATATCACAGAAATCGCAATTTAGAAAGTTTTTAGCTACTGCAACCCTCTGGTGGTAGTGGCACAGACATAAAATATAGCTTATGTTTGAGCAGGTTCTATCACCAACAATTTGTTATCATTATTTTTTTAATCGGTTTGGTATTTGAAAAGATTACATAAAAATTGTAATTTATAACGCTTTTCGCTCACTTCATCTTTTTAAATTTGAAATTTTCTTTCGACAGTTCATAGAAAGCAGTTGCATCTTGTAAGTAAATAATATGCCATACTTCAAAGTGTTAGATCCTTCAGTTATGCAAAAAACGCAAATTAGAACATGTTTTGCTTTTGCAACCCTCAGATGGTAGTGACAGCAACATAAAATATAACCTATGTTATAGAAGGGACTGTCACCATTGATTTGCAACCATTACTTTTGAAATAACTTTGGAATTTCCAGAGCTTGAGTAGAAATCGCAATTTAGAACGTTTTTAGAACGCTTTTCGCGCATTTTCACCCTTTTTTTAAATTTCCAATTTTTTCGAAACTGTTCTTAAAGATCCTTTATATGTAATACATATGTACCTTGCCTAATTTTAATTTGCTAGCCCATACCGATCAGAAAAATCAAAATTTGGAACGCTTTTTTGCTCCTACAACGTCTGGGTGATAGTGATACCGACTTAAAGTAGCGTCTATGTTAGAGCAGAGGCTGTCAGCATCAATTTCTTAACATTACTTTGAAATCAGTTTGATTCTTCCTGAGATATTGGTGACAAATCGGCATTTAGAACGTTTTTAGAATGCTTTTCGCTCATTTTGCTCCTGCATCTCCTCTGGGTTAGTGGAAACATATATAAAATATATTCTATCTTGGAGCAAGATCTGTCACCATCATTTTAACACCATTATATTTGAAATCGGTTCAGTATTTCCTGAGATTGCATAGAAATTGCAATTTAGAACGTTTTTTACAACGCTTTTTGCGCGTTTTGACCCCCCTTTTAAATTTCGATTTTTTTAGGAAATGTCCTTAGAGATCATTGATATCTTATAACTAACTACCATTCTAAATTTCACAATTCAAGGCCCTTCCGTCACGCAAAAACAGCAATTTAGAACGTTTTTCTCCTGCACCCCCTTTGGGGTAGTGGCACCGACATAAAACATAGCCTATGTTGGATCAAGGATTTTCACCATCATTTTGACGCCATTATTTTTTAAATCGGTTTGGTATTTCCTGAGATTGGGTAGAAACTACCATTTAGAACGTTTTTTAGAACGCTTTTCACTCATTTTCACCCCTTTTAAATTTCGAATTGTTTAAGATTGTTTAATTGTTCTTAGAAATCCTTTATATCTAATAAGTAGCTGATACTTGAAATTTCATATTTCTAGGCCCTTCAGTAACACATAAATCGCATTTTTAGAAAGTTTTTTGCTTCTACACCCCCTTTGGTGTAGTGGCACCGACATAAAACATAGCCTATCTTGGAGCAAACGTTGTCACTATCATTTTGACACCAATATTTTTTAAATCGGTTTGGTATTTCCTGAGATTATTTAGAAACTACCATTTAGAACGTTTTTTAGAACGCTTTTTGTGCATTTTCACCCCTTTTAAATTTCGAATTGTTTAAGAACTGTTCTTAGACACCATTTATATCTTATAAGTAACTAATATTCCAAATTTCATATTTCTAGGCCCTTCAGTAACGCAAAAATCGCATTTTTAAAACGTTTTTTGCTCCTGCACCCCCTTTGGGGTAGTGGCACCGACATAAGATATAGCCTATGTTCTAAGTTGGGCGAACACCATCATTTTGATACCATTACTTTTGGAATCGGTTCGGTAGTTCCTGAGCTTATCTCCGACAAATAAACAATTTTTTCCTCTTTATAATAGGAGTATAGACAACCCTAATTTCCGGCTATGTACAAAGTTTTTTCTATGTTTTTTACGCACACGAATGAACGCTTCGGGATTCAAAATTTAAATTCTACATCCCACCTTCCCACCACTCCTTCTGAAAAAATAACACATTTAAAAAAAACAAAAAACAAAAAAACCCAAGCATTTTTACATTTAAAACTAAAACATATTATCAATTTTTCGCCTTTATGATATCAATTTCACTTTCGACCGTGATAAGACTACCAGCCGTAGATATAAATATATATCTCCGTAACTTATTGATGTTCTGCTTAAAATAATTCACTTTTTTATGTTTCTCTCTATTCTAAAAAAAAGTAACTAACGCTGTCACCGCCGCTGTTTTTTATTTTCTTTTGTGAGCGGAGGGTCTTTTTTCGTTAATATTAAGAAAACTATTGCATACAAAAATATGAAAATCCGTGCTATTATAGAGAAATATTTCATAAACACCCTGATGCAGACAGTTTTTAAATCGAATAATTAGTTTGAGAATTATTTAATTTTAAAGTGGTCAAAATCGTTCCATTAAAAGTTTTATAGGAGCAAAAACTATATATAGGAATTGAATCATTTTTAGATCATTTTATACATTAGAAGTTCGCGGTGCATTTATTTTTTTAATTTAATTCATTTTTTGAGGATTTATTTCCACTTTAAAATTTCAGCATTTCGAGAAATATCTTTTACATCTTTTAGAAAAAGGTATTATTTTAAAGGGTTGCTAAGAATACTATTTCCTTCAAATTAAAAATTTATTGACACGTGACTATTATAAACAGAAAAAACTTTCAAATGAGAATTAAATGATGACGTTTTAAAAGCTGGAAAATATATAAAATTAAGTCTTAAAAACTATATTGACACTTGAATTTTAAAAGTGAAAGAAAATTGTAAAATAATAAACTCAATAATATGCGTTAAAACTCGTAAATGGAAGAAATGACGTCGTATTTAAAATGGCCAGACAATAATATTGCCAAACAGTTTAAATTTAAAAATATATTTGCGCGAGACATTTGCTTTATATTTTGAGCTAATCTTTTAATCTATTGTTGTCAATTCTGAGACAGCGCAAATAATATTTCCTTTCTAACAACAAAAGTATTTTCACGTGAATATTTAAAAGAAAACGAAAACATGGGTAAAAATGACGTCAGATTTAAAACGATTCATTTAAAATGTCTTATTTAAAAGAACTTTCTTATAGCGTTGTTAAAAAATACCGGGAGACAAAGATTCTGTTTACTTAATTTTATATTAGCTTATTTTCACATGTTTCACTGATCTGATTGAATCAAAGACGGAAACAGCCCGTTAACAGAGAGATCTCTGCTGTTATTTTAATTACAATTCAGCCTTCCGAAAAATTTTTTAAGCCGATCCAATGAGCGTGCTTTTAGAGTTTGCGGTGTCTGAACGAGGGTTGGCGAGCGTAACTCGTAAGGGGCAGATCCCCCTAATATTGAAAAAAAAATAAAGTAGGAAAACTACTGAGCTAGGCTCGGTCCACCAGGTACTTTAATATTATGTGATTAATATTTTTTTTAATATCGTAATCAAATTGATTTTTTTTTTTTTATAATTCCATGTAATTTATAATTTCCTGTAATTAATAACATTTTTAATATTGTAATCTAATTATATTTTTTAAACCTATTTCATAATCTGGAAATCCATCCAACTCATCAGGAAGCCGAGAATCCTGTTTAAGGGCGTAGAGAGAGGAAGGAATCAGGGGGACTCAAGCTTACCTCATTTAAATAAAGACACTTTTGTACGTTGTTAAAAATCTATTGTTTTCTGTCTTAAATGTTTGATTATCCCTCTCTGACGAAAGGACATAAAAAATACTATAATATTAATTAAAAATATAACTCTGCAGATTAGGGGCCTCAAACGTCAGTTTCATTTCTTTCATACTTGGGTTACTCTAAGTAATACATCAAGTACTTTAGCTGTTAAGAATAATGAGAAGTGCGATTCCTACTCCAAGAGACTTTTTTATTAACCCTTCTAAAGCCCTCATTGTCTGAATAATTTGAAAACTGTCTTTCTCTGAAATTTTGTATCCAAAATAATAAAAATGTTGATCTTGTGATAACGACAATAATTAATTTAAACAATGAATTATCCTTATAAATATATTTATTAAGGATTGATATTCTCATTGTTCATTTGTATTTTACTTTTATTCGAAAATGTTTTGTTTCATTCGTAGGCTTTGATTCAATTCTGGTTCTCAATACAATCCTAAAAAAAAATAGCCATTACTTTTTGTAGGGTGTCCATGACTGAAATTTTAGGTGTTTTAATTTATGTTATTAACAATTAAATTTTGATTCGCATTTGGAAATGCGACTATGATAAAATGATTGTAACCCTTCATTAAAAAATAATTTTTAAAGAAATTCCTTATCTGATTTTTTTTTTCCTCAGGAAGGGGAGGGGGCGGGAGCATTTTATACTTTGCGTCAAAATTTTTCTTAGCACTTTACCTTAAATAGTTATCATGAGAATTGGGCCATTATACGTCATTTCTCTAAATGAAATTTCGAACACTCCTTCCAACCTAGATCCAGTGAGTAAGACTAAATCTCTCGCCTTCAGTTATAGTTCCCTTCTCCCAAAGACATGGAAATCAAAATTCAGAAGACGCGAACGTTTTCCCTTATACTTTTGTTTCACCGGTGGAAGGGTGCCCGAGTGGCAAAAGCCGATTTACAGGAAAGGAGAGATTCGCAGCGGAAGAGGGACCGACCCTAACACAATCCAAGATTTTTTTTTTTTTCTTCCACGGCAGGAAATATAAAATGCTACTCAATCTAAACTCCATTTTAGCATACTATGTAAAATTGGTATACAGTAAACATCTTCTCATTCGGCACGTTCGAGACTTGAAACATACCGGATTATTAAAATTTCCGGATGACAGGATGAATGGCTGGATACCGCCGCGGGTCGTCTACATATTAAAACAAATCCAAACTTTATTTTTTTCAATGGCAATACCCAATTTTAATGAGATATTTCAAATCTTTGGTTCAAACTAGGCCCAGACACCCAATTTCAAATCATTTGAATGATAAGTTTTTGAATTATAAACATTCAAAAGGGAGTGCTTCTCATGTTAAATTACATTTTCGTATTTTTATTTATAACTTCTGAAATTATGATCCTAATGTTCTAATTTTTTGTGTAGCCATAATACTAATATACCCAAACATAAATACATTGAATTTGCCATTTTTATCATTTTCTGATATGAATTATGAAATTAATATTCGAAAAAATTATGAATGGCAACCTACCATTTTTTGGATGGATTCAGATTTATGAAGTTCTGCTTTATGGAAATCCAAAATTTCACATTTTTCTACCAAGTAGTTTTCAAAGGATGCTTAAAAAACGGCAAAATGAGGTTTTAAGAGGCCGTCTAGGATAGAAGTGACTCAATATTTTGAAATTTCTTACGCTACCCTGTAATCTAACAGGCTTCATTGACTGCTTAAGGTTCCTTGATGAAGAAGGGAGCTCTCTCGGTCAACCATCGAATACCAAACTTCCATTTGGATACAGCCCTTAAAATACGCTCGTTTTAAAATAATTAATTTCTCGGAAACTTATGGTACGAATTGCGTAAAAATGTTTCTAGACTCATTGAAGGGTGTAGAGTTCATGGATGCTGTTAGAATTGTGTACTGCTATTGAAAAACAAACAAAGTTATGGTTCGTTTTAATAGGTAGATGGGCCCCCTAAGCAAATTTTATAGACATCACTTAAAAGTGGACATTATTTCCAATCGTTCGGTACCAGTCGCTTTCGTCTACGATAATTTGTTGAGGAGTGGGTAGGGGGTGTTTACTTTTTTTTCCCACGACTGTACATGACTACAAAATGAAAACGTACACATAGACCTACACGCCATCTTAAGCAAATCTCGAATAGGAGTTTGTTTTTTAGGGGTCTTCTCTCTTCTTTTTTTAGGAAGTCATTTCGTATTATGCAGGTATTGATGGACGGTATTGACCGTCTGATGGTTTTAACCATTGTTTTTACCGTCTTTAGAAAGACATATTTTTACCAGGGTCTTTACCACCTTTGAAAAAAATTATTAATTTGACTATTTTTGCCACTTTTATGAAAATTTATGAATTTTTCCAGGGATGAAAGTTTTACGGGTATTTAATACCACTCTAAAAATATTCACCTAATTTAGTTTCTGATTAGGTTAGTAAAAGAATGCTATACAAGAACAGTGGTTTTTAAGGAATATAAAAAGACCCGGTAAACTTTCATCCATGTTTTCCCTCCTACAAGAATTCAAAATTTTAAATATATTATATATTTATCATATAACTGTTATGAGAATTCGCATTACAATATTTATTATATTCATCTTAATGGGGACTAGTTTATTAATTTTTACTTAAAGAAAATTTTAAGTACACTTTTATCATACTTAATAAACCTCAATCATTTTAATAAAAAACAAACGCTTACAAATATTAATTATAACATAATGTAGTTTGCACAAATGTTAGTACCTACTGTTTACCCATCTATGTCCTCGGAGCTAGAATACTCAACCTGCACCAGCCAATTCAATTTAAAGAGTGAGTTTATTGTATGCTTAGGTTTTTACCACTTTTTCCCGGTAAATACCTAGTTTTTACCATGTCCTGATAAAAACCAGTTTTTACCGGTAAAAAGCCAACCCTGGTTTCAAATGAATCTTTTATGGAATAGACGCAAAAGTAAAACGATTTTAAAGCAATTCAATTCTGCCACAATGTGTTGTGTAGGCTTTTTTCAAATCACTCTCGTTTACATAAACCAGGATAATGAAAATCGGTTTTAATTGAAAATTCTGAAAGTCTTTTTACGTTTAGCCTATTTTCTTAGATGGCCCCCGAACGAAGCCGAAAAACATGTGTGGGGTACTTACGTAAAGAACCGCATGACAGCGTTCGATCGCGAAACATTTCACTGTTGATAGTACCCAATGTTAGTACCTACTCTTACCCATCTATGTCCTTGAAGCTGGAGTATTCAACCTGCACCCTCAAATTCAATGCGAAGAGAGTTTATTGTATCCTTATGTTTTTACCGGTCAAAAGCCAACCCCTGGTATTACGTGGAGTTCCCTCATTTCCACATCGTGGAACGAACTGCTGCGCGCAGAAAACTTGATATCCAAGGCATCAGCTGTTTGATTCCAACTCATGTTTTGTCTCGTCCACAGCATCTTTTGTCAGAGTCGAAGTTTTTGGGGGTTGATAAAATTCTGAAGGATGGCTTCCTCTATCAACATTTCCTCTGTCAGCCCATTCAAACCTGTTCTCCATTCCGTTTGGACACGGGGGGTTCTCTAAACGAAAAGTTGATCCTTTCCACCCTATCCTTTTCGGAATAACATGCCCATTGACTTGATGACTTTTCAAAGTGTCCTCATACATCCTTCTCAAGTGCATGAGACATCTCTATCACACATTATTATATAAACACCAGGAGGGATGAAACAAGGAATACTATTTTGCTTCCTTCAAATTGTCGTGCCGAATCCTCCAGCCTGCCGGACCTTCGGATGAGGGGGATGTTTACTATCTATACACAGCTGCACAAAAGAATTGGACTACTTTTCCGGCGAGGGGCAGTCCTTGCTGAAATCTCTTTTTAGGTGTGTTTCTCAGAGTCGTCGTTCAGTCCGTCCGCCTAGAACAGAGCCAAAATGACCCAACCGAATGGTTTGAAATTTAAAATATAGAATGGTTGCATAATTGTGTCGAGTCCTTTCCAATTATATGAAAATCGGATGTAGAGTTGAATGGCAGGGACAGTCCAAAGTGTTCCGTTATAGGACGGCCCATGGGAATCAGTGATTTCGAGTGCATTTGAAGGATGGGACAGTCTTTCGAACCGAATGAAATGGAGAGGCAGTTGTGAAAAGTGCACTTGAAATAGATATTCAGTAACACTAGGCGGTGCAAATAAATATTCATAAAACGAGTACGAACCACGTTGGACGTGCCATTTCCAACTACGTTTTCTAAAATGTTTACTTACATTCTAACTTCTTTGCCTTATGAAACGGAGACGTTTTCTTAAAGTAGTCTGGAAGTGTTTAATAATCTATGCCGGATGCTTGATGATGCTTTCTCGTTAAAAAACTATTTTTATTTTATACTTATTTTTGAACCTCTTTTAAGATAGGTCAAGTGATCGTGCTTACCTAAGTGGAGCGGCCGAGGGGAGTGGTTGCGGGAGCAGCTGTTTTACCTCCCTTCATCCCCCCCCCCTCCTCATTTTCGGGATAAAGGAAGAAAACGGGAAAACAGAACAACAACAAAAAAAAAGTGCTGCCTGGCGAAAGAAAAGTTTCTCGTTAATTATTGAAACATCGGTGGGGGGGGGGGGGGCGTGGGCGGCGGCTTATACCCAAACTATACTTCTTTAAGATCGCGTTTTATTATTAGATCTATGTATTTTTTCCTCCCCAAATCCTCGAAACAAACATTACTTTTCTTTTGATAAATCGGCCGGAAAATTTTTTCCGATATTCCTCACCGCCTTAATGACCGCCCCCCCCCCACCTCCCTTCTCATTATGAGCCCTCTCCATTATTTATCTTTTATCTTTCTTCTCGCGTTATTCAGAAAGGATTATTGTTAATTTATCACGGACTTTCTGAAACCGTAATTCGAATTGATTAAAAGCAACTTCGCCTCCTTGTTGGGGTGCTGCGACGATCTTGAAGTTGGAGTGGTGCAAGTCAGTCGTTTGGAATACGAGCCGATAGTTAAGTACACGGAAAAAGGGGGGGGGGCGGGGGGCTAGACGCGTGGTTCTCAAACTTTGTTCCACCGCAAAGTTTTATTTATTTCTTCGCGACCCAGCTCATAGGGGATCTAGACAGGGTTCGGTGACAGATGGAATATAATATGGATACAGATCGTGATGTAGATCCGATAATTAATTTTCGAAATATCATTATATTCGCTATTTATTTCTAAAATATCATTCTACGATATTTTTTATATTTTGAGCCAAAACAAGTGTGAATAAATGAATTCAACTTTTATGGACTCTGCCGTAAATAAAGAACTTTTGCCTCTGTCAGTGATTTTTTTAGGACCCCCCACGCCCTAGAAAAAAAAAATCTTCTCTAAGCTTTATGTTTGAAACTAAATTTTTAAATGTAGATTCAATCATGATTAGGATGCTCCGGATGTGAAATTTTACCGGATACCGAATATTCGGTCGAATACTCTCTCGTTTTTAATTTCAATAATATTTCTATTTTATACATGCTTTATGGAGAAAAACTTTAAATTATTATAATTTTATATCATTCAAATATTAATAATAGATTTATATTAATTTATTATGTTTCAGATACTTAAATGTTTTGTAGTAATTTAATTCTTTAATTTACGCAATTCTTTTCATAATCAGTAATTGCATTATTTTAACATAGCTGGTCTTCCATCCATAAACAAAATAGCGAAATAAGATTCAATAAAATCATTTTTACTTTACAAATGTTGAAAAAATAGACCCCCACCCCCCCTTCAAAGGAGTCAACACTTATTCTCAGATGCAGGAAATATGTGTGACAAAAAACGTAAAAGACGATAGCCTGAAAATACTGAGCGCCTAATGCTCCTACAAGATAGCTTGCCTTTAATAAAATTTAATTATAAATAATGAGTTATCCCATTTTAAATATATTTTCATTTATATATAAAACCCTATAATTTCTTTTTTGTGAAAATATTGTGAGTATTGCTTTTAAAGGGATAATGTTGGTAAAGAGCAAATTACATTTGCAGATAAGTTTTCTGATAACGTTAAAAATATAATTTAAAAAATGAGTCACTGTCCGGCAACCGGATAATAAAATATTCGACCGGGCCGAATATTCGGTTTCAGTGCCGAATAAACAGGATATCCGGCAGGAGCCCTATATTCGGTACACCCCTCATCCTGATGTGAGACACTATTTAACTTAGAGAAGCAACTGAAAGATAAACTGTCTCATTTAAGTAATCACTCATCGACCAGCTCCATCTTTTTGGGTTTGGGTTGAGCTCCGTTGAAATGGGCACTACTGGTTTGGGGAATAAAAGAAGCACATAAATTTATGTTCCAATTTCGAATTAAACAAAGATTTTGTATTTATAATTTTGATGCATAACATTTATCATGTTTACAACACTGAATCCTGTTTTTCGTTGAGTGTCGAAAGCAAATGGCAGGCAAAGGCTTTGTTTTTCTAATCCCCAAATGTCACAATAGGACCGGAATTTAAGATAAAACTTAATGGTACATAAGTAGTATATGCATTTCTTCATGTACATAAGAGACTGAAAATTTTCTTTAATAAATACTGCTGTCCATGTCACATTCATGGATTTTGAAACTAATGGGATACATGTAAAAATAGATCGGATCTATTTTTTTATTTTCGAAAATATCTTGATAGTTACGGACCCTGGATAGTGTCAGGATAATGATTGGGATATAATCCACCCTAAGGAAAATAAGAACTTTCGGCTCAAAGCCTATGACTCCACGAGAACGTTAATAGTTAAATGGAAATGAATGATCCAAATCTATTTTTCAAAAAGAATCGTCAGTTCGTGAACGTATATTAGAAAGGCCCTCCAAAAAGTTTCTTCTGTAGAAATCCAATCGTCTGCCAATAGGACATGACCCTCTATTCGTTCTAGAGAGAGAGAGAGAGCTGTCGCGAAAAACAAAGCCTAGCAGCGACACCTGTTGGGAAATCTACACCCACACCTCATAAAGATCCATGGATGTCAAGATCTAAAGGAATCGGAAATTGAATGAAATTCCCTGCATGAGAGCAACCGTAAAATTTATGTTAATGAGAAAGTTAAAAATTTTTCCCCTTCTAAAAAATATCCATCCGTTGAAAACCGGAAATCAAAATTGATCACGAATCCAATACGTTCTCTCTTTTAAAGAGAGAAGAAAGTAAAACAAGTATGAAAAAATCATTCTCTTAGGAAACACTTTCCAACACATTCAGAATAATGTCACAAAAGTGCACCGTTTAAAAAAATTAGAATAGTACGTCTCCTTTAACCCTATGGAAACGCATCACACCTTTCAAAACCCCATTTCAGCTGTTCCCATCCACAATCGGAAATGATGCGAATTTTTTCAGAAGCTTTGTATAGAGATTTGTATCTATTCATGACCTGCATGCCGAAATTTCGTTCTCTTAAGAAATACTTCGGTTGAAAAATTACCTTTAGCCATTTCCTCTCATCAGGAGAAGGGTACGTGACTACTTTTGCGCAGCCCTGTAGAGGAGGTATGGGATTTATATAAAATGAGTGATATGCAAAAAATCAGTTACATTGAAAAGCATCTACCGAATTTGAAACCGTACATTCCAGCCAGGATGACTCTAAGACAGTACTGTAAACGATTTCTTGTGTGTGAATAAAAAAGGCTGTGAATGCCCTGTTCTAACGGGATCGTCGTGACATTCAGGGCTTAATATCCGTTTCCATACATTTGTAACAGCATCCTGTCATTCAAATACTCTGCAAACGATTTTTCCCCCTATACCCTCATGGAATGGAATACTTTTTGAGTGGCCCTGTCCATGAAATAGGAATCCTACCTTACTTCCTATCGGGGGAAAAATTGTTGTAATGTAAAAAAAAAAAAAAAAAAAAGGAAATACTACTGGCAATCTAGACGCCAGTAATATTTCCCTTTTTTTTTTACAGGAATTTTTGCCCATAAATTACAGAAAATTTTCCGTTTTTCGGATTAAAAACGGAAATTTTTCTGTAATTTAGGGATAAAAATTTCCGTAAAAAAGCGGAAATAGTACTGGCGTCTAGATTGCCAGTAGTATTTCCGTTTTTTTTTTACAACCCAACATGGTTTGTAGACCCTCAATAACCTTTATCCATAATGAATAATCTTCATGTTTTCCACGAGTTTCACGTTATTATGAATTAAATCATAGTTGGGAAGAGCAAAGTTCAAGATTTTGAATTTATATCACATTAACACTTTGTATCACCGTGTTGCAGATCTGCAACATACCCAAAACGTCATTGTTATTTCAACAGTAAATTTCAAAAGACGATTTTGTTGATTGTTGTTATTCTATTACACTACTATTAACATTATTATTTCATTAAATCCGCAACAAATGTCGATACTGATTTTTTTTTTCGAGCCAAAGTTTGATTTATCGCTTGATCAGTTACACGTGATTAAAAAAGTCTGCCTCTGCAGACGTCGACAAGTATATTGTTTTCAAAGGTGAGTTTAAATTGTTTATTTAAAGACCATTTTCGAGCTAGGAAATTTATAATATGTATAAAATAAACGTAAACATTTGTTTGTTGCAGATCTGCAACAACGCGCCATATCTTCTCTTGTAATGGATTTTTTTTTAATGTAGAAAAAGCATCGAAAACATCTTCTAATGCTTATTTAAGTTGCATTTCTTTCGGAATAGCAAAATTATTGAAAAGAGGAAACATTAGTCTGTTTTTACATTATTTAATTGCTATAGGGTAAGTTAGGGATCCCCCCCCCTTTGTAAAATTAACACCAAGTCCAAAGCTAGCAAAAAAGGAAAGGTCTCGTAGAAGAAAGAATTCAACAGAAAAAGCATAGAGCACATGCCCGACATATTCCACCTAAACAAGTGCGCCTAGACGAAATTGGACACTGGCCATATTGGGCAGAAAAAAATACGTTGTAAATACTCTGATTGTAAAGATCTTGTGATGTAGTGGGCCAGAGCTTTTGATTTACTAAACTCTTGTGAGATGATCGTTGAAAAATAAGTCATTTTTCTTACCAAAGTTCTTTATTAGAACAACTAAAATTAAGATGAAATATGCAATAATAAATATACAATTAATAGAGAGACACTCTCACTTTCTATAAACATATCTATGCTTCGAACATTCCAACATGAGTGAACGATTCATACTCCACATCTCTTCCGTTGACAAAACACGACCTCTCTTGACCACCGTCGCGAGTCCACTGTCCAGACTGCTCACTCGCACACCTTACACCTTTTTTTCACTTTGAGGACGAGCGTTCATTGCCACACATTGTCCAGTCCCCACCCCCCCTCTATTTCTTGGAATGTGGAAATCTTCTGCTGAGCAGATCCCAAGGACAGAGGTATGCATGCTATCTTCCCTGCATACAAAGACACGAAAGACTATTGTCCTCCCTGGAAATTCCTGTTGCTTTCCCCACAGTCAAAAATTTGTTGAGAACGTACTATGTCACAACACCTCCCCCCAAAAGAGATTTCCACAGGAAATATTTGGCATGAATTCACGTAATAAGCCCTTTTAATATATTTCCCGAGAGGTCAAGCACACCATTACACCAGCATTAAAATACCATTTAGACTTTTGAGCCAATTATGAAAATTCTACTTAAATTCAAGAATACCCACTCTCAGTTTCAAAGGACATACCAAGAATATGAAATTTTCAGAATTTTCCTTAATCATAGTTAATCAAAAGAATAAAAAGAATTTACGTTTTTGATGCTAGAACAATTAATTTAAATTTAAAATACTTGAATATAATACCAATTCCACACACACACACAAAAAAATAATACAATAACACAATCTTACTAACAAAATTTTACATACAACACAATATCTTAATGAAAGGTCTTAATTACAATTATTAAAATTTTGAACACTGAATTCCGAACAGGAAATCCAACTAGGATTCTATATCTTCCTACTTAGACCATCTGCATTACCATGCAATTTTCCTGGCTTATGTGTAATTTCAAAATTTAATGGCTGCAAAAATAGAGCCTAACGTGTCAAACGAGAGTTTGTACCTACCATTTTCTTTAAGTACACTAATGGATTATGATCCATTTTTATTTCAAATTTTTGCCTATCCAAATAATAATTTAACTTTTTTAATCCATATACTATAGCCGCTAATTCTCTTTCTATTGTGCTATAATTTTGCTCCGCACGAGAAAATTTTTTGCTAAGATACAAAATTGGATGCTCTCCGCCTGCAATAATTTGAGATAAAACAATTCCTGCTCCATACAAACTCGCATCTGTTTGCACGATGAATTTCTGCTTAAAATCAGGCGCATATAACACAGGACTTTTCATTAATTTTAACTTTAATTCTTCAAATGCATTATTACATTTCTCGTCCCATATGATTTTTTCTTTTTTTCTTTTCCCTTTTAATGCATCTGTTAACGGTACTGCTATGGTAGCATAATTCTTTATATACCTCGCGTAATATCCTACCATTCCCAGATATGCTCTTAGTTGTGTCTTAGTTGTCGGAATCGGAAAATCTTTAATAGCCTGCAATTTAGCTTCACTAGGAGACCTTTTTCTTGACCCAACTTCGTGTCCCAGACATTTTACGTGATCTTGCGCAAATTTGCATTTGGACGGTTTCACCGTGAGATTTGCTTCTTTTAACCGCTTAAGAACCGCCTCCACATCTTTTAAATGCTGTTCCCAGGTCAAAGTAAATATAGCTATATCATCGATATATGGAACCGCAAATGACTCTAATCCACATAAAACTATGGCAATCAATTTACAAAAATAATATGCTGAATTTAAAAGTCTAAACATCATGACTTTAGGTAAAAAGGTCCCAAATGGTGTTACAAAAGCCGCATATCTCTGAGCTTCTTCCGTTAGAGGAATCTGAAAATAACCTTTCGTCAGATCCATAACAGTAATAAAAGGCGCCGCACTCATTTCCTCAACGACCTCTTCAATGTTTGGCAATGTGAAAAATTCAGTTCTGGTTTTTGCATTTACTTTCTTATAATCCACACAAGGTCGAGGGTCTTTACCCGCACTCTCAACCAAAATCATAGGCGAAGCATAATCTGACTGCCCGACTTCAATCACACCCAAATCTAACAGCCTCCGAATATCTTCATGCAGAATCTCTAATTGCCTCGGCGACATATGATATGGTTTTGACCTTACCGGCACATCATCCGTTAAAACAATGTCCATTTTAACTAACGGGGTACTCCCAGGGCCCGTAGAAAAAACTTTCATATGACGCTCAATCATTGTCCTGAAATCTCCTATTTACTCTGTAGAAGCGCGTTTTTCCAAATTACTTTCTTTTACTAATTCCCAAAAGTCTAATTGAGTGGGATCCGCAATGGGATAAGGAATTTCCGTTTGATCCTCAATTTCCTCACACTCCTCATCAATCAACAAAATTACAATTTCAGGTCTACTATAATATGGTTTAATTAAATTAACATGATAAATAGTAGACTTATTTCTCTTTTCCGGAATATCGATTGTATAATTAGTTTGAGATATTACACTAGTAATAGTTCCCGGTCCTATCCAATTAACCGCCATTTTATTTGGTTTCGAGGTAGCCAGAACTAACACTTTATCTCCTACATTAAATTTTCTATACACCGCATTCTTATCATACCATTGTTTTCGTTTCTCCTGACACTCTTTCATTTTTTTTACACGCTAATTCTTGACAATGTTTCAATCTATTACTTAAGTTCAAAATATAGTCCACTACATTCTGATTTACCGTTTCCTTTTCCATCCAATTTTCATATACAAGAGTATGGGGCATTCGTAAATTTTTACCATGCACAAGCTCAGCAGGGCTAAATCCCGTGCTTTCATGACTTACAGTCCTCAAAGCAAATAAAGCCATTGGTAAGAATGCTTCCCAATCTTTTCCTGCCTCCAAACATAACATCTTTATAACCTTTTTTAAACTACCATGCATCCGTTGAACGCTATTCGATTCTGGGTGGCAAACTGAACTATGTACAACTTTAATACCGAACCTATCAAACAATTCCGATGCCAACTCACTTGTAAATGACCTACCCAAATCACATTGTACCTCTTTTGGATAACCGGTCCTAGAAAATATTTGTATTAGCCCCTCAATCACTGACGGAGAAGTTAAATCTTCTACCGGTATCGCATCTGGATATTTTGACGCAACACAGATTGAAGTAATCAGATATCTATTATTTTTCTCGCTTAAACTCAAAGGACCTACACCACCAACATTTATCCTGGAGAAAACTTCTGAAATTATTGCCACGAGCTTCAAGGGATCTTTCTTTTTATCTCTATTTTTACCAACCTTTTGACACAGATCGCAGGTTCTTACAAATTCCTCAATCTCCTTGTAACAATTTGGCCCAAAATAGCATTTAATTACCCTATCTTTTGTTTTAGTCGCCCCTAAATGTCCCGCTACTTCCTCATGACACATTTTCATTATTTTCTCTCTAAATTCTAATGGCAAACATAATTGTAATTTCTCATTCCCACTATTTGAATGTGAAACTCTTACCAGTTGGTTTCTCATTACTTTAAATTCCTTTTCTTCCGCATTATTCGCCTTTTCCCATAATGTTTTCAAAGATAAGCACTGTTTCTGAGCTAAGCTGAAATCTTTCGCCGTAATTTTATTCAATCCCACATTATCTTTCACCTCCCATTTCGGTAATAACGTAATATCTTCGATTTGACTTTCATCCTCTCTAGTCTCATCCATTCGAACCACCTGCTTTTCTTTGTTCTGTGGGCAATCCCCAATTTTATCTACCCTACCTGGTTGCTCTCCTAACTTTGCCTGCTCGGTAAACAACATTTCATTATCAGCATCCCGTTGCTCCATTCTTTTTTTTAAAGAATCCGTCCTACTACGGGTAAATACCATATTTATTGGAACCTCATTTCCTTTATTTTGCTCAATAAGCTCCGCAGTTTTATTACCTAAGAGATAGGTAAGACCTAACCTAAGACCTAAGATTACCTAAGACCCTTGCTCCGACTCAGATGGTTTAATCTCCGCCTTAGTGGTGATGCAACCAAAATCTCCTTTTATAGTCACTCATGCTAATGGTAAACATTTACATTCATTATCAAGAGGTTGACGTACTCAAGTTATATCTCCAGTAAAATCCTCTGTTTTAACCCAATTTCTATCGCAAAGATCAATTCCCGCTCCCGTATCCCTCAAATAGTGTCTTTCAACCCCATTTGTTAGAGCTTTTTTTAGATAAAGTTTAAAACAATCCCCTAAATCAATATCATTACCTAAATGATTAACTGTGTTGAACTGATTTTTCTTTTTTAACCATTCCGCACAATCTGTTTTTATGTGCCCTGGTTGATTACAAAAAAACACCTAATCTGCCTTTTCCTCTCAAAAGCCTGGTCATTTTTAAATTTATCATTTTTATAATTTTCCTTTTTGTTCTCTAACTCCGATTTAGCTTTTACTTCACCCTTACTTTTCGGATTTAAATTGCTCCTTTGCATCTCTGAATAAGGTTTTTTTTCCCAAGATTTTTTTTTCCGATTTCCTGAAACTACTTCTATTACTCTCATATTTATCACATTTATCAGCAAGCTTCGAAGCTTCTTTCACTTCATCCCATTCATCCATAATTTTTTCTTTTACTTCAAAAGGAACGCGTTTTTTTACTTGCTCAGTGAGCATGAGTTCTTTTTAAAGACTCGAAATCCTTTATTTCTAATGATTCCAACCAATTAGCCAAATAACTCCTTAATTCATATACTAAGTCTACCCATAACGCTCCAGGTTTTCTTTGATGATTTTCAAACCTTTGTTTTAAAGCACCCGTTCCCAACCTAAAACGATTTAATAAAACTTTTTTTACGTGTTGAAAATCATCTCCTAATTCCGCTGGTTGTTTCACAATAATTTCCGCGATATCTGATGGCAATAAGGGAATTAATTGGCTAACCATATCCTCTTGCAAAATTTGAGCTTTTTCCGCCTGTTTTTCAAAGATCATAAAGAAAAGAGTTATGTCAATTAATTTAGAATCAAAACGTGGAACTAATTCTTTCAAATTAATTTTTGGATTCATATGCGAACCCAAATACATATCACTAGACGAAAGACTAACAGTTTCCGAAGAATTTTGAATTCTTAATTTTTCTAACTCAAATTGTCTTGTTTTTTCACGTTCTTCGTTTTCTTTACGTTCTGCATCCTCTTTAAGAATACATTCCAAATTCGATTTAGCAAAACTCTCATTATAATCCGATGATTCTAAAATAGCCTGAATTATAGTTTTTTTCTTATCAGTTGCCGACACGTTGGTCTCAAATTCCTCTGCTAGCAAAAGCAAGATGTTTTTAGTATATTTCCCTAGAAATTCTTCCATGATTTCTCCCCAAAATATACTAATCACAAAAATACACAAATATATGCAATTTGTAAAACAAAACAAAAAAAATACAATAAGGAATAGAATTTTATCCTCTGGATATATCTCAATGCATAAAACAATAATACAATTTTCCTACCGAAAATTATCGTGCACTTGTTATATCCTGTAAAACTGAGTAAATCCTCAAAATTATTTTGATACTCAAAGTACTATATAAATACAATTTATATAGAAACAATTAATCCCGTTTTTTTCACAGCCTACCCATAAAATTTCAAATAACTTTATTGCTGTAATAAACAAAAGCAGTATATGCCCCAACTTTATAGCTAAAAGTTACATCCACATCTATGATTGAACTTTGACGATTAATATTCTTTTATTAATCAACAGTAATTTACTATCCGCAAGTAAATTCTAAAATACATAAATATTAAATTTTCAAAACCATATGGACAGACCCTACGAAACCCGTTTAATATAAAAATCCTAACTAAAAATTTCAATCCCAAATTAATAGCTACCCTAGAATTTTTATCTTTTAAACATATACAAATTACCAAGAATAGAAATATACAATATTAAGTCCTAACAGACCTCTCTGGAAAATTTCATAAAAGGGCTTACCTTCAAATGTAGACATTTACTCTACACTGCTCCAAGGCTTTCCTGCACTTTTTTTTTTTCTCAGGCACTGTCGTATCTCCAGATTTACTTTCACTTCCGCCGGGAAATTTCCACACAAGCTGTGTCCGTAAATTCCTAAGGGCGAGCGATGAGTATTCTTCTATCCACTGCACTGGTCGTTTACTGAAGAAATTTTCAATATCGTCGGATCCTTAGTCCTTGTTACATACCAGCTAACATATTCGACACTCCAGATTTCTTAGCTCCTAACCGGATACTCCTGAAAATCCTTGTCGTCAAGCACAAAATTTCACCACCGACTGTACATTAGGTTCACGTGGGCCCAGTCTAATTTATGCTAGACTTAATTAATCATTGAGCTGCCACCATTTATATATGCTGTGATACTATATCCATATTGGCTGTGATGTAGTGGGCCAGAGCTTTTGATTTACTCTTGTGAGATCGTTGAAAAATAACACATTTTTCTTACCAAAGTTCTTTTATTAGAACAACTCAAATTAAGATGAAATATGCAATAATAAATATACAATTAATAGAGAGACACTCTCACTTTCTATAAACATAGCTATGCTTCGAACATTCCAACATGAGTGAACGATTCATACTCCATATCTCTTCCGTTGACAAAACACGACCTCTCTTGGCCACCGTCTCGAGTCCACTGTCCAGACTGCTCACTCGCACACCTTACACTTTTTTTTTCACTTTGAGGACGAGCGATCATTGCCACACATTGTCCAGTCCCCCCTCCCCTATTTCTTGGAATGTGGAAATCTTCTGCTGAGCAGATCCCAAGGACAGAGGTATGCATGCTATCTTCCCTGCATACCTTTACACAAAATACTATTGTGTCCCTGGAAATGCCTGTTGCTTTTCCCACAGTCAAAAATTTGTTGAGAACGTACTATGTCACAATCTTATATGCATCAAAACATATATGCAGTTTACCTGCTGCGTTCAACTTTTTTTCATTACTACTATAAAACTAAACTAAAAGAACAAGAGAAAATGTTTTCGATATTATAATTCTCTAGACAGAGTCTGGCTGAGAGAGGCCCACTCGAGAGTTGCGAAATATTCCACAATCCATTGCATGAAAATCCGAGTGTAGGGACGGGACCGAATGCATAAAACACTTTTCAACTTTGTTGGAGAGTGTTAAAAAACAGAGTTTAAAAGTGATTGCGATTTACTACTGTAGGGATTGAAAAATGTTTTTCAGCCCCCGATATGTATTTCTTTCAGGCAACCCTTAAAGCGCCGTCTCTAAAAAATAACGTTACGTTACAGAAGCCAGCCGTAAAACCAAGCAGATGTATCAGGGTACGGTTCAATACGGCCATTTTTTAAACTTCGCACGTTCGCACTCAGCATCGCACGTTTTCAATTTTTACATCGTGGTATGAAAAGCAAAAAGTATTTTTAATTGCAATTTGTTTGAAAACGGCATCTCCCTTTATTTTTGTAGTTTTTAATGCCATTTCTGTCAGGGTGGCCGCTGAAGTATTCCATTTCTTTAGAAAGTAAAGAAAAAGTAGTTGGAAAAGAGTAGATGACTCTTTCTTTTTGTTGCCATTTTCTCATAACGACTGAAAAAAAATTGTCATTAAAATACGTGCTATTTTAAAATACTATAAATGAATGATTTCTTGTATAACAGGAAGCTATCATAAACTCTATTTACTTTTAAGTATCCTTATTAAAGTTACAAAAAAAAAAAAAATGAAGGCACATGAATCATTAGACAACCGAATTTAGGTAGATTTCGTAAGAAATACTACCTATTACATTCTCCCCTATGTTGGAATTTCTGAATTTTTCTTTTCAGATCTACGCCGATCAGGATCCCTAGAAACCCAAAACCACCCCCAGTTCAAAACTCTATCTATATCACTTTTTTATGGAAACTATAACTTCCATAATTCTGCACAAATCTCTTCAAACGGATACATGAAAGCAAGGGGCAGAAAATCTCGCTCAAGTTCGTGAACAGGCAAAATCGGACCCATGGGGTGGAAATACCTTTAAAAAATTCAGTTTCAACAGGTTTCACTGCATTTTTAACCCTTAACTGTTGTTGGCGATCTCGCAGACAGTTTCTTTTTTCAATTTTAATAGTTTAAGGGGAACCTCTTTTTCCTTGGGTCAAATTTTTCGATTTTTTTTTTTAAATTTTGCAATTCTTGCATCCCTAGTCGTGCGTAGAGGGTAGAGGTCTGCACGGGCCGGAATTTTCAGCCCCGTGCGCGACCCGTACGAAAATCGGTGAAAACAAGCCCGGCCCGTGGAAAAATCAATTAAATCCGGCCTGACTCAATTTCTACATATATACTATATACTATATATAATCCATAGCTATCCATACTTCTCGGAATGTGCGAAGTTCACGTTACAATGAGTTGTCGTGAGTGAAAAAGTTTACATGAATGAGAAAAATACATTTTTTCTATGAACTACGAATGGAAATGACATTCATTTGTATTTTCAGTGAGTGCACAAAAATGCATTTCGGGGCCCCCTGGCAGTGTGGGCCCGGGGCACGTAGGACCCTGTGATCATGAAATGAAGCTTTGCGTACCCATGATCTACCAGAAGCTTCGCCGGATTCGGCGTGGGGAAAAAAAAAAAAGAAAATTGGATAACTTCATTAAGAGAATGTAACTTTACACCACTGTGGCTTGAACGACTTCCAATAAGTAATTTCCTTTCTTCATAAGCGCCCTTTTTTAAAAATTCCTCTTTGTTTTGTTTTCTTCATTGCGGCCGCACCTCCATTCATCTGGCTATCGTTATTTTTATACCGTGAAAGGACCTCCTCCACCCCTACTTGGAATCGGATAGCGAGTCAACCCACAAACAAACAAAAACACACAAAAAAATATTTTAATCGATGGAGAATCGCTCGCAAAATGTTGGATTAAAAACAGCTCGGTTTTGAGTGAGTAATTCCCAAGTTTTCTTTTGATTATTAATAGCTTTTAGATATCTTCTCGTTTTCTTGCAGATGAGGATCACTTTTTTTTTTTAAAGCATTGCGTGGAAAGGAGGGATGGGGGGGGGAGGGTTGTTTGAAGTAGATTGCGGTATTAACCCTCTTTAAAACCAGGGCAAAGGGGTCCTTAAAAGTGCTTAAAATACAAGCAAACGTGTCTCTAAGGCATCCTCTATTAAGGGGACTCTTCACTCACTTGAAAACACCCGCTATGTAATGTTAAACCTAAGGGCAGGTTGTTTTTGAATTTCTCGTTTTCATTTGAATATTTTTAAACGTTTTTGCATAGGATAGCTGAGGTCGATCTCTAATAGGTTTTTTTTTTACATTTTCGATTGCAGATTTTTTTAATAAAGGTACTGTCACTTTCGAAACCCGTTCCGAAAATCCTTTTATGTCACACTAGAGCGATAGTTTCTCTCCGGTGGTGATTTCACTTACTTACAAATGTTAATTTTTATTAAAATAGTATTTGTTTTTTTAAAAAAGTTCTACACTCCTCTACCCATGTCTCCCAACCTTTTATGAGCCACGGCCTACCGAAGCATCTGTAAAATCACGCCCCGCCTAGCCTGGCATCCTTCATTCACACTTAAATGTTGGTATAAGGCTGCAACCGCAGCACAAGATGGAATAACAATCCTGCGACAAACATGGTAATTTATATTTAATCATTTTAAGCGATGACTTACGCCCGAGAAATCTAATTTGAATGACGTGATTTTTATTCACTTTGCTAACAAGGCGTCCAATCAAAAGAGTATCCAAGTGGATTAAATGAAAGAGCGTGGGTGCGTCGAACCCAAGACCCAGGTTCGAACCCTGACCTAGATACTTTTCGACTCTGTTGGTTGGACGTCTCGTTAGCCATGTGAATAAAAAATCCACGTCATTCAATTTAGGTTTCTCGAGCGTAAGTCATCATTTAAAATTGATATTTATTTTCAAAGTATCATTCTATGATATATATCGAGTCAAAACAAATGTGAATAATTGAATTCAACTTTTATGAACTTCGTTGGAAGCTTTTGCCTCTATCAGTGGCTTTTTAGACACCCCACCCTCCCCGCAAAAAAAAAAAAAAAAAAAAAAAAAAAAATCTCCTCTAAGCTTTGTTTAAAACTACATTTTTACTTTCTTCTATCTTCACAAGTAGAAAATATTGGAATCGTGAAAATCTCGAATTCCGGTTTTCAACAGATGGACCCGTTTTAGGGGTGTTGATTTTGAGAAACATGTTTTTACAAAATGTCTGTCTGTATGGACACACATTTTGTGGACGTTCTATCTTCAGAACGAATGCACGGAATTGGATAAAAATGGAGTTGTTTATTACGTTTTGGTATAAATCGCCCAACAGGTGGCGCTGCTAGGGTGCCTTTTTCACGATTTTTGCATGAGCTCTATCTTAAAAACGAATGCAGGGATTTTCATCCAACTTCAGATTCCGTTTTAGACGTTGACATAAGTTGTTGCTGATTAGGTTTCAGTGTACATCGCCCTACAAGTGGCGTTGCTAGGCTGGACACGGTTTGAGCGATAGGCCTATCTCCAGAACGAATGCACGGAATTTCATATTTTTAGAACTCTCATCATAGGCGTAACCAGCGGGTGTGCCCTGGGTGTCCGGGCACCTCCCCCCCCCCCCCCCGCTTGCGCAGACTCAAGCACAATTATTTTAAAAAATCGAAATCTACAAAAGAAAAAAAGAAGTGAAAGCAGAGTTTAATTAGTTTAGCAAATTAGCTTAGTTCAGAAAACTAACAGCCTAAGTAAATGTGATAAAAAAAGAAACCCACGTTCTTTTTTTCTTTCTTTAAGAGAATTATGTTGTTTATCTTTTTTAAAACTAGAATATTTACAAGAGTCTGTATTAGTCATAGTAAGTCAAAAAGGTGGCTTTAAAATCCCACTTTGACGTCTTTTGTTTGGGGGAGATTTTTTGTAATACCGTTCTTTGTACTTCATGTTTCTGCAATTTCATGATAAATTAAGGCTGTTCTCAACTGCTCTGCTCAACAAGCGCAAAATGTTCTGACACATTTACAAATTCATTTTTTTAATGGAAAGATATAAAATACGAAAGCCTGACCAGGGAAGCGATTTGGAATCGAACTGTGTTTTCCATTTTTTGATCAATCAATCATGTATTGAGTTAGAAGCGATTTGGACCACTTGACAAGCACGTTTTTCGCTCTTTCTTGATTGCTCTTTCTCCTTTCGCGCGGAAATTCGGTTCAAAACGCCCACTTTGACACTATTTTCTGAAAGCTCTATTGCGTTTGCCAAAAAAACGAAAAAAAACCCCCCCAGCTCGATGACATAGTTTCTGAACAATAACACCAGCTAGATTCATGCATTTCCGAACAAAAATAAATTAAAACTTATGTCACAAAGTTGCTCTTTTGGATTTGACAACAGCCTTAGCGCAAATTCTTGACGAGGATAGAAACTATTTGTCTCTTTGCTTTCGTAGTTTAAAATTTAGAAAGAAGCAAAAGTATTTGAAAGTAAATGCAGGTGTGAAACGATATTCTAAAATGCAATTAGCCGGGGGAAATAGGAGGGAGTGTACAGACCCTGCCTCCTTTGAAAATAAAAAGTAATAGCTCAGAAAATTCAAATTAATCTGGTTGGTTCAATTTCGTGTTTCGCGGCCATTTTTTGATATTCGTAAAAGGAATATGGTTGCAGTCTTTCAAGTCAATATAATAATTTTTTTCCTCTGAAAATTTTTATACGATTTTTAAAGTTTCTTCTCGTTTCGCGGCGTTCTTTTGAAAGTAAGAAAAGGGAACCCGGATTCAATCTTTTAACCCAGTGCAGTAAATTTTTACCAAATTCGCGATTTTATTCTGCCATCATTTCACGATATTTACAATTTTTTCCCAAAATCGTTTGATGAAATTCATGCCTTTTTACGCGATTCTTTTGTCGAAATCCGCACTTTTCACCACTAACCTTTGACAAAATTCGTATTTTTTACCGCGATCCTTTGATGAAAATCGCGTTCTCTTTCTACGATTTTTGACGAAATTAGTTTTTTCTTTCTGCGATCCTTTGACGAAATTCTCGCTTTTACCGCGATCCTTTGATGAAATTTATTTTCTGTTGCGGCCGATTGACGAAACTTATTTTTTTACAGGGGTCATTTGTCGAAATTCGCGATAGTTTAGCGCTACCGATCGGGAAAATTCACGATATCTTTCCGTACTAATTAACAAAATTCTCTACTCTTTTCCGCGACATTTTGACGAAATTTGCAAAAATTTTTCGTCAATCGTTTATCGAAATTCGTAATTTTTTGCGCAATCTTTTGACGAAATTCGCGATTATTTTCTGCACTCTTTTATCGAAATTCCCGATATTTTTCCACGATCGTTTGAAGAAATTCTCAAATTTTTCCGGGTCCGATTCACGAATTCACTTTAAAAAATTCCATAAAAGAAAAAAAATCGCGGATTTCAAATTTTTTTTTAAAAATACTCACTGAAGAATCACTGGTCTGTGAAAGAATTTGGAGGGTGGAAATACTGCACAGCATTTTTTATTATGAGGGACTTTCTTCTTCTGTGCGTTCGTTATTTCAAACCCTATCCCTCAAAGAAAAGTTCATGACTAGTAGAGTTTCGTTGGGTTTTTTTTTTTTTTTTAAACGAACGTAGAATTAAACAATTCTAGGATTGAGGTGGGGACTGCCTTCGGCAACGTACTCCCGAGCAAGTTACGACCTCTTCTGTTTCGAAAGAAGCTAATCTTGAATTATTGCGTCTTTTATTTCGAGCTAAATCAAATTTTCAGCTTCCTTATAAGAACTGATTTGACATTCTCCCAATTCGAATTTAATCACGGCAATTGCAAAAATTACTGGAGAGATTTTTTTTGTTTAAAAAAAAAGTAAAAAAATCGCCTCGAAGCACGAAAACCACCGCTAAAAATCGCATTAAAAATTTGGAAAAGATTAAAAAAACTACAGGGAACGAAATTAATTGAGTAAAAGATTTAAACCGGATTCCTGTTAGGAATGTAAAAAAAAAAAATCACCACGAAATGAAAAAAAAACCCTCTAAAAAAATTGAATTCAATTAAAAAATTGATAAAAAATTAAAAATCGCTAGTAGTAGGAAATGAAGAGTTCACCGACAACAGGCGCAATTGCGGATTCCGCAATCAGTGCGCAATCAGCGTGCGATCGATGATCATACTCATCTTTCTCTCAATCATGACAGTTATTAATATTATGTTGCTGCTCCGTTTAACACTTTGCTAGAATGTTGTAGGAATATCAAGAATTAAAATATCAAAATGGTTTCGTTTAGAAACACTTGTTTATTTATAACATGCTGTTATTTTCTCTAAAATTAACTTGAAAAGATGTGTGTATACGAATACGTTTTTAATAAATATACATGTTTTCCACGCTATTAAGAATAAGTGTTAAAAAAAATACGTGTCTAAGGAAGTATGTGTTATAAGGTATATATAACTATATATATCTCATTCTATATGTTTGAATGAATCTAAGCATATTTAAAAAAGTTGTCTATTAAGATAAAAATGTTTAATTAAAAGCACTTATCCGTGTCTACACATATCTATATCCATAAAGTTAAATGCTTATATATAGGTTCTTGTGTAAAAATATATATGTATAAAGTTTACTAGTTTTAAAAAAAATTGCAAAAAGTTTTACACAGGTAATAAGAATAATAATAAAAAAAAAGTTTGACAAAGGTTTAACAAAGTAAAAAAAAAAAAAAACTTTTAATAAATTTAAAAAAAAAAGTTTTAACAAATTAAAAAAAGTTTTAGCAAAAAAAAAAAGTTTTAACAAATTTAAAAAAAAAAGTTTTACAAAAAGTTTTAACAAATGAAAAAAAAAAAATTAAATATGTTTTTAAAAAATTCTGAAAGAATAAAAAAGTCTTACAAAATTAAAAAAAAGTTTTAAGTATGTTTTTAAAAAATTCTGGAAGATTAGAAAAACTATACATTAAGCAAAATTATTTACAATGAGCATAGCTATATACATATATATATATATATATTGTATAAGTGTGTATATGTATATCTGTGTATATGTTTGAATATACGTGTTACACATATCTAACAATATGTTAGGAAGGTTTGTGTAGAAGTTATAAATAAGCACTCATATAAAAAATCAATATTTTTTTATTTTAACAAAGCAATTTACAGAAAGTATATTTACAAAAAGATATATTTACATAAAAACATTTTCTTGATAATACTACATCATATTAACAATGTTCATCACTGATACAATCTTGATTAATTTTATAATGTCCATAGGCAAAACTTGATATTCCATCATCTAGCAAGTAACGCTTATCATCAAAAGGATTTAAACTAATTTTATTCTGTATTAATGTATATAGGTGATGGTTATCTTGAGCGATCCTTGTCTGCTTCTCCATGCTAGTTTTCACCTGTTGTAGGCATTCTAAATAATCTTGATGCTTGATTTTCAGTCGAACAACATGTGTAGACACACCCTTCGCCCGCTTCTTTTCTTCACTCGAAGATTTCAGGGAGTACATTTTGGATTTTAGACCAACGAACTCAAGGGCTAAATCTCCATTGAGCTCATCCTTAAACTTGCCAATCACCTTCTTATTGATATCCGAGTAGAGTGAATGATGCTTTGGATAGTCTGAGAAATCAAATAGCCCTGCATTATGTTCCATAACATCAAAAATATTTTTTGTTTTAATATGGTAGCACAGTGAGTCCGTATCTGTGAATAATAGCTTTGCATCATCTTTAAATGTTTTCTTTATAAAATTATAGTGAAAATCATACATTAAGAGCTTCGAAAGCTCCAAAATGCAGAAGCCAACATAAATCGGCCGATTCATCAAAATAGTAGTTTTAAGCCTTTCTACGGCACTCAGGTCTTCGTTATATGTTTTGAATGCTTTGAATGTTGGCGAGGCAACCAATTTCTTTGCTCTTTTTTCATTATTGCAAAGCACAATATTCCGCCTCTTTCTTAAATTTTCCATGGTTTTTCCGAATACAGAGTTGTTCATTAATTTAAAAAACTCTTTTTCAGAAGAGGATTTTGCTTTCTTTCTTTTCTCTGTATTAAAATTAATATAGCTCTGCAGCCAGGGTGCCTGTTTGAATTGAAGAGCTTTATGCACAGCTGTCAGTTTTAATCCAAGTTGCAAATAATATTTCAGATTTCGGTAATGAGTGACATAATTCTGCTTATCTTGAAGATTTGGGATAAGTTTAGGAGTGCCTTTAATTTTTTTATTTCCAAGCATCCTCTTCGCAGTAGGTGACAACATCTCTTCATTCACAGTCAGGCGTTCCGGGGCCAGCGGATATTCGTTATGAAATTTATGAAGCTTCTTAGGGTATTTAAGGTCCACCTCTAAAATATATCCAATTTCAGAATCATTAGATAGAGAAAGAATCCACTCTTCTGTAATATGACTTGTCACACTCCATTGAAACCCTCCGTATGGTAGATATTGGGACATAGCCCATCCATAAAGATTGTTCGCATCCCAATCCATGATGAAGCTGGGTGCTTCATTTTCCCTAAAATCGGGCGTATTGGGGATGTTCGCTAAGGCGTGTCTATGACTAATCATACTGATACCACCACGTATTCCATTTTCAATCATTAACAACATATCAATATCCGTTAACAATTTTAGAGGTGTTTCAGACATTTTCAACGATGCTTGCCATGCGAGTGAACGTCCTGTATATAAATGGCAAGGATCGATATCATAATACTGTTGGCACAGTTTACGAAAATTTTGGAAAACATCAGCTAGTAATAAAATATCTGTTTTTACATACAGATCATGATATTCACCCAGATTCCGAATATTAAAGGATTTCCACACGTTCAAGGCATGTTGGTAGTCTTCATCTTTAATAGCTTCATCTGTGAGACTGTTATAAAATGCTGCAGGTGGGGGTAGTTCCTTTTTCATCGAATTTTTCAAAAGAGGTGAAGTAGTCGTAAGGGTATACCCCTTTTCTTGTAAGCATATGCAAATTAGTATTTTCAGGGAAATTTTCTTCAAGTATGGTGAATTGCTCAGGATTAAGGTTTTTAACAAGCTTTTCTAGGGAATGAGTCAAACTGGAATGAATCTAAAAAGATCATCTGTATAGGACTTGTTGGCTTTCTTAACTTGAAGGTTATATAATTTTCCATAGAGGAAGCAATCACATCAATTTCATGATCTTTAAATTTACCAATCTTACTCATTAGATGATGCCCATCATAGTTTTTTAGATTATGGAATATAACAGGAATTGTTTTACATTGTTTGTAGTTTAGATTGCAGCTTGCATGGGCAGCTCCTCTGTATGCACCCGTCACGTGGTCATGGTCACGAGCACGTTCTTCACATAATGCTTGCTTACAAATAAAACATAATTCCGCTTCCTGAAAAGCTTTTTCTTGTGCAGGTGAAAGCTTCATAGGTTCGATATTTAATAACTTTCGTCCTAATACATCTTCAATCTTCAGCATCTGTTTTAAAAAATGGTCTACACAGTCTTTGCCACGATAAACTTTCGCTTTCCAGACACATCTTCCATTAGGTCCGACAACAACATAAGCATACCCACATGGAAAATGATAAGTTGTTTTTTCAGTATAGGATGGTGTGGTAGAGGGTGCAGTCGGCGCAATAGGTATAAGAAGACTCTCAAAGTCAGCATACACAACATACGGTATGGTGTGCTGTAGATGTATTCCAGTGAAAGACAATATATTCTCGCCTTCTTTCGGCAAGTGTATCCTTTGTGCAGCATGTCGAGAACAATATTTGATATGCTTATCCAATCGGTCTTGACTTGAAAACCGGTGTAAACATCGATAGCAGTAAAATACAACTCCATTATGATGTGTCAGATCCCCTAAAAGTCTTGAGAAGCTTCTAATTAGGCAATAGTGTTGCTTTTCACCATCACTAACTAATAATAAGTTGATAACATCAAGATTTTGTTTCTCTGATATATACAGTGGGCAAACTTCATCCTCTTCATATCCAAACACATTAATCCGTAAATTGTTGAGCTGTTCGATAATAGGTATCTTCTGAAGAGAAACAGGGCATTCAACATTACCAAGCTGGATATCACTCTCGTAAGGGGTATAATGAGAAACACGTTCAGGATGTTTTGAACAATGTAAATTCAGCTTAAATGCCAAAAGACACCACACTAAGCACTTGTTATCTTCGTTTTGAATATTCAACACTGCTTTTTTATCATTCAATTTCTTAGGTAAAGCAATATATGAACTTGCAGCAAGAGGATGATATTTAGCAATCTTGAGTTCTAAATGCTGAATGTTTCTAAGCTTCCACCCGGAACCTCTTTGCACAAATTCTTCAAAGGATTTTAATATTTTGGAGAATCCTTCTTCAATGTGTTGTGTAATAGTTTCTTCAGTAAGTTCTGTAAAACATTGACATCGAAAATAGGATTGAATCTCTTCCATCTCCTCGTTATCAGTCATACATTCAAGTGTTATTTTTTCCACCATATACCATTTAATAGCACCTTTAGTCTGAACTTCATCTGTTAAACGTTCTTGAATTTCAGCTTGTAAGTGGGTATGAAACACAGTTAAATCACTTTCTTCACGTTCATCAGGATAAAGCATGATAGTTTTAAACACATTAAGCACATCCGATTGATTCTGCTTCAGTTTTTTGGACTTTACATTAGATGAAATCCTTTCCCGTTTCACACTCACAAGAGGTACACGGGAGTGTTGGGTGCGTATATGCTGTTTCAACTCAGAATTTCGTCCAAACATTTTATCACATTCACGGCAAGAGAATTTCGAACTTTCATGTGATCTTATATGTTGTGTCAAATTGTCCTTTCGCTTAAAAACTTGATCACATGTGTTGCACTTAAATGTAGATCTTTCATTGTGAGTTTTCAAATGTCTCCTCAAATCAGATCTGCGACTAAAAGACTTCTGACATACTTTACACGTATACACCTTATCATTAAAGTGTATCTTCATATGTTGATTCAGGTTAGAAATAGTTGAAAACATCACATCACAAGTTGAACGTGCAAACATCTTCTTGTCAACAGTTAAAGTCATGAAAGGTTCTTCAGATGTTATATCAACATCCAGAGAATTAGACGATTGATTGTTCTTCGATGAAAAAGCTTGAGAATGCTCACCACGCTTAAAAGTTGTTGCTTCATCATTGATATGAGTCTTAGAATATCTTTTCAAATCGGATCTACGGCTAAAAGACTTCTGACATACTTCATATTTGAAAAACTTTCCACCTGAATGTATCTTCAAATGCTGATTCAGTTAGTTGAAAATGTCTTATTACAACTAAGACAAGTAAAATTCTTCTTCACAGGCACAGAACTTTCTAAATGCATGGCTTCGTCCAAAGGCATAACAGCATCCATGATAAATTAATAAGAAAAAAGATTTAACTCCTAACGGAAAACAACAATCTTCACGAATAAATTACTGTAAAAGCAGAGAGCACTAAAGACACGTCTGATCGCTAGTAGAACAAATCATCAAATGATGCAGATCAAAAATTTCACCGCTATTTATACTCCACAGGTGTTCACCCCGAGGCAACAAAAGTTGCCGACACTTTCCGCATCAACAAACACAAATTGTTTTACCATCAAATCGGTTCTAAGAGTCGTGATTCGTTCGAAACATCGTATCTGGTTTGAAACCACCGATCGCTCAATGATTTCCGAAACCAATCGACCAGGCGTAGGGGGCGTGGCAAGTGGCCGTGGCGACAGCCGTCAGGCTGTCACCAATTTGATTGACAGGTGAGATAATCTTATCTCACCTGTCAATCACTCGACTCCGCCCACCTGTCACTCATCTTTGGCCACGCCTCCCTCCTCACTCCTCAGCTCTTGGCTCCTGGTGAAGCAGAACCCCCATTTTCCTTCTACTAATGCATACCCCCTATTTTCGCCCCATTTTATTTTTAAAGCTTTAAATATTATTTTGCTTCGGTTTTTTTTCTTTCAGAGGCACCATCTATCGAGATTTTTGCTGACTTTGGGTTAAAAAGAAGCATTTTCGACTCTCCCACGACGGGGTTCGATCCTGCTATCTTCTGGACAGGACTCTAGCGTGCTAGCCACTATACGAGATGGGACTTGGACTTGTTTGAGTTGAGGGTGGAGTGGTGAGTTTTTGCGCACTTTGTTTGTTTGAAGTTCAAGTGTGATGTCTGTGTTTTAACCAAGATAAATGTATTTTTTAGATGGACTTTTTAATTTGAAGTAGGTATTTTCAATGTAGCTGATTGAGTTAATCATATTAATTGTAGAATGGTTAATTTTTTAGATTTTGTTGATGTAAGATTAATTTTATTAATGAGTAAATAACAATTAATATATATATATGTATATATATTTAATGATTTTGTTTTAACAGTTTTATTTAATTTTTGGCGTGTACTTTAACAAGATGATTATATTTTTTTAAAGATAATTTTTGAAATTGTTGATACTTTTATATTAGAGATTAAATTATTTATATTAATTAGAGAATAATTAATTATTAGATTTCTTTCGTTGACATAAGATTTGGTTTTTAAATGAGTTGATAACAATTAATATTTTATTTCCTGATGAGTCTGTTTAAACAGTTGTATTTAATTCACAACGTGTTTTTGCAAGATGATTATATTTTCTAAAATAAACTTAAACAAGTTGGAAATTGCTCGTCAAACGTGGCAAATGAGGTGCGTTCGTACTATAACTAGTTTTATAATTATTTTTTGCACCCCATATTGTACTGAATGTATAAAGCGCATAGTCTGATACATCATTAAAATGCACTTCCAATAATTTTTTCCCATTCCCCGTAATGTAACAGAACACTTTTGACTGTCCCTGTAATTAAACTATACATCCGATTTTCCTAAAATTTGAAATAGCTCAACAAAACTTTGCAACAATTATATCTTTAAAAGTTCAGACCATTCGGAAGGCTGTAATATCATTAAAATGCACTAGCAATAATTTTTCCCATTCCCCGTAATGTAACGGAACACTTTCGACTGTCCCTGTAATTAAACTATACATCCGATTTTCCTAAAATTTGAAATAGCTCAACAAAACTTTGCAACAATTATATCTTTAAAATTTCAGACCATTCGGAAGGCTGTAATATCATTAAAATGCACTTGCAATAATTTTTCCCATTGGCCGTAATGTAAAGAAAAATTTTTGACTGTCCCTGTAATTAAACTATGCATCCGATTTTCCTAAAATTTGAAATGGCTCGACAAAATTTTGCAACAGTTATATCTTTAAAATTTCAGATCATTCGGAAGGCTCTAATATCATTAAAATGCACTTGCAATAATTTTTCCCATTGGCCGTAATGTAAAGAAAAACTTTTGACTGTCCCTGTAATTAAACTATACATCCGATTTTCCTAAAATTTGAAATGGCTCGACAAAATTTTGCAACAGTTATATCTTTAAAATTTCAGATCATTCGGAAGGCTGTAATATCATTAAAATGCACTTGCAATAATTTTTCCCATTGGCCGTAATGTAAAGAAAAACTTTTGACTGTCCCTGTAATTAAACTATACATCCGATTTTCCTAAAATTTGAAATGGCTCGACAAAATTTTGCAACAGTTATATCTTTAAAATTTCAGATCATTCGGAAGGCTCTAATATCATTAAAATGCACTTTCAATAATTTTTCCCATTGGCCGTAATGTAAAGAAAAACTTTTGACTGTCCCTGTAATTAAACTATACATCCGATTTTCATAAAATTTGAAATGGCTCGACAAAATTTTGCAACAATCATATATTTGAAATTTCAGACCATTCGGTTGGGTAGTTTTTGCTCTGTTACATGCGGACAGACGGACGGACGGACAGACGGACAGACGGACGGACAGACGGACGGACGGACTGAACGACGACTATAGGTGCTACGTATTTATATAATTACGAACGCACCTAAAAATTGAAGTAGCTATTTTAAAGTGTAAGATCGATTTATTAATTTTATAATGGTTCATTTTTGTTGATATAGGATTTTTGAGTTAACAACAATTAATATTATATTTCAAATAGAGCTTGTTTTAAGTTTTATATAATTTTCACAGAGTTCTTTAACGTGAGGATTGTTTTTTTTTTTTTTTTAGCTAGACTTTAAAATTTGAAGTAGATGTTTTTGTTGTGGAAGAGAGATTCCTTAATTAGAGATTAGTTCATATATTAGGATATAATCATTATTTTAAAATTTTTATTGAATTTGAACTTGAATTAACAAGATAGTCTTTAAAAGACATTCCTTAAAAGTTTTTGTGGTAGTACTTTTTATGAGAAAGTTAAACTTATTCTTCTAAAAAGTGATAAAAGACACTTGTTATTTGAAAATGTAGTTTGAAATAACATGCAAAAGCAAAGTTTCTTAAAACAATCCTTAACCTAGACATTTAAAACTACTTACCGCAGAGCATCGTCTTTGTACGTCCGTTCCCATCCACAACCTCCGAAGAAATGGCGTATGATTCAGTATAAAACCGGTTATGACGTCATGCACGAAGGCGACGGGAGCACCCCCTACACGCTTTTGATTGGCTGAGCAGATCACATGACCTGTGTCAGGAGCAGGTGGGCACCGCTGTGTCTGCATTCCAGACATTCCCCCACCCACCTGTCAATCATCTGGCGCCAGCAAGACGGTACATGCTTCGACATGCTCCCTGTTCACAGGGGGAGGATATTACGCTGGGTAGAGGTATTGTCATAAGATGTTATCATCCTCATCTCTGATTGGTGATTAGCAGTCATGTGATTTGTTATTAGTGAGCTTAGTCAGCAGTTTTGTTGCTTGTATGAAGTTGTTGGAACTTGCTAGAATGTATTTGGGCTCGATGATTTTGAAAGTAATCTTCTGAAGGGGATTGAACATTTTCTTTTTAATCGCTCGTTTTTAATTATGTAAACATGATTTTGATAGAGACTTTTTTAATAATAATATTTTTAGCGAGTAGTTGTACATGATAATTTATAAAATTAGTCTTTTTTTAAATGTTTAATGAAGGTTGCGTATTTAAATGTTTGTTGTCGTTAAGTTTTTTTTGTCTAGTTTGCGTCCTTCTCAATCTTTCATCTGGTTCTCGCCAAGCCGTGAGAGGAAATTAGAACAAATCTGTTGTTAAATGAAGATAATTTTTTAATGAAATGGATTTCCTAAATTAAAATATTTTTTTAATTTGTAGATTCTATGATAATCAGTCTTGACTTGCTACTGTGATGATACTTGAGTTTGAGAAGTAATGACTGGTTGATGATTGTGTTTTAGAACCTTGATTTTAAATTAGTTTTAACGATTGAGTTCAAGAACCAATCACTGGTCGATGTTAAGAACCTCGATTGGTTTCGGAAATCATTGAGCGATCGGTGGTTGCAAACCAGATACGATGTTTCGAACGAATCACGACTCTTAGAACCGATTTGATGGTAAAACAATTTGTGTTTGTTGATGCGGAAAGTGTCGGCAACTTTTGTTGCCTCGGGGTGAACACCTGTGGAGTATAAATAGCGGTGAAATTTTTGATCTGCATCATTTGATGATTTGTTCTACTAGCGATCAGACGTGTCTTTAGTGCTCTCTGCTTTTACAGTAATTTATTCGTGAAGATTGTTGTTTTCCGTTAGGAGTTAAATCTTTTTTCTTATTAATTTATCATGGATGCTGTTATGCCTTTGGACGAAGCCATGCCTTTAGAAAGTTCTGTGCCTGTGAAGAAGAATTTTACTTGTCTTAGTTGTAATAAGACATTTTCAACTAACTGAATCAGCATTTGAAGATACATTCAGGTGGAAAGTTTTTCAAATGTGAAGTATGTCAGAAGTCTTTTAGCCGTAGATCCGATTTGAAAAGATATTCTAAGACTCATATCAATGATGAAGCGACAACTTTTAAGCGTGGTGAGCATTCTCAAGCTTTTTCATCGAAGAACAATCAATCGTCTAATTCTTCAGATGTTGATATAACATCTGAAGAACCTTTCATGACTTTAACTGTTGACAAGATGTTTGCACGTTCAACTTGTGATGTGATGTTTTCAACTATTTCTAACCTGAATCAACATATGAAGATACACTTTAATGATAAGGTGTATACGTGTAAAGTATGTCAGAAGTCTTTTAGTCGCAGATCTGATTTGAGAAGACATTTGAAAACTCACAATGAAAGATCTACATTTAAGTGCAACACATGTGATCAAGTTTTTAAGCGAAAGGACAATTTGACACAACATATAAGATCACATGAAAGTTCGAAATTCTCTTGCCGTGAATGTGATAAAATGTTTGGACGAAATTCTGAGTTGAAACAGCATATACGCACCCAACACTCCCGTGTACCTCTTGTGAGTGTGAAACGGGAAAGGATTTCATCTAATGTAAAGTCCAAAAAACTGAAGCAGAATCAATCGGATGTGCTTAATGTGTTTAAAACTATCATGCTTTATCCTGATGAACGTGAAGAAAGTGATTTAACTGTATTTCATACCCACTTACAAGCTGAAATTCAAGAACGTTTAACAGATGAAGTTCAGACTAAAGGTGCTATTAAATGGCATATGGTGGAAAAAATAACACTTGAACGTATGACTGATAACGAGGAGATGGAAGAGATTCAATCCTATTTTCGATGTCAATGTTTTACAGAACTTACTGAAGAAACTATTACACAACACATTGAAGAAGGATTCTCCAAAATATTAAAATCCTTTGAAGAATTTGTGCAAAGAGGTTCCGGGTGGAAGCTTAGAAACATTCAGCATTTAGAACTCAAGATTGCTAAATATCATCCTCTTGCTGCAAGTTCATATATTGCTTTACCTAAGAAATTGAATGATAAAAAAGCAGTGTTGAATATTCAAAACGAAGATAACAAGTGCTTAGTGTGGTGTCTTTTGGCATTTAAGCTGAATTTACATTGTTCAAAACATCCTGAACGTGTTTCTCATTATACCCCTTACGAGAGTGATATCCAGCTTGGTAATGTTGAATGCCCTGTTTCTCTTCAGAAGATACCTATTATCGAACAGCTCAACAATTTACGGATTAATGTGTTTGGATATGAAGAGGATGAAGTTTGCCCACTGTATATATCAGAGAAACAAAATCTTGATGTTATCAACTTATTATTAGTTAGTGATGGTGAAAAGCAACACTATTGCCTAATTAGAAGCTTCTCAAGACTTTTAGGGGATCTGACACATCATAATGGAGTTGTATTTTACTGCTATCGATGTTTACACCGGTTTTTCAAGTCAAGACCGATTGGATAAGCATATCAAATATTGTTCTCGACATGCTGCACAAAGGATACACTTGCCGAAAGAAGGCGAGAATATATTGTCTTTCACTGGAATACATCTACAGCACACCATACCGTATGTTGTGTATGCTGACTTTGAGAGTCTTCTTATACCTATTCCGCCGACTGCACCCTCTACCACACCATCCTATACTGAAAAAACAACTTATCATTTTCCATGTGGGTATGCTTATGTTGTTGTCGGACCTAATGGGAGATGTGTCTGGAAAGCGAAAGTTTATCGTGGCAAAGACTGTAATGAGTAAGATTGGTAAATTTAAAGATCATGAAATTGATGTGATTGCTTCCTCTATGGAAAATTATATAACCTTCAAGTTAAGAAAGCCAACAAGTCCTATACAGATGATCTTTTTAGATTCATTCCAGTTTTTGACTCATTCCCTAGAAAAGCTTGTTAAAAACCTTAATCCTGAGCAATTCACCATACTTGAAGAAAATTTCCCTGAAAATACTAATTTGCATATGCTTACAAGAAAAGGGGTATACCCTTACGACTACTTCACCTCTTTTGAAAAATTCGATGAAAAGGAACTACCCCCACCTGCAGCATTTTATAACAGTCTCACAGATGAAGCTATTAAAGATGAAGACTACCAACATGCCTTGAACGTGTGGAAATCCTTTAATATTCGGAATCTGGGTGAATATCATGATCTGTATGTAAAAACAGATATTTTATTACTAGCTGATGTTTTCCAAAATTTTCGTAAACTGTGCCAACAGTATTATGATATCGATCCTTGCCATTTATATACAGGACCTTCACTCGCATGGCAAGCATCGTTGAAAATGTCTGAAACACCTCTAGAATTGTTAACGGATATTGATATGTTGTTAATGATTGAAAATGGAATACGTGGTGGTATCAGTATGATTAGTCATAGACACGCCTTAGCGAACATCCCCAATACGCCCGATTTTAGGGAAAATGAAGCACCCAGCTTCATCATGGATTGGGATGCGAACAATCTTTATGGATGGGCTATGTCCCAATATCTACCATACGGAGGGTTTCAATGGAGTGTGACAAGTCATATTACAGAAGAGTGGATTCTTTCTCTATCTGATGATTCTGAAATTGGATATATTTTAGAGGTGGACCTTAAATACCCTAAGAAGCTTCATAAATTTCATAACGAATATCCGCTGGCCCCGGAACGCCTGACTGTGAATGAAGAGATGTTGTCACCTACTGCGAAGAGGATGCTTGGAAATAAAAAATTTAAAGGCACTCCTAAACTTATCCCAAATCTTCAAGATAAGCAGAATTATGTCACTCATTACCGAAATCTGAAATATTATTTGCAACTTGGATTAAAACTGACAGCTGTGCATAAAGCTCTTCAATTCAAACAGGCACCCTGGCTGCAGAGCTATATTAATTTTAATACAGAGAAAAGAAAGAAAGCAAAATCCTCTTCTGAAAAAGAGTTTTTTAAATTAATGAACAACTCTGTATTCGGAAAAACCATGGAAAATTTAAGAAAGAGGCGGAATATTGTGCTTTGCAATAATGAAAAAAGAGCAAAGAAATTGGTTGCCTCGCCAACATTCAAAGCATTCAAAACATATAACGAAGACCTGAGTGCCGTAGAAAGGCTTAAAACTACTATTTTGATGAATCGGCCGATTTATGTTGGCTTCTGCATTTTGGAGCTTTCGAAGCTCTTAATGTATGATTTTCACTATAATTTTATAAAGAAAACATTTAAAGATGATGCAAAGCTATTATTCACAGATACGGACTCACTGTGCTACCATATTAAAACAAAAAATATTTTTGATGTTATGGAACATAATGCAGGGCTATTTGATTTCTCAGACTATCCAAAGCATCATTCACTCTACTCGGATATCAATAAGAAGGTGATTGGCAAGTTTAAGGATGAGCTCAATGGAGATTTAGCCCTTGAGTTCGTTGGTCTAAAATCCAAAATGTACTCCCTGAAATCTTCGAGTGAAGAAAAGAAGCGGGCGAAGGGTGTGTCTACACATGTTGTTCGACTGAAAATCAAGCATCAAGATTATTTAGAATGCCTACAACAGGTGAAAACTAGCATGGAGAAGCAGACAAGGATCGCTCAAGATAACCATCACCTATATACATTAATACAGAATAAAATTAGTTTAAATCCTTTTGATGATAAGCGTTACTTGCTAGATGATGGAATATCAAGTTTTGCCTATGGACATTATAAAATTAATCAAGATTGTATCAGTGATGAACATTGTTAATATGATGTAGTATTATCAAGAAAATGTTTTTATGTAAATATATCTTTTTGTAAATATACTTTCTGTAAATTGCTTTGTTAAAATAAAAAAATATTGATTTTTTATATGAGTGCTTATTTATAACTTCTACACAAACCTTCCTAACATATTGTTAGATATGTGTAACACGTATATTCAAACATATACACAGATATACATATACACACATATACTATATATATATATATAGCTATGCTCATTGTAAATAATTTTGCTTAATGTATAGTTTTTCTAATCTTCCAGAATTTTTTAAAAACATATTTAAAACTTTTTTTTAATTTTGTAAAACTTTTTTATTCTTTCAGAATTTTTTAAAAACACATTTAAATTTTTTTTTGTAAAACTATTTTTTAATTTGTTAAAAGGTTTTTTTTTTTTTTTTTTTACTTTGTTAAACCTTTGTCCAACTTTTTTTTTATTATTATTCTTATTACCTGTGTAAAACTTTTTGCAATTTTTTTTTATAAACTAGTAAACTTTATACATATATATTTTTACACAAGAACATATATATAAGCATTTAACTTTATGGATATAGATATGTGTAGACACGGATAAGTGCTTTTAATTAAACATTTTTATCTTAATACACAATTTTTTATATATGCTTAGATTCATTCAAACATATAGAATGGGATATATATAGTTATATATACCTTATAACACATATACTTCCTTAGACACGTATTTTTTTTAACACTTATTCTTAATAGCGTGGAAAACATGTATATTTATTAAAAACGTATTCGTATACACACATCTTTTCAAGTAAATTTTAGAGAAAATAACAGCATGTTATAAATAAACAAGTGTTTCTAAACGAAACCATTTTGATATTTTAATTCTTGATATTCATACAACATTCTAGAAAAGTGTTAAACGGAGCAGCAACATAATATTAATAACTGTCATGATTGAGAGAAAGATGAGTATGATCATAGATCGCACGCTGATTGCGGAATGCGCAATTGCGCCTCTTGTCGGTGAACTCTCCATTTCCTACTACTATCGCTGTAAGAATCTCGAAAACACTTTATTGAAAAGAAGACAAAGTTTATACTCGATAAAATATTGAAATCGGATTCTTTTTTACTAATTTGAAAAAAAAAATGTCGCAAAATGCGAAAAAATTCGCATAAAACATTAATTAAAAAATTCCAGAAATTGTCTTCAATATGCATGACTTCAGGCATACAGGTCCTGTCAAATCTTACGGTTGTGCGGGCTGCATTGTTTTTAGAGTTCAGCGCTCGCGCATACACACACACATAGACAGACAAGCACCTATCTTTATTAATACAGTCGCACATGATAGTATAATTTAGGGATGCACCGGATATTGATTTTGCCGGATATCGGATATCCGAAGCTCCTTTGCCTGCCGGATTCGGATATCCGGCACTAGATATGTTTTTAGTTATAGGGTGAATTATTTCTTTGTATAATGCCATCTCAGAACAATAAATTAAAAACATATTTCACACATCATTAAAACACTTTAAATGATTGAAATATAATTAACAAAAACTATATCTGTTTTAATAGTCAGGGCTTGAAATTCAATTTTTCCCACGAGGGGAGTTTCCTACCCAATATTTATAAATGCAGTGGAGCTGAACTGTTAGAAAGGAAAAAAAAAAATCTTTAAACCCGTTATTTTTTATGTGCCACTTAAATAATTACATTTATACAGATATGACAAAATACCATTCAAAGAATTTAAATTAACCACTCAAGATAATTAACCAAAATTTTTATTCTATTAAAACAAACGAACAGAATTAAGCTTTATATATACCACATCTATTTTTCAACTTTCACCTAATGTTATATGCAATTAACAATTGGGTTACAAAATGAATTTCTTAATTGACATTTTATTCCTTTTTGCGCGTTTCAGCCTCTTTCACAGGTTACACTTTTGACAAACAACACACAGCACTTTTTATAACTTTAGAAATTATCAGAAACGCATGGTTATGCTCTGTTAAAAAAATTTTAGAAAACGTTGCAAAATCTGATGTGCATTCATTTTTAACAGTAAGTTAAAAATGCATGAATAATGCATATCGGTGATTCTATTGTCAGTATCCTACGGTGATTGTATGTCACTTCTGAACAAACTTGTTTTATTATATCCTTAATGGAATTATGTCACAGAACTGTAATCCCTGGTATTTTCGTTAATTGAACTATGTTCTATGCATTGGAATTTTAAATCCATATCCAAAGTTTGAAAAGGGAATAGTCAATTGATTTCTTCTATTACACGAGAAAAGGTTGATTTCAAAAAGCCATATCCTAATTTCTGTGAACTGTGAGAATCAACTAGTTTGTTGTTTCTAAATATATATATATATTTTTTTTAAGTTCACCAAAGTTTTTTATTTTTCAGGTGCACCACAAGTGTAATCTCATTTTGTTGAGTGCTGACTATTGGCCAATTTGGTAGAGCCCAGCCTCCAGTGGCCGTTACTGCTCTTTTAGTTGATTCCTAAACATTGCACACAGAAAAAACATTGCAAAATATGTAAATCAGTCGTAGAAAAAAAATATCGCTATTTTCATCAATTATGGTGAAAATAAATTAAAATATTTGTCGACCGGTCACGAGAAAAAAAAAAAAAAAATGAAGTTTGTGGGAAATTGGCATGGAAAAATATCACGGAATTCGTCAATCGATCACAGAAAAATATCGTGAAATTTGCCAGTCCGTCACGAGCAAATATCGTAAAATTCCTCAGGCAGTCGCAGAGAAAAAAACGCGAAATTTTTCAATTGGATGCAGAAAAATAATCGTTGCTTTCATCAGTATATCGCAAGAACAAACAGGGAAATTTGCCAATCAGTCACAGAATCAAATTTATCAATTGATCGCGAGAAAAAAAAAATTATGAAATTCACCGATTGGTCTCCAGAAAAAATTGTGAAATTCACCAGTCGGTCATGGAGAAAAATCACAATTTTTCGGTCAGATGCAGAAAAACAAACATGAATTTTGTCAATTTGTTGTAAGAATAAACTGTGAAATCTGCCAATCAATAGCGGAAAATATCACGAAATTTGTCAGTCGGTCCTGAGACTTGATCGTCGTTTAACAAAGAAACATTTTCGGAAAATCATTTTTTAGAAACAGGAGCCTCCCGCCCCAATATTCTTTAGGGCATGAATCCTACCATCCCGTCTCGAAATTCAAGCCCTGTAATGTATATTAATAATGTTGTATAAAAAATGTAGTTTAAACATTCAAATATTCTGTTTATTTGTACAATGAAATGCTGATAATTGCTATTGGATTTGGATACGGGATTGACTATATTGATAATTTCTAATAATTAATTTGTACAATGAAATGCTGATAATTTGTATAACAAATTTTAACCAATTAATATGCATATAATTCTAGAGTATTTTCACAAAGAAATACATACTTTCGTTTTATAATTTAAACATAAAATATCTGCTAATATACCCATGATTAAAGAGATTATTATTTTCTCCAAACATAGGTTTAGTTGATGCCGATTTTCTGTTTTAATTATTTAATACTGTTTTACTTTAAGTCACATTTAGTTTCATTTTAAGTTAAATTACTTTGATATTTATAAGTAAAAAGAAAATTACTTTTAAGTATTTATAATGAAGTTACAAAAATAACTAATTGGATGTGCTAATCCCAAAATTTTCTTCTATCTCATACATCTTAATATTTCAAAAAGTAGTTCCACATGTTAATACGTCAATATTATTAGTTCAATATTATACAAACTTTGATTTTGATCTAAAATTTCTGCTCCAGTCAAATTTAATCAGAATAAAAATAAGTTAATCTCGATCTGATATTTATTAAAATCAATAATTTTTTCGTTATTCTGTTGTACATCAGCAGTTTGCGAATAGCCAGCTTAGTAGGATGCGAAGTTCCCGTCGCTTCACGAGCCGTTAATATACAGTACAAAAAAAAAAAAAAAAAAAAAAAAAAAAAAAATGCGAAAAATCAAGAAAATTTTACAAAAATAGCTGAGTTACAGTGCCACCTTATGGTGGAATATTTCCAAATTCAAGGAGAAACTGCAGCCCATAGCCGAAAATATACACAAAAAATTGGTTCAATTTTATGCTTAGCTTCATACACTTTTCGATGATACAATAATGAAAATGGCACAAAAATCGCAATTACAGCGCCCCCTTCCAGTGGAATGTTTCCATATTGAAGAAGGGCCAGTTGGCTATAGCCAAAAACATTCACAAAAAATTTGGTTCAATTCTATGCATAACTTCATACACTTTTTGATGGTAAGATGGCGATACGGACAGGCAGGCATTTTGTATAAACATGTTTTGGGATCTCTGACCCCTAAAACGTCTAAATCCGTCGAAAACCGAAAATAAAAAAAAATTTCAATTGTAATACTTTCGTCTAGTGAAGATAGAAGAAAGTAAAAATAGGCCTGTTTAATTGCTAAACTTAAAAGAAAGAAAGAAAACTATTAGTCATACTTTAATAAACAACTACAATTTTCTAAAAGATGTAAACATAAATTCTTAAATTTATTATAAAGAGTTCAAATATCAATGTTAGGAAAGCTGGCAATTCTTTAAACTTTTGAGAATTACCTTTTACTCATGAATAGTGAACTTACTTTCATATTTTGCATTATAAACAAAGTTATTCGGCATTGTTTGGGGTCAAACGATTTCTCTTATCTTTATATATTCGCTTTGCTGCGCTCTGCCGGATATCCGGCAAAGAAGTCGGATATCCGGTGATTGTGATTCGGATATCCGATGGTATTTCGGATATTGAAAAATCAGCCGGATGTTTACCGGATATTCGTTGCATCCCTAGTATAATTTTTATCTTGATAAAATTTAGTGTATATTATCATGACCTACTTAATATATTCGATACATTTTGTGGTAAAAACATGAATTACCGTAACTCCCGGTCTATAATCCGCGGATTAAACAATTACGTTCGAACCCAGAAATCTTGTTCCATAAAACGTAACTTGTTAAATCTTAATAAATATTTAACTTCAATAATGAAATAAAATTTCTGGATCGAAACATGATTGTTTGATCAACGGATTATAGGCAGGAAATTACGATATTAATGAATATTATAATTTATAATAAAATAATTATTTGTATAGACTTTCCTCCAAAATTTCTAGGGTCCTTCCGGTGATCCCTAAGAAGTTATGGAGTCACATTCTGAAATACTTTCGTGCGTAAGTGTACGTATACTGGTGTACCGCATGTATTATCTGAGATTTATCATCCCGCAAAATTTCTCTTACAAGGCTTTGACTGAGATAATTGTAGATCTCGTGCCTATAGAAGTTTCCAGCATGATTAAAACCCTTTTTTAATCATTTAATTTGTAAGAAGTTTGGGTGCCAAAAGATTTTACACTTGTGACCACTCTTACCCAGATAGCATGAACATTTAGCAGCAAGTTTGATTTTTTCTGATATTATCTTGCCGTGACAAACTTGAATTGAGAAATTCGCAGCAAATCTCCCGTAAGGTATACCATCACCCACTTGCATAAGTAATTTGTTGGGAAACTGACGGCAAGACTGTCTTTAATTCACGAAAGTGACGAAAGCAAAAAATCCCTCTGTTGAGAGAATAGACAATCAGCAGATATGCAAAAATTTTATTTGGTTGGCACCGCTTTTTTTAAACGCTATACTTATCAAATACCAAAAAAAGGCTCGAGTTGAAAAGCCCTAATATTACCCTACTATGTTTATGGTCGTAAAAATAATGCATGCACCTTAATGGTGCGTATGCATCAATAGACCTGATCAGGTCTATGGACCCCTTCGAAGGGGTAAAACTAATGGTGTAACAGTTAATGTGATATGGAAAGATTACTGCTTTGCCGTAAGGGGCTGTCCACAAATGATGTCACGCCTGGATGGGGGGGGGGGGGGGAGACGGTTGTTCGTGAAATTGTGACAGTTTGTGACAAGGGGGTGAGACGGGATCAGAAGAAATGTGACATCACGCATTTTGGTTGAAATAAAAGCATTAAAAATCAGCAGATTACATTTTGAAGTTATTTTAAAACTAAAGTATTTTGTATTCATAAAGTAAGGATAAGATTTAAAGCCAAATATATTAAATTCCGTTTCAAATTCCAAAATACTGTTTTCAATTGCTCTTTCATATTAATATTTTATTACTATTGTATATTAAATATGTTTTTTGTCGTAAACCTTAATATTATTTCATACAAAATAAGCACTCGAATCATTTTTATAGTTATGCTCACAAATGTCATTAAAACACATAGTTAAAGTTTAAAAATAAAATTTAAAATATGATCTATAACGCAGTGCTTTGTTTCTGAACTGCAAGTATATGTTTATGTAATATAGCGTGACATGTGACAAGAGGGGGGGGGGGGGGGTCACAAATACTGAAAAAAGGTGTGACATCATTTATGGACCGCCCCTAAGTTTGCAGTATTTTTGATTGTTTGCCGTTAATTTGCAATAAATATGTGATACGGCATGAATTTAACTTGCACGACATGTTAGCTGCAAGTTCAAAGTGTGGTGACTTTGGCGTTTGCATTATCTTGCTGCAGTCGTGTTATGAACTTTCAGTCTTATCATGCTGAGCTTTCTGCAACTTTGCAGGTTTTCAAAGCAAGACTTCTGCAAACTGAAAATGCTATGTGGGTAGTCACTGTCTTATGTCACTGCTGCAAGGAGATTTACATATTTTTTTTTCTTTTTTACCATTAGATCTAGTTTTGATGCTTTGAATCCCTTCTCACGCAAGCAAAAATCGCGTTTGAGTCCTTTTTAAAAGAAATACCACATAACTATACCTTCTAAGATGAAAACCTGTCAAAAACGGAAATTCGACCCGTTTTATGAGATATCGTTTTAGCAGGTTTTACGATATAAGATATTGTTTGTATCCAACATGTTCAGGTTAAGAAATCTGGGCACCCCCTCCGTTCAGAAGGCTGGTTACGCCTAGGCTCATGTTGGGCGTAGATTGCCATCTAATTTTGGCACTGTGCTAACGAATTTCGAAGTATTAACGTGTATGAGGTAGAAGAAAGTTTTGGGATGGCCACAGTTAAATGTCGAATCCATCCTGATGTGAGACACTCTTGACCCAGAGAAGCCATTCAAAGATAAACTTGACCCGTCCATCTAGGGAACCCTGTGCGAATCATTTAAATCAGCACAAGAATTGACATCTGCACATTTATTTTTCTCATGGCACACGACATGACTGCGTTTTTCTCGAAAGTAATTTTTTCAACAGGGTGGACAGGATACCTAGAGTTCTGTTCAACCGGTTTACTTCAAATTTTACACACACTTCTATCGCCCCTACCATTTTTACTCAAAAATTTATTTTTTTACTATTATTAAAAATTATGAAAAAGAAGGTCGAAAAATGCCTTTTTTATTTTCAGACAGCCGCCATTTTGCGATTCGCCCCCCCCCCCCCCCGTTTTCTCTTAGGTAGGGATTATAACGACTTTCTCACTCATTAAGAATCTTTCTTAAAATTTTGTTTCAGATGACCAGAAGGTTGCAATCAAGTCAACCAGACCACCGGCCTTTTTTTTTTTTACCCCCAACTTTACCAGCTTATAACTTATTTAATTTCCTTTTTTTTTCAAAAAAAAAATTGTATATTTTCAAAATATCAATAAATATATTTTAAAAAAAAATGAATGGTAAATATAATTTGGGGTTTATTTATATCGACAAAACGCCCAAAATGTATGCCTCTAGACCAGAATACTCTCTTAACCCATTAACGGCGTTTGTTACGAAAATTTTCCACTTGAGTCATACGAAAATTTTAAATATGAAAACCACTATTTGAGTATGGAAGTTTTCCTATTACTTAATCTCAAACTTGGAGGGATAGAATAAGTTAAAATGACACTATGGGAAAACGGGTACCGAGGTATTAAAAATGTACAAAAGAAACTCGTCATGAATGGGTTAATAAAATAGCATTTTCAAACTGCCAGTTTTAAGCCTTCTTGTTGCTATCATGAAGCATGTTCTTGTTCTACATTAATGTTTAATGCTGTATTATCCCCGTGAGACCCTTGCTATCCATTTAATAGCGAACAGGAATGGTAAGGAAAATGGCCACCTATTTTCAGTCATGTTAAGTTTAAGTGTCCAGCTACAGTGTTCAATGATTTTTAGAAATTGAACTGAAACACCCACATTTTTTAATGGACTTCTAAAAAGTTCAGGAATAAATCTTGGGCACAGTAAGACCTAGCGAAAATGCCACGATGCTTTCATTTGATATTTTAGGCTGATTTAAATTCTGCAGAAAATTTCCTGTCCAACAGCTACACTCTTTTTTTCTCTAGTATAGTATGCTAGAAAAGTTTTAAAAAGACTGGCTGCCATTCTGCTGCCTCATTTTAGCAAGGAATCTAAAATTTTGGATAGTTTAAAAAATAATAACCCTAAAAGTGTGTGCAGCCCAATTTTAGTTCAATAAAAAATGAACTAGGAGTACTTTTCTTGAAACAATGGAAGAGCTCAGATGAAGGAAGGTGGTCCATCATCCTTTTCAAAAAAGCCATTCTGAACCACTTTTATCAACTGAAATTACAATTTTTAATTGTCAGATGCTTCTTTTATCCAGTCAAATCCCAGGTTATTTTCCAAGTAGTCATTTAACGGAGGGCCCTTGACTAGAAGGATGGATCATTAGGATGAACACCCTTTTTTACTTTCTTTTATCTTTACAAGAAAAAAGTATTGGGTTCGTGAACATTTTCGACTTTCGGTTTTCGAATTATTGATACGTTTTAGAAGGTGACAAAAATTGTGTGGGCGCTCTACCTAAGAACGAATGCACGGAATTTCACAAAACTTTGATTACTTTTTGGCGTCTATCGGCCTACAGGGGGCGCTGCTACGCTGCCTTTTTCGCGATTTCTGCAATAGCTCTAACTCACGCTCGATTTTTGATCCAACTTCAGATTCAGGTGTGCCTTGATAAGTAGGGGTGCCCATCGCCCAACAGGTGGCGCTGCTAGGTCTCTCAAAAACAAATGTACGGATTTTCACCCCACTTCAGATTCAGTTAGACCTTGCTGATTAGGTTTTGGTGTAAACCACCCACAGGTGACGCTGCTAGGCTCCATTTTGCCTGATGGACACGATTTCAGCGAGGGTCCTATCTCTAGAACAAATGCAAAGAATTTCATATCTTTAGAATCCTCGCGATGGGCATAGATTGATATTTCATTTCAGCAGTGTGCGAATTCTGAAGTATTAATAGGTATGAGGTAGAAGAATGTTTTGAGATTGGCTGATCCGACTCGTTTTAGTGTGCTCTATACCCACTTTATCATCAGAGTTTTTCCATTCTATCCAGACAGCTCCAAACTTAAAAATGAGCATCAGGGGTGGTAAAGAATTGAATGCTCCATTTTGAATGCCAACATCGTTTCAACCCTTCTTTATCTCGTTCATAGTGTTGCACAGTCATGCAATGACAGGTTTTATTCAAATAAAAAATAACCAAGATTATGTACTAAAATAAAAATCAGTATTAAGGGACTTAAAAGTCAAAATGAGGTGAGAATCACTCGAATGCACCTTGACCTACGGGAGACACATGGATCGTTCACTTTAGCTCCATGTGAAAATAAAACTGTATCCATTGCTTCTGAGACGAGGCCGTAGCCAAAAAATATTTCGGAAGGGATTTGAAGTTGAAAATGTTATTATCGTTTTTTATGAGTCTTTTTTACTCATTCAATAGAGTCCATTATTAAGCATATCATTAAGTTTTACTGTTGTGACGTTTCATCTGAGCTCATGCAAAAACCCAGATGACCACTTAACGTAATAAACACTTTTAATTGGGACCTCCAGATGCCTAAACTATAAATTCACATGACAATGCCTTCACGAAATCCACATGTAAAGTTGTAAACCGATTTTAATGATGTAAATAAAATTCTCGGTGAGAAGTGCTGACCGGCACTTGGAGAACTAAAACTTTTCTAATAAGATGAATCAGAGTGTGGTCGTGGTATTCTCAGAGTACCATGTGGTTGCCAATTAAGATGGACTGAAATCTCAAAGAGGGGCCCGTGGGATGAGATGCGTTCCTGTAGCGACCGAAGACAGTCATTTTCATTTGGACCAGCGAAGATCGAGCCAGCTCCATCAGAATTTAAAGTCTAAGTTTTTATATGTCCTGTGATTTGTATGTGTGCTGTCCGTATCGGCTAATAAATGTGTAGAAAAGGAACTCAAAGTTCTCCTCATTTCGTTTCAAGATTAGTTCTTGAAGTTAATTTGTTAACGGTACACTGTGAATTCAAATGATCCATTTAAAATAACCACATAAGAAAATTAAACCTTTTTCATTGACATGAGTGTCAAGCCAATGAATGTTTAAAATTTTGTACATATATTTTCAAATGCTAAACCGTATTCCCAGTTGGAACATTTGTGGATATTTTAAATGACTTTCATTGCATTCTTCAAGAATTTGGCCTAAATGTTTTTTTTATGGATTTAAGTCTCATTTCAAAAAAATTCGAATGAATTTTAAAGATTTCTTATTGTATTTATTTTCTCAACATACTAACAGAATCAAATAAATAGAGTAGTATATTTTCATTTTTGAATCTTGATCAATAGTTAATGACCTATTTCAAACTCTGGTGATTCCCCCCCCCCCCCCCCATTGGTTACGGCCTTGGTCTGAGATCTGCCTCTCTCTCGGCCAAAAAAAAAAAGGTTTTTCCTCCCTCGAAGAAAACTTTGACCACCCCCCCACAAGAAAGTTTTGAAAGGGTACCCCTGGTGGGAAACAATTGTTACTTTCTGTTAATAGGATATATCCTTCCACAAAGCATGGGTCCAATAATCTATTTTTTTGATTTTTTTTTTTTTTTTTTTTTTTTTTTAAATAAAAGTTTTTAAAGTTAAGTGTGATTTTCATGGATTTTATTCCTCTGCGTTAAAATACAGAATAGTTACCAAGAATTTTAGGTTTCTAAAACAATTAACCCCCTCATTACTAACATAATCTATATTTTTATGCTTTAATTAAAAAAATTATAATTAATAGTTAGTAATTGCAGAAATTATAAAAACTGCAAATTTAAATACTACTGATATTTACTTTTATTAAAATTATTAAGAACTGCATTTAATGTTAAATTGTTAACACTGTTTAAAATGAATAATTATTAAACAATTAAATCTCTAGTTAGGAAAATAAAGTACATTTTTTATGCTTTAATTACTAAAATAATTAATAATTTAGTATTCATTATAAAAAGTAAAAAGAGCAGAGTGCTAGTTGTAAAAAAAAGGGACATTATTTTATGAGGAAATATATTAGTAATAGTAATAATGTGTTTTAGTAACAATATAAGAAAAAAGTACATACACTTGAATAGAACAAATAAAGTGACATTAATTTTTAATAATTTTATGAATTACGAATTGAAAAATATAATTAAATTATAACTTGATTTAATAATCTGTTGCTTTTTTCTAAAGAAATAAAGTCAAATATTTTTTCTTCCAAGGTCTTGGGCACATGAATTTAGAATACTGTGGTATGAGCAAGTTTCTTAACAGGAAATTTCTGGGTACAACCCAAGGTGAATTTCTCTGTTTTAAAATGAAAGAAGGTGCATTTTGTTAATTTTAAAAAGGGGCAGGTGCTGTACCATTAAAGAAAAAAAAAAAATGGCCTAGAGGGAAAAACCGTCAATGACAGAATTAGTAAAAACTGCAAAAAAATTCATTTCATGAGTTAGTGGAAACAAATTACCAAACAAACAAATTTGCAGCTTGTTTAGCATTTGTACTTAGAAAATTACTGTTAATTGCCTAAATCTAACAACAAAAAAAAAAGTAAAAATAAATAAAATATGAGAATGAGTTACACCCATTCATACACAGATACAGACAGAGTCAATATAAGAATAGTCAGTTATATCTGAAAGCCTCAAAATATTAAATAGCATTACTATTGCCACTCACTCAGTGGGGATTATTAGCATCCAGTGTTTCAAATTTAAATAAAAGAAGAAAATTTTGTTGCCTTTTCAATATTTAACTAATTTCTTTATTGGGTGTATATGAGATTAACCCTTAATTCTCACTCCTGTCAATATCACGGGCTGAGGTGTCGTTCGTTATTTCTTGTGTCCGTCCTATTTCCGGGCTGGAAATTTAATGGCTGGAAAAAACTTCTGAAACCAGAAAAAATTAACTGGCATTTCGGTGTGAAGTCTTTGAATATTGCCGTTTGGGTTTTTGCGCTGACTGTAATGTCGGACTTTGTACTGCATGTTTCGAAATATATAACACTCAAAAACATTAATAATCAAAATTTAATGTATATATATATTATTTCAAATATTATTAGTAATAATGTGTGTGATGGTGATAAATAAAGATCAAAGATGCAAAAAAATAAAGGTCTTATTCGCATTAATTTGTATGGCGTAAAACAAACATTAAGACACAGAATTCTCGCAGGATGGCTTTTTTACAAATGTGAATTTGTTCTATAACAACTTTTTTTTTTGCCTTAAAAAAAAACAAAAAAACTAATTGCATATTTTAGTGAGAAAACTTATAATTATTCAATTTCTGTAATAAAATAAATAGGTACTTTTTTGATGGTTTTTCCAAACATTAAGCGACCGTGAAGGGGTTAAAGAGAAGATCTCCACTGAAGAAGATTTTGCTGTACTTAAGATTTTTATACCAATTTGTTCTTTTTTCTCTTACATTTTTTTTTTTTATAATAGTTGTTAAGCTGATGATATTCCTCCCTTCTTCATTAGCTCCAATTTGTTATAAATTTATGAATGGAAAAGTAGAATGAGAACATAAGGTACTTATTTACTAGCAGAAATTTATTATACTTGATTACTTAAAGGAAATTACGAGGACATTGGAAATTTTATTAGATTTAAATATAATTTTTAAATGAAAATTTTTTATGCCAGATAAAAAATTGCTTTTTACAAATTTACTGCACTTAATTCTTATAAGACCTGAGGAATTAAGATTAGAAACAATTATTTTATTTTATTTTATTTTTTTTTTTTTTTTTGTTTATTCATATGTTAACAATATATATTTTGTTTATTCATAAAATATCCATAGAAACTTTCCAAATTATGTTTGTCATAGATTTTCACAATCTTTTATGTCTGTTTAAACATTTAAAAAATTTATGATTTTTTTAAAAACCAGTTGATTAAAATCACAATTTAAATCATTTGATTAAAATCATCGACACTGTATTGAAAAATAAAATATTTTCAAAATCAATTTTAAAAAGATTTCTGTCAGTAATATGTTTTAACCTGAACACAATTAATATTATTCATCCTATTATGAAATATCCCAAAATATATTGTAAATTGAGTTTGTAGAGGAGTGGGGAAGGGGGCGCCAAAATCCATGTTTGCCCCGGGAACACAAAAGCCTAGTTTCAGCCCTGGTGATATAAAATTAGGAAAATAGTTTTATTCCTATTTGACCCGAACTTGCAGAAATCGGTCAATTCGGGGGAGAAAAATAAATGGCATTCTCATGCCAAATGCTATTGCTTTAAATTCTTAAATGTAATTTAATTACTTTTTAACACATTACTGTTTTGAAGTTTTTCTGGGTAATGAACTAAAAATTAAGTAAAATTATGTAAGAAAATAACTTTATCATTAAACTAAAGTTATAACATGCTAAAAGTGAAAAAAGTACATTTAAAGGCTTACAAATACCTTTTAATAAACAGATCTACATTTTTTCATATGCACAATCAGTGACTTTTTCAATATCAATATTGCAAACTATTTCTGCAGAAATTTAAAAAATGAACTTGATAAACAAAAATGACTCGATCACAAGTATGATGAAAGTGGGTCTCTAAGTAAAAGGGTTACCTCTGAATATGAATTTTATTTTATTCTATTGTTTTATATTTTGTAAAGCATCTTGTTACAAAATCTAGGTAACATCAAAGAGCTGAATCACTGCCTATATTCTCACTGACTGCACAAAAAGATTTCTATCCATTCTCAGATAATGGCTGGGAAATAAAATCAAGATGGATAAATTAGGCTAATTATTTTAAAAATCTATCTGTAAAGGCTCTTTGTTGTTGATAAAGTTGCAAAATAGTGTGTACGAAACATTAAGATCTGTTTATTAAAAGATATTTATAAGCCTTTAAATGTACTCTTGCCACTTTTAGCATGTTATAACTTCAGTTCAGTAAAAATTAAGTGCTCATTTGTCAAATATGGAAACAAAAGAGAAAATAAAATATAATAAAACTAAAAAAAAAAAAATTCCTTAACTCTTAAAAGAAAAAAAAAGTTAATTAAATTTGGAAAAGTAATTTAAAATAATGCTATGTTTGCAATTATTTTTAAACTTATTTAATAAATACTAAAAGTAAATTTTAAAAAAAGGAAGAATTTTTTGTTTTGTGTCTCTGAATTAGAAGTAGTCTTCCTATAAGAATGAGAGTTTCAAAAACTCGCCTTATCCAAAAATCAAATTTGAGGACATCACCTCTGTCTGCATCCATTGGTTTTCATTGTAAATCAAAATTTTACGATGGCAGAAACACAGGATAAAACTAGGTTTTTTCTTTTGCAGATTATGTTTTTTCGGTACTGGTTTTGCCAATAGATTGATTGAGAAAACATGTTTTTTAAAATTATGGATAAGGCAAGTTTTGAAACTCACATCCTCCTATATATGAATCAAACAATAGAATTCAAGATCATTTATTATCAAACATTAAAAGACACGCAAAGGACCCGAAACATTTCCTTTATTAGGACACAAAATGAGTTGAAGCACGATGGATAGAGAAGTCAAACTACTTGGGGATGAAGTTGATTCATCTAAAGACGAGAGAATGTAAGTTAAAGCCTCACAATTAAATTACAAAATGGCGGGGGGGGGGGAGGATGATCCGTTCCTATAGGGTATTGTAGGACACTATGGTAGCTGCTGTCTGGATCATGACTTCTCTCCCTACTGAATTTCTACTGAAGAACCTTGAATAACAGGTGGTGCTGAAAAAGAAAGAAAAGAACAAGAAATAAATGGACTATCATTAGAATGTTAAGAATCCAATATTAAAATACAGAATGCATCCTTCAAGTCATTTTCAATGAAAAAATAAATTTTGAAATTTTTTTTTTTTTTTTTTTTTTTTTTTTTTTTTTGAACAAACAATGAATTAAACATGAATACAATTAAATTTTTATCCAAATAGGCATAAAAGACACAATTTTCTACCACAAACATACAGTGCCAGCCAAAAAAAAAAAAAAAAAAAAAAAAAAAAAAAAAAAAAAAAGTTGACAGTCATTGAAAAAATTAAAAAGTCTTCATTTCAAACCACTACCAAAACTAAAAAAAGTAATTTAACAAATTACAATGACCATTTGGAAAATGATTTTTTCAAAGACTAAAATTTAAGACATTAAAAAATCGCACAGAGTGGATCCTACATGACGTACGCCATGAATTAAACATTAATAGTGTTATGACACGTAAAAATTACAAGCAACAAAAATCGCCTGCGACTCCTCAGATTTCCTGAAACTTAAGGGAAAATACAGATGACTGTATAGACCCATCAGAAAACAAATAAAATGCGGGATTCAACTAATAAAACACTTCAGATATGTTTTTGATTTCCTACCCTGTCAGAGGACAATAACCATTTTTCCAAATGGTTCAAAAAAAAAAAAAAAAAAAAAAAAAGAGAATGCTGAGTTATCTCAAGCTGCAAGTGCCACTCTTCCATGTAACCAACGAGTGATAAAAACTCTTGCTCGCGAAACAGTAAAGTAAAACATCCATAACATAGTTAACGAGTCAATGAGCTCGAAGTAGCTAGGAGTCGTTCGGTAGCTTCATAGCCCCGAGCCCAACCCTTCCCGCTTTTCGGTGTCTTTAATTTGTGTAATTTCCCTTTTAAATTTGTCCGGTTTCAATTTTTGGTTTTTATTTTTTTTTTCCAATCTGGCTTTCGCTCGGGACGTGGCCGGGGACCTAGGAATCTAGCTTCCGTAAAAGAGTCTGAATAAGCGGAAGAATAAAGGGCTGTGGTCGAATAAATGGCCGCTCGCCGCAGTGGTTACCTTAAGGTAACTAAGGTAAGGGAGTTAAGGTAACATTAAGATTGTGATTTGAGTGTATAAACAAAAAAACATTTATATGAATTTCTTTTTTCTCCAAACAAATAGTAACGACTTTGAAACGAAAACTGTTGTACTGTTGAACAGTTGGTTTTCTTTGTCATCGGAAATCCTCTTCAAGTTGCAGCAATGTGTCTTTTGTTTGTGTACTGCCTTTTTTATGGGTCATTAGAGAATCCTTGTTCAGTAAATAATTCCTTTTCCCATCTTTTCGTTTTTTACTTGCTAATCTGAAGGACTCAACACCTTTTAATTTCACTTCTGTTACTCCAGTTCCGCCCATTAACTCCATGTCACAGATAAAATGCTTCTCTGCCATCCTGAATATCACTTCATGTCTCACAGAAACATTTTAAAACAGATCATTTTTAATTAAATGCACACTGCACATACATTAAAGCAAATGCATCACCGACCATCGAGACATCTAGAAACAAACTGAGAGCTGAGCTTTCAATTTCAACATGAGCCAAAAAAGCCCGGATGGAGAGGGGAAGGAGGAGAAACGTGAGGGGCTTCTTGTAATATCATGTGTGTGGCGCCATGGAAGTGTTTCAAGAACACACACCCACTCGTTTTGCATTAACAAGAATAATACATAAGGATTTTCGACATCCGATGATGGAATTCGAATGTATCACAAAAATCCTTTTTACTCGTATTGCCAAACTATTCATCTTAGAAAGAAACAGTGTGCAACCAACAAACAACAAACTCGAGACCCTGTCTAAGAGTTTACCAACAGTACAGCTATGGCTAGGTAACTGTAAAAAAGCTAAGGAATGGGGCTGGAATAAAACCAAGAGAAGCACCACACCCATAACAACGGTCAAACTCAAGAACCAGAAGCTGTTCTGCGAAAAAAATCCATCCAATGCAAAACAAACTGAAGCAGAAAGTGTGGCTATAGGAATGCAGGTTTGTTTTGTTCAAAACTTCGTTTGAACTGCCATGGCCATTGTGGCAATCTCAGCTCCTTCATTGCTGAAAATGACTTTGAAATAGAGGTGGACACGTCCATTCTCTAGGATATTTTAAGCCAAATGAAGACCCAACCTGAGCCATCAAGATAACGATGAGCTCCTTTCGAAGAACATCGACCTGGCCTTTCAAAGATACCAAAACGACATTGGTGGGAGAAAAACTCTGCATTTCTCATTTCTTCCTGTTTACAATCTTTCACTTATGTCATTATATTAAACTTGTAATAGTTATAATCAGATTGGTAGGAAAATAAAAATGGGTGCTCTCATCTGTTCGGAATGTTTGTATTTTATATTATTCTTAATTACCCGATTTCAATTAATTTTGTTAATAAATATATAAATGGCTTAAAACTTGGTAAGCAAATGTTAACCTATTCGAAATACAATTAATAAAATGCTTCAAATGGGTGATTGAAATAGATGCACTGTGATTGTATTGAGTTTTCTTCCTCTGATGATGGAATTTGAATAGATCGCTGAAATTCTTTTGGCTCGTATTGCCGAAAGAATTCATCTTAGAAAAAAACATTGGGTATGAAAAAAGAAGGAAATTTTCTTTAGTTTAATTGGGTGCAGCAGTTTTTTCAAAAGAGTTTAACCCTCTAGCGACTACAATGGAAAACTCCTAATAAACCTCATTTTTTCATGGTTTTTCACTTATAACTTTTTAAGCCGACCCGATACGAGGTGGCAAATCGTGTTCAGCATTCCCAAAAACATAAAGGAAGAAAGAGAAAAAAAAACGTCTCCCAATCTTTCCAGGTAGATGGATTTTTGGGTCTAATTTTACTGGACTCTCTAAGGAATCGATAGAAATAGGTGTCTGTTTGTCAAAGTACTCGATAAGTTATTTGATTACTTCTATTATCTTCTTAAGTTATTTGATTATTTGAACACAAGCCAAAATAGGTCAAAGGGTCCGAGTCCATTGATTTCTGGGAATACCAATGAACAGCAACAAATCCAATAAATCTAGCATCTTTGTGACCTTTTCAATAATAAATTTAAAAGAAAAACATTTGCTACATAAAAATCACTGTAAAAATTATAGAACAAAAATGATATGTTTAAAGTATTGTGTGATTTTATTTATTTTTGGTCTTAAGATTTTAATGAAGTCACTATCACATGGACGTTAGACATTTATGTTGTGATCGGATAAAGACTGAACACAGCGAATTATGCCATGTTGATCAGCATAGCAGTAGATCACTGGCAAAGATTAATATACTGACTACCAGAATGTTCCAAAATTTGAGATCCCAGAGTTTTGCTAAATTACATTTTGTTATCAATTTTTGATAATTTGCAAGTCTTCCATTTCATATGCCAATTTTAACTAGAAATTTTATTTAATAAAATGTATCTCATTCTTAAGTGGCATTTATTTAAGATTGGTTACTAAATTTCAGGTATGAAAAATATTTATGCTATGAGTGAAGAGACTAGTAAAAAATCAAATGCACACACCACATTGAACAAATCTAGAATGAATCGCATAAAATTCATATGACAGTTTAAAATTTAAATATTTTTAAAACCAACAAAAAATTGGGAAAAATCAACTGTAAAACGTATGATTGGAAGTCAACCAGAAAATCAATAGCTTCCCACTGAAATTTGGATGATTGGCATCTTTGAGTTACATTTATGAATTGAAAAGCGTAATTTATCCATTTCAAATGGAAGTTTTTGTTGGGGGAAAAAAAAAACAGATACTGAAATAACAAACTGTAAATCTATACTTATAAAAGAAAGTTTCATTCTCTTGTTTGTTTGTCTGCCTGCAATGGCTAGTGAAATCTGCCACATGTACAAAGCTGAACATTTTTGTGAGTGTAGTCAAAGGCTTCGCCTGGTGCACCTGGCTCAGAATTTTAAATTTCTGATAATTAGCTGAGTTATTAATTAAAAACCACAATTAAAAGAATGGAAAAGTATTCATAATTCAACTAAAGCATGGATTTTAATTAGACCACAAAGAAAATTATTTTTGAAACTGCACAAGAGGGGGAAGGGTTGCCAAGGTTATAAAAACTACAGATGATTTTTATACTGGGATTGTTTTGCAGGGTATAAAATTTTTACAAATGCTGTATTTGTGGAGCAAACATTCAAACCGTGTTTTCTCACAAAAAATTAAAAAATGAGTTATTGTTATTTTTATGAACTCTGTGTTAAATTGCACAGAAATAAATGGTATTTTTTACTAAAAAAAATTTTTCTCCGATTATAAATCAATTTTAAAACTTGACGTTTCAATCAAAGAGTGTTTCCTCCAAAGCCTGCATTCAATCAAGCAGTGATTTCTCCAGTCTGCCAATCACAGTTGTCACTTAATGTGTACTTTCGATACTTACCATACATATCACAATTGAAACGGATTGTCTTAGGAAAAAAAAAAAAGAGAACTGTTAAAGTTAAAGGCTTCCAGAATTATAGATTTCAAGATCTAAATGAAGAATATGATGTAAATCTTCTTAAAAAGAGAGTTACTGTTGCCTTATTCAAAGGGTTGTTTTAGAATATCTTCCTCTTAGCCACGCCATACCAGTTGAAAAGAACAAAGATGTTAAAAACTTTTGAAGGTAATGTATAGTGAACAGTGGCAAAATCAACCTGATGATATATTCAAATGATACAACCACATTATCCATGATTGATAAGCCTGCAATAAAGAAGAGGGGGATGTGTATGTCTAGATAAAGATATTGGTTTTAAAATTTGAAGTGGATTTCTGGGAAACGAGTATTTATTTAGTAAATATTTAATGAATACTACTAGGTACCATAATCTGTCATTTTATTTTAACAATAATCAACTGAAATTCGGTATTTATTCAAATAAAATAATGCTATTGTATTATTTGTGAGTTAGAACTTATTTCATTCAAAAAGCATTTTATCCACTTGTCAAACGATAAAAACATGTTTCCTCCTCTCAATTCGGTCAAAACGGGATTTCTCCAAATATTAAATGCATTTTATTAATTTGTTTTATGTTTAATATCTTAGGCATGCTTGCAGTTCTTTCTAATAAACAGTAATAAAAATACACAATAAAAATGAGAATTAAATACAAGTTATTTTCTTATTTATCAGTTTTTTGTGTTTTTTGAAAATTTGTATCTAAAGGAGAAAGCATGGTTTGCATGTTTGCTCCACATTTATGGATTAAAAATTTATGCATCTATGCATATTTTATTATGCTGATTCTAAGTATATAATTTTTTTAAAATCTGTTAGTTATAAAATTAATTAGTAAAAAAAATCAATTTTTTAAAATGAAAAATAAATGCTTTCAATTTCTTATCAGCAGTACAGGAGAGACAGTCTGTCTGTGGTTTAAAAAAAAAAAAAAAGAATTTTCATAGTGGGATTGTTTCGTGGTATATAAAATTTTTACAAATGCATTTATAGATTTAAAATTTATGCATCTTTGTGTATTTTTTATCACTGAATCCAAATATGTAATTTTTTTTAAAAAATCTATAAAGAACTTTTTATTTGATCAATAAAATAATTTTTTAAAGGAAAAAAGAAATGCTTTCCTACAGCACATTGTTTAAATCTTCTTTACTAATTATCACAAATTTTAAGTCAGATTTTTTATTATAGGACATATAAAAAGATTAAAAATATATCATGATATTGACTAGTGGGCTTCGCCCGTTATTTAGGTTAGTTATAAAAATCACAGCGTTTTTTACAATAAATATCACTTTAGATCTGATTTTATGTAGCCCTCCGATAAATATTATTTATAAAATATAAAATTTTCAAAATGGGAAGAGGAGAGTATTCCGGGAATGTAACATTAGTCTCTTGAGCGGGCAATTTCTAACTTTTTACGAACTCTTCATGTGATATATCATTGAAGCCCTTTGTCCACTCTTTCACATTATGAACTTACTTTATCCCTTTTCCACAATTTGTTATATTTGTGGGAATGGGGAGGGGATGAACGACTTGATTTAATATCGCAATCAGTCACATGACCGATATAGTAATAGACTAATTCCAAATATAATGATTAACTTAATCATGTTACTCTATAACATTGAAGTAAAATTATGAGTAGCACATATCACTATTTTCGAATAAAAATTTAAGGTATTTTAAAATTTCATTTTAAAGTATCTTGGGTTTTATGGGTTGGGTGACATTGAGGTTTTGTTCATTCGACTTGATATCGATAGCCATACATATTTTAGTTCTTTTTTCCACCAGGGTGCGGTTTCCTATCTCAGATCCTATGGACCCAGTCACAATGGAGTTTGGTTCATTCAACTTGGTTTTCGATGGCTTCGTTCTGAAGATGGTTTGTTTAGAACAGAGTGCACTCCCTAGCAATAGAATTTAGAACTAACAGATTTGGCAGAGCGTGCACAACATGCCTACTATACGGTGCCACAAGAAGCTGAACATGTGTTGGCGTTTTGTTCTGAAAGTGGTTTGTTTAGAACAGAGTGTGTCCCTGGAATTTGGGTCTAACAGATTTTACACAGTACGCCAGTGGGGACCAGTGTCAGATATTCATATAGGACATATTGCTCCCCCTGACGGTGGAAATACAAGATTTTCCAGCAATAATCAGTTTAAAAATCAAAGAATTTCACTCAGGATTTCAATGTGAAAAAAAAAATGGTTATGCATAAGTCACTAATTTTTAGTTACATCAGTATTTTAGCACAAAAATTAAACATACTGCCCTCTTTTTCGTCTCCAGTGGCAGTTACCTCGAGCCTTTTTACTGCTAAATATCAGGTTATTTATTTTATTTATATATTTTTTAAACCGATTTTTCCCACAGTCAGCGGCCACGCATTTGAGACAAAATCAATCTCGAGTTAAAGATATAAAATACAAATTTAACCCTTTAATACAGGAAGATTTTTGGTAGAAATGAAAGGTTTTGGTGGTTTTGCCTAATTAATAGGATCCTATTGGATGGAGAAAAAATATTTAATATAAAATACTAGAAAACAGGAATTCTGCTTTTTCAGAATTTAGTGTCGCCCCTGATTAAAAAAAAATGTATCTATAAATAGTACAAAACATATTTCAATTTTAAGACTTACAGAACACCCTTTTATTTTATATAAAATGACATCATTCGCATCCGCTTAAGAATTCCACATTTACAATCCACTCTTAAACAACTACACTAAAATATGCATAGGACATCACTATTGTGAAATAATACACAAATGCAGCAAAATGCTGCCATAATTAACAGAAATCATTCGTTTGTTTTTTCAAAATAGCACATATTTTAATTAAATTTTCTTTCAGTTGTTATGAAAAAATGGCAACAAAAAAATATAATTAATATTTTGCAACTATTTTTCCTTTACTTTCTACAGAAATGGAGTACTTCTGTTGCCAATATTAAGCCAATGGCTCCAAAAACTACAAAAAAATTAATATTTCAAAAATAAATGAAGATGCCGTTTTCAAACAAATTGCATTTAAAAGTGCATTTTTTTCCAATACGATAGTATAAAATTGAAAATATACGATGCACAGAAGTTAAAAAAAAATTGAAATAAAGTATTTAATCGTACGACTTTGTTTTATGGCTGGCTTCTGTAAGGTAACGTTATTTTTTTTGAGGCGACACAAAATAAGCTGGGGGAAAGAAATAGAATACTGAAACGGGGGCTAAAAATATCCTATGTCAGGTTATGCCAAGGAAAGATCTACACAATTCTGTAGGCTCGACTTTAAATCGTACAAATAAGAGGAAAATGTTTTTCATTTTCTTTAGGACAATCGTGTATGTTAGGTCTTAAAGGGTTATTGTTCATTTAAGAATATTATCACAGACTCGGGCAAAGCCAAGCAGGTCAGCTAATCTATGATAAATTGTAACAGGATATTGGATTAAAGAAAAAATTAAAAAGGGTAGAGCCAGCAGATCTGCGTTATGAAAAATCAGTTTTTTCCCAAAAATAGTAGCTGGAATTGGAAAATAGTCTTTTTTTCTGATTTTCCTCCAAAATAGTCGCTTTTGAAGGATTCTGGGCTAAAATAGTAGCCTGATGCTGAAAATAGTCTCTTTTAGTAGCATGTAGAGCCCTGCACTGTTACAGAATAACAGTATTCTTGAACTGCAAGTGCGACAAGCACTCCAAACAGTCACCTTTACAGAGTATATTTTAAGGAGTTTTCACTGGTCGACAGTAGGTTTGGTGTGTTATCCCAAACAAATATTCATAAATTATCAGCCCCCCCCCCCCTTCCCGAATAACCACAAACCAAATACCAAGAATTTCGACTGGCTGACAAACTTCTATATCTTATTAGTTATTTCTATTGTACTTCTTCTGTTGTTAGTTAGTTAAGAACAAAATCTTCATTGGACCCTGTAAACTACCTCATTTATAGGCAGTTAGCATCAAACAAAGTCTAGATTCTCAATTCAGACAAATTGTTAACCATTAAGTTAATAATGGACCAAACATATTACAACTGAACATAACAGTTAAGTTGTATACCTGGCTCTTGTTCTCAACCATAATACATCAGGCTAATTAGAGAGTTGAAACCTGGAATAAATTTTGAAATTGAAAAGTAAATTTCTACTGAATCATTGAATATTTATATAGTACCATAAATATAGTTTTAGACCTAAAGTGTAACGAATCAAGAAAACAGATTTTCTTGTTGATGTTTGAAAAGCAACGAATCACACACGAAAAAGTACCATGTTTTAACTTTTATAGCATTTTTTCAAAATGTCAAATCAATTACAATCACAATAATAATTTAATTTACTGTAATTTTCGACCTATGATCTGCGGATCAAATAATCCTGTTTAGACCCAGAATTTTTAATTAATAATTGAAGTCCAATATTTACCGCAATTTGCAAAGTTAGGTTTTATCAAATAAAATTTCTTTGTCCAAATATGATTCTTTGTTCTGTGAATTATAGGCCAGAAATTACGATAATATAATTATCGGTTAAACATCTTTTGACTTTTACAAGTTATTATATTTTGCAAAGAGTGAAACTAAACAAGGGAACAGTTTTGGTCTTTATGTTTTAAAAAAATCAAACTCCATCTACAAAACATTTCCCAAATTGCTACAAGAATAATTAAACTCTTTTAAATTTTGTATGCATAAGGATGTCATATCATATAATGGAATCAAACAGGCAAGGAAAAATATTTTGTTCTTTATATTTAAAAAATTTAAACTTGGTTACATTTTATAATGTTTCCAAAATGCTTCAATAATAATCACGATCGTTAAGTTTCTACAAGTCACTGTCTACAGCGAAGAATGTTTTGGCAAACTCATGAGTCTCCTATCTTTACTCTCTAGGAGCCTGACTTGCAACAACAGAAGATCACAAAGAAGCTGTTCAGTTAAGAGAAATGCATAATTTTCAATTTAAGTCTTATCTAAATAGTCGCGAATGCTTGCTGGATTTTAAGCATTGTAAATATGGATAGTTTTTTTTTTTTTGGGGGGGGGGGGGGTCAACATGAACACTATGTGTCTGCTATGATGATGATTGTCATCACTATTATCATCTTCTGATTCTCATAATCTGCTTATGTTATTCACCTGTATTATATTTAAAAATTACCGGCACCACCCTCTGTCACTGGGCGACACTAATGTTGCTTACTTCACATGTTATTTTATGCCCCGCACCTTTATGCAAGATGGAGCACCACCTCATATTGCTCTGCCTGTGCAATGCCTGCTACGCTCAACATTTGGGGGAGGATCACATTATCAGTCACTACTTTAATCACGCATGGCCTTCAAGATCTCCCGATCGGACACCCTGTGACTTTTAGCTGTGGGGATTCTTGAAGTCAAATGTACCGTGACCCACCAGCATCACTAGGAGCACTGAAAGATGCCATAATGCATGAAATGCTACTAAATGCTGTGAACGGTGTAGTGCCTCGTCTCACAGCTGTACTTCTGAATGACGGACAGCCCATTGAACATTTACTGTAGTACTAGTTAACTGTAATTAAGCTGACTTGTAAGTTGTCAACATTTTTTCATTTGTAAATCATCTTTCGGTGCAGTAAAACATTATAGTGCCATCTGTTGGTCGCCAACAGAACTATTTTTTTTTCATTGCCACACAAAACCCGGTTTCTTTTCTGTCCGTTTGTTGCAAACCGTATATATATACCGGGTGTCGATAATTAAATGACCCTACTTTAAAGTTGTCTACAGACAAAACTATTGTTCATAAAGTTGTGAAAGACATAATAAAGACATTCTTGCCTTTAAGAAATGTATTTGCTTAGACACTCTATTTAATATTTTATCTATCAATAGGACTAGAATGGACAACAAAATCACTTATTAAAAAACAAAACAAGGAAGCCTTTCAATCCATGTTAATAAATACATAAATTGATCCATTCTTATTGAATCCGCACACATTGACTTAGTCATGAGCCAAGAATATTGAAATTTCTTAAAACAAAATTTTGTAGTTTAGCTGACATTTATACAGTACAATACAAAAATATAAAGCAAACGTTTTAGTATAAACAAGTATTTAAAAAATATATAAAAAATCAATAGTTATAAATAATGTAAGAATTTTTTTTTTTAAATATTTTGAAGCCTTAACAAAATGTGGGATAATAAATGATATCCGCCTATATATTAATATCTTCAATAATGCAAGATAACAAACTGAAAGGTTCAAGAAATAGAGACACAGTATCCAGCAGCATGCAAAGAGAAAACTGCACCCAGGGCAAAGTTTCAATTTGGCGCTCCCCCCCCCCCCCCCCCCCCGACCTTTTCTAACTTTTCTTTGTGACAGGTGTCACAAAATTAAAAAGTGCAAAAACAGAAACAAATTTTACTGAATACATATTTCACATTTATTTTGAAACATTAGGTTTAATTTTAATTCAGAAATTTCAACCCGACAGCATCCTACAGAAAGAAAAAATATAATACGAGGAGCGTGAAGAAATCACAAGAGGATGATGGGGTGATTTTCTTGTGAAAAGATTTATAAAGTGAGAGAAATTGGGCTGTTCTATAGTTTTATCGTATCGAGATGATTTGAAATTGGATACAGTCAACTCTGTGAAAATCCACACACCGAGGGTTATGCGGATTATAGATTTTTGTAGATCATCCCTTTGTTTACATTTTATTTTTTTAATTAAGACTATAAATTAGAAAGAATTTCACAAATTACAATTGGTAAAGGAAAATAGGTACTACTTGATCATCCCACTTCGCCAAATTATACAAATCGAAGAACATTGCCATTCTAAAATTTTAAGTTAGAAAATTAATAAATTTAAATAAAATTCATTTTTTTAACGAATAGGGTTACTTTAATGATGAGGTTTACTTATGACGTAGCGACATACCCAATATAAAATTTGATTTATTCAGATGATTTCGGACAAAATAATAAATATAAATAATAGTTTACATATTTAAATGCAGAGTTATTCCATTAAACCCTAAACAGATATTTTTAAGATGTTGCATTTGTGAATAAAATTGAAGTATTTTCAATGTCATCATCGAATTTATTAAGGGACCTAAAAAAGATAGGAGCTTAATGCTCCTTATTGAGTCAAAAAATGTAGATGGATATAACTATGAAATACTAAAATAAACTGTATATCTATTATTTTTTCTTTTCAATATCATGATACAATCGGTTATGGACATAAATTTTATTTTAAATAAAAGAACAAATAGTAAAACATTCATAAAAAATACAAATAAAACATCCAATTAAAAATCAGTGGATGATGTAACAAATACATGTATCATGTTTAATGTCAAGTGAACGTGATATTAACCTTTATTGGCACTTAATCCTAAAGTTTGGCGGTAGTTTTTGGGTCAAAGGGATAATCAAGTAATATCGGAAAATATAATGCAAAATTGGTTTCATATATTTAATAAGTAAATTAATTTAAAGAAAAATTAAATAACACAAAATAAATTTTACTGTTTTTAAACATTGACACACTACAATGGTTGTTTAAGTTTTGGTTTGTTGTGAATAATTTTCGTCTTCCATCTATGAACAGTTGAACACTCATTACTTCTTGCTCCAAGATAACACGGTACTTTTCAGTTAGCCAGGCACCAGTGTTATATTTACATACATATATATGCACATATATGTACATATATATATATATATATATACATTTGTATGTCTGTGTGTGTGTGTGAGTGTGTGTACATATATATATATGTACATATATGTGCATATATATGTATGTAAATATAACACTGGTGCCCGGGTAACTGAAAAGTACTTATAACACTTTGTTGGCCAAGAAAATTTAAATATTTATCTCATTTATATTTGAATCACTTTCAGCATGATATTTTATTTTTATGTCAAACACTTCTCGGACTTGTGCAAATTGTTTCACAAGAAAATCCAAAGGATGATCCAATTTTTGGAGAATCGAAAGCACTCCATGAATCACAATGACTTGTTATTCTGAACATAATTACTTAGAAAAATCGCATGTGGCATGCAAAAGTAGGTATAAATACACTAGCAGAAATTTTACTGAACATGTGCATTGTACAATAAACAAAAACAATCTTGAAATAAAATCAGTGAAACTTAGTTTTAATCGGTGCTGGAGCAAAGCATACATTTGAATTACGCATAACCCAACGAACATCCATGCCTATTTAAAATAAAAATTCTATTACGATTGAGTGCTTCTTTGACTTAGCTCATATTATCATTTTTGAATGAAGGGTACAAAATACGTGAATTTTTTTAAATCGCAGTTTATTTCATTGAAAATGGATAATTCATAAAAAAAAGCACATTTAACTTCATCTGCGAGCTGAAATGTTAACCGCGATTTTCATTGTTTACAGTACAACATGTAGTGCGGATAATAGTTTGCGGATTTCACAGAGTTGACTGTATGCCAAACAAAGGGTTTTTGCCAGAATTCTAGATGAATAGGTACGAATGTGTTATGTAATGGCTGCCTACGAATGATCGTTATTATTGGTTCGAGTAAGTCATAAAATTAGAAATTAATGATATGATGATTCATGTGTCGTTATAAGTCTCGAGCCCTTTATTAAGTCATTATAAAACCAAAACCTACAACAATCTAAATTTGCCCCAAGTATAAATAAAAAGAAATTGTAATTTGTATTTTTACATAACCGATTTTGAGGTTTTTGGCCCCCGGTATGCTATTTCTTTCTCTCAGCTTATTTTGTGTCATCTCCAATAAATCACGTTACCTTGTATATGCCAGCCGTAAAACAAAAGCCGATGTTTCATTGTGCGATTCAATACTCTATAGCATTTTTTAAAATTTCTAAGTATCGCACATTCTTAATGTTTATACCGTCTTATTGGGAAAAAAAGTACTTTTTAATGCAATTTGTTTGAAAACTGCATCTCCATTTATTTTTTAAATATTTATTTTTTTGTAGTTTTTAGCCACATTTGTTTCATTTTGGCAACTCAAGTACTCCATTTCTGTAGAAAGTAAAGGGAAAATAGCAATTATATATTTTTGTTGCCATTTTCTCATAACAACTGAAAGAAAAAGCATTTAAATTACGTGCTATTTTGAGAAAAATATAAATGAATGATTTATGATAAAACAGGGAGCTTTTATACACTATATTTAATTTTAAGTATCTATATTAATGCAAATGACGCCATTTTACATAAAATAAAAGTGTGTTCTTTAAGTCTTAAAATTGAAATATGTTTTGCACTACAGTAGAGTCCTGATTATCCGAGTCCCGCTTAACCGAGTTATTTTCTTCTGATGGACGGATGGCTTCTATTATTATGAAACAGCCATTATAAATGAAGCGTTTAGGTGAAGATGAAAGAGCAGTCGTAAAAGTTAGAACTCTGACTTTCTGGTCAGAATGGGGAAAAAAAATTGCTATAATTTAAAAAAAAAAAAAATTATGGCAATTTTTTTTTCTTATTCTGACCTGAAAATCAGAGTTCTAACTTTTTACAACTGCTTTTTCATCTTCACCTAAACGCTTCTTTTATAATGGCTGTTTCATAATAATAGAAACCACCCGTCCATCAGAAGTAAATGAAGTAATGGAAATGTCGGGGGCGACACTAAATTCTGAAAAAAGCAGAATTCCTGTTCTCTAGTTTTTTAAAAATTGTAATGAATGGCTCCCATGAGAACTTTTGAGTGGGTCTGAAGAAAAACTTCTTATGCCAAAAGTACAAAACCTGAACTAAATGGATACTATACCTTTATCCCGAGAAGGTTCAGTCGATCTGTTTGCATCTGCAATGAATCTTTTGCTAACAGCCTTCCTGAGAAGGGGGGGGTGGGGGGGGGGGGTTCGCTCTCACTACACGAGGGCTGCCCACCTATTGCTTGAAGACATGGGTTCTTCAGGAAGATTTCTTCATAAGTTTCTTCTTGCCTTTAGATTCCTGTCACCATACAAAAAGTAACTTTAGCAAAAACTTATGTTTTCCAACATAGGCCAAAAGAAAATATATTTCAATATTTGATAGACAGTCTCAATTTTGACGTTCTCTCCCTCTATCTCTCTCTTCCCCCCCCCTCTCTCTCTCTCTCTCTCTCTCTCTATATATATATATATATATATATATAATCATTAAATAAACATTACCAACCACCAACAAAAACTGTGAAATTATGAATAAAATGACATTAACAAATACAGTACGCGCAATTCATGTACAGAATGAACAGAAATTCATGTACGCGCCAGTATGATAGTTCTGACAGCTAACGCAGAAATGGGTGGCTGCCTCTCGCCCTTCTACAAAAATAAACGGACCTTGTACATCCAGCAAAAATGTTAAAAGTGAAAGAATATTTTTTTAAGAATTATGTGACCGGCTGCACAGTTTCTTCTTTTCTTGTGGCAAGATCTTTGATCAGTTTCTTGTAATGTGGATTCTTCAGTAATATGTGGATTAAAATCATGCTGCTGACTGGATTATTAATTTTTTTTATTCAAATGGTGCTTTCGTGACGCGTCGTAGAATTCAATTGCTGAAAATTCATATAAAAGCCTTAAGCTTTTTAAAAATGTTCCTCCTCACTCCCCAGGAGAAAATATATTATATTTGTCTCATAAATAGATCGATTTGTGTATTCTTCATCATAAAAAAAGGTACGGCTAAAAACAAGAGTTGTCCTTTATAAAAATGCTCCTTTTGTTCCAAAACAGTTTCATCAAAAAGATATTTTCGTTGATGATTATCATCTCTGCATTTCATTCTAATGCGTCTACTACTGTTCTTTTGTTTTCAGATCAGTACAGGCAATGCTTTTGCTTTAATTTTTTGTTAATAATTATCAAATATCTTAGAAGTAAATTCAGAATTATTTTAATGTTATGTCAGAGTGATCTTTTGTGGCCACAGCACAATGTCATGACACTATACTGATTGATCACAAAAAGAATGATTTTAGGATTATTAATTGGAATTTCAATATTTAAAAATAACTTTAAGATATTATTCTTTCACCTCCTACCCTACATTTCACAACAGTGGGTCTATGCCATTTATGGAGTACACTATCGCATAGGTGGCCAGCGCGGCTCCACTTATATGCCATCTTCCGAACATCAACATTTTTGATGACTTTTCCCAGAATGAGCGGATCCATGGCCAAAATTTCAGCCCGGATGTTATGTTTGAGGTCTTGGAAAGGGGGGGGGGGGCACTGGCCGTACACTTTACTTTTCAGAAACCCCCCAAGAAAATAATCCATTGGGGTTCCATCGCACGATGGTGGCCCGTTCACATCAGAATTTCTTGAAATGACACAATCTGGAAATTTCTTGTTCAATAAGTGGATGGTGTGGTGAGCAGTGCATGCCGTTGCACTCTCTTGTCATACAAATGGCATACATTTGACAGTTCATACATGCATGACAAAAACAACCTGTGAAAAGAACCAATAGATGGACCACCCAGTATTCGTTAGATAGCCATGTTTACATTGAAATAGGTTTTAAGTTCAGTTCCTCTCCCCATCTCTTTCACTCATCCCCACAATGTTTGGTTCAATTGTAATTTATCTTAAAGTTCATTCAATACAGCTGGAAATAATTGAAGAGTTAATTTCAAAATGTAAACAAACATCTGTTGGTAAAAAGTTTAATGGGTTTAACTGCATAATTTATATTGTCTTTTCTTTTTCCTATTAAGGTCTCATTAAGCTTGAATATACTCCACTGCTATGTCAACAGTCACAGCAAGTGGGGTAGCTTCAGGGCCCCGAGCCCTTCCTTCCAGCTTTTCGGTGTCTTTAATTTGTGTCATTTCCCTTTTAAATTTGTCTGGTTTTAATTTTTGATTTTTTAAATCTGGCTTCCGCTAGAGTCTCTTCTACTCGGGACGTGGCTGAGGACCTAGGAACCTGGCTTCCGCAAAAGAGTCGGAATAAGAGAAGAATAAAAGACCGCAGACGGAAAGAGGCCGCTCACCATGGCAGTTGACCCAACTGCCGACCGAGACTAATAATAAGCTTGACGCAGGAACTCTTGTATCGTAACAACACTATCATAACTTGCCAGGCACAGGTGATAAATCGCCAAATATTATTCTATCGCCATCATTTCACCTATATTATGGTAATCTAAGTCTTGTAACTGCCGTAAACAATTACGAGCTGATCCCTTTGCTTTTCTAATGAAAGGTTTCCATTTTGATTTAAAAAATTAAAAGTTTTTTTTCAAATAAAACTACATAAAAGTTGCCATGATCGCAAAGAATTCTTGGTGCTTTTATGTTAGCCGGGTGCAAATCTCGGCAATAGCTTTTTTTTCAACTCGCCAGTTAGCATTTTTTGTATTTTTCGAGTGGTAAATTAAAACATTGCTTTGAAGTTGAAATTAAATGTCATGGTTTGTTGCAGTATATGATTTAATATTTGGCACAGATGTCATATACAAAACAATTTATATAATTTAAAAAAAGAAAATAAAAGTAAACATTTATTAATAAATAAACAATAGCCGGGTTATCATGTCAAGCAAAACAACGCCATTTTGGTGCCAATTACGTACCCTGGTGCATATATGACATCTGCGCCTAATATTTTTCTTTTCATTTCCTTTTAAAAAAAAGAAAGAAGTGAAAGCTATTAATTTGAAATGTTTCAGTTTTAAATGAAAGTTTTGTATTTTAAATAAAATGAATGAAAGGATTATATTTTAAAGGAAATTAATGACATACAAAAAAATGCGACAGGAAAAATGTTTGGCGATTTATCACCTGCGTCCTGCTAACATAAAAATACTGGGTTCTTGATTTCTCTATCAAAAACTTCCGATTTGGTGAAAGATTGTTCAAGTAAATTGAGTTATGAATAAAAGTAACATGATACATTTCTTAGCATACATTTAAGGGAAACCAAACTGGTCGCCAAATTAGTGTAAAATAACCTTTTCTAAAATGAAAAAAAAATATGTTATGATTAAAATTTGAGTTGCCATCATTAGAGAAAAGTATTTAAAATTAGAAAAAAATTAATACCTCAAACTAATTCAAATTTTGAAATTCTAATACCAGTTTTGAAATCTGCAGATGAAAACGGATTTTTGTTGTTAATTTCACCGCATAATATTCCATATTTTAGAAGAAATTGCCATGAAACATAATTAGTCATTTAATCAGTCATTTCATAAATTAGTTTCATTAGGATTTTATACATATACTGCAAGCTACGCTCGCCAACCCCTGTTCAGACACTGCAGAATCTAAAAGCACCCTAATCTGATCGATTTTAAAAAGATTACAGAAGACTGAATTATACTGAAAAAACCTGTAGCGATCTCCCTGTAAACGGGTTTCCATTCAATTCCCTTAGATTGCAAAAATTTAAGGTAGAATCAGTTTCTGTTAAGACATCCAGTGGTTGTTTTCGTGTTTGGTTAAAGAAGATCAGTTAAACATTTGAAAAGAAGCTAAAATAAAATGAATTAAGTAAACAAAATCTTTGCCTCCCAGTATTTTTTAACAGCGTTATAAAACGATTGACATAATACAATTTACTGTTTTAACCCCTTCAAGGGTGGTGGTTCATTTTTGGACCACTTAATTTTAATTCTTAATTTGGATATTCATATAATTTAGCGAAATTGGTCGACGGGAGAAGTAGTAATTAAAACATTGCTTTGAAGTGGAAATTAAATGTCATGATTTGCCGCATTGTCATATACGCTCCGGGTTTGGCGTGATTTTTTTTTTACGACAATTTGGTGGAAACCTCGTTTTCGAATACCAGTTACATATGTATTTTTAAAATATTTTTTGCTATTTTTAAAATGAAATAACGATAAATAAAAAAAAGGTTTAATTAATAACTATAGAACAAAACAATTTATAACATTTTTTGTAAATAAAAAGAAAATAAATTCAAATAAACAATTATTAATAAATAAGCAACAATAGCCAGGTTACCATGTCAGGTAAAATAACACCATTTTGGCGCCAATTAGGTACCCCATTGCATATATGACATCTGTGCCTAATATTTTTCTTTTCGTTTCGTTTAAAAAATAAAGAAAAAAATGAAAGCCATTTATTTTAAACGTTTCAGTTTTAAATGAAAGTTTTGTATTAAATAAAATGATAATGGAATACAAATTTAATTATGAATAAAAGTAACATGATGCATTTCTTAGGTTACATTTAAAGGAGGGCAAGCTGGTCGCCAAATTAGTTAAAAATAAAAACCTTTTCTAAAATATGAAAAGAAATATATGTGATGAATAAAATTTGAGTTGCCATCATCAGAGAAAAGAATTTAAAATTAGAAAAAAATTAATATTTCGAAAACTAATTCGAATTTTAAAATTCTAATACCAGTTTTGAGATCTGTGGATCAATACTGATTTTTGGTGTTCATTTCATCGCAAAATATTCCATATTTTAGGAGAAATCGTTGTTTAACATAATTAGTTGTTTAATCTGTCGTTTCATAGAATCGTTACATTTCAGCTGTTTCATATATCCATTTCATAAATTTGTTTCATTAGGATTTTATATATATAGGGTAGATATATGTATGCATGTACTAAATTTTGCCTGTGTGATAAAATTTGCAATGATGCATGACCATCTTCAAACTCACCAAACACATTGAGATGGCTAATATCTTGGCGGAGATTGCAAATGAGCAAAATCGGTCCAAGGGAGTAGAAATGGGGAGGGTTCAAAATTTTGAATACTGCCTTAACATGATTGTGATAAAACCAGCTCTTACAGGAAAATGACAGGAAAAAATAAACATTTTTCGTTATAGCAGTTGCCAACAATTAAAAAACACAATAAAATTCTTACCACCACAATGACACTTCTATTACAAGATTTTCACATGAAAAATGGATTTCACATGAAAAATTTTGATAAATTAAAAAAAAAAATTGAACATTCAGTCATTACTTTTCTATAGCAAGATTTCCAAGTGAAAAATGAAATAAATAGTTTGACGAATAATAAAAAAAAAAGTGAATCTTACGTCCTATTGGAAGTATAATGGATGTCAGCAGGTGAATATGTAACGTTATGTGAATTTGAAAAAACAAATTGAAACATGATAAAAACCTGGCTATGGAAATATTGGCCTATTTTAACATTTTGAGGTTCTCTAAATTTGTTTTCGCCATATTTAAATCTATTCCATATATATGCATGTATATTAGAATTTTCACAAAAGGTTTAAGTCCTTAGAGCTCTTAGGGAAGAAACTGGGTTTATCTCTCTGATCCTGATTTAGTTTTTGTTGGTGAAATGAGTACTTAACTTCGAGCCGACAGGGATTTTTTTAAATCTTTTGTTTTTACATCTATTTTTTAACACACCTGATTTCATTTTAATTACATAGATATATGAAATGATAAGAAGAAAAATGACCCATCATAAACATCTTGATGATAAATGTATGTGCAATCAATTTACCAAAATATAAGTTGATTGACGAGTTTATATTAGAGGATGACTCAAAGCCATATATTCCAATTCCCAATGCGATTCCAGTTAACTGATTATATTTAAACTATAAATTCGAATCAACCTTCCTCAAATTTGACAGTTATTAGATTCAGAGCATAACATCACATTAAATAATTATGTTTAGAAGATAAATAGGGCTGTATCTTAGAACCACAGGACAATTTTACTGCATGGAATCCTGTTCTCTTCACACATATTATATATAAGTTTCAAAACTTGCCTCATCCAAAATTTAAAAAAAAATATCTAAGGGGAAAAAAAAAAAAAAACTAGCTTTATTGTGTATTTCTTGCATTGTAAAATCTTGGTTTGCAATGAAAATCAATGAACAAAGTCAGAAATCATTTGAGATTTCCCAAAATTTTACTTTCTGGATAAAGCAAGTTTTGAAATTCATGTCCTCACCTATCATTAAAATAATCTCGCATACTATAGTTTGAAATAAAAGGATTGAAGTTTAAAAATATGTAGTAACATTAAATTTTCATAAATTTCAAATTTACAAGAAATACAAAACAAATATATAATAAAATATAACAGTATATATAAACATATAAATACAAATGAAATACATATGCGAAACAAGAGAATTCATTGATACGTGAGATGGTCAGAAGACAATCCGACTCACTCCATTTTAAGTGGCGTTTTTTTTAAACAAAGGAACATTGAAAATTTTCTATCTATTTGCACAGGTGATAAAAAGTGACCCTGGATGAAAAGAAAATGAATGAGTTCAATCAAAATATCCCGAGAAAAAATATTACGGAGATACACACTATTTTTATAGCTACAATAACTTTAACTGTTTGTACTGAACATTTTCATTGGATGGAGTGAATTGATGTGTGCACTGAACGGCTCCTGTAATAGGACTAAAAATTCAAGTCTTCAAAGAAACAATCTGGTCTAGGATATCCAATACAAATTTTATTCAATCTGGACCTTTCAACAGACACTGGTTTTTCCTTTCTATTAGCAGAAGCATGTAATAGGGGGTGAATTTTACACTTTCACGACGCGTCTTCTTAATGGGCCTATGAGGCAGAAAATGACATTTGATTCATTTTCTGGCACTCTTCGACAACGTTTGAACAAATAAAATAAAAATAACAAAGATGGAGCTTGCTTTTATGGAATCTCAGTTTGTGAAGGAGCCTTCTATAGGCCCCAATTTCTGCCTGCAACGACCCCTAAACAGAATTTTCAGCAAGCCTCTGAGTGCTGCTGCACCTTGGATGAGATTGTATTGTCTATTCTGTTTCTATTATGTGAGAGACTAAACTAGGATTATTTAGCGTGGTGCAGTATGCTATTTTTTAAGAGTGCTGTGCTATTTTTAAAATTTGTTGATATTTCCCTGAGAGTGACGAGCCAATTTTCTATGAGCGAGGGATGATTCTGTTCTCAAATTTCTGTAAATTGAGGGCATTCATTTCCGAAAATTTTAAAAAACGGATCATTAGTCTGAAAATTCGGTCTTAAAAAAAAAAAAAAATCTTTTTTTTTTTTTTTTTAAACATAAGTCTCATAATGGATATTAACCACAAGAGAATCGTATGCTTGTGAATATTTACATCATGAATTTCCATCCTCGGGTGTAGGAACTCTTATTTAAAGAAGGGGTTTTTTGGGGGGAAGTTTTTATGGACGGGCAGGGTTTTCAGAAGCGTGCAGAATTGCGAGAATCACCCAGAAAATAGAAAAATCACCTATAATAAAACATGCTGTGCAGCATTTTACCTCTCTTTCATTCCTTCAGACATGTGAATTGTCTGCAAAATTTATTTTTTGAGGAAACTTGTGACTTTTTTTCTTTTGGGAAATTTCGCAAAATCAGTTAGAGAATTTCTTCAAAGGGAATTAATTTCTCAAATTTTATCAAGGATCTCAGAAACAAAGTGATTTTCTTCAATGAATCGATGAAAAAAAATCGCCAATTTGAATAATCGGTTGTGCAAAAAACAAAACAAAAAAAAAATCATGAATTTTGTCAAATGATTGCACACACACAAAAAAATCATGAATTTTGAAAAATGAGTAAGGGAAAATGTTGTGAATTTCATAACAAAAATTGTGGACACAAATAGCAAATTTTGTCAGTGGATCAGGGAAAAAACATTATGAATTTTGTCAATCAGTAGTGGAAAAAAATCAATTTTGTCAGTCGATACAAAGAAGAAGAAAAAAAAAAAAAAAGTTTGCGAATTTCATCCTATGATCTTGAGGAAAAATCATAATTTTGTAAATCATAATGTTTCAATATTTCCAAGTCGCTTTTTCAACAGGTTGGGTTTTTTATTTTTTTCTCATAAGTTTGTAATCTTAATTTATAATTATTTTTGAATTCAATAAATATACTTAAGGCTGTTCTTAACTGCTCTGCTCAGCAAGCGCAAAACGATTTGACACATTTACAAATTCATTTTTTAAATGGAAAGATATCCAATTGGAAAGTCTGACCCTGGAAACGATTTGGAATGGAACTGTTTTTTCCATTTTTGGATCCATTCATTACCTATTGAGTTAGAAGTGATTTGGATCCCATGACAAACACGGTTTTCGCCCGCTCTTGAGTGGCTATTCTACTTTTGCATGGAAATTCGGTTCAAAACGTCCACTCTGACACTCTTTTCTGACAGATCTATTGTGTTTGCAAAAATATGGAAAAAACAGCTCGATGACCTAGTTTCTGAACACCACCACCCGCTCGTTTCATGCATTTTCGAACAAAAATAAATTAAAACTTGTGTCAGAAAGGGGTCCTTTTGGATTTGAGAACACCCCTAAGTCTTGCAACAAATCCATTCACTAGATTTTACAGAGGTCTTTTTCTGAAGGGGGTGGGGTGGGGGGTTGGAGTTGAGTACTTTTTTGCAATAGTGTCCAGAGGGTTGTTTACCAAACTTATTTTTTAGCATTATGATTTTTTTTCCTTCAATGCCCTATTTTACGTCTTATGATGCTTTTTTTTTTTGCCCCGCCATGCTGCATTTTTTTTTTTTTTCTAGAATAAACTCTATCAAGTAATATGGTGTCAGTTAGACCCCAATGAGTGGTGTTCAGTCTATTAGAGTAAGAAGTTTAATGGCGCTGTGGGTTTGACGTTACTTTCTGCTGAGATAGTGACTTCTGAAGCTTGAATCGACACAAAAATACACGATTCTGTTTAATTTTTTTCAGTGGGAATGAAAAAAGCAACATTAAATGGGTAATCATTCTCTATTACACATATGTAGGTGGTAAAGAGTGGTGTTTGAGTTTTGACCTACCCATCCTTTTCAAAATACACCTCCTTAGGAATTTTCCTGGGTGGTAGGACACATAAACTGCAGGGGTCTCCATTGTTTTATGAACCTCCTCTAGGTTTGGATTGCAACAAAACTATTGTCCATCTCCGCAGCCACATTATTCTTGAAGACTTCTTTGGTTTTTAAAGATTTGTTTCTAGGCATCTGAAATGAAATAGGAAAATATTAGAAGTTAGGACTGGGCAATGTAGAAATTTCTTAAAACGATTTATCATCCATCTAACATCGCGATTTAACAACGATTTTACATTTTAGAATCTGGAAGCCTATTTTTTAATTTTTAGTAACAAAATACAGTCTTTATGTGCCCCCCCCCCCCTCCTGTATTATTTAGCATACTTAGCTTTTAATTTTCAAATAATTTTGAAAAGGCATATATTTTACACATAAAAAAACTTTGAATGTCCCAAAACACTAGTTTTTTTTTCCATTTTAAAAATTAGTGACCTATTTTAATACATTTTATAAACTCATTCTTTAAGAAGTAATATAAAAGAAAATGATTTTTTTTTGTCTGACTTGTTATGCCTGCTACAATCTAAATTCCTCAAGGGGGGGGGGGGGGGACTTCCCCTAGCCCACCCAAATAGCACTTCATTGCTAACAGCCTACACACACACTTTTTTTTTTACAAACACAGATTTAAAAAGTTATTGAGGTAAAACAGAAGCATATTAAAAGAATTCAATGATGAATTTAACTATTCATTTATCATGATGACAAAAGTAGTAAAAAATAAATAAATAAATAAAGGGGGGGGAAGATATGAGAAATAAGGTGCAATTTTATATCTTTTCAACTTTTAGATTATAATAAGATTTGTTTAACATAAATGCTGACATTTATAGAGCGGATGGAGAAGGATTGAAAGTGTGAGCCTTGGAGCACATGACTGAAATTGCTGATTTTTTTTCGCGGCCGTTGCCATCCTTTAAGATTAGTAATAAAATATAATCTTAAAATAATCTCTTTTTAATGATAACAAAATGTCAAAAAGGCAGAAAATCGCAGATCTGCAGAAAAATCTAATGCATGCCTCCTCCACCCCTCCCCCATTCTGCTGTAAAAATAAAGTGACTCGACTCATTGCAGAACTTTATTAAAGTATTTTTAATTAATTACAAAATAATAAATTAAAACTAAAATATTCCCATAATACCCAAACATATGAAAATTAATTTTTCATAAAAATAATGCATAAAAATATAAACTAAAAATGGATGAGTTTGGATATAAATAGTGAATCAATTTCAGCAAGATACTCAATCCGCGTGGCTGGCGTTGAAATCGGATGTCAAACCTGATGCATGACTATTTCAAAATATTTTATTAATTACAGAATAATAGAAAATAAAGAATATGTATTAAAATATTACCCAAACATGTGAAAAATGAGTGTTTCATTAAAAGAATGCATAAAAATAAAAACTGAAATTTGATGAATTTGGATTTTAAATATGAAACTTCATTCTTTTTTTTCCAACCATAAATACTCAATCGATTTCAGGGAAAAAAATATTAGTAAAAGAAAAATATTTCATGTGGATCACGGCCAAATAGTGATACACAAAACAATGCATGACTATACTTTAAAATAATTTCATTAGTAATTACAAAATAATAGAAAATAAAAAATAAATGTTAAAAAATGCTAAAACATGTAAAAAATGAATTTTTCATCATAAAAATGCATAAAAGTATAAACTGCAAGTCGATGAGTTTGGATTTTAAATATAAAACTTTATTATTATTATTTTTAATCATATAAATGCTGAATGAATTTCAGGAAAACAATCTTTGGAAACAATGCAGGATTCTACTTTAAAACATTTTAATTAATTACAGAAAATTGGAAAATAAAAAATACATATTGCAATATTACTCAAATATGTGAAAACTTAATTTTTCATCAAAAGATTGCATTAGCATATAAATTGAAATTCGATGAATTTGGATTTTAAGATTTAAACATTACTTTTTCCTTTCAACTTTCCACTCTATAAGTTCTTAATTTCTGAAAAATACACATTCCAATCTCGTAAACTCTGAATCTTGTTTACAAAATAAATAAATAAATATCAATTTTTACTTAAATCATCGTTTTTCTTAAATCGCCTTTATCTTAAATCTGAGAGGATTGAGGCTCGATGTTTTTTTAAATCGGATCCTGCTAAATCGATTTAACACCAGCTTGCCTTGTTTTTCTTAAATTGGAAAGCATCGAGGCTTGCGATGTTTGCTTAAATCGGATCCTCCTAAATCGATTTAACACCAGCTTGCCTTGTTTTTCTTAAATCGGAAAGCATTGAGGTTTGTGATGTTTGCTTAAATTAGATCCTCCTAAATCGATTTAACACCAGCTTGCCATGTAAGTGTAGATACATCAAAGTAGATAAATCGGTTTTCCGATGTTAGCTCTGAATCAGTATTTTGTTTTAAATCGATTTAAAGCCAATGACTAAATCGCAATTTAAGACAATGGCTAAATCGCGATTTAAGACAATGGCTAAATTGCGATTTAAGACATTGGCTAAATCGCGATTTCCTATTTTAGCTTAAATCGATTTAAGACCAATGGTTAAATCAGGTTTCCGATGTAAGCTTCCCCCCAGGCCTACTAGAAGTATTAAAATGAAACACACTAACGTTGTTGCAAGAAATTGCAGCGATCACTACTTATTAAAAAGGCCAGACAGATAATGGATAGTGAAAATAATAAGACACACACATATATATATATATATATATTATAAAGTAGTCTTTTGAGCTGTGGTATAGTCATAAAAAAAGAAGAGAGCTCAAGGCAGAGGGTATACCCTACAGTGCATATACTACTATAGCTTTTTTGAGAAACAGAGGGTATACGGTGTATACCCTTCACTACATCCCTGCTTTTGAGTCAAGGTGAGTTGAACTAAAAAACACAAGATAGTTCCTATTAACTCCTTTATTGGATGAAGTAACCCCTTTTCAGCATCTTCTAGTCTCACGTTAACAGGAGACTGTCTGAAATCTTAGTGTTTCTATGAGATGATTTATTAAATGTCAACTAGAGAACTTATGATTTATGATCTATCAAGTACTTATTTTGCCATTTATGAGAATCTATCCTTCAACAGAATGATTTTAATTGGATTTAAATCTCACAACTGTCAAACATAAAGCAGGGTTGGGTTTCTTCCGGAGGAAATCAGTTTCTTCCAGGAGAGTGGAAGAAATGGAAAAATCTGGAAGAAACCAACAGAAAATATAATACGCTCGAAATTAAAGTATAATAACTATATAAAAGAATTAAACTCAAAGTATAATTACATAAAATCTAAAACTAAATTGGAAAATTTTATTAATACAGTAGACTCCCTCAAATCCGCACATCATCGCAGATGTAAACAGTGAAACTTTTAGTTTAGATGTAGGAGCAAAATTACAGAATTTTTTAGTTTTATATCATTCCATATGTATTTTAATATGAAATTTCCAATAATATGACTGAACTTGTGGTTTTTTATGAAGGGAGTGTAAATTTATTCCTTTAACCCCTTCAAGAGCGGTGGTTCATTTTTGGACCACTTAATTTTAATCCCTAAATGTCACATTCACACTGGAATAGTGGAAAATAAAATTTCCTTTTATTAAATACATGAACAAAAGCTTTTGCTTATTTTCAAATAAATTTGCTTATATATTCTGGTGCCATTTACTCATTTCAGCATTTTGCAAATAGATACCTTGCCCCTGAAAGGTTAAAAAAAATCTAGATATTGCTGATATCACTAGTAATCTCAATCTTTTTACAAAATATATTTATGTATTAATAAAGCATTTTTGGTTATTAAAACTGGCTAAACCTGAAATAAAACTTCCTTACTTTATGGTTTTGATTTGAATAGAGTACCTTTAAGAGGAAAGTTTCATTGAATAATTCAGGGAAAATGTATCTTATTTTTATTATGCATATTTAATTATGCATTATGAATTGTTTACCTGATCCACTTACTTTCAATAATTTAATGATTTTTTAAATTATCTTTTTTTTAAAATCATTTTAGTTTATTACTTTAATATTTTTACAATATTACAAGCATTCATTATAATTTTGATTGCATTATTACATTCAAATTAAAAAATGTAAACAAAGTAGTAATGACCAGAAATCCGCACAACCTCTGGTCCCAAGCTGTGTGGATTTGAGAGAGTCTACTGTATTAAAAATATTATTTTTGGAAAAATAAGTTATTTTTTAATAATAAACTTCAGGTTCAACAGAAATTTACAGGTGATGGATTTTACAACTTTAGAGGGATGTCTTTTTTCATTAATTATGTCATTTATATATAAAAAAGAAACTACCAACAAATTCTTTATTCAATTCCTACTATTACTTCACACTCTCCCTATATTTATTTATATATTTATTTATCTTGTTCAAATTTTCAATCGTTCATAAAATACTCATTATTCATCCTATCAAGCTGAAATAAAATTTTTTAAACATGTATTGGATGACAATGGATGTTAATACAGATTTTTCAAATATTAATTCATTCATTAAATTTTAATTAATTAATTTTAGTTTTGCATGGGAGAGAAAAATAGCGGTGTGGTGACGATCCATCACCAACACACTTGGTCACGTGACAATAAAGTGGTAGTACAAATGATAGAAATATTACCCGATCTGCGTTGTGAAAGATCAAGAGGGTAATATTAATTAATAAAATAGGAGGAGAATAAATTTTGAATAAAATTATACGTCAATACTCAGAATCGACTTATTTAACGTTAAAATTTATATTCAGGATTCAGTGGGTTGCATAGATAATTATTCGATTTAATATTTTCTAAAATTAAACTCTTAAAACTCATAAATTTAATAAACCTCTGAAAAGAAAGGATAAGAATAATGCTTCAAAGAAAAGATAGGAAATGCACATATTATTACTAAAAAATATAAAAGTATCTTATAAATCTAGAACTTTCTCACCTGAGTCGTGAATTCTACGCCTTTATTGTGGCTGATCTCGTTAAGGTATTTACTTCGAAGAATATAAACACTGTTGTACGAAACAAAACATTTAATAGACAAAAACTAACACTAAAAACGGTACATATACTATCTTTTAAACATCTTCAATTTTTAAATTCGTACATCTCGTCTGCAGTAAATTCATGGAACAACAAATGACATAAAAATTAAATCGTAAACAAAAATGGGTCACTTTAGTTCACACAGCTTGTCTTTTTTACTTCGCACCAAAGAGTTCGGAATTTGAGTCAGAAAATACAACATCCTCCGGCCCAGAAAGATAAGTTATTCTTTATCATAGTCAAGTTCCAATGGATATAGGTGTTGGACTGCTCGCCGAATGAAATTGCCCATTGCCAGTCTTAAAGTGCATGCACGAACCTTTCCGTCTCTACCAGGATGAATATCTGTGACAATGCCTAATTTCCATAAAAGCCTTGGCTGATTGTCTTCTTTAATTTGAACAACGGCTCCCCTTTTTACTTGTATGCCTTTGGAGTGATCTGTATAATGGACAGATTTTAAATCCATTAGGTAAAATTGTTTCCACTTCAACCAAAATTTTTCTACTAAGTTTAATCTGTATCTATATCTGCGAGTTACTTCACTTTTGGTAGAAGGAATGATCCTTATCTTCTCCGGTGGCAAAGCTGTCAGTCTTTTCCCTACCAGGAAATGTGCTGGACACAAGGGGGTTGGCTCATTTACATCACTCGATACAAAGGTTAATGGGCGGGAATTCAAAACAGCTTCCACTTCCTGTAAAGTGGTTTCAAATTCTTTGTAGTCTAATGAAGATCTTCCAAGGATTTTCTTAAGGCATATCTTCGTTGAACGTACCAATCTTTCGTAGAATCCTTCCCACCACGCTGCTCTCTCTACGATGAATTTCCATTCAATTCTTTTTTCACTAAAATAATTTTGCACCTCAGGATTCTTTATCAAATTCCATATCTGCTGTAAATCCCTGTCTGCTTTCTTGAAGGTTTTAGCATTATCGGTGTAAATAATCTTGCAAATACCACGACGTGAGATGAATCTTCGAAAGGCCATTAAAAATTCGGTCGTTGTTAAATTCATAACAATTTCTAGATGCACTGCTCTTACTACTGCGCATGTAAATAAAACAACGTAAATCTTGGTACTATTTTTGAGGTATAAAGGACCTAGGAAATCTGCTCCTGTCACTTCGAACGGTGATGCTTCTTTAATTCTATCTGGAGGAAGGGGTGCAATGTCTTGGCAGTAAGGTTTAGTGCTGAATTTTTTACAGATGATACATCGCCTTAGTATACGTTTTACTTGTTGCCTACCCTTTATAATCCATAAAATTTCTCTTAATTGGGCGAGTGTTTCGGCAACTCCAGCATGAGCAACTTCTTCATGAGCTCTTCTGATCTGAAGATCTGTAAAATGACTTTTGCTAGGAAGGATAATTGGATGTGCTTCTGAATAACTTAAATTTGAATTCTGGAGTCTTCCTTTTAATCGCATGATTCCATCTTCACCTAAGAACGGATTTAAATTTAGAATTTTTGATTTTCTTGGGATTAATTTCTTCTTAAACAATGCTTCTCTTTCTTCTGGAAAGCATTTCTCTTGCGTCTGTTTTATCCAATATTTCTCGGCTTTCAACATTTCTTCAGCACTCAAAGGTCCTGAAAGTTTACTTACATGTATCTTTGTATTGTTCGCAAATCTGAATATCCAACAGGTGATGCGAAGTACTCTAGTCAATGTACTGTAATTTTCAATTTTAAAAATTGTATTTTCTTCTTGAGTCACACAGCTAGCTTGGAGAATTTTTGTTTTCATTGATGATCTTTTCTCTACTTCGACACCTTTTAATATCAATTTCTTTCGTTTCTTGAGGCCAAAATGTTTCATTTTCTTTCAGCCACTTGGGACCGTTAAACCATGCTTCATTTTTCAAAAATGATTCTGCTTTTTCACCTCTGGTTAACAGGTCGGCTGGATTTTCTGAGCCAGGGCAATGCGACCACAAGTTTGGATTTGTTTTTTGCTGTATTTCTCGAATCCTATTCTGAACAAATGGCTTCCATTCTTCAACATTGCCTCTGATCCAATGCAGAACAATCATTGAATCTGTCCAGAAATGTAGACTGATTTTCATTTCTTTGAAAAGACGTTGATTAACATAGGCTGTTAGTCTAGTCCCTACTAGTGCGCTCATTAGTTCCAATCTTGGCAGAGATAATTTCTTGACTGGAGCAACTCTGACTTTGGAAATGACAAAACTAGTAAATATTTGTTCGTTAACACGATATCTTAGATAAACAACAGATCCATAAGCTTTGGAACTTGTGTCGTTAAAACAGTGCAATTGTAGATCTTGAATCGCATCTTTTGAATAGTCACCAAAATAATATCTTGCAATCTTTGCAGATTCAACAGAACTTAGTTGCTTGCACCACTTAATCCATTTATTGTGCATATCCTCATTCAATTTATCTTCCCAATTCAGACCTTCTTTCCAAATTTCTTGCATAAGAATTCTTGCAGTTACCGTAAAAGGGTTCAAAATTCCTATGGGATCATATATTCTTCCTATCATCTTTAAAACTTCTCTTTTGGTTACACCGTTATTCTTATCGTCAAATTTCAAAAGATTCTGTAATTCGACTTTGAAATAATCTTCTTGGGTATTCCATTTATAACCTAGAACCTTTGTATGAGTAGATTTTTCATGGCTAGTTTCTTCTTTTAAGTCAAATTGCGATTGAAGACTTTCGGAATTTGTAGTCCACTTGCGCATATTGAAATTAGCCTCTTTCAAAATGGTCTTAACCTCAGCATATACCCTCAAACCTTGTGATTCTTCATTTACACCAGCGAGTAAATCATCAACGTACAGACAATGATTGAGCAGATCAACCATATCTGGAAATGTGGATTTGTATTTCTTGATATGATGTTTTATAGTTGCAGATAACAGAAATGAACTAGGCTTCGCTCCGAATAAAACTCTGGTCATTCGTAATGTTTTCAACTTCAAATTTGACCCTGTATTAGGAGAATTTTCAATCCATAAAAATCTAACAGCATCTCTATCTGCAGGATCTAAACTAATTTGCAAATATGCCTGTTCAATATCCCCAGTGATTGCAATTTTATGTAATCGAAATCGAAGTAAAACATCGAGTATATCTGGATTTAAATTTGGACCCGCATGTAAACAGTGATTCAACGAAATAGATTCGGAAGAATGAGAGGACGCATCGAAAATGACTCTAAGTTTGGTAGTTGCTTTGTCTTCACGTATAACTGCTTGGTGAGGCATATAGTAAGATACTGAGTTTGGCTCCGAATTAACAACTTCTGCCATTCCTTTCTCTAAATAATTATCTATAACATTGGCATATTTTTCATAAAATTCTGGACATTTTTCAAATTTCTTATTTAAACTATATAGCCTTTTTCTCGCTAACTCATAATTATCCGTTAATTCAACAACTCTTTCATTCCAGGGCAACTGCACTTGATACACATTATTCTTAAATGTAACAGTTTTATTATAATTTTCAAAAACTGCATTCTCTATATCAGATTGTTCCTTTTCTGGTTTTATACCCATAGTTTCTAACTCCCAGAAAGCCTTTAAAGTATTATTTACATCGGTATTCCTATCCAACTCAACATGCTCCGAAACAGCTTTCATGACACTAATTGAAGTTTGTAAAATATTAGCATCTTTAGACGCAATAGAACCATTAACAGTCCATCCTAAAATTGTTTCAGAAAGTACGAGATCATCTGAAAGTCTACGAAGCTTCCCTGTAACCATTTTCCAATAATAATCACTTCCTATCAAAATAGATAATCGAAAATATTTTGAATCTCCATAGGTTCTATCAGCTAATTGCAATTTATTTTTATATACAAAATCTCGTATTCTCTTCTCGGGTACGGCAAGTAAAGCTTCACTAATTTCAGGTGTCTCTAACACTTCAATCGTAATACTTTTATTCAGCATTTCGGGATTTTTCAAAAGAATTCTGTATCGCTTACGTTTCTGATTTATCACGGCTTTAGAGCCAAAAGCGTGAATTGTAACATCTTCTTCTCCCACTACTTGTAAACCTAATTTTTCTGCAACGTTACTCAATATAAATGATCTCTGCGACCCTAAGTCATATAATAGACGTAATTTCGATTTATGTTCTTTTCCGATAGCTAATGCAGTAGCGGTTTGCAAATAAATATCTCGTGTTACGTTCCCATTTTGAATTGATGAAACTAGTGTATCTGTGATTTCCCCTTTATTTTCGCTTTCTTCACAAATCACTGAATTATGCCTCCGAAAACAAAATTTACATCTATTTTTAGACTTACAATTTTTAACTAGGTGAAATCGCTTCAAACATAAAAAACATCTTGCTTGACTCTTTATAGCATTTTTCTTCTCTTCTATTGTTTTAGAACAAGTTTCTATATCATGGCTTTCTGAACAGAATACGCATTTATTTTCAACATTCGTATTCAAAGTAGCTGCCGTAGGCATTTTGTGCTTAAATGATTTACTATTAACAAAATCCCTATCTGAAAATTCTTTTTTTACAACTACTTTGTTCCCAAATCTTGTATCGTCATCTGATTCTTTCTTGCCAAACGAAAATGTGCGATTTCTTGTTTCGATTTCCGCTCTCAAATAATCTAATAGCTTCGAAACATTCCACGATTCTGCTTCATCTTTATTTTCTCTGTTATAATTCAACATTAAACTATTCGGTATTAACTTCGTTATTATAGGAAATAATAAACTTCCATAACTTTCTAACTCGATTCCTAATGATTTCAAACTGCGTATATGTATTTCGCAAGTATCGTACAAATTGCGCAATTCTTTCAAATTAGAAGAATTACGGACGGGTGGCAAATTTAATAACTTATTAATATGTGACCTGATCAACATTTCTTTTTTCCCGTAGCGACTCTCTAAAATATTCAGAGCCATATCATAATTTTCTTCGGAAACTAATAATCCTTGAATGGCAGTTTGCGCCTCTGATTTTAGGAGACTTTTCAAATATGTAAATTTATCTATTTTGCTTATTTCATCATTGTCATGAATAGCTGATTTAAACTGACTGTAAAATTCTTGCCAGTTCTCTAAATTACCATCAAATTTCTCAATATTCAACTTAGGCAGGTTAACGCGAATCCCATGTTTGGCCATAAAAGGCAAATAGGCGTTCATATCACTAGGGGCAACCGCCGAATTTGAAGCGACATTACTTTCTTCTTTCTGCAAATCCTTCATTTTACGATTTAATTTAGTTTTAACGGAAATAAACTTTTCCCTATACTCTTGGTTGGATTCAAAATCTGACTCCAAGCTTTTTAAATCTTTTATTTCTCCCTCAATATTCTTACATAATTCAAGAAATTGATTTTCTTTATCATTAATTTGTGCAAACGATTCTTCTAACTAAAACATATCAATTGTACTATCGGATTTTTCAAACATATCATTGATATTATTCATGAGCTTCGTTGCGCTAGATTTAATAACTTTACGTTTCGACTTCAGTGCATCTAAATTTTCCATTTTAAATATTCTCAAAGGAAATAAATACTTATCAAATAATATTTCAACCAAATAAAAGCGCGACGTATGGGCGCCAAAATATTACTAAAAAATATAAAAGTATCTTATAAATCTAGAACTTTCTCACCTGAGTCGTGAATTCTACGCCTTTATTGTGGCTGATCTCGTTAAGGTATTTACTTCGAAGAATATAAACACTGTTGTACGAAACAAAACATTTAATAGACAAAAACTAACACTAAAAACGGTACATATACTATCTTTTAAACATCTTCAATTTTTAAATTCGTACATCTCGTCTGCAGTAAATTCATGGAACAACAAATGACATAAAAATTAAATCGTAAACAAAAATGGGTCACTTTAGTTCACACAGCTTGTCTTTTTTACTTCGCACCAAAGAGTTTGGAATTTGAGTCAGAAAATACAACACATATAGAATCAAATTTTATTATTTTCAAGCACATAACTTCCATATATCAAACATAATTACTCTTAAATGCATATTAATTTGACAGCACACTCAGTTACATGAGATCTCATAACAAGATAATTATGAGTCATATCTTTGTGGAATTTTGGATTCAAAACGTTGGTTGAAGTTCTCACAGCACAAATAGATGGGCTTCTTAGCCAAGTTATTGACAAATTTCCAACGCTGATATTTTAATGTTATGATTAGTCCATAATAATGACAAATACTCATAACTACATTAAAATTTTGCCTATAAAATATTAGACACAGAAAATCCTACGCACACAACATAAATATATAATGAAATAATGGCCATATATTAAGCAATGAACTCACCATATACCTCAGACGAAAGGGGCGAAAACACTTCCTGTAGAGCACTGATAGTTCTTATCACTAGGTAGATTTTGTCCGCACCTTTCAAATTTTGAAAGTCACTTTTGACCGAGCACATTAAAGTTCATATAGTCTCTTTTGGCTGAACTCTTTATACAATCACGGTGATAACTGGAACTTTTCGGTGTGGCATCCCATCTCATCCACTAATGGCAATCAGAAAAATGGTGGTGTGGCATCCCATCTCATCCGCTAATGGCAATCAGAAAAATGGTGTCGCACTCCTAGGTCAGAGTTCTGTCCATAATCAATTCAGGATGATGAAAAGTTTTCGCAGAGTTCCATCCATCAATAGCCATTAGAAATGTTGGAGCCCTCCGAGATCAGACTTCTTTCCATATCCGATACAGGGTGATGCAGGATTTCGCAGACTTCAGCTTATCAACCTAGCCCTTTTGGTCGCAAGACTAATCCCAGAGCTTCCTTCAGGAGGAGCGACATAGGTGGAAGACAAAATCAAAGTGTCTCTTTTTTTTTTTCAAAATCTTCCTCCACAAAAAAAAAATGGGCGTATTTCATTAGTACAATATGATTTTTTTATTCGTCGATTGGTGCTTCTCTCTTACTGGTGCGCCTGATCTCTTGGCTGTGGTTCGCTTTTGATCCCCTCTTCTGGGCATCTCCGTATTTTTCCAACGCATAGCTAATTTTTTCTCTTCGTTTACGGGGATCTGACGTCACCTGTGAGCTTCGGACCCCCTCTGCCACACACGATGATACCAATAAATAGTAGCCCTGTCAGTGCTAAGTGCATCATAAATAATTGTGACTGGCTTTATTATTAACATGTCTTATATGGCGTCCATGTGCCCTTCCTATAAGTTTTATTGCCCTATTTTCGTCTGAAGTATATGTGAATTTTTATCACACTATTAATTTTCATATAAAATATTACAAAATTCTTAATTGCCATATTACGAAATACATTCAATATTCACAAACCTTAAATTTTTACAAATGAAATGATACCAAAAACATATATATGCATCCATATACTTATTATAAATTATGATTTTTCTTTATCTAAATACTCTTAAGATTTTATTCAAATTAATTTACTTTATTTATTTTATAAAGAAATATTTGTCAAAATGCCATTTATTATTTTCTCCTGAATAATAATAGGTTGTTCTGTTTTGTATAAATATTTTAATTGTATAACAAGCTGTGTGTATAGATTTCTATACCACAAGTGGCCATTGGTTATTGAAGATCAATGAAAGTATTTTCAATAAGGGGTTACCCTAGGGGGGACCCTGTTCTGTCGCCCAATACCGCTAAGTATGTCACCAACTTGGCGATATATTGCCCAATTTGGCGGTCAAAATGAGTCACCAAAATGGACGCCAACTTAGCGATATCTCTAATATTTTGCCCAATTCCCATAGACGTCCATTGTAAACCTACTTGCTTATAGAAAATCAACCCATTGAGATATTTTAATGCAACAAACACTACTATTAGCTTTAAGGGATTCTATTAAATTTTTCTTTGATGACCTCAGTAGGAATTGACTTTAAAAGCAAAATTTTTATATTACTTGTTTTTCATATAAAAATACATTATTTTCATGTTAAAATGAATCATTTTAAACTGTGCAATACAGTAAATAAGCAAATTTGTAATTATTTATATACTAGGATCTAGCATGCACATCTCAATGCTGATTTTAAAAGAATTCGGTTAGGCAGGCGCCAATGTTATACATACATATATATATGTATATATACTTATATATAAGTGTGTGTATATATACAATATAAATAGATGTGTATATATACGTATATGTGTATGTATATTTATATGAATATATAACATTGGCGCCCGGCTAACCGAAAAGTATCGAAAGATGTTCTAAAAATGGGTATGTCGAAATGCTTTTAAACTCTCCTGAAGTTCTGTAGGATTTGAAATACAGTCAAGGATCCATAATCCGCAATTTTCTATAATTTGCATTGCTTAATGAATGTAAACAATTAAACAAATTTACAAATTCTTGATCCAAAAATGATTTTTCAAAAGAAATATCTGAAAATTTTAAATATAAAAATGAATGCAATCAATTTTTTAATACAAGAATTTGAAAAATGCATTTTTTGAGGTAGCATATTAAATTAATTACTATATTTCATATTTTTCTTTTCATGTTATACTGAATATGGAATTAAAACAGTGTCCAGAAATAAGAAAATGACATATAATCCATAATCTGCACAACCTTAGGTCACAACTTGTGCGGATTAAAGAACTTTGTTTGTATTTTGTTTTCACCTTCAGCATTCATCCATTCTAAGTTGAGAAACTGATTGCAGCATCCTACTGATAAAAAAACTTTTGTTATAACATGTTGCATTGTAGTAAGGAAAAAGAGGATTCTAATCAAAATATTTTAATACAGTAATTATTGTATATTAGTTACCTTAATAAAATTGACTTAAAAACATTGTCTTTTATTTAAATGAGTTTCATTGTACTGTTGGTAAATGATCCATACTATTTACTACTAGTTTCAAAAGTTCAAATAATTAAAAAATAGGCTGGTTAAATTGAAATAGATTAACTTTTAATTGATTTTGTGTATTTTGGATAAAATTTCTTTTCTTCATGAAGCCAATAGCTGGAAAAGCTTTAGACAGGTGTGTGATCTTGGCTAAAAAAATGAAGTAATATTTAGCATATATAATTAATTAAATTTGTATATGTCTAATGGAATTAATTTACTTAAGGTTATAAGGAGACATTTATTACAAACATGTCACATACTTACAAAGTTAAAACTTATATGGTAAATTCTTAAAAAATAAGTTTCTTCCATTTCTTCCACTTGGAAGAAACCTATTTCTTCCGGCCAGTTTTTTCCATGATTTTTTCCACTTTGGAAGAAACTTGCCAACCCTGACATAAAGAAACTTAAATTTATAGCTTACATAATCATCTAATGTTTACTTTAACTGAAGTTTATTGAGAGTTTGATTTTAAGTACTTATAGTCCAGTCAAATTAGGTTAAAAAAAGGCATAAAGTGGAAAATTCTGGTGTAATTGATTTTAGTGCCTTACTTTATGTTTTTGGGGGGTGCTGAACACGAATCTGAAGTTGTTCAATAAAATGCCTCTCGGCAAATAAGAAAAATCATGAAAAAACCACTACAAATCGCAGATTTTTTGAGTTTTTTGCTTATAACTTGCAAAGTAAACTTTTTACGCAAAAGGAGACCCTATATTAAAATACAGACGAGAAAATTACCTACAATTCATGTTCTTATCATATTTATTGTACGACATATGGCTTCTGTAGAGGCATTGAAAAATTGGCGAAAACCAGTAATTTTGGAAAATTGCAAAACTGATATTCTTACCCTTTCCGTTCATAACGCTAAAAGTAAGCATTTCACTGTAAACATTTGCTGACGTACTCACTTACTATTAGGTTATATAATTATTATGATGTAGGTGTACTGTGTGACCTCGAAAATCCGGCATTCAGAGATCCGGCAACATAAAAAATACATCCCCCCCCCTTTTTTTTCACCCCCAACTTACGGGAAGAGCAAAAATAGCAATTATTTTTTAATTAAAAACGTTGCATTAGCGGACAGCGAGATCACTTACGCTGTTCTAAATAGAATCTTCGATAACACTGGTAGCAGCTCAGAGGAACGAGGACGAGGACCTAGCAAAAGATAAGTTCTCATCTAAAAAATGCATAAACTTGACCGGAAAATTAACGTCATCTTCAAAGAAACAAGATTGTATTTCCAAAATCGATATTTGTCACTTGTATAAAATCCAAGAAAGAAGATAATTACTTGACATTGCTGCTTGAGAAATTACATGAGAAGAAATGACTGCACTACTTATCAGATTTTTTTTTTTTTAACATCTCTATATTATAATTCACATTGTAACACGTCCGGGGTTGTACCCATCTATCTTACCATTCTCCGATAAGCTGGAGCCACGTTAGGCTTAATTACGATTTGAAATGTGTAAGAGAAAACTTAACTGCTTAAATACAAATCTTTTCTACCTGAAATCCCTTCTGCTCAACATAATTTTCATTAAAAGATTCAAAACTGATGACTGTTCAATGATTTGCGCAGTTGAAAAGGAATTTCAGAAAACGAGTTAAAAACATACATTATCGTAAAATGTAAACAAGCGATAGCGAGTCATTCCCTTGATTCATTGAAATGAAATATAAACCATGGAGCATATGGCGCAAATCAAGTACGGTGATCATCTTTCGGCCAGGAAGCTTCCCACTTCGGATAAACAGCGCATGTGCTAAGACTGATCTCCAATGGGAGTTCCGTATTATTCCTGTCTGTATACAGATATCGTCACGTGACGCGTATTCATTGATCTAAAGCAATACTGAGATTTTGCTGTCTTCTGTTTACAATTTTTTTGGATTACACATTATTAGGCATTTTGTTAATTTATTGTTTGTTTTTTAAATCTGATTTGTTGGGATTCCATTTTTAACTTTTCTTTTGATTTACTTAGATTTAATGTGTTCTTTGTATTTTCTGCCTATTTAACCTAACAAGTGGAAACTTTAACCCTATTGTTATGTAGATATTACGAACCGTTCAATTTCTCTTGAAATATCTCTTAATGTTTTAATATCCAGCATCAGTAATTATTTTTATAGTACCTTATGGCTTCATAGTTGAAAATTTCTGAATACCTTCTGAAAAGATCAACAGAAATAAATTTTCTGTACTTTTGTTTTGTTTACATATCGATTACGATAGAGATATTTTAATATCCAATCCAGCAGTAATTATTTTGACAGTATAGCTTCATACATTAAAATTTCCCTTAAAAAATTATATGTTAAATTAAGCATGAAAAACTTAATACTTGGAAGGGCTGAGACAAATATTAATTTTTAAAGCAGATATACAATGAATGTTTAATCACAATGTTTTAACTAAAACTTTAAATATTAACAAATTTAAACAAAAGGAAGTTTTCAATTCATTTTAAGGTGATTGATTTTTTGCGTAAAAGGATCAAAAAACTTAAAACTATTTAGCTAGAAAAGACTACAATGTTTCTGTTGACAAATAAATGGATTTTTCAATGCTTACATTAAAATAAATTTAAAATTCAATGTTAGAGTTACAAATTAATTAAATTGTTTATTGTGGGATCCCCATAACTCAAAAAATATTCGAAAATAAGTTATCACCGTTTTTCCAATGTTTGTTGACAAACGATTGCGATTTGTGTTAAAAACCACCAAAATAACATTCTCTATGCCCTATCATATGATATATACCAATAGATTTCTAAACAATTTCCACTTCAAAATCTGAAGACCATTAAGATTACTAAATCAAAAGAAAAGTTCATGATTAATTCCTAATATGTCAGAGTGAATAAATTTCAAAACACATAATATGTGTAATCCTATTTTAAAAAGCTTTTTCCAAAAAGGTAGAAATTCCTTCACATAACACTGACAATAAAATTATCAATGTTTCGGTTGGTGGGAAAACATTTAATGTATTTTATCAATGCTGTCCAACATGGCATGATTTTTTTTGGGGGGGGGGGATGAGGAGCGCCCAATTTCGTTGAGGGCAAAATTTGCAATCTCATGCAGGATTTCATGGATCTTTCCCAAAATAGGAAAATGCTACATAATAAAAAATGCTGTGTGTTCTGCCTCATTAAATTTTTCTACAGACATGTGACTCTTACCGATTTTTTTCCCCCCCGAGAAAGGGATTTTTATTCGTTTGCGCGATTTTGCAAAATTTTCTGAATTTCTTCACATTTTTTTCCAATGACTGTTTGAGGAATTTCCGACAGTTTACATATGCACTTCACAATATTTTAAAGCAACCGATTAAAGGATTTTGAGTTTTTTTCAGATGATCAACTGGCAATATTCATGATTTTTTCTGAAGAATAAAGGAAGAATGTTGCAACGTTTCCCCCACAATTGATGAATTTTGCAGTACTTTTCTTTTTACTCTACCGATTGGGTAATTTTTGTGTTTTTTTTTTTTTTTATGTGACAAATTTCATTTTTCCCTCACAACCAATTGTTGATTTTTCTTTTTCCTCTGCGACTGATTGATGAATTTTGTGATTTTTTAAGTGATAGATTGACAAATTTTGCGATTTTTTTTTGCATGACCAACTGAAGATTTCCCTGTAACCGATTGGTGAATTTTTTGATTTTTTTTTTTCCTTCACAAGAGCGATTTAGAAATTTCTCTACATACATTTATAATCCACAGTGATGCATTTACAAGATTCCTGTTTGCTGAATATTCTGTTCCATTTTTTTTTCTTTTTCATTCCATTAATGCAGAACTATATAATACAGAGAACCTGACTTGAACCTTCAAAATCCATTTTACTGACATGTTACTTTTCCGCGGAATTGTGCTTTTTTGGCACTGAATTTTATTATCCTGTGGATCTAGGCAAATACGCATTAAAATTTGTGGATATTTTTATGGGGGGATAACGGAAGAAATACAAGAAAAACGCGAGTGCCAACTGTGCCAAATTAAGCGAATTTCTTCAAAGGATCACAGGAAAAACAAAAAATTTTTTAAGGATCGAAAAAAAAAAAAAAAAAGAAATTCAAAGGGTCGCGGAAAAAAACACGATTAACGTTAAAGGATCGTGAAAAAAAAGTGTGATTTTCTTTAAAGGATCACGGGAAAACATTACATTTCCAGATTAAGCTAAATAATGCTATAAAAAGTGATAAAATATCTTTATTAAGATTGACTATCGTTTCATCGCACAAACGGCGACATTTTGAAAATGTCGCCGTTTGTGCGATGAAACGATCGTCAATCTTAATAAAGATATTTTATCACTTTTTTGTCAAAATTTTGAAAATGTTGCCGTTTGTGCGATGAAACGATCGTCAATCTTAGTAAAGATAATTTATCACTTTTTTGTAATTTTACAAAAAAAGTATTGTAAATGCGTCAAAGTGTGTTTATTAGAACACAAAAAACCAAACTTGCTCATCTAAACTCTTACTTGGCGGGTGTCTTATACACCGCTGTTAGATGCAATAACATTTTGAAGAAAATTCTATGTTCTTACTGCTGATCCCCAGTTTCTGTGCGTACTTTTAATATTTATATGTTCAGTAAGTTAAAATCAAAAAGTTGTGCACATGCTTATTCAGCCGTTAAAAGTTTTAATAAATCTTTTTTTGCTTTTTGCAAAAAATACAACACACTTACCAAGATTTATACCAAACAAATCATCAAAAAATTTTAATAGTTGCAGCAGAATTTGTTAATTATGGTGTTTTATTGCACGTTTCTTAAACTTTTGTTCTCTTAGAACAATTTAGAATTCTTAATTTTCTTATGTTATATTAGCCAGAAAACCTGGTCTACCCAAAAGTATTGTTAATGCTAATAATGTGTTTATTAGAACATAAATAAGCCAAAATTTGTTCATCGAAGTGCTTCCATATTGACAATTATTTTCCTCTTTTTTTAAAAATTTAAAATGAAAAACAATTTTTACACACCGTCCTAGGACGGGCATTTACACTAGTATAAAATATCAACTAAAGTAAGTTTTTTAAACATTCAATTTTCTCACGTCAATATCATTTAGGTATGTATTAAATTACGAATAAATGTCAATATCACGAAAATCGTAAGTGCTTTTGATATTTTTTCTGAAATCTGTAATTTTCAAGAATCAATTACAAATTTGCAGTAGCTGATATTTACACAAAACAGGCACGAGAGGATGCGGATACACTTATTGTCACCACAGCAAGGGATCTTGCATAACAACATAGCTCTGTAGTTATTGTGGGTGAAGACGTCGATTTGCTAGTTATCATGATTTGTCGCTGTAGGGGTGTACATTCAAATGTATACTTTCTAAAGCCAGGCAAAGGGACAGTTTCACCATTCATTTTTTCTTCTTACTGCAAACTTGATCTATCGATTGCTAACAACATATTATTTTTGCATGCCATGGGAGGCTGTGATACTACATCAGCCTTGTTCAAAGTAGGAAAGATGAAGTTTCTTTGGACTCTCAAGAAAAACTCTGCATTAACTAATACCATTGAGGTTTTTAAAGACCCTATGGCAGATATTAATGCAGTTACTGATGCTATCAATCGTTTTTTGGACTCACTGCATAAAATTTCTGGCAAGGAAGCCACGTCATTAAACAAATTGAAATATTTATGTTACCTTAGATCTAGGGGAGAGGGGGGGGCACATGTGAACATGGGGCACATGTGAACAATACACATTTCACCCAGTTAATTTGAAATAAAAAAATTCAAAAAATTACCAATTGATGGTAGTACTGGTACCCTCTTTTGGCTGAATTTTCAGAACAATGGGCCATTTTGATTTCTGGTAGTTGTAATTTGTTTGTTTTAGAAGGTGTGAAGTAAAAAAGTCTTCTAAGTTATTGAAGTAAAAATTCATTCAAGACATTTTTTAAAGAAGAATATCAGCATTGCATTCTCTAGTGGCATTAATTAGGCAAGTTTACAAAATATTTTGTTTGCTTATTTCAATTAAAAAAATATTTTTTTTTATAAGTTAGGCTGAAGTTGGTAGATGGGGCACTTGTGAACAGAACATATAAGGGCAGATGTGAACAGTTCACAAGTGTATTTTTTAAGTCTGTGAATGCATTTTTTTTTTTTTTTTAGTTTAAAATTTAATTACCCTTGTCAAACATTGAGCTATATATTAAATGTTTTTAGGATTGCTTCACAATTTTAATTTACTGGAAGTTAGATAACAATTAAAAGTGACTCAAAAGGAGTAGGCATATTAGCGTACAATTTTAAGAATAATTTCTTGTTGAACCATTTGTTGAAACATTTATTGATTATGTTGAAGCATTTATTGTTTTATTCACACAATTAGAAAAAGGGCATCTGATTAGTTTTTATCACAGTCTTTATTCACAAAAAATTATTTTTGTCTTATTTACGCATGTGTTCACATGTGCCCCAGCTATGTTCACAACTACCCCTCCACCGGGGCACATGGGAACAAATTTAGACAATTTTTAGAATGATGATATAAGTTAGAAATTCTTGATAAATGCATCCAAAAGTTTCACCAAACTAACAAACAAATTCTAAATATTCATATAAATCAATTTTTGGTTCAATAGCTCATAACAATTTTGAGAAATAGTCAAAAATGTAAAAAATGTTCACAAGGGCCCCCCTCTCCCCTACATACAAGACATCAATCCATTTGGCGTCCTTACCTCCTACTGAGTCTGCAGCTCTACAACATTCCTTTAGAGTATATTTTCAAGTTCGAGAATGACTTAGGAATGAAAAAGATCCTGAACAATGGGGTTTGAAGAAAATGAAAGATGGTCAGGAGCCAGTAACCATACTACAGCCACCAGCACCTCAAGCCGTTTTGAAACTTATTTCTTGTAAATGCAAGAAGACCTGCCAGAAAAACTGTGGACACAAAAAAGCAGGCCTCAAGTGCTCCAATATGTGTGTGAAATGCGAAAGCAGTTGCAATAACATGCCTCTTACTGAAATCGAGGAAGACGAGGATGATCCGGAATTCCCTGAAGTACTTGAAGGTAAATATGTATACATAATTCCATTTCACCTTTACTTTTACATTAACTTTTTTATTTTTGTGATCAAAATATTTATCTTAATACAGTGGTATAACTACTCAATTTTCAAACAATTAGAAATACCATATATACTCGCGTATAAGTCGACCCCCTAACTTTCGAATGCAAATTCTGGAAAAAAAATCAAAAACCCACGTATAGGTCGATCCCCCCAACTTTTTGCTTCAATTTTGCACAGAATCAAACCAAAGATTTCACTTGTCAATACAAAATGGTAGTAAGTTAACAAAAACAAATCATTGAAAAATTTTTAAATGATAAATTATTATTATTTGTATATTTTATATATTATTTTCCTATTCATACACATAAAATGCCATAGTTTTGCAGTATTCGAAATTTTTGTTTTTGCTTTTTTAACTGACTCGCATATAAGTCGACCCCCCCAAATTTGCTTACCGAAAATTATCAGAAATTCCTCGACTTATATGCGAGTATATACAGTAAATCAAATTATTTTTTTAAACGGTGGTTCGTAATATAACAGGCCAATATCTTTTCTAAATTGAGGTCCAAAAGTAACCTATTCATGACTTGAGTTGTAAAAGAGGGGTAACAAAAGAAAAATGTAAAAATCATGTTATGATAAAATGTTGCATGAATCATTAATTACTTAATTACAATTAGTTCCACCTTTTTAAAAAATACCCCATGCATCAGAGCTGCTCAGAAGCCTAGGCTTCGACCCTTGGGTGTTTGCAGCCTTTGCCTATGGCTGGCGTAGCAGTATTCTCATCGGGACGAAAACGGCTCTTTTGCGCCCAGGTGCTTAAATAAATATTATATTTAATTATTTTTTTTAGGTGTAGAAGAATTGGAAAGCATGCCTGCAATCATGGCCAAGAGGGTTCGGTTTGACTAATGAGTGTCATTTCAAGTCAATAATCATTTAATAATAAGTGTTGTATAAAAAAAATACTTACCTACCTATTTTATTATACTGTATAACATTAAACACTAACCGATCATTAATCACTTTTTATCTTTTTGTTGTATCTATAAAACCTATTGTTTACATTTCACATATCTGTACAGACGTCTAATGAAGCATTTTGTATGTTTTCAATAAAGAGGCAGCTGAATACTTCTAGCATTTGTCATTGTTTTCTCATAACTATTCAAGGTCCAAAAAAATTACTTGCACATAAATTGTAGAGAATTGTATCCATTTCGGAAATACAGTCTTATTTCTTTGAAGATGACGTTAATTTTCCTGTCAAATGTATGCATTTTTTTCGTGAGACCTTATCTTCTGCCAGGTTCCTCTGAGCTGCGACCAATGTTATCGAGGGCTCTATTTGGCACAGCGTCACCGATATCACTGCCAGCTAATGCATCGTTTTTTATCTCGGTTTTAAATTCGAAAATAATCGCTATTTTTACTTTTCCCGTAAGTTGGAAGTGAAAAAAAAAGGGAGGGGGGAGATGACTTTGATGCCGGATTTTTTTAAGTTACCGGATCTCTGAATACCCGATTTTCGAGGTCACACTGTATACTTACATCATAATAATGGGTGTAAAATAATATATTTTTTGCGATTTTCCAAAATTACTGGTTTTCGCCGATTTTTCAACGCCTCTACAGAAGCCGTATATCGTACAAAAAATGATAAGAACATGAATTGTAGGCAATTTTCTCGTCTGTATTTTAATATAGGGTCACCTTTTGCGTAAAAAACTTACTTTGTAAGTTATAAGCCAAAAACCGAAAGAATCTGCGATTTTTAGTGGTTTTTTCACGATTTTTCATATTTGCCGAGAGAAATTTTGTTGGACAACTTCAGATTTGTGTTCAGCACCCCTGAAAATATAAAGTAAGACACTAAAAACAGTTTTCCAGAATTTTCCACTTCAAACTCTAATTTGACTGGACTATTATTTCAAAGTAACATGTCGAGCAACTTCTAATTTAGTACAGTAGACTCCCTCAAATCCGAACAGCTTGGGACCAGAAGTTTTGTAGATTTCTGGTCATTGCTTTGTTTACACTTTTTAAACAGTAATTTGAATGTAATAATGCAATCAAAATTATAAAGTATCCTTGCAATATAGTAAAACAGTATTGCAGCCCTTCTTAGACAAAATCATTATATTATATAATTTTTTTTTTTTTTTTTTAATTTAATAATACAGCAATATTTTCATTTAAAAACTCTGATTTAAGGAGATAAAGACAAAATAATGTTTGAAATGTAGTCCTTTAGGAAGGTAGCAATATTTCTTTCTATAGCGTGAAATGAAGGTGCTTCTTAAGGGTGTATTCGAAAAAATATTTTTCCACCCTCAACAGCTCGAAATTTTCTGAGACATTTTCAGACTCATTTTTAAAAGTAAAAACATGAAACTTGCTGGGGTGATTTCTGAAGACATGTTTAACATGCTGTGTGATTTCATTTTCAGCTCAATTCATTAGAATTTGATTTTTAAACAGTTATTTTCTCAGTATGACCCTTTTTTTCATTCCCAGATCACCCGCTTCGGAAAATTCGGTTCAAAACGCCCACTTTGACAGCGTTTTTTACAGTATTTTCTGCATTTATCAAAAAATTAAGAAGCACGGCACATTATATAGTTTCTAAATAAGAGAATTTCCCAGTTTGATGCATTTGAGAGCAAAAATGAATTTTAAAATGAATCAGAAAATAAGCAGTTTGGATCAAAATACACCCTTAACTGCAAATTTCCTTGTTTACATACACTATATGGCCATTAGTGTCTGTCAACTTTCAATTTTAGACATTTTGTTGAATATTTAGAAATAATCTTGACATATTCTTCTGGAATTTCAGGATTAAAAAGAATAGGTTGACCTCATATTTAACAATGTCGATTTGATAAGGGGGCAATTAGGGGCCAACAAAAATCAAAGAAAAAAGATAATACTTGGGATCACCCTGTAAAATAAAATGCACGAAATGATCTATCGCTACCGAATATAAATAAAGGCATTGTGCAATATGTGTATTCTTTTGTGTAAGAATAGCATGTATATTAATAGAGATATAGCAATTTATTTAAAAAAATTAAAAAATTCTTGCATGTTTTTTGCTTATAACATGCAGGGTTTTCAACCAAATTTAACGCCAGTTTCAGAAAAATTGACAAAATATAGTGGAAACAATATGGTGCAATTGGAATATAAATATATTAATTATTTTAGGAAATACGAGCAGTTGTATGAAATAATTTTTATATGCACATGCGCGAACGATAACAAGGATCCTTTTACATAATTTAATAGTCAACTCTATGGAGCAACTTATTAAAAAAAATCTAGTCAAATATCGTAAAAACTCAGAAAAATATCGGCATTAGAGTGAGCAAACTTTTAGTTGTTGTCTAAAAGCAGCTGAATGATAAGGGATTTTAGACAAACTGTCATTTTTTATTAACTGACTTTCAGAAAAAAGTTACTATTTAGTGACTATCAACAAGTAGATTTGGAAAAAATGTTTCGATTTTGATACTTCTTTTGATCATGGTATAGGTTCATTCTGGTGGTTATCCAAGAAGAACTAAAGCATCAATAAAAAATGAAAATTAAAAAAAAATTAAAATAAAAAATGACAATTTGTGGAAAATCCCTTATCATTTAGCTGCTTTTAGAGAACAACTAAAAATTTGCTCACTCTAACGCTGATATCTTTCTGAATTTTTACGATATTTGACTAAATTTTTTTTTAATAAGTTGCTCCATAGAGTTGACTATTACATTATGTAAAATAATCCTTGTTATCGTTCGCGCATGCGCAGATAAAAATTATTTCATACAACTGCTCGTATTTCCTAAAATAATTAATATATTTATATTCCAATTGCACCATATTGTTTCCACTATATTTTGTCAATTTTTCTGAAACCAGCGTTAAATTGGGTTGAAAACCCTGCATGTTATAAGCAAAAAACATGCAATTTTTAATTTTTTTAAATAAATCGCTTTATCTCTATTAATATACGTGCTATTCTTGCACAAAAGAATACACATATTGCACAATGTCTGTTTATTTATATTCGGTAGCAATCGATCATTTCGTGCATTTAATTTTACAGGGTGATCCCAAGTATTATTTTTTTCTTTGATTTTTTGTTGGCCCCCTAATTGCCCCCCTTATTAAATCGACATTGCTAAATATGAGGTCATACCTATTCTTTTTAATCCTGAAATTCCAGAAGAATCTGTCAAGTATATTTCTAAATATTCGACAAAATGTCTAAAATTGAAAGTTGACGGTCATTAGTGGCCATATAGTGTATCTCAGAAGTTGTGTGTTATACAGAAGTATGCATTATGTATTGTGTAGAATTATGTAATAAAGATCTTTGGCACAGATATCACATACTTACTGGGGTACCTAACTGGCACCAAAATGGCATTATTTTTGCCTGACATGGTAACCTGGCTATTGCGTTGATTTATTAATAAATTGTTTATTTACTTTTATTTTCTTTTTTAAAAATATATAAATTGTTTTGTTCTATAGTTATTAAACTATTGTTTATTTATTGCTATTTTCTTTTTAAAATACAGTGAAACTCGTTTAAGATATGCCCGCTTAAGATACGAATTATCTTCAGTTCCTTGGAAAATGCCTATTAAATCTGTGTAAAATTACCCGATTAATATACGTATACATAAGATACGACCCCGCTTAATATAGGAAGAAAATTTGCCCCTTGATGTATAAAAAACCCCGCTTAATATACGAAATGGTGCTTATATAATCCGTTTATCACATGTCTTTAGGTCAGAATATGTAAAAAGAGCAACAAAATTGTGATCGAGTCTCTCTCGCTGCCTTTCCCCCTTTCATCTGTATGAACGTGGCAGCGGTAGTTCGGAGTCCCTACAGAAGGTTTGGGAAAGTTCTCCTTTACGTCATAATCACGTGATGTGACACAACTCCATACCGTGCCTTCGAAACCTCAGTACTGGTAAAGCTATCAAGGACAGTGCGTAAATCCAGTCTTTTGTTTATCTGCTGAATAGTAGTGATAGGAGTAAATAATGGATGTGCAACTTAAAGTAAAAAGAAAAGCACTTTCTTTGACTGAGAAATTGGATGTCTTAAGGAAATACGATGCCGATAATGTGATAAATAAGACAGCTTTTGCCAAATCTGTGGAAATAAACGAGTCAACTCTTTGAGTTCTGTTAAAAGATAGACAGAAACTGGAAAGCAGTGCATCCGCTGGAGGCTATGGCAGAAAGAAAATTAAGGTGGCGAAATTCGAAGAATGGAGAAGATTTTATTTCAGTGGTTCACCCAAACCCGATCCACGAATATCCCAACTAACGGATCATTGATTAAGGAAAAGGACTGTGATATTGCTACCCGTCTTGGAGTGGATTTCACACCTAACAACAATTAGCTAGACTGCTTCAGACAAAGGTACGGCATAGTTTATAGGGAGGTATGCCTAGAGTCGACAGCTCTGAATGTAGATGATGACAATTGCTGGAAAATAACGTGCTCGTGCAGTTATTGAAAAAGTACTCGAAATGCAATATTTACACTGTCGACGAGATGGGCCTTTTTTTAAAATTAATGCCTGATAAAACAATGGCGTTTAAGGGTGAGAAATGTTCTGGAGGCAAACTGAGCAAAGAACGTATCACTGTTCTTGTTGGTTCAAATATGAGCGGAACGGATAAATTAAAGTTTTGGTCCTGTAAAAATTTGTCTCACTTGCTATAGCATGAATAATGTTTTTCTAAATGTGTTATAGGATCAAAGGATCGCATAAAAATTTAAATTTTGTGATTTTTTTTCTAAAGTAAAAACGGATTCTGAGGTGTTGAAGAACAACAGTTGAAATTTTTTTCAGTATTATAAATTTAGAAGTATTATAAATTTAATGATTTAGGAATTATCTCTTGGTCTACGATCAGAAAGAAGGGACGCCCTACATAGTTTGACTGATATTGCCTTAATAACCATATATTTTAAATTAAATTACTTGTTCTTCTAAAACACTACGAACACGAAGTACAGTCGACTCTCTGTTTAACATCGTTCTACTTAACGAAAATCTCTAAGGATGACATTTTGTTGTCCCGGCTCCTTTAGGTAAAAAAATCTCTATTTGAAGACGAAATTGTTTTTATTTAACGACTATTTTCACGTAGTTTTTTTTTTCACGATCCCTTTAAACATGTTAAACGAGAGAACTTCCTACGATAGAAAAACACATTTTCTTGCAATTCAGATGAGTACAGACAAAGGAGAAGGGTGTAATGAACTTTACCCATGTGATGAAGATGTTTTAACTACCGATTTCAGAAATTTAGATCAAATTTATGAAAACATCGCAAATGAAAATGCAATTTCAGATGCAGAAGAGGGTGATGAAGCTGATGATACAGAAAGTGAGACACCACCTCCTTCTTACTCAGATGCGAATTATGCGCTGGATATTCTTCGGCAGTACATTATTTTATCAAATATGGAAGATGACTCATTCAACCTTCTTGAAAAGCTTGAAGCAAGGGTATTTAAAACTAGACCATCCTTGAAAAAATCTACACTTTTTGATTTTTTAAAAACTTAATTTGTTTAATTAAATGTATTATAAATATTTTTATTGTACTTTAAGTAACATTGTATGCTGTAATGTTGTTCTTGTATGCAGCAACATTTCTAAACACGCCAATACATTGAAAAATGTACTGACAGTCCTAAGCCTATAAACTGTGAAGGAAAATGTTTTTCAAATATTATTTTTCTACAAATTCTGTTTAATGACGATCTCTATTTAAGGACGATTTTTCGAGGTTTCTTGAAAGTCGTTAAACAGAGAGCCAACTGTATAAGCATCATAAAAGATGAAAAATTGATACAATTTCTTAAAACGTTTGAAATGCCCCGGAAGAAAAAGTACACGCAAAAGAAAGACTATGAGGGTTTTATTACTTCAGACACTTGGGAAAATATCAAATTTGTGGAAGACCATAAATGTTTTAGTGAGCTCGGAAACATGTTTCTCAGAAACAACATAACGAATTAAAAAAAATTATAGGTTACTGAACATTTAAAACCAAGTTGTAGTCAGTTTGAAAATAGGAACAAACTAACAGTTTACTTCAATGGAATGTAGCTGAAGAACTATTATTTATATTTAATGACACTTAATATTAATGATTATTGAGGTTTTTTTTTACTATATTTTAAATATTTTCTAAAACTATGGAGATTTTGAAAGCATTCAAAAGGCAAAAAATATTGTCAGAACAATTGCTGCAAAAACGGGAAAGGGGTTTTCAAAGGTAAACAAAATAGGGTCAGAAAATAAGTTGATTAACTTATTTCTAATGTATAAAGTATAAGGGCAATTAGTCCATTTGGCCTAAAAACTACTAAAATAATGGGTTCTTATTTTTATAGTGAATGCATGTTAAGAAAGAAGCACACATCCGATAGTGTTTGATTAAAGGTAAAGAAAATTGAATGTGAGGACACTTATCAAGAAGCTATATGTAAATATCTCAAATAATACAAGTTATTTAATATTTTAAATTCTTTTCTATACTATAATCTAGTTTTTTCTACATGCTTAATTATTTTATTTAAGTATTAACTATGTGAAATAACATACTACTTTTTTGAATACTTTGTTAAAACTTTTCAAAATTATAAAGATATTTTCAGTACAGGACAGCTAAAATAATTCGAATTTATCTTTGCTGGTTTTAGTTCGAAAATGTATAGTGTGCTGATGCATTTCTCCGGCAATTGTTATTTATGTAGTTATTGTATGAAAGGTATTTAAAATAGGTTGCATGTTTTTAAACGGGACTACATTTTATTGTTAATACAGAATTTTCAGATATATATTCTTTGCACGCGCATTATTGCTAATACAAAAATAATATTAGTCACTAATTATAGAAGACGACATTGACGAATATCTCGGTGAAATTAGTGACAAAACCTAACATAAAACAGGCATTAAAAAAAAAAATCCAGAAATCAAGCATCTAGTACCACTCACAGAAGTCGATTTATTGAGATTAATTTCGAAGAAATTACCAGTGTTTGTCACCAAAGCAAGAATGCTTGACATTGAGTGACTTAATATTCTCACGAGAATAGAGACTTCAGCAATATCTGAGCTCTTTATATAGTTAGTGTTTTTAATATCTAACTGATTGCAACTTTAGATCATGGACATGGGTTAATTCTTAAGCCTTACATTTTCGCTATTTTTGTAACTATCCTTATTGTACTATATACTGTTTTGATGCATTTTCAGATAGAAATTTTGATCAGGGTTTTATGATTGACAAATATTAATGAAATAAATTACGTTCTTTTATTTTTGTTTTCACTATATGAAAATATCAGTTTTTTTTTAAAGAATATTGAAAAGTGTTTCATAACCTTCCTTTTCCTTTCATGTTTATACATCAAAAATCATCCGGTTGTTAAATTATTTGAAAACTGCTTCTGTCAAGCCTTTGACGTCGATGGCATTTTGCAAAATGCTGACATCGCAGTATCAAGAAGAATGCAAAGATTGGGACTCATTAGTCAAAATTGACGATCAGGTTGTAACAAGTGAAGTTTGTTCTATCCCTGATATAATTGCGACGTCAAAAGTTCTGATGGAACTAGGCCTTCAGAAGAAGCAGAAGACGACGCGGATGAAGAAACGGACGGGCCAGCCATGCCATCATTCGCATCTGTAATGAGCTTGTTCAACTTACTTCGACCGTACACCTCTTTGATGGATGCTGGTCCCTCCATCGAAGATTTTTTCTACCACATCAACAAGGGAGAAAACTTCATGATACAATCTCACCCTATGTTGCACCAAACCAAGGTAAATGACTTTTTTCCAACAAACTAAATCTACTTCACTTACTTTAATTTAGATAATGTATCAAATAATTATTGTTCCTTGCATACATTTAGTTTGTCTTTCTAAAGATAAGTTATTTTCCCTCTTTAATTATGTAGTGTATTTTAGTTGCTGTTTTCTAAAGATTAAGAAAAATTTCATTTTATTGTCTTTTTTTAATTTGGCAGAGTATTGCATAAAGGCGTTTTAATTTTGTTGTTGTACAAACTGTGACTCAATAAAATTTTGGAGAAAAATAAAGTTATTCTTTATTTCAAAATCATAAACTCAAATTTTCTAGAATATCTAAAAATTGTTAGAAATGGGTAAAATGAGTTATAAATGGCTAAAATACGTTAATAACAATGTGCACTGGCTTTATATGCATTATTACTTGAGAATCTATGAAATCCGGATAAGATACGATCCCGCTTAAGATACGAAATGCTCTTGGTCCCTTGATTCATATCTTAAACGAGTTTCACTGTAATAGAAAATAATTTTAAAATATACAATATGTAACTGGTTCCGGTGCGTATATGACACTTGTGCCATGTATATTCTATATGTATGAGGGAAAAAGGCGACATAAAGAATTACAGGAAAAAAAAAGAATATATCTGTTAAATAACAAAATTAATTCCCTGCCAACCCAGTAATAGATAATAAAAATATTTTTCTGTTAAGCATTAAAAAGGTTCAAAGTTGATAAAAATAATAGGTTATCTAAAACATAAGATTGAAACAAGCAGAGTTCTGACAGATAGAAGCTAAGGCTGATAGCAGCTCATGTAAAACAATTAATTTGAAACCAGAGAGGTTCTGTAAAAATGAATTGGTAAAGGTGAGCGAAATAAAGTCATTAAATGTAACTTCAAATAAAGACAGAGATATTTGAGAAAAACTTGAGCTGGAATTTATTTAAAAGTGTTACTCACAATCTTGAAACTTTTTGGAAACATTGATGCTTGTATAGTAACATAACATCATTCAGAACAACAAGGATAAGATTTCATTAAAATCAATCTACTCTATTAAAATCCGTGCGCTTATCTATGTAACCTTAAAAACTCTGAAACCACATGGAGTAGGGCTATGAAATTTATCACACGGGTTGCTGGTAGAGGGCCCATGAAGGATTGGAGCAAAAAATTCGAACATTTAAAATAGATTTTTTTTTAATGTTTTTGACAAATTTTTGCCTTTTTATGTTCAACTCATAATCGTGTGAGTTCTAACCAGTTGTAAATGCTTATTGCAATGTAATATATACATATTACGTATGCCATGCTGCAATAGTACTAAGAAGCTGTAGCAGGTATTATGATAATTCTTTCACCTCACACACAAATAATTAGAGATTATTTAATTGCATTTAATTATTCCCCTTTTTTTAATTAAAATAAAGAAAAACTTTTTATTCCCTTATTCTAAAGATATCATTTTATCGTTTGCTGCCATAGCAACATGAAAAATTTCATTAAAAAAATGCACAGTAGTAGAAAAATATTTTTTCTAAATTGAATAGTTATTGAACAACTCAATTATTATCGCCCATGCTTAGAACGGGTTAAACAGCTAGTTTAAAAACAACATATGTAAAAATGAGAAGAAGAGGATTACCAGAAATTTTGTGCTTCGCTCAGTGGCGCAGCCAGAATTCTGTTCTAGGGGGGGTTTTGAGTTTTTTTTATAAAGGTGTTCGCCTGTTATTTGAATCACCGGTTAATATAATCTGTCTTTTTAGTGAATCATCATAATGCTTTTTACCTGCAGTTACATTGGTTGTGTTTCATTTAAACAGCGTTTACAGTATTAGAGTTAGAAAACATAAAATGCACCAATAAAATAACCCCAAACTAGGTTAGATTTATAAAAAATGTTTAAAGATGATAAGGTAAACTTTAAGAGTTGTAAGTGTACAGTCCAGCAAATAATTTTTGCATAGAAAATAACAGAATTCCAATCCACTTGTTCAACCAAAAATACACAGGATTTCATTCCAAGATAATCTCGAATTCTTGTTTTTAACTTTAATAATAATGAAGCATTTTAACAAAATTTTCAATATACTTACCGTGCTTTTGTCAAATGTAACAACATCACGAAAATTGGTGGAATTTATCATCATTTACGTCCAATTACTGCTCAGTTAGGTAATCCATATTTTGGAATGTAGTTGATATTAAACATGGTATTTTATTGTTTTTTTTATTGTGCACTTCCAGTACTTTACATGACATGGATTTTGCCATTAAGTAACGTAAATCTGTTGAAAATTTCGTTAAAACATCTTTATTATTGTTAAAGTTCTCTAAAAATATCCGGATTCAAACTGAAGTCGTACCTGTGCTAATATTATAAAGAAGTAACCTTTTTTTGTAGGGGTTACTTTTGAAACTACCGAACGGATTTAAAAAGATAATCGGTCGTGTCCGAACTTAACTCGCATACAAAGGGTTCCATACAAAATATCAGAACTGTTCAAAGATAATATTTACTTGCGTACATATAACAATACCACATGTCATAATTTAATTCTACTGGAATGAAAACCGATGAATATTTATCCCTCTAAAACACAGACTTTGTACAAAGTTTAAATTTGGTAGACCACGCTTCGGAAAGAGGTCGCAGAGATTCTCACGAAAAGTCACTTGTAAATCATATTTCATGTAATAGTGGACAATTTTAAAGGAATAAAAAAAAGTAAGCTTAATAACGTGAAACTTTTCTATTCATTTTTAAAAATAAAAGCATATTCAGACATAATTATTGAAATGATTTCTAATCGAAAAGTTTTTTTTTCCTTATAAATGAATTATTTATTGAATTATAAGCATTTTTTGTCTCAAAATTACTGACATTTAATGTCTTGAAATTATTATATGAATTATCTTTTTAATATTTGCCTTCAATAGTTGAATTCAGTTGGAATAAAAAGTGCTTATCACTATGTTTTACCTTACCTAAAACAAAGATCTTATACAAAGTTTAAACTTGGCACTGTGCCAAGCACGCTTCGAAAGGAGGTCACAAAGTATCGACACTGTTTTGATCCGTACCGTTGTTTTCTACATGGGTTTTTAATTAATATTTCGGCAAATTACAGACACATTTTTTCGAAAATCATTAGCGACAATCCTTCGAAGATTCTACGTCTCTAGGGTACACCGAGTGCCCTCAGTGATCTTATAATAATTCCGATTTTACTTTTTAAGCGTAGAGTGGAACCTTAATAATAATGGCAAAATGATGGTGACTATCTCCGTTTCAACATAAGCTATATTTTACATCGGTAAAACAACGGCTTGAAACATGGAATTGAACATGCGCGAATTCAATCAAAATATAATATGCATAATGTATTAGCTAATTATATAGAGCAAATTTTGTGATAGTCTCAAAATCATAGAATGAAAATTCTGAAAATTATCGTCGATAGAATAAGCTCGAAATCCGTTGTTCCCAAAAATAAGCAAAAAGATGAGGGGTTGTATCAAATATCTGTTGATTAGTGCCAAGATAGCGTACACAATATTGCACGTACTACTATATTTGGATACAAACCCTCATATTTATGCTTCCTTTTGGGAACAACGGATTGAACAACATGCGCATTGAAACATTTTTTAGTAAACCTACTCATTTTTCATTCAATTTTTATTATTTTTAAATTCTGATTGCAGGGTATTATGTACAATGTTGTTTGTCATATTTTCTGAAAAGAGCTTTTTTATAAGAACTCTGCACATTATAAGCAAAAAACTCTGCGAAATTTGGGACTGTTTTTATAAAAACCTTAATTTCTCTACGACTACACATGCTATTCTCATAAAAATGAACACAGTATGTTACAATAAACCACTTATTAATAATCTCGAGTTTGAACGCTTTTGCTACATTAGTTTTTACAGGGTTATCCAAAAGATATTCGTTCTTTTTCAATTTGTTGACGGTCCCCTAAGGGGTTTCGGGAAAAAAATCTTCGCGGAAATATATGACCTATACTATACTATTTATGCACCTGCAGTTTCAGGTTAATTCCTCATGTATTTTTCTAGATATTTAACAAAATATCTAAAATTGCAAGTGACCGGTCACCTTCGGCCATATAGTGCAGTTGGTATAAAAGCTTGGTTTTTGACATGGTGTTACTTTTAAGGTATAATGAGAATGAGAATAATAAAAAATAATGAGAATATTCCATAATATATTCAAATAACCGTTTTCTATAATAGCGAGTGACTATAAAGCTAAAACCGCAGATTTTTAACAATGTGCTTATTAATTTAAATTAATGCATGGTTAGAATAAAATTGTGTATAATTATATTTTATACAGTCTAAGAAAATGTTTTACATTTTACCCCTCTCTTTTCAAAATCCATACTCACAGACATATTATATATAACTCAATGAAATTACAATAAATGCTTCTTTCCTACGTGACACGGGTGGCAATGCTTCTCCGAGAGCAAGCACCATTACTCGTTGCTACATTACTAATTGATGGAATACATTCTTTAAATTTGTGTACGGATCTCCTAACGAACAAATGGTTCGAAAGACACACTGGTTGCGATAATTTGTTCAAACACAATCAAGAACAGCTTTTTACAACTTTATAGTTACTACTTTTTTAATTCTTATTTTACAAAGATTTTTACTTGGGTATGTAAAAAGCTTGGTCTTAGATATAATTGGGAGCAAAAAGCGTAAAACGGGGCGTTTGAAACTGAGAGAGATCTGCAAAGTGTATGTTTCATGTTTTTTCTGAAATTCGATGGTCTATTATTGTTTCGAACATGGGACAAAGACAGAAGTGCAATTAAGAAATGGCCTATTGTATAATACTTAAACTCAAAGCGTCTGTGTGGCAGGAAATGACCATTCTTTTAGCAAAAGACGTCTCGAAAAAGTGACTTACTTTAGTTAATCCAAATAATTGATTTTCACAAAACCAATGCATTTAATATGTTCTTTCACAGTTTTAAATAGAATTTTCGCCATTTAATTGAATAACTTTGTTGAATAGAGTTTGATTTCTCAAAGCGGAGGATTTCGAAAAACGCCAAAACGTTTAAATATTAATTTTGGTTTTGATTCATATAAGAGGCAATTATAGTAATTTTTCTTAGCTCTGGGGGGTGTTTTAACCCCCAAACCCCTCCCATGGCTGCGCCACTGGCTTCGCTGTGGCTTAGATGTCATATATTCCTGTGGCTGCCATCTTTGATTTTTTTTATTTCTTGTTGGCGATCTTTATCGATATGACAACCCCGTTTTTCCGCGAGATTGTGTTTTGGCATAACTTCACTCCTGGATTTTGCTGCTGTGAGTACATGATGCTGTTTTTCTCTTGTGATTTTGCCCATGTGCTTTGAGACCAGATTGTATCTTTCTATCTTTTTATTTTTATCTTAAATTTATTGGATTTATTTGATTGACTATGGTTTCTGTAGTCCGTTTACCCACTGTTGCTGATGTAATGAAGAAATATCAGAAAATTTCGAAGGAAAAAGGTGGTTTGTTTACTGTCTAGTCTCATGCCTATTTTGGGAAATGAAGGTGATGCTAGCAGGTATTTTGTGTTTGAGCTTTCAAGAAAGGAGATGTCTGTTCAGGTATGTTAATAATTTTATGCATATTTTGTAGTAATGTTTTATATTAGACGTTTATTGTATATATTTCTCATGCATGTGGGCCTTAAGAGTTTCGTTCATTTTTAAGATTGCTGCACAGCTAGTTTGCTGAATCCAGTGATGTTTTTTTTTTTTTTGGTTTATGAATGCGTAACGTTCATACGTGCATTTTTGACATTGCTGCACAACTAGTTTGCTGAATCCAGATATTTTTTTTTTGGTTTATGAACGCATAGCGTTCATATGTGCATTTACTAATTGCCGCTTTAAAGAGTTTCCTGCATTTTTCAGATTTATATTTTATTATTTAAATTTTATTTGCATTAAGCTTAACATGTGCATAAATCGCTATATGACAACATTTACTACATGGCGGAAAAGGGGTTTTCACGGCCAGAAAAATAATCCAAGATGGCAGCCGTGGGAATATATCACATCTGTTCCAAAGCTGTTAACTATACCAATTAGAATTATGACCCTATTTACTGCATGATCAGTAAAAACAATATTTTAAATTGAGAAAAATGAAAGGCAAACTTAAGTAAAAATATGGAAGCATATTTCTCTGGCAGTGCTCAAATAACTGCCGTGACTAGTATAGAAATAGATTACAAGCATTTGTGCCTGTCTGTTGAAACAACATTCATCCGTGGTATAAATACTATCTGAGCTAGCACACGTGCCGAGATACGCTTATTTGCTAGAATGTTCCCGGAAGTAACGTGAACACAAACTTTTATGAATAATTAACGGTGATTAACGAATCAGCCGATTGAAGTATGTTGCCATCTATTGCCAATATGCCATTTGATTTCTTACGAAATTGATATGTGTTTGAATGCCACTGCCATGAATGTGAGATTTGAAAAGTAAATAAAGTTTATTTTTTTAAAAAGTAATTGTTAATTGAAACCAAAACTTATTTTATAGGTGAAAAGAAACGTTTAAAGGTGAGTAAACTATTGCTTTAAATAAGGAAAAACTTTCAATAAAAATAAATGTAGTATATTTACTATTACATGCAACATTTTATATTTAATGTGACTAACTTTAAGTAAAGATAGGGTTAAAACTTGATAAAAGAAAGTAAACAAAGTGAATGTATGCGAGTGGATGAAGTGTGTGAGAATGCATGAGAAGGGTTTTGAGCAATAAGACCTATTTAACGTTGATAATTCCTATCAGAAGCATTGAACTACAAATGAAAACTATGTGTTGAACTAAGAAATTAAATTGCTGCCAATAAGATAATGTAGAGTCCAAATATTTAAAAAATATTAAAGGATAGAATTTCAGGCACAGATGTCATATTCGCCCCCATATTGGCACGATTTTTTTCTGACGCCAATGTCATACACACAATGTATACTTAAACGGTGCCAAAGTGTCATTATTTTCCTTGATATGGTAACCCGGATGTTGTTGTTTATGCTGTTGATGTTTTCGCCAAATCGGCATCGGAAAAAAATCGCGCCAATATGGGGCGAATATGACATCTGTACCGAATTTCAAACAAAAAGATATATTTCTGTTAGCTGGGTGCAAATATTGACACTAGCAGGTATTTTTTTTCTTTTTGGCAAAAGATAAATATAATATGGAAAATACAAACACATTTGAAAAATAGAAACAACTTTTGATACTTTTCCATTTCACCAACACAATGGCAAAAGGTAGGATGCTACTGTGCCATTTATTTCAACCCCGACTGGACAAAGGATTTTTATTGCAAAATGTTGCGACTTTCACTATTTAATGAATGTTAATATTTTTTACAGTATTATGATTTAATTGTAACCAAGCAAAACATCTTAATTTGCTGTTTTTTGAATCAGAAATATTTTTCATTACCTGCTGACATGCTCAGGCCCATGATCTCCTCTCGAATTTGCATTATTTTATATTTTTACACAAAAATCGGTACTACTTGGTTATCCTGTTGACCCATTTCTCCAACTTATACAAATTGACATAATTTTTATTTTAGTGAACAAATAAATTAGTAAAACATTAATAAAAATACAAAGTCACTCGATGACGTAACAAACACGTGTATCATGTTTAATGTCAAGAGATTGTGACATTTACAATCCTCCATGATTGGCATTTAATCTTATAGTTTGGTGATAGTTTTTTGATCGACGGGATAATAAAGTAGTACCCAAACATCTATTCAAAACAAATTAAATTTGGAGGGCCCAACTGCCTTCAGCAGCATACACCCTCAAATTTAATGTTCAACCTCAAATTATATTTTTCAACCATTCAACCTGGAATTATATTTTTAAACGAACATAGAGTAGGAGACCTCATTACCCAACCTGAAAATTCCATTTGAAATTAACATGTAACCTGATCCGAACCTGGCCAAAAAAAAAAAAAAATCCTTGACCCTTGACCCACAAAAATACTTTTCGGCAATCTGCAACCCAAACCCACACTATTTCAACCCGAAATGCAAATGATGTTTTAATGTCATTATGAAAAGTAATCTACAATTGTATGTGTAATACCAATTTTATGTTTACATAGAAGAATGAACAAATCTGTATTTTTAAATATTCAAATATAGTAAAATCTCTGAATAGTGGGATACCTCAGGATTGTTAAATCGATACATACATTGAGTTGGGTGAAATTTACCAATAGTTATAAAAAAAAATTCAGCATTTCTAACAAAGCTTTTTTTGACCTCTCCACTGGTCTTCTTTTCCATTATGTTTCTTAGCAAAATGCCCTCTTCCTTCTTTCCTCCCTCAGCCTGTGTACAAACAATTGCTCTCTAGTATTTGGAATGTCATGTGTGCAATGCCATTATATGTTAATTTAATTCCCTATACAAGATTCAATGAATGAGTGAAACAAAGAATATTAGGCATAATTTCTCGGCACAGATGTCATATACGCATTGGCGCGTTTTTTTTTTCCAACACCAATTTGGCGAAAACCTCGTTACCATATCATCTATGTCAGGTTTACCATATCAAGCAAAATAACAACACTTTGGCGCCAGTTAACTACCTGGTGCGTATATGACATTGGCGTCAGAAAAAAAACGGCGTATATGATATCTGTGCCAATTTCTCTTATACATAAAATATTAGCCCAATATTAAGAAAAATCCTGAGAGAAAATCTAAGAACCTAGGCCCATTTCCTTCCAGGCCCCAAACACTTTCGATTTATTAAATAATCACATTAACTAAATAGTGCAATTAATTTTTTTTATTTTATTTTATAAATAATAACCTATGAAACCCTTTTTTCTGTCTTTATGAAGACCTCATCTTACCGATATAACAACTCTGTTAAATTAATTGATACAGTAGATTAGATGAGCTGCTTAATCGAACCACAAATTTTGATTCAATTAAGCGGCAACAACATGACTTACATTTTGTTCGCAACCATTTGATTCTAAAAGCGGTTTTTTTTAAATTCATAAAAGTCGTATTAATCAGCGGTTTGTATGAACGACATCTACTGCATAATCATCAAACTTACCTCTGTTTTTAAATTATTTAATAGCATCGAAGCATACTTTTCAAAATCAGGAGTAATCGCTTTAAAACAGACGAAAAAGAACCAAATGCTTGAGCATGAGCTTAGGCCTGGTTTGTCAATGAATATTTCCAGCGTAAACAAGCGATCGCCGCATTGTTACTCTGACTGACATTTTAACAACAAAGAAAATTACACTTTTGTTGTCATAGTGAAGACATTACGACAATCACCAGCCAAAAGCAATCACCACCATGATTGTCGTGACGTCATGGCACCGGAAGTTCCGGTTGTCATCGATCACCTGAGGGCGGAGCCACAACCACACTTTGAGCCTTGATTGACATGCATCCGGGCTTGGACTAGAGATCCTTTCAGCGGCCGTGATTGGTGGAGAGGGTGCCGTGACGTAAATTTCGTCACACGAGACGCTCATCTTTTATGGCGAGGTGACTTGACTGGCATTAGCGTTCAACCCACCTCGAAACCCGCTCGCCTGTCGGTCAAAAACTATTCGGCAATCAAAACAGTCAATTATCAGGGGCACACAGTCGGTGGATGTTGTGAAGGGTGAAGCTCACACTTTTATGGATGGTGGTGCGCGTGGGATTCGTTAGCAAGACGCTCCTGTGTCGAGTGTGACGCGGGGGTGCATAGTGTTGTTGTTGTTTGTAGTCGTGAATGTAGCATGGACGATCCCCAAACTATGATGCACCCCGCAGTTTCGCAGCATACACCCGTGAACATGGTTCCACAACACGGCTACGGTATGCCCCAGGAGCATAACACAGGGCAAGCACCCCAACATGAAACGGACGTTCGTAAACACGACATCTCTGAAATATTACAGCAAATAATGAACATTACAGACCAGTCGCTGGACGAAGCTCAAGCACGGTGAGTAGGGCCGGCAACTTTCGAGAAAATAGTATGCTCTTAACCCTAACCTTGTCTTGTTGCTGGCCTTGAGAAAATAACAAGCCTCTCCAGCAAATTGTGTGTTGTGTTTTGAAGGCCTGCTGGCTATCCGCTAACGTAGGCCTAATTCTTCTATTTCAGGAAGCATACCCTCAACTGCCATCGGATGAAGCCTGCCCTCTTCAGCGTGCTATGCGAGATCAAGGAAAAAACAGGTAAGTGACATTACTACTATCCCCTCTACAGTCGTATTGTTACCTTCAGAAGGTAACCATTCTTACCTCCAACTACAGAATTCAAAGCAACACTTTGCACTGAATTCAAATAGTTATTATTAGTATCATCTACTGTTGCAAGTAAAAAAAAAAATTAGGCCAAAAAATTCAAATTCACTGATTGTTGTTGTTGTTTAAAAGTAAACAAATCAGTAGTTGCCATTCAGCAATAACAAAAATATGATGTAATGGGTGGTGCTAAAAAATAGCACTTTTTTTTTTTTTTTTTTTTAAACAAGTAAACAAAACAGAGAAGTTGCCACTCGGCAATAACAAAAACATTGCCTAATGGGTGATGCTACAAAATACCTTTTCTTTTTCTTTTTTTTTTAAATGAATAAATTTACTACTTTCTGCCTTCAGTTGTATTGTTATTCTTACTTCCATAAGGACTACGGAACTTAAAACAACACTTTTCTCTGAATTCAGATACAGTTTTCGTTAGAATCGTCTGCTATTGCAAGCAACAACAACAAAAAAATACTATTTTAAATTTTGACACAGTAAAACTGATAAAACACCTAATTGTTTCTATGAGTTTATAAACAAAATAGAAGTTGCCATTTAACAAAACCAAAAAACATGAAATGATGGGTGGTGCTTCAAAATAGCATTGATTAGGTGTAAATAAATATCAACATTAGTACTATGACCATCATCGTCCTGTTACTTTCATAAGCATTTTGTGGATAACCTCCGAATTATAGAATTAAAGACAATGTTACTTCAGACAAAAAATTGGACAGTTATTGGTTGAATCATCTGCTATTGCAAGCATGTAAATATATAAAATAAAATGCACAGAATTGTTTCTTTGCAACTGTATTGTTTGTATTCATAGAAAATTGTAGTTGTTTAAAAAATAAGTCGAACCAAAAAATGTGTCACTTAGCAATTTAACAAGAAGTTGTAATGGGTGATGCTAAGCAATAGCATCCATTTGACATAAATGAATAAGTTTTAATATCGTTTGGGTACTCAGTTATTGTCACAGTATACAGTAGACTTCCGATTATCCGCCATTCAATCCACTGCCACCCACTCTTTCTGATTTTAAAAAAAATCAGAAACGAACAACAAAAACTCACATGTACAATGAACCTGAGTGTGGAGGCGCTATTCTGCAAGAAGCAGGTGCAATCCAGGTATTTTATTATGTAAAATTCATAATCTTGCTGCAGTAAAAGCACAAGCAAAACATAAACAAAAATGTATAGGGTCACCCGGGGTAATTCCTGGTCTAAAAGCATCAACATCTAATTATTATAAAAACTATTAAAGGTATTGTTCCCAACTTTTTTGTGGAATAAGTCTCCTCTGATGGTTATATTATAAAATGCTTATTTAAATATATATGCACTTATAATTAAAATAATTATAACTTTTAAATGACCAAGAATTACCCCGGAAATGGGGTAGGTAATTCTTGGTCACTTCTGGGGTAATTATCGGTCAGCATCCTTTTTCATGTAATTAAAGTAGTACAGTTAATTTTTTTATGACTGAGTAATAAAATAAGTAGAAATCAATCTTCTAAAAGTTTTATCTCATAATTGCAGAATAATAAAGCATAGACTTTGTTTAGGGCATAAATACAAAGTTATTTGATGTGCAAAAGACTCTGGCTAATTAATGTTTTGTAAAATGTACAAAAGAATTTTTATGCATTTTTACAACATTTATAAGCAGTATTTATTATTTCATTAGTATACATTGTGAATGGATTTATTAATAACTTGCAAATTTATTGGTCCATTTAAAAAAAAAAAAAAAAAAAAAAAAAACCGAATGTTCGTTATTAATTTTATTTTGCTTAGGCCAACTGAAGTTTTCGGCTACCTTTTCAGGAAATTTTCAATACAGACCTTTAATATAATACACAGCATAATAATTAGGTTCCTCTTTCGCATTATGTATATTTTTTATACATCGCTTTGGCATTTTGCAATGAGATAGTATTTCTTCTTATTTTGTTCAGTCATAGTGTGTTTTATTCACTGAGCACTTACAGTTTTCTTCTTTTAAAAGTGTTTAATATAGTAGAGGAAAATTTTATAATCTTTTTTTAAAGACTGTGATATGTCATTAGTTGAAATAAAATAATTAAAACTTCAAGAATGACAATGATTTCTTGTAAAATGTGTAAAAATCAAGATCGATGTTTTGCAGAAATTTGAGTAGCAATTTTGAATGTAATTTTTTTAAATTATTTAATTTCTACTAAATGAATAATTAAGGCATATATTTCAAAGCAAAGGATTCAAAGTATCTTTGAGATTTTTTACAGTTTCATAAATTGCTATTTTTATATTAAAAAAAAAAAAAAGCGAAAATGATCAAGAATTACCTCAGAAACTCAGTGACCAAGAATTACCATGGGTGACTCTGCTTTATTAAAAACTACAATTAACTAAAATGTAGTGAACAGTGTGGTTGCAGTTAATTCTCAAAGGGTTTGCGACAATTAAAATCACTAAATATGACAATAAAAAGAAATTAAATGATGATAAAAACATTGACCAGGAATTACCCCAGTGGCTAAGATTTACCCCCAGATACATGGGGCAGTATTTGACCAACTTCTGTAAATTATTTAAAATAGTATAAAAAATTTCAAGACTATTTTTTAATAGCTAAAGTAGTTGGTAATTGAACGAAAAAGAAAGAAAAGAAAAATATTTAAAATTTGAGTTGTGACAAAGATCTTTGTAAAAATGTTTCATAACTAAGGCCAATGTTATTTTACAGAAATTTAACAAGCCATTTCAAAAAGATTTTTTTTTTCAAAATAAATAAACAATAAACTCATAATTAAGTAATAAATTCCAATGAGGATAGTTCAGAGTACCTCTATGATTTTTTTCACTTTGGTGAAGTGTTATTAAAACATAAAAAGGACTGTGACCAGGAATTACCCCGGGTGACCCTATAATGCATTATTTTATGATGAAAACAGGTACTCTATATTTACTGTATAAAATTCTAAATTTTTCGCATAAATTTATTTTACAATGTTAATTGTACTTTTTATTCACAAAATACACAGCGAATAATAAAAAAAAAAAGGTGCTTAGATAATGTTATTTATGAAACAACATATAAAAATATGATTTTAACAAGGGTCTTGTACTGTCTTTCAATCATCCACCACCCTGTGAGCAGTGTTGGAAAAAAACCGGTTTATTTGGTTTAAACCAGGTTTTTTTGGTTTAAACCGGGTTTTTAAAAATATAATTTCCTATTGCATACAGATGCATATCTGTTGATAAAATAAACATTTTTGGTTATTATATAAGTAACATAACTTTTGGAAATATTTAAATTAAATAATTACAGTCAATTATATAGAAAATTGAAATCATTTCTAATTTAAACATTATTAGTAGCAGCTATGTCTTATGTTCTAGTGTTGACTCTAGAAAGAAAGGGCCGCCGGGCGGGAATTTTTCAAAAAGGGGAACACTATTCTAAAAAAAGGGTACATTTTTTCAAAAAGGGAACACTATTTTAATAAAAGGGTACATTTTTCCAAAAAGGGGCACTTTTTTTTCAAAAAGGAGACACCTGTACCTTGTTCACAAAAAATATTTTGAATTGGTTTGTTTAGAGTACCTAGAATTTGCAATATTTTCTCGGGATCAATTAAATTGCCACGGGGTGCATAGGAAGTGTTAAAAGCAGCAGTGGGGCGCATCAGAAGGGTTTAAAAGATCCGTCGGGTGCAAAAAAGGAAATAAAAAGGGCCGCCGGACGCTGCGCACTGCTAAATCAGCTTAGAGTCAACACTATGTTCACAGTAAATTGCTCTACATAGTGAAACACTGATACCTTGAAAATCATATGAAGAATCCTTTGATTAATAATATAATAAATAAACATTTGATGCAGTTTCATGAATATAATATATTATTCTGTGGTTGTTATTATTATTATTTTTTTCATATTCCAAATGCTTTTGGTTATTTTGTTTTCTGAGTGATAACTCCAAGTGTCCAAGTCAACATTTATGGCCATTAGATTCAGCAACTAACAGAAAAGATCGATTGGTATCATTGAAATGCTATAACTAGCACTCAATTTTTGCAAGCTGTGTTATTCAATTTGATATCTTAAGTTACTCTTTTAAATTCTTTAAGGATAATCTTTCCCAATCCAGAAAATTTTCTTTTACAACTTAACCAAAATCTTAAAGATCATTGTACTATTTTGCAGGGATGCAGAATATGTCTAATCTGGCGATCTAGGGTCGGGGGAAATTTTAACCCCCTGGGGAAATTTTTCAGAAACATATACAATTGATTTCGATTTTAACAACGAATTCCATAATTCCCTGAGATAGAACAATTTCAGTACAAATAAAAAGATTCGTATGGCGACCTTCACAAAATCGATCTCAGAATAATATGTACCGTATATCAGGGGTGATTATGTTCCAAATTTTCTGATAGGCCCCACCAGTGGTCGAGAGGTTCTGCTCTCGAAGCTGGTAGACGGGAGGTGCTGGGTTCGATCCCAATCGTGCCCGTCGGCCTAATCGTTCGGAGTTTTCGTGGTTTTCTTCGAGCTGTGGATCTTCCATGCGTTAATACGGATTAGGTTCCCTTAGAAAGACCCCCACGGAGGGCACTCCCCCCGGGCCTATATCCCTCGTGTAGATAATTGGCCGTCAAAAATCAACCCAAATTTTCTGACAGTTTGACATTCGGTTCCTAAAAAAAAAAAATCTGTCATCAATCTGAAAATTCGGACATAAAAATACCGCGAATTTTGTCGAAGAATTACAGAAAAAACACGAATTTCGTCACAAGATCGCAAAATAATCGAATATTTCGTCAGAAGTTTGCGAAAGAACCGCAAATTTCGTCAAAAGATCGCGAAAGAACCGCAGGTTTCGTCAAAAGATTGTGAAATAAACACAAATTTTGTCAAAAGATCGCAAAATAAATGCACATTTAGTCAGCAGATCGCGAAACAATCGCACATTTCGTCAGCAGATCGCGAAACAATCGCACATTTCGTCAGCAGATCGCGAAACAATCGCACATTTCGTCAGCAGATCGCGAAACAATCGCACATTTCGTCAGCAGATCGCGAAACAATCGCACATTTCGTCAGCAGATCGCGAAACAATCGCACATTTCGTCAGCAGATCGCGAAACAATCGCACATTTCGTCAGCAGATCGCGAAACAATCGCACATTTCGTCGACCGATCGCTAAACAATTTCGAATTTCGTCAAAAGATCGCAAAAGAACCTCGAATTTCGTCAAAAGATCGCAAAACAACTGCGAATTTTGTGAAAACATGGCGAAATAACCGTGATTTTCATCAAAACATGGCAAATTAACCGTGATTTTCATCAAAACATGGCAAATTAACCGTGATTTTCATCAAAACATGGCAAATTAACCGTGATTTTCATCAAAACATGGTAAATTAACCGTGATTTTCATCAAAACATGGCAAATTAACCGTGATTTTCATCAAAACATGGCAAATTAACCGTGATTTTCATCAAAACATGGCAAATTAACCGTGATTTTCGTCAAAACATGGCAAATTAACCGTGATTTTCGTCAAAACATGGCAAATTAACCGTGATTTTCGTCAAAACATGGCAAATTAACCGTGATTTTCGTCAAAACATGGCAAATTAACCGTGATTTTCGTCAAAACATGGATAATAATCTTCTATTTCGTCAAGGAAAAGCGAAAAAACCTCAAATTTTGTCAAAAGATCGCGAAATGAATGCAAATTTACTCAAAAGATCGCGAAATGAATGCAAATTTACTCAAAAGATCGCGAAATGAATGCAAATTTACTCAAAAGATCGCGAAATAAACGCAAATTTTGTCAAAAGATCGCCAAACAACCACGCATTTCATCAAAAGGGGTGAAATAACCACAAATTTCGTTGAGATCGCAAAAAACTGCAAATTTCATCAAAAGATCACAAAAGAACCTCAAATTTCACCAAACTATTGCAAAACAACCGCGAATTTCATCAAATGATGGCAAAACAACTGCGAATTTCGTCAAAAAGGAAGGAGAAATAACCGCAAATTTCGTCAAAAGATCGCGAAATAACTGCAAATTTCGTCAAGAGATTGCGAAAAAACGCAAATTGCGTCAAAAGATCCGTCAAAAATACATAGTTAGTGTTGGGAGCAGGGTTGGCAAGTTTTTGCCATAGGCGGAAAAAACCGTCCCGGCAAAAATAGGTTTTTGCCAAAGTGGTGGCAAAAATAGGCTGTCCATTTAATTTTTTTCGCAGAAAAAGAGAAAAAAATATTTCATGAAAGAAAAAAGAAACTTAATTCTTACTTAAAAAATCAATACTCTAAATTTATTTTTGAACTCTAAGTTAAATAAGTATAATTATGCATTTTATGAACAAATACCAAATTTTATAACATAATTTATAAAATGAAAAAAATAAAATATTAATTTTATATAAATGAATAGAAAACTTGATTGTTTATACAATTATTAATGATTATTCACATAATAGAACTGTGGAGGATCTAAATGAGTAAAGCATTTATGTTTATATGCGTTAGAAATTCAAATAAACAATTATATTCTAAATTCAATTTTTTAATATGAAATTGCATTTAAAGCAGAACACTATTCATTTTCAAATAATTCAGTGATATCTCCATCACAACCTAATTTTTGCTGTTTTAGCATAGCATAACAATAAACTAGTTTGGATAGAGTATTTGTTGACAGTTTATTTCGAATTTTAGTTTGCACAAATGAAAAATTTGAAAAAAATCTTTCAATAGCAGCACTACTTGCTGGACATATTTGAAGGTGTGCGACTAATGAACAGAAGTCTTTTGAAATCTCACAAGCTTTGGAGATACTTCTCCACCAATTATGAGCACTGACACTACTAATCACTTCTTCTGCAAAATATGAATTAGGGAAGGGTTTTTCTTTTAGCTCGAAATTAATAATATAAGATATAAAGTCGGGATTAATTTTACACAACCATGCTTTACAGCTTTCCTTTTGTTCATAATTTAAAAGTTCACCTCTGTACTTTGGATGTAACAAATATGCTACAAGATGAGACGGCAAAACTGCTTGTTCAAATCGCTTTTTTAATTTTGAAAAATGTGGTAAGCAGGGTGTAATACTCTGGTATTTTGATATCTGTGTTAACTCATTAAATACTCACAAATACACAAAATAACAAAACTGCAGTGCACTGTTTTTTTTATTAAATAATATCACAAGAGCCGCTCATGGCTACCTCTCTCACAACAAAACATTCTATGAACTCGCATAAACAAATGCAGACGATCAAAGTTATTGCCAAAAATGCAAAGCATAAAAACGACCGAACAATCTGTCTTGTGGTCATTTGACAATAGACTGCTGGATTTGAGAATTTCAAAAGAGTATTTTATTTGTGGAGAGGGGGGTGAATATAATACAAAAAGATAAAATGGCTACTGACTACTTACTGAAAGTAAAGAATGTAACTTTTTATCCCTTTCTTGGAGTGTAAGAAGGAGGTAAAACAATTCTAGCTTCCTAACAAGGCATAACAGATAGTTTTTTCAATATATAATATTCAGTTTAATTTAATTACTTTTTTATCTGTAACACACTACTTTCATCAGATAAATAATTATAAATTACAAAGACTTAAATATTTACATACTTTTAAGACTCATTACATAAAACAAAAGTAACAAAGTTATAACCTTTTGATAATTAAAAAAATATTAATGCCTGACAAAATACTTTACTAAAAAAAAATAGATATCTGATTTTTAATTTGGTTCTTAAATTCCTAAGCATTAGACTGAATCCTACCTATTTTATAAAGATTTAAAATATGTAAAAATATTTAATTATATTTATTAATTAGCAAATTAAATAAAAATATTAAATGATATGTTATTAAAATTAATTGTTTATACCATTATTATCCTTATTAGCTTAGAGATTTTATTACATATTAAAGTCAAATAAGAATTTGCCATTTTTGCCGGTTTTTTCCATTTTTGCCCTGGTTTTTTCCAGTTTTTGCCACTGTCCTGACAAAAATACCTTTTTTGCCGGCAAAAATGCCAACCCTGGTTGGGAGTAGGTTTCCCCCCACTCAGTGGCGCAGCCAGAATTCGGTTCTAGGGGGGGGTTTGAGTTTTTTGATAAAGGTGTTCGTTGGTTATTTGAATCACCAGTTAATATAATCTGTCTTTTTAATGAATCAAATCATAATGCTTTTTACCCGCAGTTACATTGGTTGTGTTCACAGCGTTTACAGAGTTAGAAAACATGAAATGCACCAATGAAATAACCCCAAACTAGGTTAGATTTATAAAAAGTGTTTAAAGATGATGAGGCAAACTTTAAGAGTTGTAAGTGTACAGTCCAGCAAATAATTTTTGCATAGAAAATAACAGAATTCCAATCCATTTGTTCAACCAAAAATTCACAGGATTTCATTCCAAGACAATCTCGAATTCTTGTTTTTAACTTTAATAATAATGAAGCCATTTTAGCAAAATTTTCAATATACTTACCATGCTTTTGTCAAATGTAACAACATCACGAAAATTGGTGGAATTTATCATCATTTACGTCTATTAGTGCTCAGTTAGGTAATCCATATTTTGGAATGTAGTTGATATTAAACATGGTATTTTATTGTTTTTTTTTTTATTGTGCACTTCCAGTACTTTACATGACATCGAATTTGCCATTACGTAACGTAAATCTGTTGAAAATTTCGTTAAAACGTGTTTATTATTGTTAAAGTTCTCTAAAAATATCTGGGTTCAAACTGAAGTGAAGTCGTACCTGTACTAATATTATAAAGAAGTAACCCTTTTTTTTGTAGGGGTTACTTTTGGAACTACCAAACGGATTTAAAAAGATAATCGGTCGTGTGCGAACTTAACTCGGATACAAAATATCAGAACTGTTCAAAGATAATATTTACTTGCGTACATATAACAATACCACATGCCATAATTTAATTCTACTGGAATGAAAATCGATGAATATTTCTCCCTCTAAAACACAGACTTTGTACAAAGTTTAAACTTGATAGAGAACCAACCACGCTTCGGAAAGAGGTTGCAGAGATTCTCACGAAAAGTCACTTGTAAATCATATTTCATGTAATAGTGGACAATTTTAAAGGAATAAAAAAAAGTATGCTTAATAACGTGAAGCTTTTCTATTCATTTTAAAAATAAAAGCATATTCAGACATAATTATTGAAATGATTTCTAATCGAAAAGTTTTTTCCTTATAAATGAATTATTTATTGAATTATAAGCAATTTTAGTCTCAAAATTTCTGACATTTAATGTCTTGGAATTATTATATGAATTATCTTTTTAATATCTGCCTTCAATAATTGAATTCAGTTGGAATAAAAAGTGCTTATCACTATGTTTCACCTTATCTAAAACAAAGATCTTATACAAGTTTAAACTTGGCACTGTGCCAAGCATGCTTCGAAAGGAGGTCACAAAGTAGCAACACTGTTTTGATCCGTACCGTTGTTTTCTACGTGGGTTTTTAATTAATATCTCGGCAAATTACAGACACATTTTTTTCGAAAATCATTACCGACAAAACTTCGAAGATTCTACGTCGATTAGGTACACCGCGTGCCCTCAACTCCCCCGCTGACCGCCAGAAAAATAAGACGCACGAATGATCTTATAATAATTCCGATTTTATTTTTTAAGCGTTGAGTGGAACCTTAATAATAATGGCAAAATGATGGTGACTATCACCGTTTCAACATAAGCTATATTTTACATCGGTAAAACAACGTCTAGAAACATGGAATTTAGCATGGTTGTTAATTTAGAGACTTAAATGCATGCCCTGAACAGTTTTTTAAAAATTCGAAATTTTTAAGGGTGCAAGAGCAAAAAAAAACTTTCTAAAATTGCGATCTGTGTGATACATTTTGTATAGAAGGTTAGAATCTGGCATGGTGATAACTTTTGGGATATATAAATGCTCAAGAGCGGTGCCTAAAACAAATTCAATTTAAAAAGGATGAAATGAGTGGAAAACGGTCTGAAAACGATCTAAGGCTAATGTCAGACGGATGTCTTTTTGCACGCTTTTTTACTTACGTATTATCCCTGCACAATGCTAGCAGCATTATATAGCCTTAATTAGGATTTATTAGGAATTGTTAGAGCTAGATACATTAAGTTTGGCATGGCTGTTACTCTAGAAACGTAAATGATCACCAAGAACAGTTTTCCAAAAATTCGAAATTAAAAGGATGCAAGAGCAAAAAACGTTCTAAAACTGCGGTTTGCGCGATATACACTATATGGCCAAAGGTGACCGGTCGCTTGCGATTTTAGACGTTTTGTTAAATATCTAGAAAAATGCATGAGGAATTAACCTGAAACTGCAGGAGTGTAAACAGTATAGTATAGTGCGGTCATATATTTCTGCAAAGATTTTTTTTTTCCGAAACCCCATATAGGGGACCGCCAAGAAATTGAAAAGGAACTAATATCTTTTCGATAACCCTGTAAAAACTAATGTAGCAAAAACCTTCAAGCTCGAGATTATTAATAAATGGCTTATTGTAATATACTGTGTTCATTTTTATGAGGATAGCATGTATACTCGTAGATAAATTAAGGTTTTTATAAAAACAGTCCCATATTTCGCCAAGTTTTTTGCTTATATTTTGCAGGGTTCTTAATATAAAAAAAAGTTCTTTTCAGAGAATATGACAAACAACATTGTTTACAATATTATGCAATCAGAATTGAAAAATAATAAAAATTGGATGAAAAATGAGGAGGTTTATTAAAAAATGTTTCACTGCGCATGCGCGAATGCAATCAAAATATAATGTGCATAATGTATTAGCTAATTATATAGAGCAAGTTTTCTGATAGTCTCAAAATCATAGAATGAAAATTGTGAAAATTATCTTCGATAGAATAAGCTCGAAATCCGTTCTTCCCAAAAAGAAGCAAAAAGATGAGGGGTTGTATCAAATATCTGTTGATTAGTGCCAAGATAGCGTACACAATATTGCACATACTACTATATTTGGATACAACCCCTCTTCTTTTTGCTTCCTTTTGGGAACAAAGGAATTCGAGCTTATTCTATTGACGATAATTTTCAGAATTTTCAAGCTATGATTTTGAGACTTTCACAAAACTTGCACTATATAATTAGCTAATACATTATGCACATTATATTTTGATTGCATTCGCGCTTGCGCAGTGAAACATTTTTTAGTAAACCTACTCATTTTTTATTCAATTATTATTTTTTTTAAATTCTGATTGCAGGGTATTATGTACAATGTTGTTTGTCATATTTTCTGAAAAGAACTTTTTTTATAATAAGAATTCTGCACATTATAAGCAAAAAACTTGGTGAAATTTGGGACTGTTATTATAAAAACTTTAATTTCTCTACGAGTATACATGCTATCCTCATAAAAATGAACACAATATATTACAATAAGCAACTTAATAAAATAATCTCGAGTTTGAACGCTTTTGCTACATTAGTTTTTACAGGGTTATCCATAAGATATTCGTTCTTTTTCAATTTGTTGACGGTCCCCTATGGCGTTTCGGGGGGAAAAAATCTTCCTGGAAATATATGACCTATACTATACTAATTTACGCACCTGCAGTTTCAGGTTAATTCCTCATGTATTTTTCTAGATATTTAACAAAACGTCTAAAATTGCAAGTGACTGGTCACCTTCGGCCATATAGTATAGTTGGTATAAAATCTTGGTTTTTGACATGGTGGTTACTTTTAAGGTATAATGAGTATGAGAATAATAAAAAATAATGAGAATAGTCCATAATATATTCAAGTAACCGTTTTCTATAATAGCGAGTGACTATAAAGCTAAAACTGCAGATTTTTAACAATGTGCTTATTAATTTAAATTAATGCATGATTAGCATAAAATTGTGTATAATTATATTTTATACAGTCTAAGAAAAGGTTTTACATTTAACCCTTCTCTTTTCAATATCCATACTCACAGACATATTATCTATAACTCAATGAAATTATAATAAATGCTTCTTTCCTACGTGACACGGGTGGCTATGCTTCTCCGAGAGCAAGCACCATTACTCGTTGCTACATTACTAACTAATGGAATACATTCTTTAAATTTGTGTACAGATCTCCTAAGGAACAAATGGTTCGAAAGACACACCGATTGCGATAATTTGTTCAATCACAATCAAAAACAGCTTTTTACAAGTTTATAGTTACGACTTTTTTAATTCTTATTTTACAAAGATTTTTACTTGGTTACGTAAAAAGCTTGGTCTTAGATATAAATGGGAGCAAAAAGCGTAAAACAGGGCGTTTGAAACTGAGAGAGATCTGCAAAGTGTATGTTTCATGTTTTTTCTGAAATTCGATGGTCTATTATTGTTTCGAACATGGGACAAAGACAGAAGTGCAATTAAGAAATGGCCTATTGTATAATACTTAAACTCAAAGCATCTGTGTGGCAGGAAATGACCATTCTTTTAGCATAAGACGTCTCGAAAAAGTGACTTAGTCCAAATAACCAATTTTCACAAAACCAATGCATGTAATATGCGCTTTCACAGTTTTAAGTAGAATTTTCGCCGTTTAATTGAATCACTTTGCTGAATAGAGTTTGATTTCTCAAAGCGGTGGATTTTGAAAAATGCCAAAACGTTTAAATATTAATTTTGGTTTTGATTCATATAAGAGGCAATTATAGTAATTTTCCTTAGCTCTGGGGGGGTGTTTTAACCCCCAAACCCCTCCCGTGGCTGCGCCACTGCCCCCACTCTGCTGTAACCTTTCAAAATTTTGCTGTGAATTTTAGGAAATTTTTATTCACTCACAATCACCCCTGCCATATATACTCGCGCATAAGTTGAGAAATATTTGAAAAAAAAATTTCTATACCTACGGTAATACAGCACAATAACATACAGTACAATTTTGGGGAAATTTTCGTGTGGATTGGGGGAAATGTTGGAAGTAGAAACATTTTCTGCACCCCTGCTATTTTGTTATTACTGCTGTAAATAATCTGCACTTATTAAATGAAAATATTTTATGCTAAATATTGAATATATCTATTTTATCTTTTCTAATGTCACATGTTTCAAGTAAAATCTTTAGGGTAGTACCAGATATGTTCATCAGCACATGCTAATTTTCATTCTACATGCATAGAAACATGACCTAGGCCCATTATGTCTCATGTTGACTGCTGAGATGAAGTGTTAAAAGTAGAAATTACTTCTATCTATATTTTAAAACAATTAAATTAGAAAAAAGAGAAAATATTATATTAGATTTTTTCTAAAAAAAAACCATTTGGGTTTTTTGACAAAAAACCAATTGGTTAAAACCACTTGGTTTAAACCGTGCCAACCCCGGCTGTGAGTGACAGATAATCGGAAAGATATACTGTATATATATATATTTTTTTTATTTTATGATTCAGTTTGTTTGTCATACTCATTTATGTTTTGTAAAGCAATTTCCTGTCGAAAAGCCTTTTAACCCTCCGTCAGTCCCAATAAGCCCGACAGGCACAGCATAATTATTTCCATTCTCTTCTCTGCCATGAGAACATGCAAGGTTACTTACTTTGTCATAAACGAGGTTTTTTCATTGAAATATGAAATATTTTGTCTTTGTACATCCTAATCAAGTGCATTGAGCGCGTTAAAATTGCGTCCATTAATTGCTAATGACGATTTTGTAACATGCGTCTGTCAGGTGCATTGCGCCCAAACACGGGAGTGCCAGAGTTGCAACCGACAGAGGGATAAGAATGCATTTGTGTTAAATGTTTAAAGGAAAACATATTGAGTGAGTGGTGTAGAGCAGACTTAGATAAAATGTAAATCTTTCTGCAAACTCGAATAATTTCTTAAAAATTTTCTGCAGAAAAACGCCACGCCCCTCCTAAGTCCTATATAGCTGCTAACAGCAAAAGTAAAGTTTTCTTTACAATCCCTCACATTGCGTTACATGCTCTCTCCCCCCCCCCCTCCAGTTTTCTGAATTAGACTTTATTGAAAAGAGGATAATGTTTACTAAGATATTAAAACCGAATTCCCCTTTCGAATGTAAAAAAGTCAATGCAAATCGCACAGAAATGCTAAACAAGCGCATAAACATTTGCTAAAATTTCAAACCAAATAAACTTTATTTAAAAGAGTTTAACATTTACTTTTCAACACAAAATTTATTTTTAATCTGTTAAATTAATCTGCAAAGCCTAAAATAATCTGCAGCACCTGCTTCGGTGTTGCACTGTTTCTGCTACCGGCCCTGGCAAAAAAAAAAAAAAGCATTGTACCTGCCGTTCCGGCATAAGCCCCCGCACTTCCAATATTTTTAAGTTTTAAAAATATATATGCCACGGCGCTTCTTCCATGGTACATGGCAAATAATTTCTAGATAGGTTTTTTTTTATCTGCAGACCTTCTCACAAGTCTGCAATGGGCCTCGCACAGATTCTCCGCCTGGGGTCTTAATAATTTTTTTTATGAAAAATTTGTAAAAAAAAAACCCCATCAGAACTGTTTGCAAACTTTGAAAATTTTCTGCGAACGGCGTTTGCGTGTTCATCTATATTATCTGACCCTGGTGTAGAGCGATGGCCCTTCCATACTCATGCTCCCTGAAATCTCCCTATTTTTGCATATTTATTGTGTTCTCAGGATTGCGTGGAAACATCAGAATGCAGTTTTTCCATGGGGCCCTGTTTGGGCAGTTGTGCCATTGGTAAAGTTATAAATTAGTTCAGTATTTACGTACTATTCGGGCCAGTTTTGTTTATCACTGCCAATCGTGTTCAAAACGGTCATTTAATGTAATAAACACATAACATCACTAAAAAGGATAGAAAATAAATAATTTAGTATACATAACATCAAATTGACGGCTTTTGAAATAAACTATACTAACAATGGTAGTTTTCTTTCCAGCGGCAATTAAAATAATATATATCCATCTTATAATGTATTACATTGTTATAAAAGTATATAAATTCTTCTGCCACTGCCTTTTTAATATAACAACTATATAATACAGTAGACTCACTTAAATCTGCATAGGTAAACAGTGTATGCTATGCATATGTATCCGATATAAACAGTGAAAATGACAGTTAAGTTGCAGGAACACATTTCAAGAGGGTGCTGAAATCAGCGGTGAGTCCAACTTTTTTTGGTACTTTTCAGTTAGCTGGGCACCAGTGTTATACATACATAAATATTTATTATATATGTGTGTATTTTATACGAGTTTTGTACAACATAGAGATTACGATAATTTTTTCAATCTCGCTTTCGCTAGAGAGTCTTTTACTCGGGACGTGGCTGGGGACCTAAGAATCTAGCTTCCGCAAAAGAGTCGCACTAAGTGGAAGAATAAAGGGCTGCGGACGAAGATGGGCCGCTCGCCACGGCGGTTGACCCAACCGCCGACCGAGACTAATAATGAGCTAGAAGAAGCAAGGGGTCGTCGGGTAGCTTCATCGTCCCGAGCCCTCCCTTCCTGGTTTTCGGTGTCTTTAATTTGTGTAATTTCCCTTTTAATTTGTCCGGTTTCAATTTTTGATTTTTTTTCATTCTGGCTTCCGCTTGGGACGTGGCTGGGGACCTATGAAACTTGCTTCCGCAAAAGAGTCGGAATAAGTGGAAGAATAAAGTGCTGCAGACAAAGAGAGGCCGAAGAGAGATTTTTCCACTTATTCAGACTCTTTTGCGGAAGCAAGTTTCATAGGTCCCCAGCCACGTCCCGAGTAAGAGACTCTCAAGCAAAAGCATGATTGGAAAAAAAAAAAAAATCAAATTGAAACCGGACAAATTTGAAAGGGAAATTACACAAATTAAAGACACCGAAAAGCGGGAAGGGTTGGGCTCAGGGCGATGAAGCTACCGAACGACTCCTAGCTACTTCGAGCCCATTATTAGCCATAATTATGCAATTATCAATTAAATAAATTGAGCTGATCTACAACTTTTGTTTATACATTTTTATGATTATCAAGAATATATAGGTGTGCGAGTCAGAAGGAAAAGTTTGCCATTCTTTTCCGTAAAAAAAAAAAAAAATAAATAAACACAACGAAACGAAAGGAATTTATGTATACTATGTTGTACGAAACAATGAGAAATGTAATGTATATATACAATATGTATATATGTGTCAATTTACATATATGTATGTATATATAACACTGGCACTGGCGTAAAGGTAAAAATTAGCACTAGCCACCGGCCACAGGACCAGTAAATGAAAAAAAGTGGCTAGTGAAAAATTGTCTATCAGCAGCCACTTTTTTACAAGGAGATAATAAAATTTTCTTTCATTTCATCAAAGATTCTACTTTTTTTTGTTCCAATATATTTATATTAACATATTTATTTGGGCTACTCAGTTTTAGATTAATACTTATAGAAATTTTAGTGCTTAGCATTTTGAGATAAAAAAGTAGCCACTTAAAAAATGAGTCCTACCAGCCAGTGGCCGCTAATGAAATTTCCCAATTTTGACCTATACACTGGCACCCGACTAACCGAAAAGTACCCTTTTTTAAAATAAATTTATTTGTTAATCATGCTCTTTTGGCTATTACAGCTGATTAATTACCACAGAAAATTATGTTACTTTTGATTTTGATGTAAATTAACATATCTGTAATTATAATGAAAATTCACCTGCACACTATTTGAAAGTTTTGTAAGCTGTAACCGAATTGTTTGTTTACTTTTCTTGTATGCGTTTCCCGTGTTTAAATTGTTATTTTTATTTTTTCAATCTTACATAATGCATTTTAGTAATAATTCTAGTTAATAGGACTGAACTCAAGCTTTTTTGGGAAGAAAATATGAATTTATTTCCAAATCCAAGATGCTGCAATATAATATCAGTGGTGATTACGATCTTTTTTCCTAGACCCTTTTTAAATAAATCAAGTTTTTTTTTTGTTTATTAAATCTCGATAAACATGACATAAAATTTTGTTATTTTACGATTATAAATTATATTCCTATCTAAAGTAAAAAACGGCACAACAGTAGCTTTTCCACAATACCTGCAACTGTGGCTTTTGAAGTCGTACTGCTTATGTTTACTTTATGCATTCATTTTGGTTTTAATTTTAATCTGTAATGATTTTTATTTTTTTCATGATTTCTTTCATAATTCTGTCTAATATGGCTGATCCCAATATTTCAAATGAAAAAGGACAGGAAAAGAAAACATTAGTTTGACAATAATCGAAGAAGTGTTGATCATAAAAAAGCTTCATTCTGGTTTTAAGGCTAAATTTTTATTATTTTGCACTATTATTTTCTGCAATTATTAATTGATTAAATTAATAGATTGTTTTAGTATTTTACTTAATTATTTTAATAATTTACTTTATTGCATTCATTATAATTTCTAATGTTTAACTACATTCAAATAAATTTTTAAATGTAAACAAAACAGTGACCAGAAATCCTTCAAAATTCTAAAATCTGCACAACCTCTGGTTTCAAGTTGTGCGGATTTGAATGAGTCTATTTTAACTGAGTGCAGTTAAAATGAAGTAAGCAAAAATAAATAAATATAGGCCTAGTACTATAATTAATATTTGGAAATTAGGAAAAATTGTCTCATGGGGGGCCATTATGCATTTTTGTCCCAAACCAGGGCTTGATGACATTCTTCTGACAAAGGGCTTTAATCCCTTCCGTCTTTGATTTTGCAAACATAGCCTGTAAAAATATAAAAATTTTCACTCGGACACAGGGGTGGGGAATTTCTAGAAAATCTTACCAGCCAAGGATTTATTTCACCAGCCAGTAAAATGCAACGTACAGTTGAAAATTTTTATGACAAAACTACACAACTCAAAAATAGTTGGTTACTATAATACATTTTCATATATTTTTTCCTATAAAATTAAGAAATATACTTAAAGTAGAACTTCATACCTTGTTTACATCGCAGTAATTAAGAAAGTTGAAAAATATAGCTTACTAAATAAAAAAACGTTTTTGGCAGGGTTGGCAAGTTTCTTCCACAATGGAAAAAACTAGCCGGAAGAAATAGGTTTCTTCAAAGTGGAAGAAACTGTTATTCTTTAAGAATTTACCATATAACTTTCAACTTTGTAAGATACAATAAATATCTCCTTCCTATAATCTTATATAAATTAATTCCATTTGAACAAAACAAATTTAATTAAGTATATATGCTAAATTAATAATTAAATCAGTTTTTTAGCCAAGATCACACACGACACCTGTCTAAAGATCTTCAACCATTGGCTGAATGAAGAAAAGAAATTTTATCCAAAATACACAAAATCACTTAAATGTTATCCATTTCAATTTAACCAATATATTTTTTAATTATTTAAACTTTTGAAACTAGCCCGGTAGAAGAAAGTGCGCGACGTGCGTCGCAGATTTATTTTGGACCTTGCAGATAAATTTGCCAACTTGGAAAAAAAAAAAAAAAAAGTACGAAAATTCTGACAAAAAATATCGCAAATTCGACAAATGGTCGCCGAAAAATATCAATTTCGAAGATCGTTCGCATAAAAAATCGGTAATTTATAGCCAAAGGGTCGCTATAAAAACGCGAATTTCGTCAAAAGAACCCTTAAAAAAACTTCGTTCCAGAGTTGTGGAAAAAATGCAAATTTCTGTCACAGAATTGCGGAAAAAACACTACTTTCGTCAAAAGATCGCGGAAAGAATGCGAATTTAGTAAAAGGATCGCGGAAAGAATGCGAAATTAGTAAAAGGATCGCGGAAAGAATGCGAAATTAGTAAAAGGATCGCTGAAAAAACGCGATTTTAGTCAAACGATTGTGGGAAAAACGCAAAATTATGTCAAAGGATCGCAAAAAAAAAAACGCAAATTTATGTCAAAGGATGGCTAAAACAACGCGGAATTTCGTCAAAAGATCTCGAAAAACGTAAATTTCTGCCAAAAGATCGCTGTACAAACTTAAATTTTATCCAAAAATCCCGAAAAAAAAAGTGAATTTCGTTCCAGGGGAGCGAGAAAAACGCAAATTTCTGTCACAAAATCGCGAAAGAAACTTTAATTTCATCAAAGGATCGAGGAAAAAAACACGAATTTAGTCAGACAATCGCGGAAAAAATGCAAATTTTTGTAAATGATCGCGAAAAAATGCAAATTTTTGTAAATGATCGCGAAAAAACGCAAAATTCTGTCAAAGGATCGGGAAAAACGCAGATTACTGTCAAAGGATCACGAAATAAAAGAAAATTTGTCAAAAGATCGGAAATAAATTTGCGGAATTTCGTCAAAAGATCGCTAAAAATACAAATTTCTGCCAAAGGATCGGTGTAAAAACGCGAATTTCGTCAAAAGATCCCGGGTAAAACGTAAATTTCGCAAATTTCTGTCACAGAATCGCGGAAAAAACACAAAGTTCGTCAAAGAATCGAGGAAAAAACGCAAATTTCGTAAAGCATCGCGAAAAAAAGCTAATTTTTGTCGAAAAATCGGGAAAAAACGGCAAATTTCTTCAAAAGATCGCGAAAAAAACCGAGAAATTTCCTCATAAGATCGCGAAAAAGCAGCAGATTTCGTCAAAAAATCGCGAAAAAACGACAAATTTCGTCAAAAGATCCCGAAAAAGCGGCAAATTTCGTCAAAAGATCCCGAAAAAGCGGCAAATTTCGTCAAAAGATCGCGAAAAAACGACAAATTTCGTCAAAAGATCGCGAAAAAACGACAAATTTCGTCAAAAGATCGCGAAAAAACGACAAATTTCGTCAAAAGATCCCGAAAAAGCGGCAAATTTCGTCAAAAGATCGCGAAAAACGGCAAATTTCCTCAAAAGCACACGAAGAAAAACACATAGTTAGTGCCAGTAGTGGAATGTTCGCTCCTCACCCCCTTTTTTTTTGTTGTAACGTTTTGGGAAAATTTGCTGTGAATTTCAGAAATTTTTCTTTTACTTGCTGAATGCTGTTTATGTTAACACTTATGTTTGTACATAAGAAAATGTAACATGCTACTCCCGCAGACAATTTTCATCCCACTAAATTGCTGTCGCAGACACAACCATAACTTTCTGCTACTGGGGAAACTAGTAGTAAATAGCTGGGATCATTTACCAATGGTAGAATGAAACTCATTTAAATAAAAGACGGTGCTTTTAATTTACATCAATTTTATTAAGATAAGTAATGTACAATAATTACTGTATTAAAAATTCATTAAAATCCTCATTTTCCTTATTACAATGCAGGATAATAAATATAGCAAAAAAGTTTTTTAGCAGTAGGATGCTGCAGTCAGTTTCTCAACTTAGAATGGGTGAATGCAAAATATGAAAAAAAATTCTTTTAAGTCGTACACTTCAGGATAATTTAAAAGCATTTCGACATATCCATAGATATTTTTAGAACATTAATCTTTTAAAATCAGCATTGAGATATGCATGCTAGATGCTGGTATAAATAATTATAAATTTGTTTATTTACTGTGTTGTACAGTTTAAAATAATGCATTTTTATATGAAAAATATACAATATGTAGGTAGGTAGTTTTTCTTTTTACATAAATGGTGTAATTAATAAAAAAAAAAAAACCCTCTACTTCTAAAGTTGTAAAAACCATCATCTGAAAATGTCTGCTGAACCTGAAGTTTGTTATTAAAAAAATAACTTATTTTTCCAAAAATAATATTTTTTATATTAATTAAATTTTCCAATTTCGATTTCATATACTTATACTTTAATTCTTTTACATAGTTAATATACTTTAATTTTTAGCGATGTTTTGTTTTCAGCTGATTTCTTCCTGGAAGAAACCCAACCCTGGTTTTCGGCATCCTCTGTACTTTGCAATTTTCAAAGACTACCTAAAAAGTACTCACCCTGTCAGAAAATTGACTCGCCAGTGGCGAGTAAAATGATGTATTTTCCAGGGTTGCCTGCTTTTAGTCAGGCCAAAAAAAGCCGGCTGGCTATTTTTGGTTTTAACCACTTTAAAAAGCAGTCTTTTATTGAAAAAAGCCAGTGTTTATTTTTTAAAGTTTGTTTTCAGTTAATTCGTTTTAAATTTGGATCAATTAATTTTTAATATAGTTATAAATATTTTCTACTAGAAGTTATGGATTTCTGTTAAATTTTCTCAAATAAATAAGTCTTTATAACTTCTAGAAGGCAACTGTGAAGCATTATGTCTGAAAAAAAAAAAAAAAAAAAAAAAAAAAAATATATATATATATATATATAACCAATAATTAAACATAACCTACCACCATCAAAAACCGTAATATTATGAATTAAAGCTGTAAGTATATAAAGATTAAATTAATTATAAGAATTATTATGGAAGAAAAATAAGAAAGTGGACACCGACAAATAATGGAAATGCTTATATATTGAATTACGTTTTCAAGGGCACAGAATTCAATGATATAAGCAAAATGGTTGTTTTCTGTGGGAAAAATAAGCTAAAGCTAAAAGTTATTTTCCCCTGTGCCCTAACAACCATTAAAATCAAGTGAATTGTTTAAAAATGAAAACGGAATAGAAACAAATAATATGAAATGGAAAAATCAATAAAACCTATTTAAATATTTATAGGATATAAAATGAAAAAATAAACACCATACCGTTTAATATTTTAGAATAAATCCACGCGCACATGGCACCCGTAATATCATAAAGATTAAGGTGAATAAAACAGTTAAGAAATCACAGTAATTGATACCATAGGATGCAGTTAATACATATTGAAATAAATGTTAAATAACTGTTAATATAATATAAAATAATGTAAATAGAAAGTAATTACATAATTAAAATGCACTATTAAATTAATTAAAAACCGTTAAACAATATCGTCAAAATTTAGCTAAAAATTCCCCCTGGTGTAGTAAATTATAACTGAAATGTAGCTGGAAAAAGTAAATATAGAACTTATCGAAAAAAAAAAAACACAAATTGTGGTGCTGCTATCTAGTATTACTTTTATGATTTAATTGTCAAAAGACAAACAGTTGTAAGCAATTGAATGTAACAATTGTTTTATTAACAGCAAAACCAAACATATCCTTATATATAGATAATTATAAACAGAATATAAACCACACAATGTATTTTTAAAAAACTATTGTTAATAAAATTTAAAAAGCATACAAAATATTCTATTAGCTAACTTATTTAAACTACACTAAGAATTTAAATAATTCTAGAACATCGATAATATATAGCATATAGCTGTATGCTATAAAACAAAATAAATTCATTAATAATTAATATAAATAATTATTAAAAATATAAAAATCTTTAATAAAAACTATTATATATAAGATAATTATAAAATGAACAGGAAATAAAAAACATATGGTAGTATAAAGAAGGTGAACAGATACTTAAATTCCGATTACCTAAAAAGCACAAATATAGTGTGTGGATTATTTTATACATCCATAAAAATCCTAAAAGGATGAATGTGGGACATTCAAAAACATTAAACCGATAATAAATTTTATAACACTAAGTGAATATAAATAAATATTATAATATTAATAAGAATAGAGGAATAATAATAAAAATAATTACCCAATTTTAATACATACAGTATAACTTTATTTATATTGAATATACTTATATGTATATTATTCACTATAAAAATGGCGTACTATTAGTAATTAATATGATATTGTCCTTATTAAATTAAAATTTATAACAAATAGTTGTAAATAAGATTTAACAATAATTAAGCTAATTATTAATGAAATTCACCAATTACATATAAAATATCAAATCAACATCCTTATAAAATACGTATCAAAAATAAAGTAATAATACAAAAGCCCCCAATTTCTTTTTTTTTTTTTTTTAATAAATTAACACCATTGCGTATTATCCAGACAACACCACCCTCCTCCGTACTCTAACATCTACCCACCCATCCAACCTATAATAATTTTTTTATGTTATTTTACAATTTTTATTTTTTTATAGATTTTTTTTATTTTATAATTTTTTTGTAATTTTGTTTACGCATGTGTTAATTTGTTTTAAAAGATCATGTAAGAAAAATACTAATTGTATATTAATGAATATATGAATTTTTTTGGAAAACCATGATTTAATGCATCATAAATTAGTTTTTTAATATTATTGTTAATTAGAGGAGAAGAACATAAACATTTTATTCTATATAAATGATTAAGTATTATATTTCGAAATACAGAATGATCTAGACAAGATTTAAAATTTGTAAATGTATTAACTTTGAATTTAAATTCTTTACGTTTGTCATATAAATCTGTTATTGTTTTGTTGTCTTTTATTGTAATTTTAAGATCTAAGAAGTTAATTGTATTGTTAGATAAAAGGTTTTCCGTTAATTCCAAGTTAGTGGGATAATCTACTGGAAATTGAGTAATTTCAGAATGATCAGTATCAATTAAAATTATGTCATCAATATAACGATATAAATGTAGATTATTATTAGTAAAATTACGTTCATAATGATATAAGTATAAGTCTGAGAGTAAACTGGATGTACAACCGCCTTGTGGTATACCGACATGCTGTAAATATAAAGTGTTATCTTGCAAGATATAATTATTATAGATAATGAAGTTAGTTAAAGATTTAAAATGTGCAATATCAATATTAGATGGTAATTCCAGTTTTCTATAATACTTTTTAAATAATGCATTTATAATTTTATGTAAATCTAATAGGTCTATATTATTAAAAAGATCTTTGAAGTCATATGTCGTTATATTATATACACAATGAAGATTTTTTAAAATATTGACAAGTTGATAGCTATTTTTTATACAATGTGTATTATCAATATATATATATATATATATATATATATATATATATAAACATTGAAAAGAATGTAAGTTAGGCTCCAAACTGGTGTTTTGAAATTCTATATTGCATAGCTCCACATATACTACACATCTTAAAGATTATATTTAATTATGACAAAATGAAGCACATCAAAATGGAAATATTCTTTGTGTCCATATGGAGAGATTAAATTATAATATGTTAAAAGAAAAATTTGAAAGGATGTAATATTTGAGGTGAGTGGTACATAAGTGTATAAAAAATAAAGCATTTAAAGAAGGAAAAAAAAATCTTTAAATAAAATTTTGAAAAGTTTGTTGCTAAGCATATTTATGCATATCCTATTCATAATGTTTTTAATAGTGAGAAATGGTGTTTTTATTAATATGACTATGTATAATTTTAAATGTTTATTAGAAATAAAATAAGACTTGTATATCAATAGCTCTTAAAGTTAAGTGATAAAACATGTAACTAAGTAACCATTGTCCTCTTTAATTTTATAAAACAGTAAAAATGAAAAAATTATCAGTTGGTATGGCCCTTTTAAAATTTAGCTGACCTATTTGCAATTCTGACAACAAATCACTAGCAAAACTATCTGAGTTTTATTCCAGTATTAATGTCCTCATTATTGAGAAATTGGGTTACTTATTGAACTCTAAATCAATTAAATGTCATTAAAACTAATTAAAAACACTTTAAAATGTGTAGTTTATAATTACAATGCTTCATTGTATAAAAGCCAATTATGGACAAAAAAAGGCCAATGTTGGCCAAAAAAAAGCCGGTTAAAACCAATAAAACCCACCGGCCTGGCTTTTTTGCAACCCTGGTATTTTCCCACCCCTGCTCAGACAAAAAAGTTGTGCAGTTGAAAAAAGAAAAGTAGTAATTTTGCAAACTAGAAAGCTTATACTTTAAAATCGAAAGAGTAGCAATGATGGGTAACAGTCATGGCAAAAAATGTCATCTGGGTTGGTATTTACTTTATAGTTACATGGGGACAAACCCGGGTTACAGAATACAGTAGGTTATATGTTTTTTCTTCTGGTAGCAGCATCTTTTATATGTAGCCTATATCTAGTAATTGTTTTAAAAATCGAAAAAAAATTTTTTGACGGATATACGCATTTTAGGCACTGGGGATTCCAAAAAACATATTTTTAGAAAAAATATTTTGCCGTTTGTCTGTGTGTGTGTCTGTAAACGCTCTATCTTCCGAACAAATTGAGATAGACTTGAAACTGGATGTGTACTTAGGAAGTAATAATGGAAAGAAGTAATAATGGAAAGAAGCCTATTGAATATCAGTCACCTCGATGATCCGGAACTATTTTTTTTTGTACTCTCGAAATATTGGTTCTGATAAAAGGTATATAAAAATTTTCGAAATTGTGTATTTGAAGGAGTGGATATAAAAGACAATAAAAAACACAAATTTTGCATAAAGAAGGAAGTCGATCAGATCATGAGTTGCCGAGATATTGGTAATCCTATTTTTCACATTCTTCGATTTTTCTTGACCCTGTATTTCATTCAAATTTCAATTCAAAGATATATTTTAATTGGAAATGAGACGCTTCATCCGACGCAGTAAACTGTTGGTGAATACGATTATCATTTTCAGAGTTACAGGGATGTTTCTTTTACGCAATTCGGTACTACTCGTACTCGATGATCCCGCCGACCCAAAAACTATCGCCAAACTATAAGATTAAATGCCAACAGACTGTAAACTGAGTACATGTAAAGCTGCTATCAGATTCACCAACTTTTCGAGCAACGAACTTTTCAACCGATTTTAACCCCAACATTTTCCCGTTCAAAGGGAGAAAAAGGTTACAATTGTCGTTGCTAAAGTTAGAGGAAAACCAGTACTACTAGTACCAGCCATTAATATTTATCGCCTATTCTTATCAATCGCTTATCTCTGATTGGCTGAAAGGTTGAAAGTAGGGAGTGGGGAAGTCGCAGAGGCTTTTGGGGGCGGAAAGTTGTGCAGACTTTTTTGAGCTGTCAATAAAGAGTTGGGGATATTGCTGTTTGCTATCACACTGAGTGTTGAGACAATATTTCGCGAAAAGTCTGAGAAAATCAAGAGTTGGCTCAAAAATTGCTCGAAAAGTTGGTGAATCTGATAACAGCTTTAATAAATATATCTTTTGGAATATTTTCTTAGGTGTTTTCTTGTAGCCGTGCTTTTAAATGAACATTAAATTTTGTCAATTATCAGTAACTTTAAACAATAAAATGTACAATGTATTAATAAAAATAGATAAAAAGTAATCTTGAATGTTTATTTATGAACATTATTTTTCTTAATGATCAACTGGTGAATGTTTGATGTCAGTTGAAACTGATCTACCCAAAGGCGTCGCGGTGGGGGGGGGGGGGGGGGGTGGGGGTGGGGGGTGGGGGGGGGTGGAGAGAAAGCCTCCCCCTCCAAAATATGTGAACTTGGGAAATTTGAGCTTAGAGTTGGGAAATTAGATTTTCAAGACTTTTTTTTTTTTAATAAATAATAGTAAAAAAAATATGAAATTTTTATTGTTTTTCTAACTGCCTTTCTGAGTTCTGTAATCGTAAACAAGTTAAATTATCAAAAGAAGTACAAACAGCAGCCAGAATCAGTTTGTCTTTGTGTTTTTCTATGCTATGAAAATATCCTATCCAGAGCTGAATTTCCCTACTGTTGTCTCTAATCTTATTCCCTTTATTTCTACCAAATCTTTGTTCCTTTTTCAAAATAACATGATGGTATTTTCATATGAAGTGTGATTATGATCTGCAAATATATGCAATTTTTCTAGGTTTAAATTTTACATTTACTGTATTGTTTGAAATTACTTCAAGATACCCAATTGCTAAATGAATAGTTATTATTTTCATGCTCAATGATTCCAAGATAGGAAAATAGAAATGAATCTAGTTTTGATTTTAATTATTTAAATGAAAGTGGTGTACTTAAACTTTCACTAAATGATCCGGTAATTATAATTTTTGTTTATGTATTTTTCTTTGGAAAGGATTTTTTACGTATAAGTATCATTATCATAAACACACATTGACCATATCATTTCAGATGAAAAATAAAGCAATCTATTTCATGTTGGTAAATTTTTTAATTCCCTCCCCTGAAAAAATATTTGTAGCTACACCCCTGGATCTACCTATTGTAATAGTTTCACCCAGATTGTTTCAGGTGGGTGCTGCACCCTACCTGCGCTTTGACTCAAGAAATAACATCCTTCTGGCCCCTCATCCAAAAAAATAGTGCCCTCAGTAAAAAAAAAAAAAAAGTAAGAAAAATCATGCGTTAAGCGTAGATTATGAAACACTTTACAACACTTCCTGAATGCTTTAACAAAACTTCGTTATTTAGGGAAATAAGGTATATAAGTGAACTAAGTAAACATTTTAGAAAACACATAAAACATTTAAAAAACTGATTTCAGCAGTTACCGTCCATAGCAAATATGTATTCAAATTCTTTTGAACAGCCCTGTATTTGATCTGTAGGTTGATATATATAGTATATAATGGAGAAATTTAGTTTAGCAAGAAAACACATAACAGGTTGAAATTTCTCTTTCAGCAATTTATACTAATAGATTTAAACATACTTGTATACTTTTGTAAAACTCTGCAGTTCACCTAATACCTTTATTACACGCCACTATTTAGCTAAATTTGAATTCAAAGTAAAACACTCTTAAAACTACCGGAATCACATTTCCAGAAATTATCATTTATAGACAGCCATGTATCCAATTCTTTGCGTGACCCTGTATGTCATTTTATATATATTTTACAAACATTTCTTAGTAAACCAAATGTAGTTCAGCGTAAAAATGCCTAACTCATTTAAAAATCACCTTTTAAGCAATTTGCAATCATACCCAGTAACCATTACGAATTCTTTTGAGTAGCCCTGTATATCAATTACAGCATTTATATACACCATATACAATGCATAAATAGAGTGAAACATAAAAGCACATAACATAATTAAAAATGCATTTCCAGCAATCATCGCTACTTTACAGTACTTCGGGTACAATATAGTATCTGAAATCTTTTGTGTGTCCCTGTAAATGCTCTGCATTTCGTATTGTTCATGAAATAAGTTATAGTAAACCTTAGCGACGTATATCTATTTCATTATACATGTAATAGTTTAACATAATTAAAATACGCCGGAAAAAATTCCCTCCACTTCTATATCATTATGTAAAGGAATTCTTTTGTGCGGCCCTGTAAATGAATAACTATTGTTTGGGCCGCATATTGTACAGAAAATGCATATTTTAGTCAACTTGATAAATGCATATCAATTTATTATGTTTGAAAACATGTAATATCATTAAAAATCATTTTAAACGATTTTTACTTACCCATAGGCCGTAATGTAACGGAAAACTTTTGACTGCCCCTGTAAATGAACTAAACATGCTACAAACTTCATTTGCAATAGGGTTCGTGCTATGATAGAGGTCACTAACATCCAAAAATTTCAGAACGATCCGAGTATATTTATGGGAGTTAGAGCGAGTACAGACGGACAGACAGACAAACCGAAGTCATAAACACTTTTCGACTTTGTTGGAAAGTGTTAAAAAATTGTTCCCTTACTGTATTTAGTAATGAAAAATGAGCTATGTAGCAAAAAGTGTCTCATTTTATCTTGAAAAGATTTTAAAAGTCGAAGCTTTTTTTAAAAAGCCTTTAAAAAAAAAAAAAAAAGGACCCTAATACTCTAAAAAAGTGTCCTTTTTCCACATGCAGTACCCTGCCTTTTTTTAAAACTGGAGGAAACCCTGATTGTATGTAACTATGCGTCACAACCTTTTTTAAATGTTTTTTCTATTTTAATATCATGACGTCGCCATTTAAGAACATAATTGTCATTGTAATTAATGAACAAAGTATGTAATAAATCAGTAAAACATAAAAAAATACAGATAAACGTTGAATTAAAAATCACATGTAACATACCTGGTGTAACGTGAATGGAATGTCATGATCATGCATTTTTGGTGTTATCCCGTCGACTAAAAATCTATCACCAAACTATAAGAATAAATGCCAATAAGGGTGGATCGTAAATGTCACATTCACTTGACTTTAAGCAAGGCTGTCCTTTAAAGCGGACTTTAAGGCTGTTCTTAACAGCTCTGCTCAACAAGCGCAAAACGTTTTGACACATTTACAAATTCATTTTTTAGCAGAAAGATATAAAATTGGAAAGCCTGGCCTTGGAAGCGATTTGGAATTGAACTGTTTTTTCCATTTTTTGATCAATAAATTACCTATTGAGTTATAAGCATTTTTGATCACGTCACAAACACAGTTTTCCCCCTTCACAAACTGGTTTTTCTGCTTTCTTCTGGAACTTCAATTCAAAATGACAACTTTGACACTATTTTCTGAAAAATCTATTGTTTGCAAAAAAAAAAAAAAAACCCGGAAAAAATAGCTCTATGACATAGTTTCTGAACAACAGCTGCTAGTTTCATGCATTTCCAAACAAAAATAAATTAAAACTTATGTCAGAAAGTTGCCTTTTTGGATTTGAGAACACCCTTAAACACTTAAAAATTACGGGAATAAAAAAAAAAATAAATTTAGTTTGATGAATAATGTGCTCTTCGGAATTATTTTTCTAATAAAACCTTCAAACGACCTGGAAAACGGAATTTGTTTCATTTTCTTCAAAGAAATGGGTCATTCAAGGAGGGAGTTCAACTGGGATGGTCTCTGAATGGAGGTAAAATGAGTATTGAGCCTATGGGAATAAATTTCGTTCCATGAAAAAAAATTATTGTTCAGGGAGGTGGTCGCTTAATGCAGGTTTAATTGTATGTATACAATCTTCCGTACTCTGAATTCCTGCTATACATTGATCATCAGCCCGATGAAGGGTAATCTCTGAGGCCCTTGATCGAGCACGAGATAACTGCCTAACTAGGTCCTGAATACGTTAAAATTCGTTGTAATTGGCTAGAATAAATAAACTTAATTGATTTTACCAAACGTTGATAGGGTTAAATAGGCTAACATACAGGGAGTACTGTACTGTTTAAAAGAATATTTTAAGTCACATTTAAAAGAATATTTTAAAACATATAATATTTAAAACTATTTTCTTATAGTATTTCCAAACACTGTACTTTTAATTGAAATATTTACTGGAAGGATAAAACATTTTAAATTATTACATGTGAAAAGCATTTCATGATGAAAATTACTTCCTATTTAAAACAATAGGTATATATTTTTAATTTCCTATTTAAAACTATTTTCTTTTTTAAAAAAAAACTTTTCTTCTAAACATTATAATGTCCTGAAGTCGGTGCCCTTTTTTACATAACCAATTTTTATAAGCTGACTTTGAAACAGCCACCGGTTTTCGCAAAAAGGTTAGATCTGGCTTGAACGCTGAAAAATCCTCCCAGTAAAAGTGAAATGAATGGCAACCTGATTACGGAAGACTGCCAATTGTCGGGATAGTATTTAATATTCCATAATCATGTAACAGGAAATGAGTACGTTTTTACAGCCTGCGATGGCTGGCCTGGAATTAGCAAACATAGATCATAGAGAGCAGAGCCCTCTATTGTATTATATATATTATTCAGTTTCAGGAGGGCACTTCACCCCTCCTTCCCTTTAGTTAAAAAATAGCAATAGCACTCCTCTTTCCAACAAATAGTGCCCTCCTTGCCTCTTATTTTAAAAAATGCAGCCCTTATTGTTGTGTCCGTACTGCACGTGCGCCTGCGGGTTGCCTTCTCATTTATACACGCAAAGGATTGTGCGTTCTTCAAAGCTTGCATCACAGTAGAATTTTAGAAATTCCCTTCGATGACACAATGCTTTTTAATCCAAACTTGGCCAATCCCAAAGCTGTCTTCTGATGTATTTCAAAATGTTATGAATACAGTAAACTCTTGTCTAAGGCGGAATCGATCAGGTCCAAGAAAATTTTCCTCACTAGACACTATTCCGCTTTAGACAAATTTTACTCTGTCTGTGGATTCGCAGGGACTTGAAAATCTTTCCGAGTTAGACAGATTTCCATCTTACACAAGAGCCCGCCTTTCAGAGAGTTTACTGTATTTCATTTTTACTAGTTCAATACTCTATCCACTTAGACTTTCATCTTAAATTTCTGCTTCAGCCCATGAATCGGAGTCAAAACGAGTTCATCTCGATCAGGATATTTATTAAAATCACGAAGAGTCGGCTTATCAGGATGGGAAGTTCCCGTCGATTCATGAGCCACTGGTGTACAATAGAACTATGAAAAATTAAGATTACACAAAAAATCGCTATGACAGCACCCCCTTCTGTCAGAATTTTTCCACATTCAGGGAGTACCCTCTTGCCATGGCCAAAAACATACACAAAAAATTGGGTTCCATTCTAATGATAACTTCATACACTTTTTGATGGTACACTATTCAAAATGGCTATTACAGTGCCCCTTCCAGCCGATTTTTTTCAAATTAAGGGAGGACCTGCTTGCTATAGTCAAAAACTTTAAAAAAAAAATTTAGTTTAATTCTATGCATAACTTTTACACTTTTAGAGGGTACAATGGCGACAGGCAGACGGACACACAGACATTTTCTGTAAGCATGTTTTTTGGGATCTCTGACCCCTAAAACCTGTAAATCCGTCGAAAACTGGAAGTAGAAAAAAATTTCAATTACATTACTATATTCTATTGAAGATAGAAGAAAGTAAAAAGAACATGCAACAGTAAAATAGAATTGTCTAAAACAGGGGAAAATATAAGAAATAATTTTGTCTTCACAAACCAGGGGTGATCCTGTTCGAAAAATTCATGGCATATAGTTCTGGAAAATTTAAATAATAGACCATCAGTCAGAAAATTAGGCCATAAACAGTGTTGCGATTTTCGACAAATAGTCACCGAAAAAAAAAACTAAATTTTGTTAATCGTAAACAGAAAAAATAACCCACTAATTTCATCAAAGAATCACAGGAAAAAAACACTAATTTCGTCAAAGGATCCCAGAAAAAAACACCAACTTCATCGAAGAATCGAGAAAATATGAATTTTTGAAAAACACATTTTTTTTTTAAATTCTTTGATGAAATTCGTCAAAGGATCATGAATTTTGTTAAAGGATCATAGAAAAACATGAATTTCGTGAAAGGATTATGGAAAAATGCAAAATTCGCCAAAGAGCCACGGGGGAAAATATTAATTTTGTCAAAGTGCCGCTGAAAGAAAAAAAAGCGAATTTTGTCATAGTATTGTGTAAAAAACGTGAATTTTGTCAAAGTGCCGCTGATAAAAAGGTGAATTTCATCAAATGATGGAGGGGAAAAAACACTAATTTTGTAAAAGGACCCAGGAAAAAACACAAATTTTGTGAAAGTGAAATGGAAACAAAGTCAGCGGATGCACACTCATATTTTGGGAAAACACTCATATTTTGATAAGAGATCGTGAAATCACGTGAATTTTGTCAAAGGATCGCGAAAAACACGCTAATTTCGTGAAATGGTTGTGGAGATTTTGTTTATTTTATTTTGTGATTTGCTGAATTTAGGTCCCTAAAGGTTACTTTATATATGGTCTTTTTTGGTCCCTTTTCTTAAAAAAAATGGTCACCTTTAACCATTTTTACTACAAATGTTGAGTGGGAGTCCTCTATGTTGTATTCATGGGCTTTTCTTTGATTAGTTAAAATTACTGCTCTAAAATATTTTTTAAAGCCAAATAAACTGATTTTTTTTCTTCCTGCTGCTAATTTTTCATTATTGCAATCTGTACCCAATTGTCGTTTAGAATGCCCAGAGTTAGCAAAATGTGTGGAGAAATTTTATCTGAGTAATTATTCTTTAAAATGGGAAAATATTTTCAAAATAGCATCCATTTTAATTTTTAGGAGTTTGTTAGCATTAGAATTTCAGTCTGCTCCAAAAACAGAATTTCAATTTTATTACTACAAAATTAGATTTTTGCTGCTACAAAATCAATTTTTGTTGCTCCAAAAATTGATTTTACTGCTCCGAAATCAGACTTTTGCTGTTCCAAAATGGCTTTAGTGCACTTTCATACCTGCATCAGTCTCTTTAATGATGATACCTATGAATAGACCTCTCCCTATAAAATGTGATTCAGTTGTTTCAGAAGCAATGCCGTATTCTTTCTATGAAGAGAGTGACTGGCATTTTGTGCGAAGAGGTTACAATATTGAGGATTGGGCTGTTTCTAAATGCATTGGCAAATTAATTGATAAGAATTTACCTTTTCGTATCATGGATTTTTAGCTTTATTATTTTTTTAAACTAAAATAATTATTCTTTAATTAATATCAATTAATTTTTAATTTAAATGGTAATTACTTTAAAAGTACTGTTTTTAATTAATATCATCAAAATAATATAACGCATTATTTTATTAAACATTAATTTGAAGAAAGTTTTTGACCCAATATTTGCGTGCACAGAAAGTTTTTGGTTTTATACAAGTCTGGTAGGTGTGCTGCACGTGCTCTGCAAAATTGATGTGATTCAGTTTAAATAAAGATTAAAATTAGCAGAGGTTAAAAGGTACACAGTGGAAACACACATGCTTTACATCCTTAGATTGAATTAAAAGTTATGAAATTTGTAATTCAAATAGCTAAACAAAGAAAGATATAAATGTATGATGGTGAAATAAATACAAGTAGGTATAAAAAAAAAACAACTAATGTTTATTTTATATAAAAATTTTAAAAGTAACGAAAATATAAATCAATAAGTAAAATTTAATATCAGAAAAACAATACTTTAAAACATTCATTAACTAACTCACATAATGTTTCACCATTAAGTTACTAATATGATAGGAAGTCTATTAAAATATATCTGACAAAAATAAAGAAAATAAAATAAACGAACTAACCTCATGGCATTAGAAATGGCTGATAAGTAATCCTTAAGTGGCTGGTATTCCAGATCTCCGTGTTTAATATGTAAAACCAGCATTGTCCTAAAACATTAACAACTATCTGAAAAACATGTCCGATATATATGCAGTACTGGCGTCAATCTAGATAGATAATTCTTTATTGTTGAAAACATTTCCCATGAGAACATCGCAAACTTTAAAAGAACTGTAGATAGAAAATAAATATATTAGCTTTAACTCGAAGATAACAGCCGATACAATGGCTCACGTAATATAACGTTCCTTATACCCGCTAACCAACAGAATAAAAAAAAGTAAAGTCCAGAGCCCAAGTTAAAAAGATTGCTGACTTCCATAAAAATACTTGTTGTTGACTTCCATCCCAAAGCAAATAAAAATAACTAGACTTTTAATTAAATGGAGAATTTCAAGTAATAGCAGTTGCCATTATATTCGTCGATCTCTGAGACACTAAATGGTTCGAAACGGAACATCGGGGAAGGAAAGTGTGAACTGAAGTCTATTTTATGCGAGCCGGTCGTTTAGATATTAACTTATTACGCAATGCAAGGACCCGCTGCCAATGGTTCTCAAAAGGAAAAACATCGTGACGAAACAGCAATATGTTTTAAACTAACCTTCAACAGGTGCAGCACTGTATAGCAGGTGAGCTTTGACATGCTGCAAAATAACGCAACTTATGACATTTTTAACTGAAAAATGCCAGGCAAATCTAAAACTGTCTAAAACAAAGCAGACTCCTATCATAGTACTGAAGTGTTAATCCAATTCCAACAGGAGTTGAATATGAAATTGGTTTAGAAAATAGCCAAGAGGGAATTCGCTGCAGAATATATGCAGTGGTAAAAGTTCAATAAGTAGTTAAGACATTAAATAACTTTATTAAAAAATATATATGTATCCCATTTATCAAATGTAGAATATGAGGATGATTTCAATCCTTACTTAAAAATAACCTCTTCACCACTAACCTTGTCTCAAACTAAAGAAATACTGGAACTCAGTGGGTGTTTAAAAAAACTGGCTTTCTTTTAAATGCATAGAACAATTAAAGATAGCTTTAATTGTTTAAAAGAACTTTTCACTTTAAACTTTTAATCTATAAAATAAGCTTTGCTTTCAATAACTTAAATCTCATAACGTTATCGACGCACAGTCAGTTAGTTACTTCAATATATCTTAACATTATATCTTACACAAATGGATGAAACATTTAAAAGCATAATATAGTAAAAATATTTCCAATAAACCGTTTAATTTAATTTGAATGTTGTTTAAAAAGGTAAACGAGATTAAAATGTCACAAGAAAATTAAAGCCATTCCAATCAAGTGCCTTAACCGCAAATTCCATAATTAATATTTACAAAAATGCAATAAAACTTTGTTTAATCGAAAAATACCTGTTGCGTTAATGACCTGAAGAAGGATACCTTATACAATATCTGACAACAATTCATTCCTCACATTTAATTGGGTCAATAAACCTATGCAGCAACTGCATTCCTGCAAATAAAATTAAACATTACTTTTTAAAGCAGCGACCCCAAAAAGAATCGAATGCAAATCCATCACTGTGCTATCGAGAAGAAATAACTATCCCAGTATACATTGACATTCTTGAAAATAGCTGTGAAGCCCATATGGCTACAAAGTAGGCATTTAAATTCTTAGTTTTGCTTCCATTCAATAAATGTACAAGATGAAACTTTTATGGCAAATGAACAATCTAAGGAACAATCTCTCATGCTTCCATTCTTGAAACAATCGATAACCAATGAAGCTGGCGGTAGCGAGTAATGGCTGAGCTAAGCTACGTTCCCCTCTTCATTGAAAAAGGGCAGAAGTCATTCTCAGAAACGCGACTTATTGCATACGTGACATATGAAGAGTTGGCGTTTCCAGGGGCTGATTACTGCACAGGCCAACTAGGCCATGGCCTTGGGCCCGCTGCTGATGAAGGCCCTAAAATGATTAAAATAATTTAGAAATGAATTCATAAAAATACTAAATTTCTTAATAATCCAAATTATTTCTCAAAAACTAAATAAACAGTTAACTTAGAAACATATCGTACTGTTTAATAACTTCGAAATTTCCCCAAAGAAAAGTCTACCTACTGTTTTGATTTTGATGGGCCTTGGACCCCAGATACCCGTCATCAGGCTCTGGGTGTTTCACTGTGCTGGATGCCTAATGCCATCTGTTAGCATGTCAGGGTGTCACAGCAAAAGAAATGGGAAATATCGAACGAAGTGTAAACAGAAAAATTTCTTTTCGATTTGAATGCGAAAAAGGATATGGGATGGATAAGATTGTATCAGTTTACAGGTACCCAGTTGTCGTGTGTTAGGAAAAAACACTCATGCACATATAGAAGCAGCTTAGAAAAAACACCCAGATGATAAGAAAAATGTCTCGCACACATTTAACACTTTTTTAACGTATATGTACGAGTGATGCAATGAATTCATTTTTCCGTTACACACACATTTCGATGTGCGGGCATTGAGCAAAGTTGTTGAGGAGTACTGGAGATACCTATTGGGACAGAAGCATTGTTAGTAATGATTTTTTGAAAAAAATCATTGGTCATTAGCCGAGATATTAACCCTTAAAGACACGGATGGTTTGGACATATATAATGACAGGAGCGGTGTACTCTATGTACCACCAGGCTTTTAAAGCCTAGATAACAACTTTGAATAATACATTTGTGTAATACAATGTCCAGTAGCAGTATAAAAGCGATAAACTTCAAATTGTTAAAAACAGACTAATTAGAATTAATCGCAAATACTATCAGATTCGCGCCTAGTTTGCAGTGAATAGGTTTCCCAATAGGCCTCCTGTGTCTTTAAAAGTTAATTAAAATCCTATCTGGAAAAACGCAGCACAGACCAAGGTGACGTTGCTACTTTGCCACTTCCTTTCGAAGCGCTCTTAGCAAAATGCCAAGTTTAAACTTTAAACAAGAGCTTTGTTTCAGCTATACTGTAAAAAGAAAATGTACGACACTGAATTTAGTTTTATGAAATGCCAAATGAAGTTTAAATAGGGACAGATTTTATTGCCAGTGCTGAATTAAGTTCATCCTAAACAGATTAGAATAAGAATTAAGTAAGAGTTATACAGAATTGCAGTATTTAATATTATTTAGGCTTCATATCTCTTTGAACTTTTACAGTATACCCATTCATACATTTCTAGTATATATGCAGCTATACCAAACACTGTTTTATCATTTTTTACAAAGTCTTATTTTTCTTTTTGTAACGATTTTTTTAATAATACAGTTAATAATTTATTTATTTACTGTACGGAACCCTCTGATCGCGAGTAATACTCGCACTTGACCGTTTATTTCAAAATGGGCATGGTCTACTATAGTTGTGAGCCTCTCATATTATCTTCCCCCCCCCCCCCACCCCACCTTTTTTTAAATGTGAGGCTGTTCTTAACTGCTCTGCTCAACAAGCGCAAAACGTTTTGACACATTTACAAATTCATTTTTAACAGAAAGATATAAAATAGGAAAAGCCTGACCAGGGATCAGTTAAGGAAGAAACTGGGTCCTTTAAAAGACCCTTCACAATTTTTTTCATTTCAAAACAGGATCCTTCACAAAACTTTTCATCTCAAAATAGGACCCTTCATAAAACTTTTCACCTTAAAAAAAGGACCCTTCACAAAATTCTTTATCTTCAAAAGAAGGCTTTTACAAAAATTTTCCAGCTCTAAACTCAACCTTTCACAAATTTAATCATTTAAAAGTGAAACCTAACTTGTCAGTTTTACATATATAAAGAAAATATATGTATTTTACATACATATATATCTTCTTAAAAACATATAAAAAAGAACCTGAATTTAACAATCATTTCAAATTCACAAAATTAGGACTAGACTTTTCACAAAAACAGGACTCTGAAAGAAAAGTCTGGACAGACCCTTGCTGACCCTGGAAGCGATTTGAAATTGAACTGCGTTTTCCATTTTTTGATCCATAAATTACCTAGTGAGTTATAAGCGATTTTGATAACATGACAGACATGTTTTTGACCTATTCTTGAGCAGTTATTCGTCTTTCGTGCGGTTCAAAACGCCCACTTTGACACTCTTTTCTGAAAGATCTATTATGTTTCCAAAAAAACAAAAAACAGCTCGATGACATAGTTTCTGGACAACAACACATGCTAGTTTCATGCATTTCCGAACAAAAATGAATTAAAACTTATGTCACAAAATTGCCCTTTTGGATTTAAGAACAGCCTTAAGCACAAGATGTAGCTTATTAGTGGATGTGGTGATTTTTTGTGTACTAATCTGCCCATAATTTTCTGCTACCCTTTTGTTCAAGTTCTATCATATGAAATAATTGTTCTTATTTGGCATAATCATGTTTTTTATTTAGATAATTTTCAGTATTTAAAAATTTTGGTAGCAAGTGGATGCCACTGTTGATTTTTAAGCTTCCTTATGTGGACCCGTTGACCTCGTATACCAGCTTTGCATTGGGTTGATGTTTAATTTTGAGGAAAGAAGCTGTGAATACAGATTAACAAGAAATTTCAGAGAGCAAAGCTAATTTTGGGTTGTAAACATGAAATTATTTATTTCAATGTATTCTACAAAATGGAAGGACATGTGAAATTTTTTTTGTTCTTTTTTAATAGATTCCGGTGATGTATTTATGGCAAATGATTAATATAATGGTTACATTTTATATCTACAAAACTTTAATGATTTTATATCCTTTAAACCATTATTTTATCCACAATGTAGTCACTGAGATGATAATTATACTTATTAATTCAATTCACTCAAATCTTGTTAAATTGTTTACACTGAATGTCTGTAAGATAAAATATTGTTTGTTATTTAATAATGCTAATTGAATCTATTGAAGCCCAGTAGTGTAGTGGTCAGCACGCCTGTCTGCCACGTTTAACATTTGAAATTTAATTTGAATACAGCCCCTAAAATAGGCTCATTTTTAAAATAATTTCTCAAACTAATTGTATGATCTTCATGAACATTTTGTATTTAGGCTGATTGAAGGGTGAAGAACAAGTCAAAATTGCATGTTGTATTAACAAAAGCAAAGTTTGAGTTTGTTATGATATGTAGATGGCTCCTTAAGCCCATTTTATATACATTATTTAAAAGTAGACTTCATTTCCAATCGTTTGGACCTGTAACTTTACTCTAGGATAATTTGTTGCAAAGTTAGTAGGGAGTTTTTACTTTTTTTTTTTTCTGTGATTGTGTTCATAATGGCGAAAAAGTAGTTATTTCTTTTTTGCTGATGACATTGGCTGGTTTGTGACAATAAATAGGACAGTTTTCATCGATTGACTAAAATTAAGAACACTATTCAAGATACCATTTTGAAAATTTCAGAGCAAATGTAGAATTTTTTTTTATATCCGAATATTGAATTTTTAAAAAATCCATTGGTACTTTTCCTTAATTTTTGCAAAAAACGAACACCAATAGCATGAAAATTCGGGGAGAAAAAACCCAGACAGAGATGAACATTAATTTCCAAATATTTGACAGTAGTACAAGGAGTATGAATATGAGTAAATACAGAAAGCAGATGAGTAGGGCATCATTATAAGAATTAAAATGAAAATAAATATGACATGCAGGAAGTATAACTGACATTTTCAAATACTTGACAGTAAGGGAATATAAGGATACTTGATATAAGGAGTATAAATAGTAGGGTCCAGGTGGGGGAAAGTGGGGGGAAAATCGAGCTTTTTTTAGAGAAGGCCCTAAAACCAAACTATTAAATTTATTTTAATGAAACTTTTGATGCATTTTATATACATTGTATTCATATAGATTAAACATGAAGCTGAACAATTCAATTTTGTTAGTTTGTTTTCTCATAGTGATTCATTTAAAAGTGCATGTTTTGATACCCCCACTTTACCCCACCATGGGGTAAAGTGGGGGTAGTTCCAAAATTAGTATATATTTAAATAAAAATATGCACAAATATTGTTTTTGAAATAAGAATTCTCTAAAATAAATTTATCTTAATTATATTTAAAGGTACTAATACACAAACTATTTTTTACATATTATTTAATTAAAGAAATAGTATGCTTGGCTGTCAAAATTATGTTTGCTTTATATGCAGCATATATTGCTTAACTCTACACAATCTTTATGCCATCAATAGCAGGGAAAGTGTAATAGTCCCCCAATGGTGACTTAGTCAAATACTTTGTGATAGAATGCATTTGTTTTTATCATTTGGCTGATGAATTTAGCTGATTGACTTTTTGACCGGTACTCGACTTCTATCCATGAGCATTGCTTTATTTCTTTAAAGTCTACTTTTATATTATTCCGTTTCATTTCTTTTACTTTTTATAATTACTCTGCTTTTTGGATTTTGGATGTTCTTCCTTTCCCTTTCTTGTTAGTTTTTTTTTTTTTAATGATCAGTTTTTTCTGCATTTTTTATGTCCTTTACTATATTTGTTTGACTGAATTTTTTCTTACTTGGTCATTTTCTTCAACAGCCAACCTTTCCAAAACAGTTTCATTGGTTAGAACATAATCGTTCTTGCTCTGTAATTCGTTTAAATGTCTGTAGTCATTTTAATATAAATTATAAAGCATCAGATTTTTACTAACGTTAATACAGAGGTAAAAAATATCCCTATTATACAGCAATTACCTAAGCCTAACCATACCCCCAAATTACCCCACCTCAGAAAATAACTCGTAATAAATAGAATTATAAAATTTATTTTTAACTTTCTATGTAGATCTGTTCCTTAGATGTTAATCTACAAGTCTGAACTAAAATCAATAGTTTCTGATAGTTAATAATGATTTTAGAAAGAAGTTTATCAGAAGCTTAAACTAACATACCATTTGCAATGAGCATAAACAAGATAGTTTGTACGATTAAACTTGTTACCAGTTTCTAAAACATAAGTAAAACTATTTGCCATAATGTCAATATGTGTCTCTGAAAAAGAATTAATTAAATGTCTTAATTTAAAAAGAGAAAACAGGTGTTTTTCAATATACCCCCACTTTACCCCATGGGCCCACTTTCCCCCACCTGACCCTAGTAAAAAAAGTAGATGATTTTGGTGTCCTATTTGGAATAAAACTAACATTTTCAAATATCTGTAAATAATACAAGGAGCATCAATATAAGTAAGTTCAGAAAGTAGATAAATATGATGTTATACTTAAAACATGGTCAATGTAAAGTTTTTACAAGAGAAAATGATGTCATGAATGGCTTTTCATTTCTCTTACATTCACCCCTCCCCCAAGAATCAAGACTATACATAGGCATAGGAGCCAGGGTTGTAAAAACCCGGGTTTTTTGTTAAAAACCCAGCCCGGGCAGGTTTTATTAAAAAACCCGGGTTAAATGGGCAATTTTCCCCGGGTAAATTGGGTTAAAATGCCAAAATGTGAAATATGATTCCACCTTCCTCCCAAATAATAATCTTCAGGGTTGCCACTGTATAGGAAAAAACTGAAAAAGTGAGGGAATTTAAAAATGAATATTTAAAACAAGAAATGTTACCAAATTCTGGTACTTTGCAAAATTTATCCATTGAAATTTTGAAAATTCTCAGAGGAATTACTCTGGGAAAATTTAAATTTAATTTTTTGCTTAGGAAAGCACAAGGAATTTGATTGCCGAAATAAGTGGCAATCCTAATCTCAAATACAATCTTTGTGAAAACTTTATAGTCTAACAGATTGGAATGACTTAATGGTTTTTAATAAGGATCTCAATATTTTTCTCTGTTCTTAAAATATGTATATATAAATAATAAATATGATCCCTTTAATTTAAATATCAAACAAATTTTAAATTGCAAAGCTATCAGTTGTGTGTTATTTAATAATAAAATATAAATATAACTTAAAAAAAAAACTTGCTCCTTTGAAATTATCATAAATTAGCAAATGTTGATAAAAAATATCTTGCAACAAAATTTTTTCTTATATGTATATACAGGGTGTCCACTCTCAACGGTGTCCAATGGCTAATTCCTAAACCGTCAGTCATAGATTTATAGTTCAAATTACAAAAATGTTTTAATTTGAGGCAAAGAAATATTTTAAAAGCGATTTAGGTCAATAAAAACATTTCTTAAAAAATTACGAAATTTAAGTTTTTATACGGCCCCCTTAGTCCTATAAGTTATATTTAGTAAAATTTTCCTATTACACTGACAAGACAGACAAAAAAAGTCCCATTCATAGTTAATTTTTATTAAGTTTCAGATTGGCTAAAATTATTGTATTTTAACATATGTTTTATTTTGTAAGGATTTGAGACTTTCTTTTCATGATTTCTTTTAACAAATATTATGTTATTTTATTTAACTTCAACGATCGTATGTATGTTTTCCTAGTTCAAAATTTGTATTCCAAATTTAACTCACTTTCAAATATCTGATTGAGATTTCATTTTACATGTATACTGACGTAAATCCGATAACAATCTAATATTATTATTTTCAGTGGTTACCATTCATACTTATTTTACAGGATAACACAAAAAATTTAAGATAGATTACTGCCAAGAAGTTTAAGAAAAAGTTTTACATTAGATAACACAAGACTGTGATGGTTGTGTTTTTTAACTTTTATGCATTTTTTTTAGAACTGAATCCGAGAATTACCTTAAATTTTAACAATCATCTTAGGATGTTTTGCAAATCATAAATTGTCAAAGTTAAAAAATAACAAAAATCAAATACTATAAAATAGAGGAGACAGCTGAGTTTTTTAACTTTTGATAATTGATTTTTATGTACTTTTTAGCACTGAATCTGAAAATGACTTTCATTTTTAACCATCACGTTATAATTTTTTTGCAAATCGTAAATGTCAAAGTTAAAATATAGCAAAAATCTGATACTGTAAAACAGATGTAAAACTTTTTTTATTTAATTTTCCTGGCGTGATGGTTAAAAATAAAGGTCATTTTCGGATTCAGCAGTAAAAAAATGATACTATAAAACAGATGTAAAACTTTTTTTATTTAATTTTCCTTAACCAATGTCTTTGCCGTAGAATGGTATTTGATCTTGAGGGCCCTCCGTACATCAACTCCGGCTCGGTAACCTCGAATCGGTTCGTGGGCCCGACTCCTTTATAGGTGTTCGGTTCCTGCGGGCTATCAGGGCGTCCCGGGTCGGGAACCAAGAGAAGGAACCATTTGGCTCCTCTGGCTAAGTGGCGGGATCTGTCGCACGCGACCAATCATCCTCTTGGGAATAACCGGTGTGACGTGCGTTGGGCAGTGCACCGGCTTGACCGGAGTTTGCGTGTGGATCGGCCCTGACGAGCCACTCCTGGCGGCGACCTTCGGGACGCGCCGCGGGGTTTGGAACGGGGGTCTTTCCGCACGTAGACACATGGGCCTGAAAGGGCCTGGGACCGGAAGATGAACCCCTCATCTTACCTGATGGTTAAAAATGAAGGTCATTTTCGGATTCAGCAGTAAAAAGTACATAAAACAATTTAATAAATATAATAAGTTTAGTAAATATAATACTCTTGAAGCTAACTGAAAAGCTTAAATTTAAATGTTATAAAATTATAGGGTTCCCAATCTAAAAGTGCAAGTAAATTAGTACAAATATATTTTCTAAGATTCATAAATAAAATAGAAAAACCATAAACAACAAATACATCATTTATTTTTTTCCAGAAATATATTTAAAATACCCGGGCTTTTTAAATGGGTTTTTTATAATAAAAAAACCCAGCCCGGGTGGGCAGCTGGGCGGGTACCCGGGCAGCTACCCACTACAACCCTGGTAGGAACAGGGGGAGCTAGGGGAGCTCTGGCTCCCCCTGGAATATTTCAGATGGGCTCAGCTCCTCCGGGAGAAAATCTCACATCACTCGCATTACGATACATTTTTACATAAAAAAATAAAGTCTACTTTTTGTTGGAAATTCAAACAATAAATAACAAAGAGAAGAGAGAAAGGGGGTGGTAGAGGTCTGCACGGGCCCGTACTCGGCCAGGACCGAGGTCGGGAGGCAGAGTTAGGACAATTTTTTCAACGGGGCGGGCCGATAAACAAAATAAACGGGCCAGGCTGGGCCGATAAAATTTAAGCGTCTATCTGCAAGAATTGGGAACAATTTGTCCGGAATTTGAATCATAGTTGTCCAAGCGCGATACATGGACCAGCCGGGACATTCAAAAAGAAATTTTGGAAATGTTGGCACACTCAATGCAGCGTGCACTGCTAGAAAAAATTAAAGATGCCAGTTCTTTTTGGCATCATTGCTGACGGAACAACCAATGCCGCCGAGAAAGAGTAGTTCTCAATATGTGTACAATACTTGACGAAACATTTGGAGAAAACGGGGAACATGTTTTTAGGACCTTTCAATGCTCCTGATACTACAGGGGAAACACTTACTAAACTCATAAAGGATGTACAGTCGTTGAAAAAAAAAAGTAAACACCCCTTACTAACTCTGCAAAAAAATATCGTAGACGAAAGTTACTGGTACCACATGATTGGTAATAAAGTCTACTTTTAAATGATGTATTTAAAATTTGCGTGGGGAGCTATCTACACATTAAAACGGACCATAACTTCGTTTTTCAATAGCAGAACACAATTCTGACAGCACAAATGAACTCTACACCCTTCAATTAGCCTAAAAACAAATTTTTATGCAATTCGTACAATAAGTTTCCAAGAAATTAATTATTTTAAAATGAACGTATTTCAGGGGCTGCATCCAAATCGAAGTTCGGTACTCGATTGTTGACCGTGAGAGCCCCCTTCTTCATCAAGGCATCTCAAGCAGTCATTGAAGACTGCTAGATTACAGGTACAGAATAGCCTGAGAAATTTCAAAATATCTAGTCACTTCTACCATAGACCGCCCCTTAAACCATCATTTTGCCGTTTTTTAAGCATAATTTGAAAACTACTTGGAAGATAAATGTGAAATTTTGCATTTCTATAAAGCAGACCGTGATAAATCTAAATCCATCAAAAAAATTGCAGATTACAATGCATATTTTTTTCGAATATTAATTCCATAATTCATATCATAAAATTGTAAAAATTGCAAATTCAACTATTTATGTTTGGGTACTTTAGTATTATTGCTACACAAAAAATTAGCACATTAGGAGTATAATTTCAGGAGATATTAATGAAAATAAGAAAATGTAATTTAACATTAGAAGCACTCAATTTTGAATGTTTATAATTCAAAAACTTATCATTCAAATGAATGGAAATTTGGTGTCTGAGCATAGTTTGAACCAAAGATTTGAAATATCTTGTTAAAATTGGGAAAAAAAATGAAGTTTGGGTTTGTTTTAATATGTAGATGGCCCCCTAAGCGAACTTTATATACATCATTTAAAAGTAGACTTTATTTCCAATTGTCCGGTACCATTAATTTTCTTCTACGATAATTTGTTGAGGAGTTAGTAGTGGGGTGTTTACTTTTTTTTTCCGCGACTGTACTTCAACGTTGCAACACCGATCTCAATAAATTTCGTGGACATTGTTTTGACGGAGCCGGTAATATGAGTGGCATCATGCCGTCCAAACAAGGTTCAAGGAGTTGCAACCGAAGTCTTTTTTCGTACACTGTGCAAATCATTCCTGGACCTTGCACTGCAACAGGTGGTACGTTCCAACAGATTAAATGCAGATTCTTTAAGTCTGATCAAGACGATATCGAATCTGATTAGAGAATCGTCCAGAGAGATGTCTACAAGAACATCGTTCTCTGCCCAACTAACAATGAAGAAGAAAGCAACATAAACTTAAAACCAAAGCAGTTGCTTCCTCTCTGCCCGACCAGATGGGCAGTTCGATTTGCTGCAATATTGAGATTTGTGGAAAATTATCCAAGAGTGTTAGAGACTCTTGATGCCTTATTGAAAGATCCAACAGCACTATGTCGTGAAAAAAAGACTGAAGTTAAAGGTTTCATAAGAAGCTTGAAAAAATTCAAGACATTTTTTGACATGAACATGGCCAAGGAACCTTTTGGCCCTTGCGAAATCTTGGCGAAAGTTCTGCAAACAACTGGATTTCCTACCGCAAGCATCAAGAACGCCATTTCAACGTTAGAAGAAACCATACAACGTATGAGAGAGGATAGCCATTTCGAAACTCTCTACAAGAAATGGGAGAGAAAAGCGTCCACATTAAATTTGGAAATTAAAATGACGAGCGTCTCCAGACAAAAGATAGTTCCAATAAGATATGAGCATACAAGCCATCCCTCCTCTCCAGCACAACTTGGATAAGAAGAGAAACTGACTAAATTTCAGAGAAGTACCACCTTATTACCTTATTACCAATAAATTTGACGTTATTACCAATAAATTAAAAAAATGATTTGACCAAAAAACTTTTGACTCTCTCATAAAGATCGAATCCATATTCACGGACACAACTTTAACCACTTCATAAGATCTGAAACAAAAGCTTGGAATACATGCTGATGATTTTGACTTGACAAATCTTTCTGCTCAGTTGACGTTTCTACTAACACTCATCCCGGACGGAACTGACAGAAATGCGTTGTCTATCGCAATTAAAATTAGGTCATTGGAGGAATTAGTGAAGAAATTATTTTCTGAAGTTTACCTTTTGGCAGAATTTAGTTTGCCGATTCTGACATCAGTAGCAACAGCTGTGAGATCTTCCAATGTTCTTCGCCGTCTTCAAACACCCCCCCGAACAATAATAGGGTCAACAGAGACTTTAACCACTTGATGCTACTGCATATTTACATAGGCCTTTAAAATTGATTTGTAAGAGATTCGGGATCGTCCATAAATTAAGTTTCTATGTATCAAGTATATCTAATAAAAATTATTTTAACTGGATTAAAGAGTTGGTGATATTTTGATATGCTTCTATTTTATACTCCTGTTTGTGAAAAGTGCAACACTACTATGAAGGAATCCTGTCGAAATGAATGAAATTATGAATAAATGATCGCCGCCACTAGCTTTCCACACTATGCCCCAGCTCCCCCTAGTTGTACAAAGTTCCTACGCCACTGAGACTATATTTAAGCTTAGGAATTTTTTTTTTTTTTTTTAGCAAAATGCAAAATTTTGTAACATTTTCAATATATATATATACTAGGGGGCTCTGGCCCCTGCAAGCTACGCTCGCGAACCCCCGTTCAGATACCGCAGAACCTAAAAACACGCTAATCTGATCGATTTTAAAAATATTACAGAAGATTGAATTATACTGAAAAAAGCTGTGCAGATCTCCCTGTAAACGGGTTTCCATTCAATTTCCTTTCATTTCAAAAATTTAAGGCCGAATCAGTTGCTGTTAAGACATCCAATGGTTGTTTTCGTGTTTGATTAAAGAGGATCAGTTAAACGTTTGAAAAGAAGCTAAAAATAAAAGGAATTAAGTGTACAGAGTCTTTGTCTCCCGGTATTTTAAAACAATTTCTATAACAATAGCCTAAGTCATGTGACTATCATCAAGAGTTCCGGGCGAATCACTTCACTTTTAACATTCCTGGTACCATTTTGGTACTTTAATATTAGCCAGGTACAGGTGATAAGTCGCCAAATATTATTCTATCGCCATCATTTCATCTATATTATAATAGTCCAAGTCATGTAACTGCCATAAATAAATACGCTCTGATCCCTTCGCTTTTCATATGAAAGTTTGGCCCAGATATCATATACGGCCCCATATTGGCGCGATTTTTTTCCGACGCTAATTTGGGGAAAAGATCAACAGCATAAACAACAACATCTGGCTTATCAAATCAAGCAAAATAACGATACTATGGCGCCAGTTAAGTACCCGTTGCGTATATGACATTGGCGTCACGGCGTCAGAGAAAAATAGCGCCAATATGGCAATCTGTGCCGAAAGTTTTCCATTTCGATTTTTAAAAAATCAATTTTTTTTTTCGAATAATACTATATAAAAGCATTGTCGTAAAATTCTTGGTACTGTTACGCTAGCCGGGTGCAAATGTCGCCAATACCTATTTTTCAACTCGCCAGTTAGCATTTTTTTTTATTTTTTGAGTGGTAAATTAAAACATTGCTTTGAAGTTGAAATTAAATGTCATCGTTTGTTACATCATTTAATATTTGGCCAGCTGCCATATACGCACCCAGTTTGGCATGGTTTGTTTTACGAAAATTTGGTGAAATCCTCGTTTTCGAATACCAGTTACACAGTTACATATGTATTTTTGTTACTACTTAGTTATCCCGTCGAACAAAAATCTATCGCCAAACTATAAGATTAAATGCCAATAATGGTTGATCGTAAATGTCACATTCACTTGACTTTAAGCAAGTTACACGTCTTTACGTCATCAAGTGATTTTTATTTCGACGTTTTATTTGTATATTTATTAATGTTATACTATTTTCTTTGTTCTTTCGTTATTTAAAATAAAAATTATGTCAATTTGTATAATTTGGCGATTTATATAATTTGGGGAAATGGGTCGATGGAATAACTAAGTAGTACTGTATTTAATTATTTTCTATTATTTTTTATTTTTAAAGGAAAATAACCAAAAAAATAATTAACTATAGAACAAAACAATTTATGTAATTAAAAAAAAAAAGTAAATAAACACTTATTATTAAACAAACAGCAATAGCTGGGTTACCATGTCAACCAAAATAATGCCATTTTGACCCCAATTAGGTACCCCGGTGCGTATATGACATCTGTGCCTAATATTTTTCTTTTCATTTCGTTTAAAAAGAATAAAGAAGTGAAAGCCATTTATTTTAAATGTTTCTGTTTGTATTAAATAAAATGATATTGGAATACAAATTGAATTATGAATAAAAGTAACATGATACATTTCTTAGCATCCATTTAAGGAGGCCAAGCTTCTCGCCAAATCAGTTTAAAATAGTAACCTTTTCTAAAATCTGAAAAAAAAATATCTGTTTGATTAAAATTTGAGTTGCCATCATTAGAAAAATGTATATAAAATTAGAAAAAAATTAATATTTCGAAAACTAATTCGAATTTAAAAATTCTAATACCCGTTTTGAAATGTGCGGATCAATATTGAATTTTGGTGTTCATTTCATCTCAAAGTATTCCATATTTTAGGAGAAATCGCCATGAAACATAATCAGTTGTTTAATCAGTCGATTCAAAGAATCGTTACATTTCAGCCGTTTCATATTATATATTAGTTTCTGATTATATATTAGCTATTAATTAGCCTATATAATCAAGACTATATTTATTCAAGCTTAGGAAACATTTTTAGCAAAATGCAAAATTTTGTAACATTTTCAATATGTATTTTAAAGCCTATTTGCTTAAAATTCACTCTTCTTAAATTTGTTGCATGATAAAGTAATACCAAAATTTCTTGTTCTTGCTGTGTGGCAGAAAACTCTTTTGACTCTCATGATAAAACTCCTATGCTGTAAGCAAGATCTGGTCTTGTTCCTACCAATTAGAGCTGCAACGACTTTCCGCTTCTCTATATGGAACTTTCTTAATTTCTTCAGTATTTTTGTGACTTTGATTGTTTTAACATGGCTGTTTGTATTCTTCAAATCCAAATCTCTCAACAATTTTCTTGGCTTATCCTTTTTGATGAATAGTAATAGCTCCATCTTTCTGATAGTATTCAATTATTCAATATCTCTTATAAAACAAGAATTTCCAGTAACTGTCTTGTCAGTAGAGTCTGGTCCAGCAAATTTCTGGCTTTTAACTTTTGAAAGACTATTTCACTCTTGTTGATCCTTTGCAGCTATTCATTCATCCTCTTATATCTACAATACTGTAATTAACTTTTTGTCATCCCCCTCCCAATGTATAGGCATGGATTGCCATCACTTACTTTAAAACAGGGCTCGAAATGGAAAATTCGACGGACCGGAATGCTATTTCAAACTTATTTATAACCTCAAAAAACCGCTTAAAAAAATGCAATCAAGATCCTAAATAATTTTTAAAAAGTTACAGAATAAGCTGTACATTTCATACAAATACAGCCCAATAATATGTAAAACCAGGGTTGGCACGGTTTAAACCAATTGGTTTTTTTGTCAAAAAAACATTTTTTTTTTTTTTTTTTTTTTTTTAGAACAAATTTAATATATATATATATTTTGTCATTTTAAGTGTTTTTCTACTTTTAACACTTCATCTCAGCAGTCAACCTGAGACATAATGAGTCTAGGCCACGTTTCTATGCATGTAGAATGAAAATTAACATGTGCTGATGAACTTGTCCGGTATCCTAAAGATTTATCTTAAAACATGTGAAATTAGAAAAGATAAAATAGATAAAAATAATATTCAATATTTAGCATAAAATATTTTCATTTAAAAAATGCAGATTATTTACTACAGCAGTTAATAAACAGATAGTACAATGATCTTTAACATTTTGGTCAAGTTGTAAAAGAACATTTTCTGGACTAGGGGAGATTATCCATAAAGAATTTAAAAGAGTAATTTAAGATATGAAGTTGAATAACACAGCTTGCAAAAATTGAGTGCTAGTTATAGCATTTCAATAATACCAATCAATCTTTTGTTACTTGCTGAATCTAATGGCCAAAAATGTTGACTTGGACACTTGGAGTTATCACTCAGAAAAAAATAATCAGTATTATTTGGATATTTTAAAAAAAATAACAACCACAAAATATTATATTCATGGAACTGTATCAAATATTTATTGATTGTTATATTATTAATCAAAAGATTATTTATGCTATTTTCAAGGTATCGATGTTTCACTGTGTAGAGCAGTTTATTCTTTGAACATAAGACATAATTGTTACTAATAATGTTTAAAATTATTGTTGTGGATTGATCTGCTAGGTTTAAAATAATCTGCAGCGCCCGCTTCAGTGCTGCACTGTTTCTGCTACTGGGGCCCCAGTCCATCAGAAGAAAATAACTCTATTAAAATTCTCTTTGTAAATATACTTTATGGAAGAGGGAGGGGAAAGGGTGCACTAAAATCCATGTTTGCCCTGGGTGCGAAAAAGGCTAGTTTCGGCCCTGATGCAACTATCACATTTTAAATATTTTTCAGGAAAAATTACATCTGGATAGAATTGTTCTCTTTTCTTCTTTCAACCAAATACTGAAACGCTCATCAGAATCCTAACGTACAAGATAACCTTTGGTAACCTTCTCCATTTTTCTTTGCTTTTGTACAGGAATATGGGGTGTGAAGAAATTTGAAATACCTGTTTCTGATTTGCTATTATCAGCCATTTTTAATTTATGACTGAGCAGAGTTTTGCAGTGTTGTGTGGTGTGGAAGACTTTCTTAAGACAACAGTTAAAATAAAAAGAGATTTGGGTCAATCCATGTGAAATCATTCAGAAAAAGAAAAAATGTTGCTCAATATTTTTGATTTTTTTTTTATTCTTTACCACTTAATTTACTATACTTTTAGGAGTCTAAAACAAGGATTAAAAAATTTTAAACCTTTTGAGTTTTTTTTTTGGCATCCATTTTTAACACTTTCCAACAAAGTTGAAAAGTGTTTATGCATTCGGTTTGTCTGTACGCGCTCTAACTCCCGTAAATATACTTGGATCGTTCTGAAATTTTTAGATGTTAGTGACCTCTACCATAGCACGAACCCTATTGCAAATGAAGTTTGTAACATGTTTAGTTCATTTACAGGGGCAGTCAAAAGTTTTCCGTTGCATTACGGCCTATGGGAAAGAATCGTTTCAAATGATTTTTAATGATATTACACGCTTTCAAACACAATAAAAGTGATATGCATTTATCAAGTGCACTAAAATATGCATTCCGTAGAATATGCGCTGCAAAGAATAAATATTATTCATTTACAGGGCCACACAAAAGAATTCTGTTACATAATGATATACGGGGGGAGGGAATTTTTTCTGGCGTATTTTAATTATGTTAAATTATTTCATGTATAATTGAATTGATATACGTGTTAAATTATTTCATGTATAATTGAATTGATATACGTCGCTGAGGTTTACTATAACTTATTTCATGTATAATACGAAGTGCATAGCATTTGCAGGGACACACAAAAGATTTCAGATACTATATTGTATCCGAAGTATTGTACGGTAGCGATGATTGTTGGAAATGCATTTTTAATGATGTTATGCGCTTTTATGTTTCACTATATTTGTGCATTGTATAGGGTGTGTATAAATGCTGTAATTCATATACAGGGCTACACAAAAGAATTCGCAATGTTTACTGGGTATGATTGTAAATTGCTTCAAGGTGGTTTTTAAATGAGTTATGCATTTTTGCGCCTAACTGCATTTTATTTACTAAGAAATGTTTGTAGATAAAATTATATACAGCGTCATGCAAAGAATGGGATACATGGCCGTCTATAAATGATAATTTCTGAAAATGTGATTCCAGTAGTTTTAAGGGTGTAATAAAGGTATTAGGTTAACTACAGGGTTGTACAAAAGTATGCAAGTATATTTCCATCTGTTAGTATAAATTGCTGAAAGAGAAATTTCAACCTGTTATTCGTTTTCTTGCTAAACTAAATTTCTCCATTATATAGCATGTATATCAACCTAAATATCAAATACAGAGCTGTTCAAAAGAATTGGAATGCATATTTGATATAGATGGTAACTGCTGAAATCAGTTTTTTCAAATGTTTTATACGTTTTCTAAAATGTTAACTTAGTTCTTTTATATACATTATTTTCCTAAATAACGAAGTTTTGATAAAGCATACAGGAAGTGTTGGAAAGTGTTTCATAATCTATGCTTAACGCATGATTTTTCTTACTTGTTTGTCACGTCACAGGTGGTGGTTTTTCAGGAAAATAGTACTTTACAGAAACCCTTATAACTTTTTTTATTTCTAAACACATCAAAATGATTTTAAAACCATTATATTGAGTAAAGAATAAACTAAATTTTAATAATAGGTATTTTTATGATAATGATTAAAAAAATTGCCTAAAATAAGATTAAATGTATCATTTTTACAGTGGAAAATTGAATTTTTGACAAAAATTTTAATGGAAGAAATTAAAACTCACCTTTACATTTTTTTTTCTCTGAATATATACCTTATTGAACTATTCTCAGAAGAAATCTGAAACATTTTGAGCTATTCCTTCTTTTACTATAATTAGTCAAACTTGGCATCTCGGCGTCAAAATGCTAAGTTTGAAGTTCAATACCTAAAAAAGGACTGGATAAAATTTTATGAAAATTTAGCAGGACAACCTTCTTATAGATGTAAACTTGTAGCAAAAATAGTATGAGTGATATTTATGTAGTTTTAGAAATATGGAACTTCGAAATTGGCTTGAAAATCACATTGATTCACGCAATTTTTCACAACAAGAAATTTATTATTCTCATTACTTCAAATGCTGATTTTTAAGATCTACATATTTTTTCTTACGTAGAATACATAATACTTAAATTTACTTTACATTCATAGAAATAAATATCTGAGATATTTGATTGCAAAGTGTCTCGGTAATATTTTAGCTGCGTCCAGTGACTGTAGTTCATACCAATGGAGTTAGTTTCTGAAGGACGTTACTTACTGGTACCAAAATTGTATCATTTTTTGACAATGGAAAAGATGTTTTTGGTCCATAAGGGTGAAAAAATTGAATAAATAGGTCATTGTTTTCTTCACTTAGCTCAAGAATTTTTCCAACCCGCCACTTTTTATCATAAATGCATGTAATATAATCATTTACTTTAAATGATAGTGAGCTTTCCCAAGTTTTTGTAATATTGTGATCATTGTATTGTTCACATGTAGGTATTACAAAGTATCTGATAACACTTTCACTTAATGATATAAATTAGTGATACTGGTGCACATGTTTCTGGAATCCGTTGGCAGAACTGGAATCCATTTTCTAATTTTTTTTTCTAATTTTCTTAGATTTCTTCTCTTGAAATATATAGATAAGTAACTCCAGAAATGTTTTGAGAGCAGCAGTCAAACATATGTTTTGGTGTTAAAATTTGGTTTGTGTAGGTTTGCTCTAAGGAAATTCTTGTTAGCTCTCTCTCTCTTTGTCGTTCTACCTATCCCATCGCAGGCTTTTTTCTCCTGGGAAGAGGCGAAGAAATTCTATTTTGATTTCATCCCAAAATCCTTGAAATGATGACATACATTCACAAAATTCTCTTTGTTTTTATACTGGCTGCTTGAACCATCAGTAAAATAAATAATTTTTTATTGATAGAAGGTGCAATATTTTTGATATCTTCAATTAAGTGTTTCTGAAAACTGTGAACTGCAGTTGTATCATGTACGAAATTATCGCTAATTACACATAGATTCCTTCAATAAACTGTTGTGTTATTTTTGTAATAGTATATAAATGGGTGTATTGTACCTGTTGATTATTCCAGTGGTAAATCTGGATTTAATCTTGAATTGTAAATGTGTAATTTTCAGCAAAATCTGCTAGAACAATACATTCTTTTTGAAGTTAATTTCATTTTTAACTCCTGGAAGTACTGAGATTATGTTTTAGCTGTAAAATATTGAGTTTTAAAAGCCAGTAACTTTTCTACTAAAGACTCTAAAAATTCATCAGTTGCCTTTATCTTGGTTACAGTTTAAACCATAATATATTTATGCACTGGCACATTAAAAATAAATAGGACAGGATATGAAAACTTGTTCTCAGTCATAGAATTTAACAGAAGTTTACAAGTTAAGACATGATATGATTTGTAAATTTGTTCTTAATCATAAAATTAATACTTACCTTCAGTTAATGCTAGCTTAAAATTAAATGAAATACTAAATTTGTAAGCATAAAGTTTTAATATTATTTTTATGTAAAAAAGGTATTTATACTTTAAAAAGAGAGATTTGAAGAAATGAACAGAATATATTACACATTATGAGTTCTTCATGGTGTGAAAATATATATGTAAACAAATGGATTTTCAAGCCAATTTCGAGGCTCCATATTTTTTAAACCACATTCACATCACTCATACTATTTTTGCTACATGTTTACATCTATAAGAAGGTTATCCTGCGAAATTATCATAAAATTTTATCCAGTCCTTTTCTAGGTATTGAACTTCAAATTTAGCATATTGATGCTGAGATGCCAAGTTTGGCTAATTATAGAAAAAGAAGGGTTATCTCAAAATGTTTAATATTTCTTCTGAGAATAGTTCAATAAGGTATATATTCAGAGAAAAAAAAAATGTAAAGGTGAGTTTTAATTTCTTCCATTAAAATTTTTGCCAAAAATACAACTTTTCGCTGTAAAAATGATACATTTAATCTTATTTTAGGCAATTTTTTTTTAATCATTATCATAAAAATACCTACTATCAAAATTTAGTTCATTCTTTATTCAATATAATGGTTTTTAAATCATTTTGATATGTTTAGAAATAAAGTTATAAGGGTTTTCATTAAGTACTATTTTCGTAAAAAAACACCTGTGACATGACAAAAAATGGATGCCAGAAAAAATTCAAGAGGTTTAAAAATTTTTTAATCCTTGTTTTAGACTCCTAAAAGTACAGTAAATTAATTGGTAAAGAATAAAAAAAATCAAAAATATTGAGCAACATGGTCTGGATGATTTCACATGGATTGACCCATTTATTATAATATGAGATGAGTTACACTAAAGACAGCATTACATTGCTGTTAACTTAAAATAATAATTCCTATGCAGCTGCATTATAAAAATGATGATGAGCGTTCAAAAATTACAAAAGGCAAGGGATCCATAACAGTCCAGATATTTATGCATAACCTAAACAGTTGTTTTGCATAAGCTTGTTGCCAATCTGAAAATACAAACCTGTATCTGAAACGCATTTGTCTGCAATGTATGACATTGCAAAACGAACCGGTGATGGCAAATGGTGTTATCTCGAAATCACTGTTACTGGCCGTTACTTAATAACACGTTTTCTTCTAAGACGTGAAACGAAGTGCCTGTCGTTTAGGATACGTAAATATGCTGCTTAACGCTCGTATTCATGAATAACTTCGACCGAGGGTTAAACCGCGGGTTCAGTAACCCCAGGTTGGTATTTTCAACCGTGAGTTGAAAACTCGTATTCACCGTTTACTTCGGATGAAAAGTTACCCAACTCAGGGTTTCTCGACCTAGGTTGAACGAAATGTGTTTATTGGTTAAAAAAATCACATGCCTTGTTCGGTTTCGCGTCGAGACTTCGTTTGTTTATGTTTTGAAAGAAAAACGCCGATTAAAAGAAAAAAAAAAGAAAGAAAGAAATGAACGATTCAATGTAGTGTTTTTTTTGTTTTTTTTTTATCCCACAAAATGTATGGACAAAATAAAAACCTGTAATCACTAAATATGGATCAACTTAATTTAATTTCTTGAAAGTTTTAATATTTTTTAAACAATTATTATTTTTTAAATTTATTAATGAGTTAGGTTAATGATATGAAACGTGTCAACTGCTAAAATAAATGTTAAAAGGTTCTTTTTCAAAATAAATTTCCGCATAGTTGCTAAAAAATGCAACTTGATTTAGGCCAAAACTATTGAAACTTGATTTGAATAAAAACTAAAATTTTATTTCAACAGCAATTATGATGATTTCTATTATTAATAGTTCTAGTTAGCAATTAAACAATTTCTGATAATGAAAATATTAAAATGGAGAAAAAGGGAAAAAAAAATTAAGAAAGTAGTCTGTTGTACTTTATATATACTATTTCTTTTATTAGTATAGATGATATCCCAGATGTATTAATTTTATTGTTTGGATTTTCAGCGAGCTAATTAAAATGTTTAGTTCTAATTAAATTAGATAGTAATTAATATTCCAGGTTGACAGGAAAAAGTAGTGAAATAATATTAACAGAACTGCAGAAAAAGCGGAACAGGTGATCCTAGCGGTGCCCTGGCACCAGGTACCAAGCCGCAGAGGCGCTCCATAGGCGCATATAGTTATCACTTCCGAGCGATTGATAAACATTTTTCATTTAACTAGTCGCTAAATAAAATTCTATACTTCCTTTAAGTTTAAACTGTGTGCAGTGGAGATATTTTATAAGATATTATTTTAAGGAACACAAATATTTTAAACTTTTTAAGACTACTAGAGTATGAATTTCCATTCAACACATATAATCGAATAAGGCCTTTCCTAAATCATGATAAATGTATTCTGAATACTATCTGGACAAATAAATGTGAAATATTACAGAAAGTTGAATTTTTATCGACCAGCTTTTAGGACCTATCCCCCTCCAGCCATTTGTATGAGAATTTTTCTATTATCACATTTACAAGATCAAAACTATTCACTTGATTATCTTTGACTATTTTTGGATAAATTAGCCTAATAATTACGAAATATTATTACATGCACGAAGACACTTGTTTTTGGTTGCAGTGTTGCATTTGAAAAAATGTACTTATTTAGAAAATGTTATTTTATTTTCTATATTTTTTCCAGCTTCTTAATTTCATATTTTTAACTCATTTAGATATCACTTCATTAGATGTAATAAGAATCTCATTCAGAATAGAAATTAAAAGTGGGATTCTTTTTGATGACTGATTAATGATAGATTTCTAGACTAAATAAGCAGAATAATGATAGTTTGTAATCTAACAAAACAACTCAAATTAATTATTAATAATTTCATATAATTTTACATTATCTAATAAATGAAATAACTGTCTGTTGTTTGTGAATCAGTGGAGAAAAACAAGTTCCCATTTATACCACCCTACCCGTTCCCTCTATTTTTTTTCTTTTTTGGTGTCATTCTTTAATTAAACGTTTCTCAAGATGCTGTGTAAGATATAGAAATAAAAAGAAAGTTTAAAGTACATATTACCAAAAATAGAAGAATATATGTAATCTCATACATACACACATATATATGTTATCTATACATTTTTTGGCTGGTTTGTTCATATTTATACATTATATCTCCTTCATTACATCTTGAATTGTTTGCTTTCATAAATACTCATGATCACGAAGAATTTATTTTCCTTAAAAATAGTCATCATAATAGTCTAAAGGGCTGATAAAAATATTTTTGGTGTGGGGTTATTTTTAAAAAAGTAAAGTTTTTTTTTTTTTTTTTTTTTTTTTTTTTTTTTTTTTTTTTACCAGCGTATTTCAACCCTTTAGTAATTTATTTTAATTTAGCTGTCAATTAAGAAGCAAAAATTATAAGTGATCTCTAAAAAAAGTCACAATTTCAGGAGGTAACATTGAAAAGTTATTCATTTTAGGATTTATTATTACTATTATTATTTTCGTATAAAATAATACTAATGCAATATTTTATATTATGTATAATTTTGAAATTAAAATACAGTTGAAAAATAAATGCAATAAAAATAAATATTTCAAATTCCACAAAAATTGGGAAACATACGTAGAAGCTTACAAACAATCGTAAAAAAAAAAAAAAAAAAAAAAAAAAAATATCAATAAAGAAATAAAACTCAAATTGTTTAAATTTTAAGTTAAAATATCTAATTTATAGATCTGATTTATATTTATCTCAGTTTGTACATAAACAATAATATATCTTTTACACAACAGACCCAAAATTTAATTTTAAAACATTCTATAAGTACTGATCAAAAATCTACAGAGAATCTATGGATATTCTAAGATAATCTATGTATTTCTTTACTTAAACAAAAATGCAAATTAGCCTGAGTCTCACATTTTAACTAGAACTTATGCAAGTATGGCGTTTATTTCGGTCCTGTTAAAATACATTTGTGAATTTTTTAACATCAAAATTGCAAAAAATAAATGACCTTAAATGCGACAGTTGTTACTTTAGAAGCAATTATTCGGCTGTTTAAGTAATATTGGCTATTTTTAAGGCAAATAAATTTTTCGCGACCACGCGTATTTATGTAAACAAACAATTCAACATGTATTCAATATATAGAGGCTATATACATAAATATAAACAAATCAGATAAAAATATTGAAGATAATTACATATATATGAGATTACATACCTTTGCATTATGTTATTCCGTTTTATTTAATAGTAGAACTTCTATATTTTACACAGCACATTCTATCAGCTTCAGCACGCCATTGTAAAATGGCGGTCCTCTCCCTCTCCTCACTCTCACCGCTTGTTTTTCGTTAATACGCATGCTCGGTTGAAAAATCCTGGGTTGAACCACCTGTAGACCAAGGTTGGGTTACTGAACCCGGCGTTAGATTGCAACCTCGAACCGGTTCAGTGGGGTTGACGGTGAATGCCATTTGAGTTTTCAACCCGGGTTTTCTGCATAACTCCGGGTCGAAGTTATTCGTGAATACGAGCGTTAGGGAGGGTGAAAAACAAACACTCATTGATATAAAAAGCAGGGTTGGCTCAGTTTAAACCAATTGGTTTTTTTGTCAAAAAAACCATTTGGGTTTTTTAGAACAAATTTAATATAATATTTTCTCTTTTTTGTAATTTAAGTGTTTTAAATTATTGATAGAAGTAATTTCTACTTTTAACACTTCATCTCAGCAGTCAACCTAAGACATAATGAGTCTAGGCCATGTTTACATGCATGTAGAATGAAATTTGGCATGTGCTGATGAACATGTCTGGTACCCTAAAGATTTATCTCAAAACATGTGAAATTAGAAAAGATAAAATAGATAAATAATATTCAATATGTAGCATAAAATATTCTCATTTAAAAGACGCAGACTATTTTAGTTAATAACAATAATGCATTGAATAACAAAATACAATGATCTTTAAGATTTTGGTCAAGTTGTAAAAGAAAATTTTCTGGATTGGGAAAGATTATCCTTAAAGAATTTAAAAGAATAACTTAAGATATGAAGTTGAATAACACAGCTTGCAAAAATCGAGTGCTAGTCTTAGCATTTCAATAATACCAATCAATCTTTTCTGTTACTTGTTGAATCTAACGGCCAAAAATGTTGACTTTGAACACTTGGAGTTATCGGTCAGAAAACAAAGTAACCAGAAGTATTTGGATATTAATAAAAATAAATAAATAACCACAGAATAATATATTATATTCATGAAACTGCATCAAATATTTATTGATTATTATATTGTTACTAATCAAAAGGTTCATATGATTTTCAAGGTATCCATGTTTTACTGTGTAGAGCAGTTTACTTTGAACATCAGACATAGCTGTTACTAATAATGTTTAAATTAGAAATGATTTCAATTTTCTGCATAATTGACTGCAACTATTTAATTTGAATATTTTCAAATGAAGTTATATTACTTATATAATATCGAACAATGTTTATTTTATCGACAGATATATGGGGGCGAGACTCCATACTTAACTCACAACTCACTTTTAGGACGAACACTGACATTTATTGAGACGAATACATACACAAAAAATACAGATATGAACACTCTTCTCGTTCTTTAATTACTTAAAGGCATAAACGTCGTTGAATACTTCTATGATTTTCTTACGTCGTGTAAATATTCAATCTTATTTCTCCGAAATATGTTCTATTCTTAGGTAATCCTGTAACTGTTCTTAGGGGGAAAAGAAAAAAAAATTAATCTGCACATCATAGTTGAAGTAGCGTAACATCGTATGGGTTGACTTATAAAATTGTTACAAACACATAAGAAGAAAAGATTAAAAAAAAAATGTTTTTGAAGTTTCAGTTATCGTCAGGCCAAGGTTTCATGTATTCAGCACAGGAGCTAGTATTTATCGGTCCTTCAGTTGATGAGATTTTCGTTACATCGTAGGTGTCATTAGACTTCACTTTGATTACTTTATACGGACCTAAGAATTTAGATTTCAACTTTAAACCTGGTCCTTGCTGGGTTCTCTTAATTGCTACAAGGTCACCAAGCTTGTACTTACGGGGTTTCCTACGTCGTAAATTATAGTGCTTGCGATTTTCTTGTTGAATTTCCAGAATATTCTTCTTGGCTTCTTTACAGAGCTCTTCTCTGTCTTTCATAAATTGTTCTTCGACTGCACTGTTTAAGAGGTCAATAATTTGTACATCTTCTTTCTGTTTCATTTTTGTACCAAATAATACTTCAAACGGTGTTCTCTTAATGCTTCTTTGGTAAGTTGAATTAATGACTTGTTGAACTTTAGGAACATGTTTAAACCATTTGGTCGGTTCGTCTTTGGACATTTTAGAGATTACAGAAATTATGGTGGAATTAAGTCGCTCTACTTGACCATTGGCACGGGGAAGGCCAGTTGTAACTGTCTCGTGCTTTATATTTTCATCTTGACAATAATCAGCAAATTCTTTGCTTGTAAATGCAGGACCTTTATCGCTAATGATAATGGAAGGATTGCCAAAAGTATGACTTTGTTGTCGTAGTTTTGATATAACTTCGGTAGCAGAAGTACTTTTACATGGATACAACCAGGCGAATTTAGTAAATGCGTCTATTAAAGACAAAATATGTTTATAATTTTTGTTGGTTGTTTCAAGAGGGCCTAAATGATCAATGTGGTAGGTTTGGAGAGGAGTCTCTTCTTTAGGTAAGGGATGCAATTCACCTTCTTGTTTGCCACGTTTGCGATTATACAAAAGGCATGTTACACAATTTGCTATAATTTTATCAATTTTATTTGACATATTAGGGATGAGAAATTCTTCGTTAAGGAGTTCTTCACAGCGTTTACGGCCAAAATGTCCTTTGTCATGAACGTGTTTAATGACATTTAGCTGCATTTCATCCGGCACAACTATCAGATCGATACCTTTATGATTTTTATAGAGAACGTTATTTTTAAGGAAATAGTTGTCATATGGCTTTGTTTTCAAAATTTCTTTGATGGCCTGTATATGTTCGTCAGTGTTCTGTGATTGTATGATTTTGGTAGTAAAACTATCTTGAATGACCATACATATTGGATTTCTACTTAAAGCGTCGACATGGCGCATGCGTGTACCTTGTCTGTGTTCGATTGTATAGTTATAGTCAGCTAACATTAAAGCCCATCGAGCAATCTTGGTGCAAAGATCTTTTTTATTCATAGTAAGGGCGAATGCGTTGCAATCTGTGACTATCTTGAAAGGAATACCTAGAATGTAAACGCGAAATTTTTTAAGGGCTTCTATGACAGCTAAAACTTCTAATTCATAACTCGAATATTTACGTTCGGCATCTGTGGTTTTTTTGCTCATAAAATAGACAGGGTGAAATTGATTGTCAATAGAAGACTTTTGAAGGAGGACTGCTCCGTAACCGTCAATAGATGCATCACAGTGAACTTCTGTTTCGTTACTAGGGTTATAAATGCTTAAAACAGGACCTGAAGAAAGGATGTGTTTCAGCTGATTAAATGCATTTCGTTGCTGGTCGCCAAAGTGAAATTTAGTGTCCTTTCTAAGAAGATCTGTTAAAGGCTTAGCTATTAAAGAGTAATCTTGAATGAATTTACGAAAATATGAAGTTAATCCGACAAATGAATGTACATCTTTTATACTTTTAGGTTCTGGGAAATTAAGGACAGCTTTAGTTTTTAAGGGGGATGGGTGCAGTTGACCATTTTTAATGTGGTAACCCAAAAAATCAATTTCTCGTTGTAGAAAGTGGCATTTTTTGAGATTCAGTTCTAAACCATATTCGGATGCAGTTGTAAGGACGCGTTGTAATTTCTGGAGTCCTTCGACTTCGTTTTCAGCTGGTATTATGAAGTCATCCATGTAGACAATAAGTACTTTTTCATTAATGAGGTCTCGAAAAACGTTATAAATATATCTTTGAAACACTAACGATGCATCGCTAAGGCCATAATTCATATATAAGAATTCAAATTGACCAGAATGTGTTACGAAAGAAGTATATTTTCTACTATTTTCTTCTACTTCGACATGAAAAAAAGCATTTTTAAGGTCAAGAGTAGTAAATACTTTTGCAGAATGCAACTGATCAATAATGTCATCAATTACTGGGAGGGGAAAACGTTGTTTATGTGTTTTAGAATTTAACTTCCTATAGTCAACACACAATCTATATGAACCATCTTTCTTTTTTACTAGGACAATAGGTGATGAAAAATTACTAGTGCTTTTACGAATAATTCCTTTTTCGAGCCACTCAGAAATTTGTTTTTCGACGAAGTTTTTCTCTACTTGCGCCAAGCGCCTGGGAGGACAAGTAACAGGTTCTTCGTTTTCCAGATGAATTGATAATTTAACATCAGTTGTCTTTATTTTTTTAGGGGAATAATTTTGAATAAGTTCTGAAATTTTTGAACGTATTGTTTCATCGGTAATATGAGATAAATCAAGATTAAGATCGTCTAACACATGAGCAATATTAATCAAAAAATTATTGGACGTGTCGTCATTTTTCTCGATTTTTTGCATCGAAATATTATTTCCAGAAATTGTTAAAATACTTTGTTGAATGATATCTGTACCAATAATAAGATCAAAAGATATGGAATAATCTGGGACTACATAAACATTAGTTGTATAATTAAAATCATCTATCATAATGTTCGTAGAGAAAAAACCTAGGGGTTTGATTATAGTATTTCCTAATCCAGTTAATGTGATAGTTGAATGTTCAAGGTTCGAAATTGTAGGGAGTTTGCGATAAATACTTTCCTTTAGTAAACTTCTTTCACTACCTGTGTCTACCAATGATGTAACATTTACAGACGAAATAATGACTTGTTTGGTCATGAAAGTGTTCGACGTGACAGTGGAAACATTGGAGGGTTCTGACTTAACTCTAGGCCTCCTTGGTTGATCACATTGAGCCGATTTATGGCCAAAATTCGAACAATTAAAACAACGAGGGCCTTTATCTTTATGTCTGCATTGGCTACTTTTATGATTCGACAAACCACAATTAAAGCAAAAAAGATCAGATTTTGGTCGAAAGGATTTCTCTTTCATTGGCATTTCAGGTTTGACTTTACGAAATTTAGTGTTCTCAAAGTCATGTCGAATTTTGTCATAAATTTTGAGCTTTTGCTTGAATTCTACAATGGATTGGCATCCATATAACATTGATTTTCTGAAAACCGGGTCGGGTATACTATTTATGATATATTGCATTAATGCGGAATCCTCGATTTTACCACGCGAGCATATTTGTTTCATAATAAGAAAATATTCTTCTATTGATTCATTTTCTTGCAATTTTCGTTTATTTAATATATCATGTAACTCGGCAGAATTATAAGTGGTGCTAAATTCTGATATTAAGAGTTGTTTAAGTTTGTCATATGAATTAATATGAAATTCTGTTTGTGCTAATAACTGGGCTTTTCCTCGTAATGATCTTTTACAAAATATGAATTTATGAAAGTCAGATAAATTAAACATATTAGTAACATCCTCAAAATTATTAAACCATACCTGTATATCACTAAAAGAACTACCATCGAAAGGAGGTATTACACTTTCAATATCAGTAAAAGTAACAGACGATGGCATAAAACTTTGAACTGGAAATTGCTGTTGTTTGTCAAAATTTGATAATTGAGTGTTATTACTTGAAGTCATATTATTTGAAGGCAGTTCGGGTTCCGAGTCGGTGTCACTTTCATTTTGTATAATATTATTTTGTAGTAAGGTCAAGTCTGAAAGGTATGTCACTAATCGGGTTGCGAGATCGTTTAAAGATCCCTCATTATCAATACAAAGTAGATTGCACACTGTAATCAGATCATTTAATGAAAAATCAGTTTGAACTTTAGTTATTTTATTTTTGAATTCGGTGCTGTCGGTTTGAAAGCCGAAACCAGTAAAATCACGTATTCTCTTTCTATTAGAGCGATCACCGTCAGCATCAAATAGGAATTTATGCAGCAATTTAATTTTATGCGTTCGTTCGTTTTTAAACGCAACTTCCAGTTCTGGTATTTCAACTAACTTCATAATAAAATAATAGCAATGAACTCACCGTTAGAAGAATATCCGGCTTGAATATGTAGGATGAATAACTCTAATTAATCATATTGGTGGGTTAACTGTCACTTCTGACACCAATTTATGGGGGCGAGACTCCATACTTAACTCACAACTCACTTTTAGGACGAACACTGACATTTATTGAGACGAATACATACACAAAAAATACAGATATGAACACTCTTCTCGTTCTTTAATTACTTAAAGGCATAAACGTCGTTGAATACTTCTATGATTTTCTTACGTCGTGTAAATATTCAATCTTATTTCTCCGAAATATGTTCTATTCTTTTTAACAAAACTCTGCGTCGTAGAAACTCATTTCGTTCTCTTTTTCTTCTTCCGCAATTTCACTTCACACAGCTTCGATAAGGCTCGTTTCCTTTTTAATCTCGAAGCGGAAAATACGGAGACACTCAGTCTAATGCAGGCGCTGCTTGCGAAATCTCCACAGATATGCATCTGTATGCAATAGGAAATGATATTTTTAAAAACCCGGTTTAAACCAAATAAACTGGTTTTTTTTGGCTTTTTACAAAAAAACCTGTTTTTTTGCCAACCCTGATAAAAAGCGAATACTTTTTTAACTTTATGGTTTATAAAACCTTTTGAATGCTTATTTAAGCTTTTAATGAATAGATGCATAACAGCTGTAGTGTGTAAAAGTTGTCTATGCCATCAATAAGAAAGGTAAAAAAAAAAAACTGGCACTCTTTGAGTGCCAATAGAAGTGAAAACTTCAACAATTACGTGTGCGTTTTTTTAATCGTCAGGAAATGTTTTATTGTGCAGGAAATACTTTTAAATGTAGTGTTTTTTTATTCATTATTATAAACTATTACTACCAAAATTATATTACAATTTTCATTTAATGCGCCATTGCACATGAAAAATAATGCATATAATTTTACATACAAAAATTGCAATCTATTGCTTAAAACGTAAATTTACAAAAATATGAAAGTTAATTAATTGGTATTCTTTGAAATGAATATCAATGAAACTTATGAATTTTTATCCACAATTTCAACAACTCTTCCATCATCATCATTATCATTATATTCCAGAACTGATACGATAGGTTTATGGTAACTAAAATAGGAAACAAACAATTGTGATTTGAACCTACTTAAATATCTTATAAAGACTGCATCAGTTGTAGTTTTATATATCGTTGTGCTAAGGTGGTGATCATTGGTCATCAGTAAATGGAATTCACTATGTAAAAATTCAATTAGTGGTAGATTTTTATCATCCGCAAAATTGATGTTGAAATCCCCACTCAAAATCATTGGCAAATCTTCAAATATCTTACCAATTTTATTTTCAAGTAATGCAGAAGCATCTTTAGAATAAATAAACAAATTAAATATTTCTGCAAGTATGTTAACATTTCTTGATAAATAATTGCGCTTATGCTTTTGCTATATTTAAAACCACTACCATATTATTAGAAATATCGCTATAGTTTGATGCTATGACATACACCATAATGCAAAAATAACACTAATTTTAAAAACAAGAGAGTTTTTCTGCTAAACTTACCCGATATTTGATCGAATAGTTCACTTTTGCCGCTAACTATTGACATAAATAACAACTGTTGAATAAAGATAATTTTATTTTGCTAGAGCAAGGTAGTTTTATTTTAGTAAGAGTCACGAGACTTGGCTAATTTTTACATGAGATGTTTTTATGAGATTTCTTTTTCTAACTCTTGTACGTGTATTTTGGGAACCAATAGTGCACAGGCAAGCATGCGGCGCGCTTGCCTGTAAATTGTTGTTATTGATTAAGCAATCAATAACAATTAATTGCCCACCCTCCTCATACCGAACTATGCACAATACATGTACATACTTATATACAGAGGTGTCGGTTACAATAACAGTATCACGAGTTCAATGGTTTTTCCCATCTCAAAACATGCCAAACGTGCCCAAAGAAGCTTTCACTTCAATAATGAAAGTATCAAGTATTTGTCTTTAACAGTAAACACAACAGCGTACTGCAACGAAAATGTAAATTTTGTGTGTGTTCCTGTGTGAACGCCGGGAGGAAAAGTGAGTTTTAGCTTCGTTCTTCTTTTGCGGATTGAGCTGAAGAGGGAAAAGTTCCTGTCATTCACCGATTGGCACGCTAGTGTCTATGTGCCAAAATGCTAGCATGTCGGTTACGTAACAGTGTCTCCAAATCAGTGGTTTTTCTCCATCTCAAAAAAAGCTCAACGCGCCTAAAGAAGTTTTCACTTAAAAAAAGACCTTTGAAATCGTATATCTTCCTATTGTGCATTTCACTTAAAATAGACTAATTTTAAAGTTTTTTTTTTTGTATCAAAAGCAAAAATAACTCGTTATTATCTCACACACACCTGTGCAAAATGACACACACATTAGTTTTGAGATTTTATTTTTTTTTGTAACTTTTAACAAAATTTCTCCAAAGTTGGCACCTCAGTGTCTCCATTATTGTGAAAAACAGAAAAGGACTCCTAATAGGATATCCAAAAAGCCAGACCAATATCTTTCTTTTCGTTTCGCTAGGGTACATCAATTGAATGATTTTTATTTTACATTCTCTTAAATGTAATTTAAAGGACTTACTTCTATGTAGACTAAAATGATGAAAAAGTTGAAGGATTTTAATATAATGGATGGGTATGAAATGTTTTCCAAATGTGTTTAAAATGTAGGGGAGAGTGGTAATGAATGGGCCATTAACAAAATATGAAAAAGTATTTGCATAAAATTATTTTAGATGCCACCAATAGATGAAGCTATTTGTTCTACCAAACTCATCCAATTTTCCATTGTTTGGGAGAAGCCATTTTCCAACTAGAGTAGGATGGTCAAGAATCTGATTGAAAAGTAAATTTTTTCCATTTTCAGTAAAATAAATAAGCTGAAAAATATCTATTTCATTGCAGATATGTGTATTATAGAGATGGGCAACATCGTTCCTTTTAAGGAATCGTTCCAGCCGGAATCGTTCACCGAAAGGAACGAGTTCTTTGGAGTCGTTCCTTTCGGAATCATTCCGAAAAAAAGGAACGATTCCGAGATAAAAGGAACGATTCCGAGAAAAAAAGAACGATTTTGAAAATAAAGAATTCCAAGGGGGAAAAAACACTTCCGAGATAAAGAGAACCACATGCAATCCATAATATTTTTTACTAATTTATTTTCTTATGTACCCATCCATTTTCTTACGCATCCAGTCGCCTTAATTTTGTAATGTTTTGGACAGATGATTTTGTTTTTAAAGGTTCATTTCATTGATCAGTGTGTGCAATTAATTTGCAGTTATTTCTAACTTTATGATTTATGGTATAAAGCATAATTCCTCTTGGAAATTTAAGGGCGGCGCAAGGTCTATTCGATTTCCAGTGTAATCATTGGTTTTTCTTGAAAATATGTCGTCAAATGACCGTCCATTTATATTATTATTATACAGTGTGTCTTTACTCTCAACGATGTTCGATGGCTAATTCCTAAACCGTTAGTCATAGACCTATAGTTCCAGTCACAAAAATGTTTTAAATAAGGTAAAAAATTATTCTGAAAGTCGTTTGGATTAATAAAAATATTTCTAAAAAAGTTACGAAATTTAATTTTTTATACGGTCCCCCGGCCCTATAAGTGATATTTAGTAAAAATTTCCTGTTCTCTTAAAAGAAAGACAAAAAAGTCCCATTCATCTAACACTAAAATTCATGAAGTTATACGAAACTTTGAAGTGCAAGACTTATGCCACTTTTCTGCATCCGAATACACATGATTTTAGCCATGCTTCTAGGGGTCGTAAAGAAAGTGCTTAAAGTATTTGAAGGATTTATTTCATGTGTAGCTGCGCTTTGAAAGAAATCTCATTACGACAGATTTTTGTAAGGATTTGAAGCTGTTTCTTTTCATGATTTTTTTAACAAAAATTATGCTACTTTTATAAGCTTTTATTTAACCTATTAACCGCCAAAACTATAAAGTAGGAATTTTCAAATTTCTTGTTGAAAGTCGCTTGTCACCACAAATTCAGAAAGGTAATTTTCGCTTTATTAAAATATCAAAATTTCTGCCAATAAATAAGGCAATTTTTTTAATTGTAAAATAGTGGTGACAAAGTAATTAATTTAAGCATGAGCAATTATTTTGACCGTTGCGTGAACGCAACACCAGCGGGTAATGGGTTAACTTGAAACAATCGTATGTATGTCTTTCCAGTTCAAAATTGGTACTCGAAATTCAACTCACTTTAAAATATGCGATCGATGTTAAATTTTACATATTGACATAAATCACATGACAATGTAATATTATTATGATTTTCAGTGATACCATATGTACTTATTTTACAGGATAGCACAAAAAATTACGGATAGATTACTGCCAACAAGTTTACTAAAAAGTTTTAGGTTAGATAACACAAGACTGCGATGGTTGTGTTTTTTTTATTTTTAAAATTATGTATTTTTAAAATTATGATTTTTATGTATTTTTTAGCGCTGAATCAGAAAATTATCTTCATTTTTAATCATCATGTCAGGATTTTTCGCAAATAGTAAATTTCAAAATTGAAAAAAATAGCTAATACTATAAAATAGAGTCGATGGTTGTATTTTTTAACTTTTACGATTGATTTGTATGTGCTTTTTAGCAATGAATGCAAAAATTACCTTCATATTTAACCATCATGTTAGACTTTTTTGCAAATGGTAAATTTCAAAGTTAAAAAATAGCGAAAATCTGATACTATAAAATGGATGTAAAACTTCTTTTATTCAATTTAATTTTATTTAATTCAAGAATTTATTCAATTTTTGGTTTATGCTGGGATTCTTACTGCTAAACAGCTCGGGGATCCGATGATGTGGGAGGTTCAATTAAAACTTTGAACTTTTAAACTTTGAAATTTACAATTTGCAAAAAATCCTGACGTGATGGTTAAAAATGAAGGTCATTTTCGGATCTAATAGTAAAAAATACATAAAAATCAATTATCAAAAGTTAAAGAAATAACAATCACGTCTATTTTATACTATCAGATTTCCGTAAATTTTTCACTTTTTAGCTTTCAAATTTACGATTTGCAAAAAATCTGTACTTTGTGATAAAAAATGAAGGCCGTTTTTGGATTCAGTGCTACAAAATATGTAAGAACTAATTATCAAAAGCTAAAACACATGACACAACACAAATTTGCATCCTAGTATAATCTAATAACATTTCAAAATATGTGTCATTTTCTAAAGAATCGAGGCTGTTGCTTTTCAACATTTTATTTAACGAAAATTCTATTATTTTTTTTCCTGTTATATGTTTAGTACAAGCTGTATATTTTGCATTAATATTTCAGAATGATTATAGATTTCAAATTTATAATGCAATGTTAATTTTACTATCAACTATATTTTTTATATATCTGAAGATTATTTATATTTCTAGTAAATTTGTAAATGACCCCTATTTCGCAGCAAAAAATATGCTCCAACTTTAAACAGCCATTACTTCGGTCAGTTTTAATCGTAGAATAATAGGACTTTTATTTGTCTTACTTGTAAGTGTAATAGGAAAGTTTTACTAACTATAACTTGAAAGACCGGGGGACCATATAAAAAATTAAATTTCATAATTTTTCAGGAAATGATTCTATTGACCGAAATCACTTTTTAAATACTTCTTTACCCCCATTTAAAACATTTTTGCAATTAGAACTATATGGCTAAGACTAACGGTTTAGGAATTAGCCATTGGACATCGTTGAGAGTGGACATCCTGTATAGGAAATTTTATTATTGCTCTGATATTTGTCACCAGGGTCTAGGAATTTTTAGTCTCATAGATTCCTCTTCAAAATCTACCTCTAGGTAATCTTAATTTTATTTTTCATTCTGAATCTCATTTTTCATTTGGATGGCCTACTGGTTTGGATATGTAACTTGTTAAAGTAGAGTTCGTTTTGTTCCAGTGTCCGTACTTTCAATAACTTTATGCCCTTTATCGTCTTACTCCTCAGTTCCCTAACTTTACGCACACAGGATATTTCACATAATCCATCAACATTATTATCACTGTCTTCAGGATCTGGTTCAGAAGTGGAACACCCAGCAATATAGCAATCATCTTGTAGTGCAATTCAGTGATATATATCAATTTTAATACATTTGAAATAGCTTAATGTCATTAAAATGCACTGCAAACGATTTTTTCCCGTTGACCATAATGTAACGAAACACTTTTGAGTACCCCTGTAAATGAACTATTAATGCTACACTCTTCATACTCCATGGTAAACATCATTAACATATATCAATTGCATGGGAATCCGAGTATATTTACGGGAGTTAGGCATATCACACACTGAGACGACAGAACGACATAAAGCACAACATGAAGTGCAAAAACCGGTCGAAACAAAGAACGAAATTGTTACAAACTTGTTTTAAACCAGTTTTTCTAGCGAATTCAAGTGGCATGTCCTATGTGTCGCCTTAGTGTGTGACTTGCCTTAGAGCGTGAACAGACGGTCTGAGGGACAGACAAACCGCATTCATAAACACTAATTTTATTGGAAAGGGTTAAAAATTAAAGCACGTTTTTGTACACTGTCTTTCCTGAGTGATTGATGTATGTCTTGTCTTATACCCTAACATCGCTATTTGTGAACTGCTGTTAACTACGTAGAATTTCAATAAACTTACAACTCTTTTTGAATCTCCAATTTCACGAGAACCTACAGGAATTTCTCTAATTTCACACCCTCATCCGCCGTCACCCTCTCTACTTATACTGAACTTCAGTTCGGTGTAAGTGAATTGCGATGCTAATATGTTTGTTTGGATATGGATCTTTGGAGCTTCATAACTCATGATGTCATGGAACACTTGTGTTACACGAAAGGGTAAAAGTTCCTTCAGATGATTTGTAAACAGATTCATTAGCAGCATGGCTATGGCTAGTGATATTTATAAGATAATATTATATATATATTAATACTATAATATGTATATATATACAAATATATATGATTTTATACATATAGAGTACATATTACCAAAAGATATAGTGATTCACTAAACTTCAAAGTTCTATTTCTTTAAATTTGAAATTTGCTAACATTTTAACTGAAAAACGATTTATTGGTTTAATTAAATTAAACAAATTAAAAGTACAGTAGAAGATCTTTATAACGCAAACCTAAAAACGCAAGGTTGTGCGTTATATAGAATTTTGCGTTATATGGATCACATCATTAAATTCACCTTGTAAACATGCCGAAATATGTCCAAAATACATTAGAATATCTTTATACTGCATTCCTTGTTACCAAGAGTTATCCAAATTATAAATTTTTGCATAATATAGGTCAGACATTGTTAAATTTACTCTATACACATGATCCAAATATAACTGACACAACCATCCCTTATATTAGACATTTTCAAAAATGTTCATTGTAATAATAGCATTTTTTTCAGTAAAAAGGTCTTAAATTAGAAGATAAGGTTGAACTAATGTATCTTATTTAGTCCTCTAGAGAGTAGCAGTATTTTACAATGTGAAAGTGCAGGTGCTTTTTAACTGTAAAAATCATTGTTTACATCTGAGAAGTTGTGCGTTATATGGAGAATTGCATTATATAGAATTGCGTTATAAAGATGTTCTACTGTATGTCCATTATTATTACAGAGTGTAGTACTATATAAAGAACTATCCTTTTGAAGATGTTTCGGCCGTTGAATGAAAGACATCTGTTGTAAACGTGTTATAGATAATACCAACCTTATTTTTTTAAGAATTTGACTATTTTTTATTCGGAGTTAAACTTTTTACTGTCAAAACTATTTAAAATAGATAAAACATTTTGTTAAATTCGAACTTTTCAGAAAATTTTATGTAATTTAAAAAAAAAAGGAAAATAAATAAACAAATCTTCTAAGTGAAAAGAATAACAATAAGAAAGGAAAATACATAAAATTTAGTATCGTATTTGCAGTAAGTTTTACCTCAATAAAAACGGAAGTTTGGTATTAGGCTTGAAACATTAAATTTAGTTTGGCATGAAGGGAGCCTTGCTTTGATCGAAATTAAACTCAGATATGTATTATCCATCACCACAGTAACAGGCATTAATCCTGGCATTGATTTCGGGATTTGGAGTATCAATAACAATCAAGAAATCTGAATTATTATAAGAAATTATTACGATAAACGATTTTTTTTTTTTTTTTTGCTTTTATTTTACGTTGAATTAAAACAAAGTCACAGTTATTTAAATTCTAATTATTTAGCAAGAAATAGAAATAAAATAACAGATGAAAAAACTGTACAAAATCACAACGTGCATTCTTTGGAAACCAATAATTAAATTCGTACATTGTAAAACTTTTTAAATGCAATATTAACCTTCCGCATACCAGACCGGTGCAGTAGACCCGATAGGTACATCCAAATTGATTTTTCACATTTAAAAAAATGAAAATTTTGTAAATACAGGCAAAGTTCTTTAATCCGCACAAGTTGGGACCAAAGGTTGTGCAGATTATGGAATATTGCAAATTATGGAGTATTATGGATTACATCTCATTTTCTTATTTCTGGACACTATTTTAATTCAATATTCAGTATAACATGAAAAGAAAAATATGAAATATAATAATTAATTTTTCGGGACACTATTTTAATTCCATATTCAGTGTAACATGAAAAGAAAAATGTGAAATATAATAATTAATTTAATATGCTATCTCAAAAAATGCATTTTTCAAATTCTTGTATTAAAAAATTGATTATATTCACTTTTACATTTAAAAATTTCAGATATTTCTTTAAAAAAAATCATTTTTGTATCTAGAATTTGTAAATTTGTTTCATTGTTTACATTCATTAAGCAATGCGAATAACAGAAAATTGCGGATTATGGGTATGCGGATTATAGATCCTTGACTGTATGTGACTTTTTCTGGAATGTTCTACTCAAAAGGATAGAACATCCCAGAAAAAAACCCATATTTACAAAAATTTCAGTTTTTAAAATAAATTAGAAATATCATTATAAATGTACCTGTCGGGGCCATTGAACCCCTCTGGTAGGCAGAGGGTTAACATAAATCTATTGAACCGAAACAAGCATAAAATATGCAGCTTTACATATATGTCGCAGTGTTGGAGAAAGTCCGATAATCTATATATAGCACGTGATTTTTCTTTCCCGTTTTTATACTCAAAACGGCCATTAAGAGAGCGAACCGCGGTTAAATTATTTCAATCCCAGCCACCACTGTTACTGTTATCTTATTATTATTATTATTAGACATTATGCTTTTTGAAATATTCATTATCTTAAGAAAGAAAGAAACGTTTTACAAAAATTCCTTGTTCTAACAGATTTTACTCTATGTAATAAACCTCAATGTAAGTTGATTAAAACAACAATCTTCGGGAGTTTCGAGATTTTTTTAATCATCTTCTTCAGGAGAGAAAAACAAGACGCCAAACTGTGGAAATAAAGTGGTACTCGAGCGCTCGTAGCGGGTCATATATTTCTTTTGACAAAGAGGATTCTCAAATTGAAATTATGTTTGAGGAAAAAACATGAAATAGTGAAATATGCATGAAAGTGCGTAACTCTACAATTATTAAAATAATTGAAAATCAGTTATTATTATCCTATTAAAATGCCATTTTTATGGCCTAGTGACATATATTTCTTATATTATTCAAAACTGTTTCTAATCAGATTTAAAAAAATATTTTTCACTATTAATTAAACAAGCATTTTCTTTGTTTTTCTTAAGGCTGTTCTTAAGTGATCTGCTCAACAAGCGTAAAACGTTTTGACACGTTTACAAATTCATTTTTTAACGGAAAGATATAAAATTGGAAAGTTTGACCATGGAAGCGATTTGGAATCGAACTATGTTTTCCATCTTTTGATCAGTAAATTACCTATTGAGTTATATTCGATTTTGATCACGTGACAAACATGTTTTTCACCCATTTTTGAGCGATTATGCCTCTTTCGCGCGGAAATTCGTTCAAAACGTCCACTTTGACACTATTTTCTGAAAGATCTATTGCGTTTTCAAAAAAACCCGGAAAAAACAGCTCGATTACATAGTTTCTGAATAACACCTGCTCGTTTCATGCATTTCCGAATAAAAATAAATTAAAACTTTTGTCACAAAGTTATCCTTTTGGATTTGAGAACAGCTTTAAGAATTCATTTAGAAAAAATTCATTTCGTATGATACATTTACCAATTAGAAAAAGTATTAGTGTATTAAAGTACACTGTAAAAAAAATAATGCCACTTTTCCGGTAGGAATCTGAAAAATAGTTGCCCTTACCGTACCGGAATAATTTCCAACCCAGCTCGGAATAAAATCCGTAAAATACCGTTTTACCGACTATTTCCTTGTTTTTACGGATTTTATTCCGAGCTGGGTCGGAAATTATTCCGGTACGATAAGAGCAACTATTTTTCCGATTCCTACTGGAAAGCTGGCAGTATTTTTTTTACAGTGTACACATGGTGTTCCATTACCTTCGGGGTCCAGGTACTCAATCGGTAAAGCACGTAAAGTTTCTGGGTTCGAATCCCATCTCGGGCACTTTTTCACTCAGGTGGAAAAAATCCAATTCGTATAAAATATTTTTTAAAATTATTTCTTTCAGATTAATTTAGCACAAAAAGATCAAATAGTAATGTTTATTAAATGCCCTACTCTGCCCCGCACTTCAATTTCTTTTTTCTTTCTTTTTTTTCTTTCTTTCTTTTTTTTTTTTTTTTTTTTGGAGGAGGGGGGAGGGGGGGGCACACACATTAGAATGATATTTTTGAAATAATGTCAGCTTTAATTGAATCAAAATCTGTTATTTTGAAATAAAATAGCGTATTTTAATTTATTAAAACTTGCCAGTCTACAAGAAAAGAACAGATTCCCAAGGAATCGTTCCTTTTCGGAATCGGAACATTTCGGACCGACTCCGAGATCGGTCCTTTTCGGAACGACTCCAAGGAATCGGTCCTTTTCGGATTCGGTACATTTTGGACCGATTCCGAGGAATCGTTCCGAAAAGGACCGATTCCGAGGAATCGTTCCGAAAAGGACCGATTCCGAGGAACCGTTCCGAAAAGGACCGAATCCGAGGAACCGTTCCGAAAAGGACCGAATCCGAGGAACCGTTCCGAAAAGGACCGATTCCGAGGAACCGTTCCGAAAAGGACCGAATCCGAGGAACCGTTCCGAAAAGGACCGAATCCGAGGAACCGTTCCGAAAAGGACCGAATCCTTTTTATAGAATGGAATCGTTCCTTCAGTTTCCCTGCCGGAATCGTTCCTTTGGAGTCGTTCCTCAACAAATGACACATCTCTAGTGAATTAGCAAGCCTTTGCATATCTGTAAACTAATTTTAGGATGTATTTAGATGAATTATTTGAATTTAATGTACTAAAAAAACCTGCATATATTCCAGAAGTACACGTTAGGCTGAATGGGCCACTCTATCATGGTCATGAATGGGCCACCTTTGCCCTGATCATGAAAATATTTTTCTTCTTTTTTTTCTGATTTTCTCTTTAATATGAAACATAACTGATTTAGATTAAATTAATGTCTAGTTAGAATAGGTTTATAGTGATGTCTAGAAAATAATTTGCACATTTTCACCCTAAGAAATATTAGTTATTAATTAAAAACATAAGTTAAATTATATAAATGATTAAGATGAACTGTCTAATTGTTGACCACACCTGCCAGTATTTTCCCATTTGATATAAAACTAGAATAATTGTTTATATTCTGAATCTGATGGGTAGAATAAATAATACCAGAAATTTACACTAAATAGTCAATTAATAGGCAGTTCAACCCTGTTACAACCATGTTGTTTAATATTAATTTTAAAAAATATAAATTTCGTTAAATCATAATGTGTATTATCTATTATTTTTATGCATATTTTATGTTCTTTCTTATAATCTCATTATTTTGTCATTTTTGTACTACAATAATGTGATTTAATAATATCACTTTTGATGTTTATAAATTTCGATAAACATTGTGTATTACTTACTATTTCAGTATGCTTTCGATCATATTAAGTGCCATTCATTATGTCATATTTGGTGAATAAAAGATTAATTCCACATTTTTTCATTGAATTCATTTAGTGGCCCATTCAGCCCCATGGTTGAGGATGAATGGGCCAAATTTCTGTATTTTTATTTTCTATTATCATTCATTATAGACATTTTCTAACCCAATTTTTATGACTTTTTTATATAATCAAATAAGTAAAGTAACTAAAGAGCCAATTCTGAGCAGAAAAAAATTATTAGAAAAAACTACAAAAATTAAAAACCAAAAATTGGCCCATTCATTACCACTCTCCCTTAAATGAATGGATTGCGATAGAACGTGGAGTTTTGAGCATGGAGTCTGAAAATACATATCACATACAGGGCATATACTGAGATCATTTTTTTTTTTCTTTTGGTCCAAATCATAGCAACTTAGAGCCTGGCGATGCCTGCCTAGAAGAATTTGCTTAGACAAGTAAACAAATATTAGCTTTGCAATAATGGCAAGCTCTCCAGACTTTTATCCAAATTCCTCTCGACCTATGGAATTAATTTTTTGGCCTGGAGGTTGCCATTTTGTTATAAACACTTGTTACACTTCTTGAAAATATCAAATACTTTGCACAGTGATATTTTGAAAATAAATAGCAAATATAGAGACTATCCAACAACTTGTTATTTTGAAAATAAATATGAAGTATATGAAAATATCAAAAATCTTGATATTTTGAAAATAAATATCAGATATATATCATGATTACATATTACATATCCATTGATATAGATCAATGAACCCTGATACTAAATTTTGATTTCCCACAGCAGAGTGATGGAGTGGTGAGGTGTCCCTATCAAAATTCACTTCAAAAGAAATGTCTAAAAGAATCACTTGGGTTAAAAAAAAAAAAAAAAAAAAAAGTTTTTGTACTGACAAGGGTTCAATGTAATCTCGACTTGTGACAGCGAGCCTTGAAGACAAAACACAGTAGGTATGGGCACAATGTGTGGAAACCTTTTTGAAAAGGTGTTGGAGGGTTCCACACTCTCTTTAAGTATAGTACCCTATACTGTCAATGGAAAGATTATTTAATCGAGAATTGAATGCAATCTATTTCATGAAGGGATGTTTTTTTAGAACGGCAGTTAGAATGAAGAAAAGTGTCGCAAAAAACGAGATCTACAAAATGGATCACACTCTCCATTCATACTTAGTTGGGTAACCTTTACTCTTCATGACAGCCTTCCCATGGCGTGAACCCAGTCTTTTCAGTTCGGAAGCTGTTACAATGCGTATGCCAGGTTGTAGGATTGCTTCTATTCATTTGATTTTATTGCTAGGTGACTTCTGGGCAACACATTTCTTTTGTTTGTCAGGTCTATATTTGAGTTAAGGTCTCCACTATTCCTGGGCCGTACCGGCACTGGAAGGGTTGAGACCCCTTTTTGCACACTTTAGCAACATGACCTGGATCCTGTTGAAACATAAATGCTTCATTATCTTGGAAAACACCACTTGCAGAAAGCTTCCGTTGGTATGCAAGTCTATTTCATGTATGTATTTTTGAGCATTCCCATGCCAATTCTGCCCATACCTATTGTTGACCCCATTTCATACCATTGACTGGAAACTTCATGGAGTGTTTTGTTGAATGCTATTAGGATGCCAGAAGTCTTCTGTATTTTATGCATGCCAATCCTACCCAACAGGGACAGAACCCATAACACTGCCCCATTGTTCCGCTGCCCAGTTAATATGAATTCTAGCCCTGTTTCATCTTTTTGATCTTTGTTGGAGAGAGAAAAATGGCTTTTTTGAGGAATCCTAGCACTTAAACTAAATCCTGGCAGTCTGCACCGAAAGCACATTCACTTCCACCCTTTCATACATCATCCAGATGGCCATACCCTTTATAGGGTATACTACATCCAGATGATTTTGAGTCTCTTAATTTTCCTATCCTCCCTCACTGTTGTACACCTTTTCCTGCCCTCAATCGTTTAGTTTTGTAGGGACCTAGTCTCCTGATAGCCCTTCAAAAATTTAGAAATACCACCTTGGGGTGACATTTCCACCCATGACCTTCTAATTTCTTCTTAACTGTAACCTTCTTCTCTTAAGAGTTCTACTATTTTAATTTTATATAGCTTTCTAAGTGACTCATCCATGCTTTGTGCCATTTCTTATTTTTACATCCAACTCTATCAATCCCATAAAGCACTGACACTGATGTCTTCCACACAGTCCTCGATAGTCCTCCTTGAATCCATCTTGTCGCCGGATGGACTCGCTGTTAAAACAGGATGACACCAGATTGTCTCTCTAAGCACTCATGCTCATTGGCTGCACTCAACTAAAGGAAAGCTACTTCGTGTTTCCTTTCTTGTTTATTTATCAATAACTTTTGTTTAAATACTCATCATTGAGCAAAGTTTATTTGATTACATTCTTGAATAAAGTCTTTCCACTGATCTATAATTCTTACAACCTAAAGTATTGTGCGAAATCCTAAGAAGGCGGTAGTGGTGATTTTACTTCGAAGGCGTATCAAACCAATAGGACTCAGGTTGAAGATAAAATATCGCTAGGCTAAATAATAGCCAGTTTGAGTTATTACACAACAAATTATATGTTGAAGTGATTCTATGCAAAGTTTATATAGTTTGATGAGAAGGTGGCAGCATGTTATTTAGAGTTCCTTTTTGGAAAAACACCAAAGGTTACCCTGTGAAGGTTATGTGAAGGTTAGCTGATCATTGTTCACGTAGATATATTATTAATCAATAGTTCGATTGTTCTTCCCAGAGATAAAGATCTCTACACTGCTATGGCACTCTGTGCTAACACCGCAGTCAGTTAATTGTTACCGACTTGGATGCTGTTTCTTAGCCGTCTCGGCTCCTAATCACCTCGGGTCGATTGCCAGCTTTGAGCTCGCTCGGAGAGACTTTCTCCCTTGCTTCAGGTTATCCCCGAAAGCTCCTCTCTTGAGTCTAGCAAATTACTAACTCTCCTAAAAAATCATCCTCGTCTCCTCTATATTTAAATTATCTAATTCTAAAACAATAGTGAGTTTCTCAGCCACTCGCTGGCTTCTCCTGTCAAGAATCTTTGACGGGTGTTCGCTGAGTGGTTGTCCAGGAGTCCGCCTATTTTTTTGCACATGGAGTCCGTGAGCAGGTATCTTCTCATGGGAAAATAGGTGAGCTATTTCCTACGCGGCAGATCAAAAGCTCTCCAGGTGGTCCCTTGCATGAGCAAACTGTCGTAGACTGTCAAACGTAGTAGATCGAGGGTGACTGACCGGTTCGCTTTGTCTTGCCATACAGATGAGTGAACTTAGCTATATTTTTGCTTCGTCATAGAAACACATTAGGTTTTCTTATATAGCGGATCTGTTCCACTGAGAGTTTTTCTACAGGGAATAGAGTGATGTAGTACAAATCTGCACAGTATTATTACTTAAACATAAAGTGGTGCCATCAAAAATGCATTTTTTCAAAAAGGTTTCCACAATTTCGACCCTTACTGTACCTATGCAGGTAATACGTAATATACATGCTGATATATATTCATAACACAACACAGTTTGTTTTATGAAGATAAAAACCTGACAAATGATTTTTCACACAACACAATAAATGATTGACACTATTTCACATAAAAAAAGAAAAAAGAGATAATGTTTAATATCTATTGCTATTGTCTATTGCTGAAGACCCCAAAGAAAGTGGTTCCTACAGGCAGCAGTATCTAACAATAAACACATAATCAGTTGAAGATATTACAACACTGACACTTTCAGCCCTCTAAAAGGGTTACTAGAGTAAAGAGAAAGAATAGAGATGAAGTGTGGTGGTGGTGAAGCTGGGTCATTTTCAAAATAAGTACAATTTGGTGTCTTACTGTTTTAAAATCTATAATATTTGAAATAGGTAAAAATTTCAAATCCATAATTGGTCTTTATTTCCTTTTTTTAATAATCCAAGTAATTTATATAAAAATAAATTAAATTGGCTAAAAAATGAAAATAAATGATTGACTTTTTAATGGGAACCATACTTGTCTCAAATCCAAACTTGGATTTTTAACATGTTATAATTTCTAATCAATAATCACTATTTTCATTGACTTGGGCAATTTTATTTTGAAAATAATATAAGTTTTGGGTACTTATATTATAGCAATATGTCTGAAAATTTATTTTAATATGGAATAATTTTATGAAATGAGACTGTCTTACATGTTTTGTGGTCACTGGTCTAACATCTAATATTTTTCAGTTTTAAATACTACTCTGATGATAAAAATTGAAGTAATTTACTTTATGTTAGCAACACTGTTTGTAAACAAAATGGTGGAAAAACTAGCTGCCTCCATGTGGTCTACTGTTTAAAAAGGGGAAATAATATTCTTAACTCAACTAAGTTCTTTTATTATGTGTCACTGGTCTAACAAATATTCTATTAAACAGATAACAGTTAAATCAATTTAATAAAAATATTATAATAATACAATAAAAAAAACTTTTGTTTAACACCCTAAATCATACTATTACTATTTTTAAAAGAGGAATAAAAATGTATTTCTTAAGAAATGTCACTGGTCTAACAGTCACTGGCCTAACAATATATTTGTTAAACTAGTGACAAATCCTGTTATGCCAGTGACACAATGTTAAACAATAAAATGATTTCATGTAAAAAATGTATTTTAAAAGTTATAATAATAATAATATTATGACTATTCACAAATTTAATAAAGAATGTCTTTGGGTTAAAACAAAAATATCAACAGTCTAATGCAAAATGTCACTGGCCTAATGCAAGTCATTGCTCTAACTAATACTTACTTTTAAGTAATTAATGTATTTGTGTTAATGAGTCAATTAAGCTCAGCCACTGCATTATTTGAGTTACAATTATCTTTTATTAATCTTAGTAAAATAATTTGTGGAAAAAGTTGTACTTTAAAAAAAAAAAAAAAAATTGCTGAAAATGTACCTTATTTTGAAAATGACCCAGCTGAAAACTGAATCCTAAAATGTGCAACATTCGACCCAACACACAACCAAATGCTTTTGCAAACAAAGAAAAAAAACTTTTAGTAATACGGTTTTTAATTCATAATACAATGAAATGCTACTTTAGAATGCGTAAACGTAAGCCTATCATTTTCGTTATTTCCCGTCTATCACTGTCCAGTCAAGATGGGTTCACTTTTTGTCCATTTTGACGCTCTTTCTCGATCCAATTTCCTCTCAAAATGCTTTATTTTTTTAGGTTTTTCTAATTGTGTTTCATTTATGACACTATATGAAATGTGAGCAAGCCTGTTTGTGGTAACAAATAGGCATACTCTAAAAGTATTATATAAATGTGTCGGTGAAATACCTTATCCCCCTTTTTTCCCCACATAGGTATTTTAATTTTTTTAGCCATCCCGACCTCAACCCTCTTGAGTGTCCTTTCGATTTTGTGCAATTTTTTAGGAAGGGGGGGGGGGGGGGAGATTGAATATTTTTGATTTGATTTTTGATTTTCATTGAATATTTTTGTACACATTTGTATATATACTTCGATTAAAAATGCATACATATTCACACACACACACACACACATTATATATATATATATATATATATATATGATGAAATCACAAATATATGAACAAATGGTAAAATTCTAAAAATGAACAAGATATGAACACAGGAAGGCAGTATGTAAAATAAGAGACTATGAGTAACCCACAGAATCACCAGAGGAGCTTGTTGGTTCATTCATAGTGAAGATGCATTATTTCATCCAATTTTGTTGGCATTAAGCCTAAAATGACAAAATTTATATATATATAATATAATATATATAAATTTTTTCAGCAATCTGCCCCACCCTCTTTAGTATTGTTTTCAGTTTGGGTATTTTTTACATATATATATCAAACTAATAAATATATTTACAACACTGAGTTAATATAGTTGAATTAAATTCTGTATGTTATATTTCAGTCTCTGTGGGTTTTTTATTCAAATTAATTTGTATTTTATTTCAATTTCTATTTGTATATATTAGATGAGTTATATGTAGCTTATACATAAAAATGACATCCACTCTGTACAGAAAAAATCCTAATTTTGAAACGCTTCAATGCAGTGTTTGTAAAAGATGGGTGGTAATGCAATTTTAGTATGTTGTTACAGTCACTTACAGCATGTTTTCTCTGGGTGTTTGTATCGGTTATAGTTTGCAGGGCTGCACAAAAGAATTTCGATGATGCCGTCTAGGACCCACTGTATAAATTTCGGAGAGGCAGTGTTGCCAGATTGAGGATTTTGCCCCCATTTTGGGGAATTTTGTACTTTCGGAGAATTTTTGGGGGGACCCATAGGAGCGGGGGAATTTTTGGAGAAAACGCAACCTATGTGGTGGAAAACGGGGAATTTTTTTCATGAGTTCACGTTTTGATGCTGATAGTCACACAGCTTTCGAATACCCCCGGCTAATGCTAGGTCTGTGGGCATAGAATGCCTTCGTCTATTTAAAATATCTCCTCAGGAAATTACTATTTTAAACTCCCTTTTTTCTGTGTACTTTGCTTAAAAGATGTTTCTTTTTTTCTTAGTGCTCAAAATATTTCAAAAATCGATGCTTTAATCCTATTTTATGAAGTGTTAAAAACGGACGAACTGCGAGTACGTTTTTAACACTCCCTATAAAGTTATAAGCCTAGATTTTAGAAATATTTTGAACCAAGAAAAAAAGGAACATTAAAATGTTGATTTCCCGAGGAGATATTTTAAACATAAGAATGCATTCGACGCCCATAGACTTAGCATGAGAGAGGAAGATTCGGAAGCTGAGCGACTGAGCAGCCTTAAAGTTTACTTTTAGTCATCTGGCATAGGGATGCACCGAATATTCGGTTTGGCCGAATATCAAATTATTCGGTATGGCCGAATATCGAAATATTCGGCCGAACCGAATACTTAAAAAAAACTTTCAAAACACATTTTTATAAACCGTATACAACTTCTACGTTTAACAGTCATCTTATAAAGATATTCAGAATAGTTAGAAACAGACTCCTATTTAAATAAAAGAGAATGTTTTTACATTATTTATGGGCTGTTTGTTAAGTATTATTTAAGAAAATGAACCCATCACGAGGATTTTCATAGGAATGACTTAGGTACAAATGCAAGTTCCTGAACAGGGTCCAGTCAATCTGTTTCTGCTAAGATTTTAAGAACAACGTTTACAATCTCTGAAAAGGATGGCCCACTCCAGGCACCGATCTAGGATGCATTTAAAAACTTCCTTGCTTCATCACAGGGAGTAGAACAGTTCTATTCTTGCTGAATTGCCACCCTATAAAATTGGAATAGATTGTATTATTTATTTAGTTTTACTTTAGTCTCTTCCTGACAAACCAATAATATAGGATCCTGTACAATTTTTCTTCCCATTTTTTCACAATTTCTCTTTGATTTCAAAGTGTTTGTTTTAGAAATTAAGAAAATTTTATTCATTTGTTTTAATTCTCAGAAAAAGCCATGAAATTTAAAATTTTATAAATTAAAATTTTTTTATATCTCTCCTCTTCTTAAATAACTGAAAACGGATTTTTTTTTTCAGCATAAAGTTTACTTGAAAAAATCTTGTTTATTAGAATAAAGTTTGTTTTAAATAGTATGTAAAATCGTTTGAAATTTAACATTTTTTAATGCCTTTAAACTTTGAAATATAAAAGTATTCGACAAGCCGAATATTCGGCAGTCGGCCTAGCAGTGACTATTCGGCTGGCCGAATATTCGGCTTCAGAACTTCAGAACTTTTGGGGAATTTGACTTTCGACAATCTGGCAACACTGGGTGAAGGGATATATATGTATAATATGTTTATATAGGATTGTATAATTGCCTTTTTTTAAAAATTAGATATGTTTTAGGGGACTGGAACACAATGCTATTGAACGGGTTCTCTATCCATTTTCGTGTTTATTATATTTTGTAATAAAATAATTGGAAGTATGTGAGAATGGGCTCTCAGGGTCACGAGTCACAATAGACATTCCCCTATATAACATTTCGAACACCCACGAGGGTCGATCCAGACAAAATTGGGGGCCTGTTGAGGGCCTTTTCACAAAAATCTAATTCATAAAACAGGCCCCTTCACAAAAATTAATTTAATAAAATGGGCCCCTTCACTAAAATGAATTTAATAAAATAGGCCCCTTCACTCAATTCCTTTTAATAAAACAGGCTCCTGCGTAAAATTCCTTTTCATAAAAACTGTTTTAAAATGTGTCATTTTGTCAATAACACCCGTTCACCGAGAACAAAAACTTTAGCAAGAGGATTTGAAAAAGTTTTTGTTCATGAATGCTGGGTTCGAATGAGAGTCACTGTAGTTCAACTTTCGTTACAAAATGTTATTTTTCACAAAAATATTATAAAATTCACAAAAATAACTTTTTTACTTTTCACGAAATGGGCCGCAAGAATAAAAACTTGCATCGACCCCTGACTCATGAAGCCATTCTCTCAAATTAAATTCATATCATTTATGTTTGCATTAAAAATAAATAAAAAGCTTGTTCTTAATAAATAAAAAAAAAAAACTTTCCTGAATTCTGGCCGTTACTCGGGTAATTTTGAATACGGAAGCCTCTATCTAGGATCTCGACCGAACAGGGAGACACCATTTCTTTTGAATCACGGGTCCTAAAAAAAATTGAGCGTGTTTTACAAAAAGTTTCCCTCCCCTATTTCTTCCGCAAACTTCCGGCGAACGCCACTGATGATCGTGGAGAGAAAAGGCGGCTTTTTAATCTCACGGATGGCCGCGGGTCAAAACGATAGCGACGCCTTTCACACAACTCGCGGTGGTTATCGCGCCCACCAGGTTGCGAAAAAAGAGGATGACGGCATCCCCCCCCCCCCCCATTCACTCGCAGGAAAAAAAAAGAAAGCGCCCTTTGGTGGAACGTGAGCGATAAAAAGACGGAATCATCCGGAGGTAGTCATTGTTCTTGATACAACTCACTGTCAAAGCATTTTGACCCAACTGGACTTACCGTATTTTATGGAAGAAACGCCGCGGCGTTTACGAGTTTAAAAGTTAATTTTTTACCAAATGCGGCCTTTACGCCATGTGCAGCGTTTACGATTTTTTTCAAAATACCAAATGAGTTTCCTTACTTTAAAAATTCGTAAAAATATTTAAAATAGGATTTAAATATTTTAAATAAAACTTCAGACATCTTAAGATATTAAAAACGAGGCATCCTACACTGCCCAGAAAACTTTGATTAAAGTTACGTCAATGGGACGCTGTCGACAAAAGTAGCGTTCCGATGAATGCGGCGCTTACAACGGGTGCGGCGATTACGACATTTTTAAGCTTATTCAGGCCAGTTTGAGGAGTGCGGCGTTTCTTCCATAAAATACGGTACCTATGTTTTAGAACTCGGCCACCTTCTCTCTTCCTTCACAAAATTCGAATTTTGACCCTCCAGCACTCCCGTCGGATCCTAGTGACTCGAGCGCTTTTCCAACTACAAACGTTTTTTTCTTTATTGTTTTATCTCCCCTCAACTAAAAGTACTATGAGTGGGTTATGGGGCCACTATTTTATTCAAATGAACGAGAATGAAACCTTTTTGTTGTCCCAGAGGAAAAAGTAGAAAATTCAGACACCTATTTATATTTAAAGTTGAATTTGAGCTATGCATTATTGGAAGAAAATATATATTAAATATTTCTAGCATTAAAAATCAACAAAATTTTTTGAGATAGAAATCAGTATAAACAAATGTCAAGTCCTTTACACAATGTCAAGTCTGTTACCGCACATTTTTTAAATGTAGGTATTATTACTCTTTTTTTCACCATTCTATTGTTTTTTTTAACTAAGAAAAGGAGATGATTTTCTTAAAATTCAATAATTTACATAAATATATATTGATATTTAGTTTCCCCCAGTCAATTTCAGGGGGGTGCTGCACCTCAGCTGCCCTATGGTTTACAAAATAGCACCCCTTTTCCCCTTACTCAAAAAATGAGCACCCTTTTTGCCCCTCATCCAAAAAATTTGCACCCTTCTTGCTTTTCTGTAAAAAAATGTACCCTTTTTGCATTAAAAAATTTGCTTGCATAGTAAAAACTGACTCAATTTCGCCTTAAAAGGTTTTTTTAAAAAAAAAAAAAAAAAAAAAAAAAAAAAGGTGCCTTTAAGAATCCGAAAAGTGCTCCCAAGAATTCGAAAAGTGCCCTTAAGAATCCAAAATAGGCCCTTTAGAATTTAAAAAAAAAAATGCCCTTTCTCTCCGGCAACACCCTGCCCTTTTTTAAACCTTGGTGAAACTCTGGTTATTATTAGACAAGTGTCGATCCATGCAAAATTTTGGGGCCTATTGAGGGCTCCTTCACAAAAATCTATTTAATAAAACAGGCCCCTTCACAAAATTTTATTTCGTAAAAAAATACTCTTCATTATTTTTATAGTGTTAGGTTTTAAAATGTGTCATTGACAGGAAACAAATTCACCAGAAATGAAAACTTTAAGAGAAGGACTTAAAGAAGTTAGGATTCATAAATGGTTGGTGCCAATTTCGGTGACTCGATTTAGTTACAAAATGTTAGTTTTCACAAAAACATAATAATAAATGTCACAAAAATAACTTCTACTTTTCACAAAATGGGCCCCCAGAAAAAATCCCTGTATCGACCCCTGTTAGAAAAAGTTGTTGTATAAAATTGTATTGGGTCCAAACTCGTGGCTGTCATTTAAGTATCGTGTTCTGAAATTGAGGTCATTTCGAAGTAAGTGAAACTCTAAAGGTGGATATTTTGAGTCATTTTGTGTAATCCATTCAATTTGATAAAACTTGACATTCAGTGAGTCCTGATTATAAGGGGTAGTGGATTTGTCCATCGCCCAACACGTGGCGCTGCCTTTTTCACGATTTCCGCAACATCTCAAGCACGGATTTTCATAAAACTTCAGATTCAGCGAGTCCTTCCTATAGTTGGGTTCTGACTTTTTTCGGGTGTCCCAACAGGTGGCGCTGCTAGGCTGCCTTTTTCACGTTTATCGTAACTAGGGGATCGTACCCGGGCTTCCCGGGTTACAGAATATAGGTGAAAATACATTTTTTTAAATTGAAAACTAATAATTTTTTATATGCAATAATGCAATAATTTTTTTTTAGATTGCCCACTAACATTAAAAAAGCATTTTTCATATGGAAAATGTGAATTATACAATCAAATAAAGTTTTGAAATTTATCAAAAGCGATATTTTCTTAATAGCCGCATGCTAACAGTTATTTGACCAAGATTTTGCTATTTACAGCATCCTTTTATATTCTGATAATTTCAAAGCTTTAAGCGCATAGTTCAATTACATGTCAGTTAAATTTGTGTTTTATTTATATTATTTTATTTATTTATTCATAGGGATGTTTTTTTTAATGGATATTAGCCGTAAGAAAAGGGCGAAATCTTTATGCTGTTTTAAGGGCAAACAGATTAATCTTTCGTAATCGAGCTCAGCGCGATATAGATAAATTAAAAAATATCTTGTGCTTAAAATTGTTTTTAAAACCTATTTAGTGATCTGAACATTTAAATTGTACTATTACAAATATGTTAGATTTGTGTTTTTTAGTATTATTCTTTTATTTGTTTATAAAGGAAGTATTAATTTCGTTATAAAAAAATAGTCAGAAACAAATGCTGAACAGTGCTTATTGTTTTATGTGCAAAATGTTTATTATTATTATGTATTGAAGCCGGCACGTGATAAGATAACCATAAAAATATCATGCTTAAAATTAAAAAAAAAAAAAAAATAATAATAAATCAGTCAATTAAGATACAGTTTTTAAACAAATTGCATTTGAAAGTAGATTTTTTTCCCTATGCGACAAAAATTGAAAATGTACGATGGTCAGAAGTTTAAATAATTGCAGTAGCGAAAATTTCAAAACCGAAATTTGATTGTGAGGAGTTGCTATTCCCAAAATGACGTCAGCATTACGCACAGATACGGTTGTCCTTTATAATATATACACGTAATTAGTAAAATATAATTAATATCAGTTATTAGGATGAGGTTATCAATTGAGCTCTTATGCTTGGTATTCCGGAATGAAAAACAGCAAAATTTATTCCACTCTAACACGATCGTAGAATTTTTTCCGGATAAAATTTAAACCCGACATCCTTTTCACCTTCTCAAAATTTACATACGCACTTCTCATATCCGTATTCATAATTTAAAAAAAAAATTGTATTTTGTTTGATCATTTAAAAATCATTTTAACTCAAAACTTGAAGCCACTATTGTCAGCAACTTTTTTTATGTGAACAGACGCACTTTTAACTTGAGATTCTAATTTCAGTACCGGAGAGTAAAAATTTCCATAATTTATGTTTTTTAAGCGCATTTGTGTTAAAATGTTCAGCTTTATCTAAGAAAATGATCGTTTTCTTTTAAATATGACTTCATTTTCACTTAAATAAGCATTTCGCCCAGTGTATGAAACTTAGTATCAGTACACATGCAGAAGAAACAACAAAATGGAAAATTTATCAGGAAAAATTCGTATTTTCAAAAGCAGTATATCATTTTCAGTTCAAAATATTATGCCTCTAATGGGATTTTACGACACTAAACCCTATACAACAATTTTTATCAATAAAAATTAATCAGAAAATGGCATGAATGAAGATAAACATCATTATTTCTCTCTTCTCTGCAATAGTGAAAGCTATCTAATTTTCACCATTTTGAAAAAATTTCATAAAATTCTTTTAAAATTGAAATGCAAAAGTGGGGATATTTACAAAAAAAAAAAAAAAAAAATAGCTAGTACGATCACAGCTATAAATGAACAACTTTCAGTTAAAACAACTATTAGTAAACTTGGTTCAGAAGAAAGATCAGGGCAACTGATTAAAAAACACACTTGTGAAAATTATGAAGAATTAAATTAAGCAAATTATGTTATTTTGATAAAATTATAGTAGAATGTCTTAAAGAAGAGCATTAAAATTTTATGAGTCGCGGGAATTTTGGATAAAAACTGGAGGAAGCAGCTGGGATGAAAGTGACGCACTTCTACAAAACATATTTCAGTTTAATAAATTAAATTACACGCTTTTTTATAAAATGACGTCATTTGCATTCGCTAAACCAATCTACTCTTACAATACGGTCTTAAACTTCATCCATAGAAAAGTATGCATATGACGTCATTATCGCGGAATAGCAGATGATATTGTTGACATAGCACGTATTTTAATTTCAACTTTCTTTTCAGGTTTTATGAGAAAATGGCAACAAAAATACACAGTAATCTCCTATTTTCGACTATTTTCCGTTTACTTTGAATACAAATGCAGTACTTTTGTTGCCACGATTAGAAAAATGGTACTAAAAACTACAAAAAAAATTAATATCTCAAAAATAAATTGAGATACAGCTTTCAAACAAATTGCATTTAAAAGTACATTTTTTTCCCCTATACGACGGTGTAAAAATTTAAAATGTGGGATGTTTAAAAGTTTAAAAATTTGCAGTTGCGAAAATTGCAAAACCGAAATTTCATTTCAAATTTCAAAGTGTTGCCATTCGCAGAATGACGTATGCGTTACGCACAGATATGTTTGTCCTTTATAATATAGATAGATAGCTCTTCTCAAAAACGAATGCACGGATGCTCATTTTTCATACAGTTTTTATTATTTTTAAATTCTGATTGCAGAGTAATGTGTACAATGTTACTTGTCCTATTTCCTGAAATGAACTTTTTCTTATATTAAGAACTCTGCAAATTATAAGCAAAAAACTGGGCGGAATTGGGGACTATTTTTATAAAAACCTTCATTTCTCTACGTGTATACTTGCTACCCTCATAAAAATGAACACAGTCTATTACAATAAGCCACTTATTAATAATCTCGAGTCTGAACGCTTTTGCTACATTAGTTTGGACAGGGTTATCCAAAAGATAGTCGTTCTTTTTCAGTGTGTTGACGGTCCCCTAGGGGGTTTCGGGAAAAAAATCTTCGCGGAAATAGAGGACCTATACTATACTGTTTACACACCTAGAGTTTCAAGTTAATTCTTCGTGTGTTTTTCTAGATGTTTAACAAAACGTCTAAAATCGCAAGTGACGGGTCAACCTTTGGCCCTATAGTGTAGTACTTCTTTGTAATGGGGGACTTTTAGCAGCGATATCTAGAAGCATCCTCAAGTTGTACTCTTTTTAAAATGTTGAAAGGAAAAGCCCCTGTATGAAAGGCAATTCTGTCCCAAGAGAAAATGGGTGTAGAACCATTAGAGGGACATTATTATCGAACTTTTTTTTTTTGTCGGAAATGACCCTTGTCCGCTTTTATTTCTCATGTGCTTACTTAAAAGACTTACCCATTCGCCGATTATCTGCGTATTTATTTATTTTTAACTACCTCGTGTATAAGTCGACCTCCCCTTTTCAACTCTCCAATTTTGTCTAAAATTCTTAGACTTATACACGAGTCTATACGGTACTATGAAGCTGGATGAGGACGCTTGTATTGATTTCAGAGGTGTCTATTAACACGTACAGAGCCATCTACTTTTTTGAGAACTGCCTTCCCCATGAAGGTGGAAAGGGATCCTGGTGACCTTAATTCATAACGTGTGACATAAGGGGTATTCATGGTGCTTGAGTCTGTTCGTTTCATTTTTAGGTGTTGATAATTATATTTCTTGAAAACCTCCCCTGTCCTCCTCTCGTTCGAGAGCGGGAGAGAGAATTCCCTCTCATAAAATCGGGGCCGAGTTCTTAATGCGCCCATAAAACCGGCGATTACTGTCGACGGGATGTCGCTAAGCTGTCTCGTAAATTCCGTCGCGATTCGCCGTTTTCGACACCTGGCTCCGTCTCTTAGGACGAAAAATGGCATTTCTTTCCAACTCTTCACTCTTGAGGAAAAACGATTCGTTCGATATTTAAATCTCTTTCCCCCTATTACTTCTCACAGCCATTTTCATAATTGTTTATATATCATCATGGATAGACTATTATCTTCGAAGTAAGCGATCAGCCAAAGATTTCTTAAATTTTGTTTTGTTTAGGTTAACATTTTTAGGTTCTTTTAAAAACGATATTTTATAGGTCATTTTGATACCACAGCCAACGAATTTCAGAATTGTTTTGGTATCAAAATGGATTATAAGTTGGAAACAGAGAAAGAAAAAAAACAAGTGTGTAAGTGTGATCGCAGATCGCACAAAGGGTTTCGTTTAATATGTCTTTTAAAATACTTTATCCTTAACATTAATAAATAAAAATTCTTAATTTACAATTATTAAAATTTTACATTAATGGCAGCACCATTACATTTAATTTAAAAATAATTTTCAAACGATATTTTAATCAAATTAAAAATATTCAAGTAAAATTATTTAAATAAAATTAAAAAATCAGAATATTTTTAAAAGCAAAAAATTGTTTAAAACATATTTAAAATGCTGAAATAATTCAGTAAAAATCCATATTAATTCTTTTACTTTTCAAACACTCGCTACAGGCCACCCATAAAGAACGTTAACATATATTAAAATTTGAAAAAAAAAAAAAAAAAAGATAAAATACCTTTTTAATTCCCCAATAATGCATATAGATAACTTGAAAAAAATTGCCCATAAGAAAGAAGTGTGTTATTTAAAAAAATTGCCTGTAGATGGCAGCCGCAAACAAAAAATAGCCCAGAGGAATCCAATATTTATACCTCTGTATCAAATTATTAAAAATGAGGATTTTTTTATATTAAATATGAATTTGATTATTTCATCTGACATCTTAAACATTGTTACTAAATGTGCATTTTTTTTTTTTTAATTTTTTTTTTTTTTTTTTTTTTTTTTTTTTTTTTTTTTTTTGAAAAAGTCTAAGATTGCCAAAAAGAAATTTTCTTTTAATTAAATCCATCTGAAAATGAAGTGTCATAATAAAAATAAAAAATTTTGAAGTTCCGCCTGAGAGATTCGAACCCACCATGTACTGTGCGGGAGACATTTGCTGAATTTAAGATTATGTTTTGAAATCGAAAAAGAACGAATTCGCTTACTTAAAATAATATAAGGATTTTTCAAAATCTTGTGATTTTGGGAAGGTCGGGGGGGTATTCAGTTCTATGTCAAAAAAGAAGAAAGAAAAACAAATTCCAAGCCTGCGCAGCCTTATGTTGCGAACGCACCATTTTTCTAACTGTTATCAGTGTCGACGTCGATTGTTGTGGCCACGGGGTCTTTTTGATTTTTAACGACTTTAGCAGGAAAGGGACTGATGCCGGCAAAAGAGGAAACCTTTCCTTCAAGTAGAGTCAAGCTCCTTATCTCCTGACCCATTGTGGATTCCCCTCCTTCTTTTGTAAATAAACCGCAGATGGGTTCAGAATTTAAGATTTTCCAAGCAAACTAGAGAAGTAGGCAAAATACGCGTCTGTACGCAGCCTAAGGGTTTCGTAAGGTGAACGAAACGCTAAAGGGCAATTCTGTGCAGAGGTCACACACGTAACGCAGGCTTTAATTTTCATTTATTCAATTATTTATTAAATTTTAATTTTAATTGTGATTTTAGGCGGTATGGTAATGTTATTACCCTATTTTTTAATTTAAATGTGTGGCAATAAAACTCACAGAAATAGATCATTTAATTTCATGACTCAAAATTTGCTTTTTTTTTACTAAGTCACACACGTAACGTTTTTAAAAAGCTACTTAAAAAATAACTATTATATCAAAATGATGATTTTTTGCATAAAAGAATACGGCAAAGTGTGTATTTTTTAAAGAGCTTTTGTTTGGATTTTTAAGTAGGAAGTATATTGAAATATCCTTGATTCATTAGAAATGTTTTTGTTCAAAATGCCACACGTAACATGGAATGGTCCTAAAAAAGAGAGATCGTCTTCGGTCTGCCATCGCGAATTTCTTCGAAAGGATTCAGATTCGTGTTTTGCAAATCCGACTGCCCCATCGAAGAGAAGATGAATGGCGGGCGAGACTATACAGGGTTTCGTGAGATGAACGAAACCCTAAAATTCAGGCCTCCGTTGGGTAACACATTCAGGACTGTGTCACAAAACTTCATTTTTTAATAAGGTGACAGAGGGTCGCTTATAAATCTCTTCAAAAAATCACATCATCCAGTTTCATGTTTTTCCTTTTAAAAATGAATCTGAAAATGGGTCGGAAAATTTCGGGTTGTTGAGCGTGGAAAAATATTTTTTGAATAATTCCTCACTCAACAGGGTTCTGATAAAACCAGCTCTTCTACAAAAATGAAATTAAAAACTCCTCAAAAGCGGCCCGATAAAATGGTTAAAGTGGGTTTATCTCTCATCATCCATTAGTTTTTTGGTGGTGAAATGAGTACTTAATTTCGAAAACCAATTGAACCTGTAGGCCGAGCCGGCAGGGATTTTTTGTATAATATAGAGTACCTGGTACACCGTGCTTCGCTCCGTAGTTTTTTCAATATTTATTTATTTTGACTCTTATTGTACTCATCTTGTTTTTTGAATACAAAGATGGAATTTTGCTATCGATGTTTAACCTTTACAATGACACAAAAGATGTACAGAGGTGTGTTTCCTATGGCAACATGAACATTTTCATACACTGTATAGCCATTCATCACCGGACACTTTCAATGTTAGGCATTTTGTCAACTCTTTAAAAAAAATACGGGTCGGATTTTTCTGGAACTTCAGAATTCTTAAGAATAAGTTTGAATTCCCATGGATCAACGGCGATGGGAACAGAAAGACCCACCAAAAATTGAATGGTTGGGAAGTTGGGATCACTCTGTAAAATAAAGACAGGAAATGAACTTTTAGCTATGTACTATGTGGTATACAAGCGAATCTATAGGTCAGTGGTTCCCAACCTTTTATGGACCACGCCCCACCCTCTGTAAAATCACTATCCCTCCTCTCTCTTACTCTGTCAATAAATATCTTCTATTATTTGAAAAGTGTACTCTGTTCACGCGGTGGAAGCGTCCACGACCCTTAAAAGCACATTTCACATTTTTAAACTTATCGATCTTTTGTCATAAATGTGTTTTACAACTATTATATCACATGGTTCGAACGGGTCCTTGAATTTCCAAACTAAGAAATTGTTCGGTACCAGTATTTTCTTATAGAAAATCTCTTCTTAAATAAGGCGAAATTTCGTGCGTTTAAACTTCATTTATTTTGCATAATTTTTTTTTCCAAGGAAGTTCGTCGTTCCGAGCCGAAGCTCGCAATCTTATTGGTTGTTGGTTGCCAGTGTCCAGCATGTTGTTCAACCAGTTTTGGCGACTTTGCACTTGTTTTGAGAAACTACATTACAAACAAAATAAAGCAAAAATGCGTTTTTTATAACATAATGGTAATCTGTTGAATGTTATTCAATGCATTTTGTATAATTATAAATAATGATTTAGAAATATGTCTCTTCAATACATTTTTAATTAATTTTTTTAAACGCTATATTTTTATATCCAAGTATATACTTAATATTAATTTTTGTTTATTAAATAAAGACGAATGAAAGATTTCTTTTCTTTTTCTTAAAAAAAAAAAAAATCGCTCTTTGTAATAAAATTTATTTAATTTCTTTTTAATGAATGTACTTACTTAGGCAATATTGGGTTAATTTGGTTTTAGAAGGATGCTATTTAATGTATTTTGTATATTTATAAATACAAATTTAGAAATATTTGCCTTCAGTTTATTATTATTATTAATTTTCTTAAACGTTATATATTTTGTAACTAAGTAATACTTAAATTTTGTTATTTATTAAATAATTTTGTTATTTATTTTCTTCTAATACAAATGTATATTATACGAATTTGATATTGTATTTGTAAATGCAGATTATTTATAACTAATTGCACAGAATATTTGTTTCTGCTTTTATATTATTATTATATTATTTAATATATCTTAATCAATATTAATTTATTAATAAAAATTATTACTATGTATTTATTATATTGATTTAATAAATATTATTATTAAATATTAATAATTATAAAATGTTCATGTATTTTTTTTTCATTTACATTATACAATTAGATTAGACTATTTTAAATAAATAATAATACATATTTAGACTATATGCTAATTATAACTAAATTTATATTATACAGTTAGCTTATTTTAAATAAATAATAAATCTTTAGACTGAATGCTGTTAATCCTAAATATTTGGGTTTTTCTTTACGTTGGTTTTTAAATTTGACGTATTCATTAAAAAATATTTTTACACATAATCAACAACTTTTTTTTTTTTCGTTTTTCCACTTTGTATTAATAATGATTGTTCAAAGTATATAACTTCTTCCAGAAAAAAAAAATATATATTAACTGTGCCGCTATATTTTATAATGATTGTTTGTCAAATGAAAGACAAACTCACCCCCCCCCCCCCCCGCACACACATTCATACCAAATTAATGCTACTGCGAAACTGTAATTTATTTGCACCAGAAACTAACATCACACACTAAAGTGTAAAATTTCAACTAAAATGACATTTAAGTAGCAAAGACAAAAATAAATAAAAAATAAAGACAAGTAATTTTTTTCCTTTTTTGGTTCCATGTAATGTATAATTTTGAACTATATATTATAAAGGACAAACATATCTGTGCGTAACGCATACGTCATTTTGCGGATGGCAACACTTTGAAATTTGAAATAAAATTTTGGATTTGCAATTTTTTCTACTGCAAATTTTTAAACTTCTAAACATCGCACATTTTAAATTTTTACACCGTCGTATAAGGAAAAAAATACTCTTTTAAATGCAATTTGTTTGAAAACTGTATCTCAATTTATTTTCAGATATTAATTTTTTTGTAGTTTTTAATAACATTTTTCTTATCGTGGCAACAAAAGTACCCCATTTCATTGAAAGTAAACGGAAAATAGGAGATATCTTTCTGTTGCCATTTTCTCATAAAACCTAAAAAAAGGTTGAAATTAAAATATGGGCTATGTCAAGAATATTGTCTGTTATTCTGTGATAATGACGTCATATGCACACTTTTTTATAGACGAAGTTTAAAACTGGATTGTAAAAGTGGATTGCTTTAGCGGATGCAAATGACGTCATTTTATTAAAAAAAAAACGTGTATTTTATTTCTTAAACCTGAATTATGTTTTGTAGAAGTGCGTCATTTTTACAGCCCAGCTGCTTTGAAATTCTTCACAGGTGTAAATGCTTCACATTTAAAAATAATGTAATCGAAATCACACACTGATAAAACGCAGTGTTTTACAAAAATTTAGAGTATCTTTATAAAGTATATTTTTCAATCTTCTGACCATCATTACATTTTCAATCTTCTGACCATCGTTACATTTTCAATTTTCGTCGCATAGAGAAAAAATTTACTTTCAAATGCAATTTGTTTAAAAACTTTATCTTAATTGACTGATGTATTATATTTTCTAAAATAATTTTTAAGCATGATTTTTTTTTAAGTTTACCTTATCACGTGCCGGTTTCAATACATAATAATAATAAACATTTTCACATAAAGCAACAAACATTTTTCAGTATTTGTTTCTGACTATTTTTGCATAACGAAATTAATACTTCCTTTATAAACAAATAAAAGAATAATATTAAAAAAACCACCGATCTAACATATTTGTGAAAGACAAATTAACGAAATTAATACTTCTTTTATAAACAAATAAAGAATAATATTGAAAAAACAACAAATCTAACATATTTATAATCGTACAATTTAAATTTTTAGATCACCAAATAGGATTTTTTTTTAATGGAATAACTTTGCAAAGTCCATCTCAGTTTACTGATTGTCTATAGTTTTAAAAACAATTTTTAAGCATGAAATATTTTTTAATTTATCTATATCGCGCGGAGCTCGATTACGAAAGATTAATCCGTTTTCCCTTAAAACAAAATACAGACTTCATCATTTTCTTACGGCTAATATCCATTAAAAAAATTCCCTATGAATAAATAAATAAAATAATATAAATAAAACACAAATTTACCAGACATGTATAAGCTCTGAAATTATCAGAATATAAAAGGATGCCATAAGTAGCAAAATCTTGGCAAATAACTCTTAGCATGTGGCTAATAAGAAAATATTGCTTTTGATAAATTTAAAAAAATTATTTGATTGTATAATTCGTATTTTCCATATGAAAAATGCTTTTTTTAATGTATGTTGTCAATCTAAAAATATTATGGAATATAAAAAAATTATTAGTTTTCAATTTAAAAAAATGATTCTTTAACCCCTATATTCTTTAACCCGGGAAGCCCGGGTACGATCCCCTAGTATTCCATAAAGATATAAGAGCATACAGTTACAAATTCATGGGATTGTTAGGGAATCCAACCTCTTCTTCACCCCTCCCGGATTTTGGATTTTAAGGTTTTTTATGGATTAAAACTGCAAATTCTTCCTGGAACTGCAGCTTGAAAAATAAAATATATATAGTTTCTTTTTTGTTTATCACAAATAGCATTTTAAAAAATATATAAATAATATACTTATATTAATATTATTATATAATAATTAATAAATTATATAATAATATAAAAATGTTATTTATATTTTAAAAAATTATATATATTTTTTAATATAAATAATATAATAAAATTATATTAATGTTATTGTATAATTATATAATATAATTAATTATTAATAATAATAATTAATTTTATATTATAATGTATCATATTAATAATTATATAATATAATAATATATTATTTATATTAAAAAATTATTACAATATTTTTGATATAAATAGTAATATTCTCCCTGGAACTGCAGCTTGAAAAACCAAATGTATATATAGTGTTAATCACAAATGACAATTTTTAAAGAATATAAATAATACAATTGTATTAATATTATTATATAATTATATTATATTATATAATAATTAATACTAATAATAGTTATATTAATATTATTGCATAATTATATTATATAATAATTAATTAATAATAATATAATTAGCATTTTAAAAATATATAAATAATATATTTGTGATTAAAAAACTATATATATTTTGTTTATCAAGCTGCAGTCCCAAGAAGAATTATATTAATGTCATTGTATAATTATATAATAATTAACTAATTAATTAATAATAATATTAATTAATACTATATTTTAATATACTACAGTCGAACCTCGTTAACATGAACCTCAAGGGGAACCAAAATTTCGTTCATGTTAACAGTAATTCATGTTATCAGTATCAAATCTTTGTATGCGTTCTTATAGGGGACTGTGAAAACAATTCATGTTAAAAGTAATTCACGTTAAGCGTGTTCATGTTAACGAGGTTTGACTGTATATCAATAATTATATAATAATATAGTATTGTTATTTATATTTAAAAAATTATTACAATATTTTTAATATAAATAGTAATATTCTCCCTAGGACTGCAGCTTGAAAAACAAAATGCATATAGTTTTAATCACAAACAATTTTTAAAGAGTATAAGTAATACAATAATATTAATATTATATAATTATGTTATATAATAATTAATATTACATAATTATATTATATAATAATTAATAATATTAATTATTTTAATATTATTAATTATATTTAAAAAAATTATTATAGTTTTAAAATATAAATATTAATATTCTCCTCTAACTGCAGCTTTAAAAACAAAATGCATATTGTTTTAATCACAAATGATAATTTTTTTAAAAATATAAATAATATTATTAATATCACATAATTATATTATATAATAATTAATTAATAATATTATGTTAATATTTAAATATTAAAAAATATTTTTTATAACTTAATTAATCATTGAAAAATTTAAACAACTTCTCGCATGCTTGGATTCGAACTCAAGTACTCAGATTTACAGACAAACGTCATACCTCAACGCAAGTATGCATTCAAACCGATTCAGCTATAAAATAGAATTCATACAAACCTCCCAGAAGTACTCTTCGCCAAATGTTATTATCGCCAATATAGACTATGACACTGCCAAAGGCAAGAACCAATGAGGTTACGAGCTACAGTTCCGATCGACGAACTCCCCTGGAAAAAAAAATTATGCATTTATTTTTCTATAAAAAAAAATACTGATGTTTGGCTTGAAAATAACGGTACCCGTACGAAACCTGTATCAATGCTATGAGTCTGTCAGTCTTCGCTTTTGTGGAAAAGAGTTTTGTTATACTATTCTATTCTAACCTAACTCAATGTTAAAGAAATGTATTATAGGGTCCTGCATTTTTATCAGGGTTGTAAAAAAAACCCAGCCCGGGTGTGTTTTATTGAAAAACGCGGGTGAAATGGGCCATTTCCCCCGGGTAAATTGGGTTAAAATGCGGACTATGATTCCACCTTCCTCAAAAGTAATAATCTGCAGGGTTGCCACTGTATAGGGAAAACTGGAAAAACTGTGGTAATTTAAAAATGAATATTAAAAACAAGAAATGTTACTAAATTTTGGTACTTTGCAAAATTTTTTATCCGTTGAAATTTTGAAATTTCTCAGGGTAAATGTAATTTTTTGCTTAGAAAAGTGCAAGGAATCTGATTGCCGAAATAAATGGCAATCTTGATCTCAAATACAATCTTTGTGAACAACACTTCATAGTCAGATGGGAATGACTTCATAATCTTAATAAGGATCTCACTATTTTTCTCTGTTCTTAACATACATATATATATATATATATATATGCAGGGCTAAATTTCTACCAAAAAAAGCACCGGAGCCCTAAAATTCTTCAGTACTAAAACCGTAGCGTGCCCCCCCCCCCCCCCCCCCCCCGCCTTCACTTTGATCCGCATATATATATATATTTCATATATTTGCAAAATTTAAAGCACCTTTTTTTCTTTAGTAAAATAAAAATTTTAAATATATGTACTTGAATATACTTAACTGTCCACTTTTTAGTTTATCACGCCTTCCGAATAGAAATCATTGCCTAATTTAATGTTAATTAATCGCAGAATTCTGCAATTAAATAATGTAAGAATTATGATTAGGAAGTGTTAACACAAAAAAGAAAGATTAGATGCTTTTATAGAAAAAGGCGAAACACTGCTCAATTGCTTTCAATCAGAATGACAAACAATACATAGCAACGATATCTACTTACAAATGAAAGTGACTTCGTAAATGTACAGAGTAGAGCCTTGGCACGGGCAGCGTTCATGATGAAAAATAAATAGTAAAATCACAAACTTTTCTCCATATTCGTACACAATAGAAGGCTAAAAACCTCAAACAAACAAAACCTCAAACTGATGCTCGTTAAATAAAAACAAAATAAAGTATTCTTTTCAGGTTAGATATCTTTTTTTTTTTTTTAAAGATCCAATTAAAAAATATCCTACTGTCACAAAATAAAATCGAACTGAAGTGTAATTCAGGCATCAGTTTTTTGGAAGCGCTATTGCACTGAGCTCCGGAGCCCTGTATTTATGAGCTCCGGCGAATCCCGACCAATATTTAAATATTTACTGAAAACAGAGAAGTACCGGAGCTGAGCTTCGGTGGGCTCCGGCGCAAATTAAGCCCTGTATATATGATTCCTTTAATTTAAATAAACAAACTTTAAATTGCAAAGCTATCAACTGTGTTTTTTCAATAATAAAATATAAATATAACTTAAAAAAAAAAAACTTTGCTCTTTTGAAATTATCATAAGATTAGCAAATGTTGATTAAAAAAAATATCTTACAACAAAATTTTTTCTTATATGTATAATACAAGGTGTCCACTCTCAACGATGTCCAATGGCTAATTCCTAAACCGTTAGTCATAGACATAGAGTTCCAATTACAAAAATTGTTTAAATTGAGGGAAATAAATATTATAAAAGCGATTTGGGTCCATAAAAACATTTCTTAAAAAATTACGAAATGTATTTTTTAGCACTGAATCCGAGAATTACCTTAATTTTTAGCCATCATCTCAGGATAATTTGCAAATCATAAATTGTCAAAGTTTAAAAAATAACAAAAATCAGATACTATAAAATAGAGGAGATGGCTGTTTTTAACTTTTGATAATTGATTTTTATGTAATTTTTAGCACTGAATCTGAAAATGACCTTCATTTTTGACCATCACGTTATAATTTTTTTTTGCAAATCGTAAATGTCAAAGGCAAAAATCTGATGCTATAAAACAGATGTAAAACTTTTTTATTTAATTTTCCTGGCGTGATGGTTAAAAATGAAGGTCATTTTCGGATTCAGCGGTCTAAAAAATGATACTATAAAATAGATGTAAAACTTTTTTAATTTTCCTGACCTGGTGGTTAAAAATGAAGGTCATTTTCGGATTCAGCCATAAAAAATATATAAAACAAATTTAATAAATATCATAAGTTTAGTAAATATAATGCTCTTGAAGCTAACTGAAAAGCTTAAATTTACGTTTTAAATTAAAAGCTAAAACGTTTTAAAATTATAGGGTTCCCAATTTAAAAGTGCAAGCAAATTAGTACAAATATATTTTCTAAGATTCAAAGAAGTGAATAAATAAAACAAAATAACCATAAACTTTTAACAAATAGCACATCATTTGTTCCTTTCCAGAAATATATTTAAAAAAAAAAAACGTTTTTAATTTTATATAAAAAAAACTCAGCCCGGGCGGGCAGCTGGGCGGATACCCGGGTAGCCTACCCACTACAACCCTGATTTTTATCATCATGAAATATCTTTGAGAGACTATCTATGTGGCATTAATATTCACTCATTTTTAGGTGGGTTCCTAATTATATAAATACGTAGCACCTATAGTCCGTCCGTCCGTCCGCATATAATAGAGCAAAAACTACCCAACCGAATGGTCTGAAATTTTAAATATATGATTGTTGTAAAATTTTGTCGAGCCATTTCAAATTTTATGAAAATCGGATGTATAGTTAAATTACAGGGACAGTCAAAAGTTTTTCTTTACATTACGGCCAATGGGAAAAATTATTGCACGTGCATTTTAATGATGTTAAAGCTTTCCGAATGGTCTCAAATTTTAAACATATAATTATTGCGACATTTTGTCGAGCCATTTCAAATTTTATGAAAATCGGATGTATAGTTTAATTACAGGGACAGTCAAAAGTTCTTCTTTACATTAAAGCCAATGGGAAAATTTATTGCAAATGCATTTTAATGATGTTACAGCTTTCCGAATGGGCTGAAATTTTAAATATATAATTGCCGCAAAATTTTGTCGAGCCATTTCAAATTTCATGAAAATCGGATGTATAGCTTAATGACAGGGACAGTCAAAAGTTTTCCGTTACATTAAGGGGAATGGGAAAAAATTATTGCAAGTGCATTTTAATGATGTTACAGACTATGCACTTATGAATTGCAAATAAATACACATCCAGTACAATATGGGGTGCAAAAAATAATTATAAAACTAGTTATAGTACGAACGCACCTCATTTGCCACGTTTGATGAGCAATTTCCAACTTGTAACTTATTAAGAGTTGGCGGAAAAGCTCTGAACACCCAATTTTCTCTCTCTTTCTCTATAACACGATACACAAGAAAAAATTTCCATATTCTCAAATTTTAAGTACCACAACAAATTGGATCGTTTTTCCCTTTCCCAATAGCGTTATTTTCCATGTATTATTATCTGAATTTAAAATGCATGCATCCTGTAAATTCATTGACTAGGTAGGACACCCGCAATAGAATCGTAAATATTGACTGTCTACCCATTTCTTTCTCAAATGCTGTTTAGGAATTTTATAAAGTGAGTAGTACCTCGTTTAGATAGTTCATTGTTTTTTTTTTTTTTTTTTTTTTTTTTTTTTTTTTTTTTTTAGGGTAAATGGGTTCAGGACGCTCAGTTTTTACTTTTAGTACTTTAACGTGGTAAAAGATTCTTTGTGTGGCCTATTGCAGAGTGAGAAAGCTCCTTTGATAAACAATCGAAAGTGTTGTGAAACATACACTAACCAGAAAATTTATAAAATTTTGTAGCAGGAAAATGTCAAAATATCGGATGAGGTCACTTATAGAATTTTTCTGGTACAGATTCTATAGTAACTTTTCAAACGTTTTCAATATTCCTTGGGGGAAAAAAAGATTGATAGTGAAAGACTGAGTAACAAATTTGGAATTGCCCCCCCCCCCCTAAAAAGTTAAATTGCACCCCGGTGGGGCGTACGCCCCACGTTGGGAACCCATGTTATAGATCCTGTATACAGGGCTGCACAAAAGAATTCGGATTTTTTCCAACTCTGGAAGAAGGATGGCTGAAATTTTGCTTTAAAATAGGTCATGCGTTTTCAAAATAGTTTACTTACTGTGAGACATCTTACTCTGAACAGTGACACTGAGAAACGGTGAAGATTTGTTACGGTATTCTGAATGTGCTGGAAAGTGCTTCATAATCTATGCTGGACGCATGATTTTTCGTTTTTGTGTTGAACTGCATCTTCCTTTTATACGAGTACGTCGCGATCCGTGTAAGACTTGTTGAATTCAATGAATACTCATCTGATTTTAAAGGATCGGAACGGACGCGCTCTTTTTCACGAAATCGTTCAAAATTCTGCCCTTCATTACCCTTAAAGTTTCTTGCATCGAGGAGAGAACCACCACCCAGGAGGGGGGGGGGGGAGGCTGAATCCTGAATTTCTGGCTCCGGAGATGAAAAGTGGAGAAACGCGTTCACTTCAACCGCGGTGAGAGGATTGCGATTAAAGCGAGGATGCTGATGAATCCCAGAAAACGAAGAATAAATAAAGATCAGAGAGAGAGAGAGAGGTTGAGGCAAAGAAGAATGTGTTTTGTTTTGCCTCTCGTATTTTCCCCTCGAAGTTGTGTTCGTTCCGACCGCGCGATATCACGTGACGGCGGTCGAAAAAGTTAGGAAACACACATGGGGATGCCGAGAGAAAACTAAATGAAGGGCGAGAAACCCCGTGACCCATACCGAATTCAGGATTTATTCCCGTTTCGCCGGAGATTTAATTTCGCATTTTCGGGAGTAAAAGAAACACTCTCTTCTCTTCGCAAAAAAGCCATTCGGAGTTCGACGACGCACAGTGGAGTATTTGACCCCAAAACCGGGCCAAAAATGCAAAAATTAAAATTTCGCCAACAATTGTAAGAATTATATTTTTTAATAGCTAACTAAATGGTGCATCGATCTATGTCTATTTTAGGAGCCTGAGTTATATACGGTGGCTCCTGTCCCCAGCTGAAGAGGAAGTTTCTTTCTGAGAAGACGTGGTTTTTTGTTGTTTTTTGGCATTGTTGTTATGTTTAAATGTAATTTTTTAGTGGCTTAATGAATTGTTGAATTGAAACAGGGCTTACGTGTTTAAGAAAGGTCAGAGCTTAGTGTTAAACTATGTGTTAATTTAAATTGTTTCGTTTTTAATATAATAAAAAATCATTAATTGTGTAAAAGGGTTATTTTTAAAAGTTTTTGGCTCTGATTTATACATATCGAAAGCTTTCTAAATATGTGCCGCGCTTTACCCAGCCATGTTTGAATATAATTGTATTAGTTATAGTCTTGAGCGTCAATTTCTGCAAAAAAATCTTCCGCATACTGTTGCCATTTTTTTATAAATTTTTTTTTCGGGATGACTATTTAAATGTTCTGTTTTGCGGCCACCGAATTGAAGAGATAAGAACTATACAGTAGCGCTCAAAAGAATTTTTGACAACCTTACATTCTCTCTTATTTTATTTAATATAAAAACGTAAAAGAAAATATATTCCCTATAATTGAGAACACTATGACTGCAGTTATTCAAATGCATCGAGTTTCAACTTGTTTGTTTACATTCGGCGCCACCGAAGAAATAGGACTCCTCCTTAGCTCAAAAGTATTTTGACAATTAGTTTGCATTTAATTATTGAAGGTGTCAGTGGCGCTATAGCTTCGATTAGTGTTTATAGTGACTTATTGTGATTGATTTTAAGTATCAGGAATGCCGAAATGTAAAAAATATTGAAGTGATTCTAGAAAAGCCGCTGTAAATGCACTTAAGAAAGGTAGACTGCAAGCAGAATTAGTTCGTTCTTTTAACGTGTCTCGGCAACTTGTTATTACATGGAATAAAGTTTTTAATAAACAGAAATACATCGAAAATAAGCCTCAAAGTGGCCATCCGAAAAAAAAAAAACAACTTGCAATGTTGACTACATTATAAAAATGATATCTACAAGTGATTATCGTAAGTCCGCTGTGATAATAAAAAATGAATTGAAAGGAAATTACGGCATAGATACACGTTTCATCAGTCAAACGACGCCTAGACCTCTATGGTTTACAGGGTAGAAGACCAACAAAAAACACGTTTGTTATCTACTAAGAATAGGAAGGCTATAGTTGCATTTGTAAAACGGCATAACGATTTCAGGGGCAAAGCAAGTCCATTGCTAAAGTATTGAAATTAATGATTGACACCGGAATTTGAAAACAAATTTTTTTTTTAAATAAGAAAAAGCTATATTTCACACACATAATAAACCAAGTTTTTTTAAAACCAAAATTCTGGTGTCGGTCATTAATTTCAATACTTCAGCAATAGCATTGCTTTGCCCTTGAAAGGGTTATGCTGTTTTACAAATGCAACTCTAGCCTTCCTATTCTTAGTGGATTAGAAACGTGTTTTTGCTGGTCTTCTGCCATGTAAACCATAGAGGTTTAGGCGTCGTTTGACTGATGAAACGTGTATGTCTATGCCGTAATTTTCTTTCAATTCATTTTTTATTATTACAGCGGACTTACGACAATCACTTGTAGATATCATTTTTATAGTACAGTCAACATTGCAAGTTGTTTTTTTCGGATGGCCGCTTTGAGGCTTATTTTCGATGTATTTCTGTTTATTAAAAACTTTATTCCATGTAATAACAAGTTGCCGAGACACGTTAAAAGAACGAACTAATTCTGCTTGCAGTCTACCTTTCTTAAGTGCATTTACAGCGGCTTTTCTAGAATCACTTCAATATTTTTTACATTTCGGCATTCCTGATCCTTAAAATTAATCACAATAAGTCCCTATAAACACTAATCGAAGCTATAGCGCCGCTGACACCTTCAATAATTAAATGCAAACTAATTGTCAAAATACTTTTGAGCTAAGGAGGAGTCATAGTGTTCTCAATTATAGGGAATATATTTTCGTTTACATTTTTATATTAAATAAAATAAGAGAGAATATAAGGTTGTCAAAATACTTTTGAGCGCAACTGTATATTTGCTGTCGTATTGCAGGTTTTTAGCTCACAGGATATTACCGGAGAGCTTTTGCACCTACATATTTTGTCTTTGTGTCTGTACGTACGTAGGGACGTGCATACGCACGCAACTCGATATCTTTTGATAGAAATATCCGATCGCCTTCAAATTGTATATACTTATTTATTGAAAAATGGTTCCATAATTAGCTCTTGGGACTCGTGTGTGTAACATAAGGAGAGGAAGGAGAGAATTAACCCTTTCGAGGGCTGAAAGTTATGCTAAAAGTAGCTAAAAGTTAGTATGCTAAAAGTTAGTTCAGTGAAACACATAGCACAGTTAAAAATGTCCATTCAGCCATCTCCGTGAATAAACGGAAATGTACTTGAGAACTTTCGTGCAGCCCTGTATATGATCTATAGAATGTATCCACACCAAGTAATATTAAAAAAAAATTATTCTATTTTAAAACGCCTATCCCAACTACAAACGCACTTCCAGCAATTATTGGTCATAGACTTCAATAGTTACATTTATTCTTCAGCCGTATTCTTTTGTGTGTTCCTGTAAATGAACGATATATTCTATGCACACCCTATTCTACAATAAGTGCCTTAGTACACCTTAGGGATGTATATAAATTTCAGCACGTTTAAAAGTGTGATATCATTAAAATACAGAACAAACGATTTTTCCCCATAGACCACAATGTAAGGGAATTCTTTCGGGTGTCTCTGTAAATGAACCGTAAAGGCCATAGACTTCATTTACAATACCAAACATGCTGTAGTGATACCCAATAACATCTAAGAATTTCAAGCCAATCGGACTCTATTTACAACGAAAAATATTTTTGACCAGGATTTCGGGTCAAATACTCCACTGTGCGGCGGTCCAGCACGCACGCGTGAGGAGGGTTTGCCACTGGCCACTCCAACTTATGCTGAAACATAATTTAGCGTAGCATCCCCCCCCCCTTCCCCCTTTAACGCGCTTCATTTCAAAAATATGGAAAATCCGGTGAAAGCAAGGATGAATAGTATAAGAGGGTGTGTGTAGAGACATACGCACATGGACACTAGAAATCTGATGATGCGAGTCGCAAAGCAAATGATTAAACAAGAAATAAAAATGCGTCCAGCACAGAACATAAAACACTTTCCAACCCATTCAGAATCATGTCACAAAACGGCACCGTTTCATAAGTTGAAATCTCATTCAATTCTATGGAAACGCGTAACACATTGGAAAACTCCCTTTCAGGCGTTCCCTCAAAAAGGGATCCGAAGGCTTCGAGCAGGCCTGTGTGCAGATTTGTCTCTCGTAGCGACGTGCCTGCCAAAATGGAGTTCCGTTCAGCAATACGTAGACCCCCGTTGAAATTCCCCTTCAGCCCTGTCAAGAGAAGGGCACGTGACTTCTTTTGGGCCTCCCTGTCTATAAGGTATGGAGTGGATAGACGAGGAGTCCCATTGCAAAAAAAAAAAATGTGTTCCATTTAAAAGCGCCTACCGAATTTTAAAGCGCACTTTTAGCCGTGATGACTCGGATTGCATGAACGACACGTGCTACGAATGCCTTATTCTTTCGCCATCCTCTTGTCGTGAAATTCGGTGATTGGTATCCGTCTCAATTCCATTTGAAATAGCGTCCTGTCCTTCAAATACTCTGCAAACGATTTTGCCCCCTTCTAGTGGTGGGATTCTTTGGAGTGACCCCCGTCCATGAAACTGTTCATCCCACCTCACTACTTCCTTCCTATGCCATACCCAACAGCCCTTGGGTGACCCTCCCTAACGTTTTATCCATTACCTGAAAATCCGAGTCTAGGGGAGTCTCAACTCAAGACTCTTAAAGCTTCAACATTTTATTTATTTTACATGTTAAACTCCTTTTCTGAACATTTTGATGTCATTGTTTCCTTGAAATTCACATTAAGAAGTTATGGCTTTTAGTAGGGTACCCGATCCCTAGCTGAAGCGGCGTTTCCGAAACTTTAAAGTCTTTTTTTCTACAAACGACCTTTTTGAGCCTAACGCGCACGCTATCTCAAAAACTTCTGATTTTTTTTTTTTCCATGAAATTTTCAAAAAAACCAAAAAACCTGGGGTTTTTTGTTTAAACCAGGTTTTTTTGGTTTAAACCGGGTTTTTTTAGATATATTTTCCTATTGCAATATACATGCACATTTATTGAAAAAAATAAACATTGTTGGATATATTAGTAATATAACTTCATTTAACTAGTTGGATGTGCCAATCCCAAAACTTTCTTCTATCTTATACATCTTAATTTTTCAAAACCTAGTTACACATGTTAATACTTCAATATTATTAGTTCAATACTATACCAACTTTGATTTTCATCTTAAATTTCTTCTCAAGTCAATTAAACGGACTAAAAACAAGTTAATCTATATCATGATATTTGTTAAAATTACTAATTTTTCCTTATTTTGTTGTTATCAGCTGTTTGCGAATAGCCGGCTTAGCAGGAAGCGAGTTCCCGCCGATGCACAATAGAACTACGAAAAATCAAGAAAAGTATACAAAAATCGCTAGCACAGAGCCCCTTTAACCGCGCAATATTTCCAAATTCAAGGAGGACCTGTTGGCCAAAGCCAAAAACAAGCACAAAAATTTTGGTTCAATTGTATGCATAATTTTATACGTTGTTCGATGGTACAATAATGAAAATGGCACAGAGATCGGAATTATAGCGCCCCCTTCTGGCGGAATTTTTTCAAGTTCAGGGAGGACTTGTTTGCCATAGCCAGAAACATGCACAAAAAATTTGGTTCAATTATATGGATAACTTCATACACTTTTCGATGGTACAATAATGAAAATGGTACAGACATCGCAATTATAGTGCCCCCTACCGGCAGAATTTTTCCAAATTCAGGGAGGACCTTCGTGACATGACCAAAAACAAACACATAAAATTTGGTTCAATTCTATGCTTAACTTCATACACTTTTCGACGGTACAATATTCAAAATGGCACAAAAATTGCACAAAAATCGCTATTACAGCGCCCTCTACGGGCGATTTTTTTACAAATTAAGGGAGGACCTCCTTTCCATAGCCAAGAACTTAAAAATTTTTTTTGGTTCAATTCTATGCATAACTTCATACACTTTTCGATGGTACAATGCCGACAGACACGGACATTTTCTATAAACATGTTTTTGGGTATCTCTGACCCCTAAAACGTGTCAATCCGTCGAAAACCGGAAGTCGAAAAAAATTTCTATTACAGTACTTTCTTCTATTGGAGATAGAAGAAAGTAAAAAATCGAGTTCTCTCTATCAATCTATTCTATGGGTGAACCTGCATTTGAAAAAACACTACAATCTGCAAAAAAACTTGTTTTATCGTGTATTTCCTGCGTCTTAAAATCTTGGTTTACGTTTGAAAACAAAGAAAGCAGTCGGAGGTTTTTCGCGCTTTCCCAGCATTTGATTTTCTGGATGAGGCGAGTTTCGCACAAAAATCGCTATTACAGCGCCCCCTAACGGCGATTTTTTTTGCAAATTCAGGGAGGACCTGCTTGCCATATCCAAAAACTTAAAATAAAAATTTGGTTTAATTCTATGCATAACTTCATACACTTGGACGGTACAACATTCAAAATCGCTATTACAGCGCCCCCTACCGGTGAATTTTTTCCAAATTCAGGGAGGACCAGCTTGCCATAGCAAAAAACTTAAAATAAAAATTTGGTTCAATTCTATGCATAACTTCATACACTTTTGGATGGTACAATATTCAAAATCGCATTTACAGCGCCCCCTACCGGTGAATTTTTTCCAAATTCAGGGAGGACCTGCTTGCCGTATCCAAAAACTTAAAATAAAAATTTGGTTCAATTCCATGCATAACTCCATACACTTTTGGATGGTACAATATTCAAAATCGCACAAAAATTGCTATATCAGCGCCCCCTACCGGCGAATGTTTTCCAAATTCCAGGAGGACCTGCTTGCCATAGCCAAAAACTTAAAATAAAATTTTGGTTTAATTCTATGCATAACTTCATACACTTTTTGATGGTACAATGGCGACGGACGGACGGACGGACGGACGGACGGACAGACAGACATTTTCTATAAACATGTTTTTTGGAATCTCTGACCCTTAAAACATGTAAATCCGTCGAAAACCGGAAGTCGAAAAAAATTTCGATTACAATACTTTCTTCTATTGAAGATAGAAGAAAGTAAAAATAATTTAAATTAAATAATTA